>CM053647.1:6386842-7586842 GCA_028654395.1 Scutellaria barbata | reverse complement strand
TTGATTGAATTTGACTCGGCTCACCAAATGAAACTTGTGGGATTATTACAAAATAATGTAATAATATATATATATATATATATATATATATATATATATATATGTATGTATGTATGTATGTGAGAGAGATACCTCAAACTTATAGAAATCATTATATAATTTAAATGAAGAAAAAATATGTGGATGACAAGAGTAGATTATACAAGGATGAGAATGTCAACTATTGTTTACTTGGAAAAAGTACGCATCACAGAGTAGGCCATATAAGAGTCTTCTAGAATATAGGCTACAATTTGATTAAAGAACAAAAATTAATTATATTCTTAAATCAATATTGGGGATTTTTACTGTTTTCTACAATTGTTATATTTTCTAACAGGGTAGTATCTACGTGATTTATTCGACATGGAAAAATTTAAATAAAATGCTGCGATTAATGCTAAATAACTTATTTTTTTAATTGTTTATTTATATATTCTTTTTCTAGATTGTTTGATCATTTGTACCAAATCTTGTGCAAGATTTTCCAAAAAATATTATACTCCTTGAATTAATTAAAATGGGATGAAATCAGCATCATATCAAAGCTTTCCGCCCTTTGTAGAACGCAGAAGCATGGTCTCAATGATTTCCTTTTTGACTCTTTATATTCATTTATTCTTTATATAATGCATTTTTTTTTAATCGAGAAGAAAATTACTCGAATCTGAGAGTACTTCATTAATTTAAATTTATTTATAATATAACAATAATAATAATAAGTTGATAAGATTTAATTTATTGTTACAAAAGAATCACATTTTGCTATAATCAAATTTATTGTTACAAAAGAATCACTTCGCTATAAACTAATAAATATATAAATACTAAAACATTATAGGCCCAATTCCATCTGCTTTGGGTCAGTGGGATTTGGAATGTGAATCTGGCCCATGAACCACACAATGCCCTTTGATGAATCTAAATAATGAATAAGATTAATGGATCAAATAAATATTACACCCAATAACATACATTCAACATACATGTTATTCATATATAAAATCGTAAATATAACATTATCAAGATTAATTAATTTTGTATACGTTTGAACTCCCAACATTGGATTTGTACATGACTGAGTTTCAACGTGAAGATATTAGTCTGCTACTTAGAACTTTAAACATCCTACACATGACAACTAACCTTAGGCAATAACTAGAAGCTCACAATTTTATTTTTTTTAGGATAAAATATTTCTATCCTACTTTGATGACTCAGAATCCAAAACTTAAATTTAAATATTTCTAAACTACAATGATTCGTTCTAAAAGCTCACGAAGGTGTTAAGAATTGAACTCGTGTTCGTGTTCTTGGAAAGACGGATAAGATATTCCGACACAGCAAGGAATATATATAGATATCAAATCATCAGTGCCCTTTGAATGTATTTAGCCAGTTTCAATCTCTACATAACCATAAAAAAAGGAAGTTTGAATTGTTTATGCTTTGTCTACAATCTGACAGTTCTTTACATCAAAAGTGATGTTTTAAGCTAGATTCTTGCATGCCTATGAGATTCTCTTACACTTTACTTAACATTTTTTAACTAGTAGATTAGCACCAAAACTAACAAAACTTATTCTAAGTTGTGAGTTGAATCTCCAAATCCATGGAATTAGTTAGATGGAAAGAGAATCAATCCTCATTCTCAAATATGCTCATCTTTTCAATCTCCTTTAGTTCAATTATGTTAGACTATTCATATATATCGCGTCTTCACTTCCGTTTTCGCCTATATATACCTCTCATGTGTTGTAATAGAATCAAGGGAGAGGTTTTTGGCATAGTTTCTTGGAATGGATATAGTATTGAAACTTGCTTCACAAAAGGCAGTGGTGATCTTTAGCAAGAGCTCGTGTTGCATGTGCCACGCTATGAAGAGGCTGTTTTACGAGCAAGGTGTGAGTCCTATGGTGTACGAGGTAGACGAGCACTCTAATGGGAAGGATGTGGAACGTGCATTGGTGAAGCTCGGGTGTAGCCCCTCTCTACCAGTTGTGTTCGTCGGGGGAGAACTTGTCGGGTCCGCTAAGAACATATTGACCCTACACATTGATGGGTCGTTGAAGAAAATGCTTAAGGATGCTGGGGCCTTGTGGCTCTAACACGTGACGTGTGGTAATTAGTATTTTTTCGGGTTTTTTGTGTGCGTGTTTTGGAACCGGTTTTGATGAGTTGCTAAATGATCTGTGCTTGTCAAAATCTTGCATATCTCTCTTTATGGTATCAAAGACAGCTCCATCAAATGTTACTAGGATCTCGATTCTTGATGTAATGGAATGGTGACAATTGACAAACTAACTATTCAAAAACATAAAATTTGTGCTGTCACTGACTCGAGCTAGCCAACCAGATCAAACAAAAGTCGAAACTCATCTATCTAATGCACCATTCGTATATTTTGAATGATCCGACAAAATTATAATCTTAATACAGTCTATAAATAAAGTTTCATTGAAATATTTTCTCTATGAATACAAAGTATCATGTCCGACAAGATTTGATCAATATAGTTCCTAAGCAGATTTTAAGTCCAACCATTCAAATTCACATGTCAACATGTACTCTATACATGGCATAATGTCATGAAAGCTTGGTCATTGCATTCCAATTACGTGAGAACATCGATAACAAATGTTTGATTCGATGTTATAAGTTTTTTTGTTAAATAAGACTGTATACATTGCAGGCAAGAAGTGGGACAAAGAAATAAGAATGTTGAACATCTAACACGTATGAGATGAGCACGAATGTTTTTGTCGATCAAAGGAATAATTGATATTAAATCAAATGATGAAGAGATCAATTCCTCAAGAAAGTCAAAAAGGAAAATAGTCAAAGCAATTATTCAGTTTTCTTGTACATTTTGTCTCAATTTAGGCAACTATTCTCAGAATATGATTCTTTTCTATTGTAATCATATGAAGACAAGTGTTACTATATAATTTCTTGATGATTTATGTCAGAAATTTGTTGTGCATAGAGTTTGGAACTCATAATTTATTATAAACGCATCAAACATTAATCTGAATAAATTACGGGTGAGCTCTTATGAGTCTTATCCTGTACACGAATTAATTTCTTGGGATTTGGATTATGAGGTTTTTTATTTTTATAATATTTCTACATGAAAAATATTAGATTTAAAAGCAGAGAGTAGAGTTACTGAGATACAATGTGACATGTTATGTTGTTTGAGGTGATAAATATATTATGTAATGTGAATTTGTAAAAGTACTCTTTATGGGTGAGAATAAAATATAATTTTTATCCCAAAAATATGTTTTTCCCCCACCCTTTAGGTTTTTGAAATTTGGAGTCGGACCTTTTATTTTAATTAGTTAGGGAAATAGAAGAGAAGAGAGAAATTATAAAAGTTAGAAAATGTATAATTTTATAATAACGAGTTTTAAACACGTGTGTTGCACGTGAAGATCAATTTAAATTAAGGAAAGAAATAATATAAATATTGTATATATAATACTTTTATATTATAATTCTAATTATAATAGGATTTTATAAGATTTTAAATTAGTTAAAATTTTAATATAATATTATTTAAGTGTGAAAAAGTGTTTTAATTATAAATAGGATTTTATAAAATTTTGAATTAGTTAAAATTTTAATATAATAGTATTTAAGTATGAAAATCCTAAATTACTGTTATAACCTTAAATAATAATTTATAATGGGGATATATTCGGCAATCCATATGTTGTAAGAAACATTCACACTTTTATATAGGTAATAGACATGCACATTTATTAAAGTTTGTGATTTTGAAAATCAGTGCAGACCAAAAGTTTTTAAGTTAATAAGCAAAAAAAAAAAATTGGATATAAAAGAATTTTCTCTTATAAGTGTGTAAATCTTAATGTCTTGATATAGGATTGCGATGAATATGCTTACATAATGTGTGACAATTATCAGCATATTTAACTCCATAAATGCCCTATCAAACTAGCATCTAATCCAAATCTTCTAAAACAACCTTTCATTTTTATTGTTTATCCACTCAGATTAGCACTTCACTTTCCACTATAAATACAACACCATCCATGATGAATCCTTACCATAAAAAAACTAAGTACAAAAAACCCTCAATCTAGTAGTCCATAGAACTCATCCCATTTATGTTCAACTTCATCGATGGATCAACTAGAAAAACTATCGATGCAGAAACAAGTAGTGATTTTTAGCAAGAGCTCATGTTGCATGTGCCACGCAATCAAGAGGCTGTTCTACGAGCTTGGAGCAAGCCCTTTGATCCTCGAATTGGACGAGGATTCAACGGGGAAAGAAATCGAGTCGAATCTGATAAAGATAGGTTGCAATCCTGCAGTTCCTGCAGTATTCATCGGAGGAAAATTTATCGGCTCTGCTAGTACTATCATGACCCTTCAACTCAAGGGTTCACTTAAAAACATGTTTGTACCTAAATAAAATGAAATAGAAAAAAATAATGATAGAATGTGGTATAAATATCTACTACTACATTAATATTTGATTATATAAATGAATTAGTGATCAAATATCGGTTACAAACATTATCTATCTATGATTTGTACTAAATTTGGTTTTTAATTTTATTTCGAAGACGAAAACTTGGTCACTCAATCTAGAGACGAATTTCTTTCCTTTTTTTTTTTTTTTTTTCAATTTCCAACACTTTAGTGACTAATGATTTTCACCAAGTCTAATAACTTAGCTGTTCATGGGCTTGAATTAATGAGTTATAAATTTGAAGTCTTGAAGGAAATCTAAGACCTAATCCAAAATATTGTTTAATAAATCTTTAAAAGAACTTATCTTTTTAATGTATTTACTTATGAAAATAAAATATGCAACTCCAAAAAACCAAAGTAACATAAATAGAACCAATGTGTCTGGACTTGGTCCAGTAACAACCTTTGGTAGTATCTGGTTAGGCCCACATTAATTTTGTTTTAATAGTTATAATTGAGAATGAGAACTTAAATGCAATGGATTCTTACTTTCTAATCACAATCTACTTAAAGTCAATCTAATTAAAATCATTTTCAATGTAAAGATAATTTTAATATTCATACATACATATATAATGAAATTCATTTAAATTGGAAGTGTTTAAAATCTATAATAGGAAAACCCTCAAATGAAATTGGGAGATTAATATTTCACATGTTACATTAATTTCAAATCAAATCATGAATGAACTAAAGTAACAACACATGTTTGCTTCTAGAGGATAATTTAGTGAGTGTAAAGAAAATTGATCACGTAATTATTTAAATCAATTAACATAACTAAGAAAATTGATTTAAAAAGAGAATAAATTTGGCATGAATTTATAATTTTTTTTCACAAAATTCTGACGGGGGAGACCCAATATTATACCAGCATCTTTTTCGGTTCTTCGGTCTTAAATGGCCCTTTTCAGATTCAAATCTGAAGGAAGTCCTATCTGAAGTTAGGGTCCTAGCTCAACAGAAAGAAAGCAAACTCATAATAGCAAGGGAAAATTAGAAGGGAGACTACCCCTAGAGTGAAGTTGTACTAATCTATTTGCTCAATGAAAGCTATACTCATTGAACATAGCTCGCAGAATCGAACTATTTGTACCACTTTGTACCACGAATTCTTGAGAAAGAGAGCTCAGACCGGCATCTATTTTTAGAAATAAGAACTGGCCAGACAGCTCAACCGTTGACCCGCCAGCCGGCAAATACTCCTATACGAAAGAAGGTAGAATGCCAGAGAAAGAAGATGAAGAGTTGCTTTATCATGGCTTTAAGCAAGGTAGTCGCCCGTGGGGAACTACTGGCCTAAGGCCTAACTCGCTTCCCTAAAAGCCTACTTCTCGAGTCAGTCAAGAGTCCTTCCATACTGAGTAGGAAGGTCAGTCAGATCAATGAGATTGCTCAGTCGCAGTGGACTCCTTTGGCCTTTCCTTAATGGATAATAGAGAGCCAAATCAGACTCGTAAGGTCGGTGAACTCTGACAATTCTTGATCGTCGTGATAGACGGTTAAGAATTTTGGGATACCAACCCATATTACCCACTTTCCTATATCATCTTTCTTTTATACCCATTAATATAATAATCAATCCATTATATCCATAAATATAACAAAACATCCCTTTCTACCCATTTTTCTTGGAAAATTACTATCATAACCTTGTTGACTTTCATTATTCACCAGAAAACCATGATTGCCATTAGCCATTTTTTCATTCTTCCACACGTATATTTATCAGATCCGGATTAGCCCTCTGATCAATATCAGGCCCAACATGCTTCCGTAAATAAAATAAAACTGAGTTTAAATCATACCTTGTCTTTGTCTCTTAAATTTCCTTGGACCTTGGTTCAGGTTTTACGAATCAAAGATCCAACCACCCGCCCGCAGTCTATGGTTCTGAAGCCGATTTTCTTGGGAACCCAGATCGCAATCCTTCTCAACGGCTGCCTGCCTTTAAGGAGATCACGGGGAGACTCACTGTCGGATGAATTTTCACTCAAAATTATAAAAAATTTTGGACAGAATGTCGGAAAGCAAAAGCCTTGTTTATTGAAGAAAATAAACTAAACTATTTTACAATATTACTACTCTCCGTCATTTGAGGAGAAACTTGATTTAGCCAATCATGGCTAAGACTCGTGAAGGGGAAACCCCCATGAACAGGAAAGCTTGAAAGCTAAACTATTACAGACTATAGAGAAGATTTCTCGAAAACTTAGAATGAAAGAGAAGGTGTGGATTTTCGATAATCTTCTTCTGAGACTGAAGGCCTCCTTTTATAGGCATCAATCTGCTCCTGTGGGAGTCTATTATTGCCTTGCCAGCTTGCCTTCCACTTGGTTAGTGGAGAATGGGCCAACCTTCTTTATTTCCTACCTACCGTTTGGTAAGTGCATCTACCACCTTCGTTGTCTTCTTACGTCGGCAATGAATCTCTTTATGAGTGGAGGGGTCCTCCACTTTTGTCCTTTTAGACCAGATGCTGATTCTTCAAAGTTGGCGGGTCCTGCCACTATCCCATGTCTGAATTAGCATCCAATGCTTGATTATACTGTATTCCTATCCTATTACATTGTTTGGAATACAATACAGCTTGTTTACAATCGAGTCTAATTAGACCCGCTTTCTTTTATTACATTTTTTGTTTTTATTTTGTAAAAACCCTTCCCTTTTTCCTTTTTCTTCGGGTAGTCGGGTTTGTCCTTTTTTACTTTGAAACCCTGTCCAAACAGGGGTTTCTCTTATACTTGACAGTAAGAACGTATCCGTTCTTCCCATCTTTCGATATGTATCATATTACATATCTTCTTCCTTGTTTGTTCCGTTGCTGGAACCTTATTTTCCCAGATCAACTTCCTCTTGTTTTCAAAGAGGTTTTCAGCGAATCTGGTAGTATTTCCTGTCATAGAGTTTAACAGGAATGATCCGTTCGCAGAGTTATGAAATATTTTGAACGGATACTTCACTTTGTCCATCTCAATGAGACAGACCCAAAGTCCCCATGCTCGCCTTGTTGAGATGTCATCTTCTGTAAGGGCGACAACTAGGGGGCTATTCGTTGGGGGTGCTTTAGCTCGGTTCATTGCCCCCGTATCAGGTCTCTGTAATTTTATAAATTGGAAAACTGGATGAGACCCTTTCCCTGTGATTTCTGGAGCGGCCGAGATAATCTTCAGCTCCAGTGTATCTCCTCGACCCAAGTGTGAATTATTCTGCCATGAATCGTACACAACAGTAGCTATCCATTCTAGAAGTTTGGAGATTTCCGAAAAACTTGGTGCGGTGGTAAAAACTGAAGCAATAGCTCCAAAATCAAACCATTCTCGCACATCTTGAGGGTTAACCCCAGGAAGCATCCAAAGACGTGGATACTTTCCAGACCAATCAGCCGTAATTCTGTTCGGATTGATCCCATTTCTTGTAACCAATTTCTCCCACGTTCGTTGGTAAACCTGTAAAGGAGAAATAGTTTGGTTAGTGTTAACCTGTCTAGGGCCAGTCTGGGGCCTTAGGTTAACCTCTCCCTCTTTTACCCCAGAGGTGCTGGGTTGACTCGGGTTACCTGGAATTGCTTCCTAACCTTCCGAATTAAGATTTTTATCGGAGTCCGATAAAACACCTGGTTCGGCCTTATCAACCTTTTCACCGGTATCCGATGAAAAACTTTTATCAGCAGGATGTCCTGCTTCGGGTATAAAAGTACCCTATTTGTTCATCGATGATGAACTCCTCTCGTGTAATTCTTTCTGCATCACCGATAGTGAACATGCCTTGTTTACAGGTTCTACTAAGGCATTCCATAAATCATTATTTGACGTTATGGCTGCCCGTATTGTCATTTGGATTTTGTCCAAATCAGCTTTCTGGACATAAGATGCTGCTTCGGCTCTTACCCTTAGCACCTAAAATGCCTTGTATAGCTCCTCAAGGTTTTCCCTAAGGTGTCTTGCTCGTATTGTGATGGAATCTGCTTCAAGGATATCCATCTCTCGTTAAGAAATCTGCAAGAACATTCTCATTAGATTTCACTATGACAATATCAAAAAGATAATATTGGCATTCTACTTGCCACCTGATAATACGTGCTTTTTCAATCTTTGATTCAAGTTTGTTTTTCAAAAAAGCTTTAACATTGGTATTATCAAATTTTATTGTAAATTCTTTGGCTAATAAAAACAAAGGCCATTTTTTGAAAGCCTTCCAAACTACAAAGAATTCTTTTTCGTTTATGTGCTAGACTCTGGCTTGTTGTTCGGTAAACAACCCTTCTGTATATCTACATGGTTCTTCACTCGTAGTTGTCTTTCTCATGAGCACTGCTGCCCATCTAAAATCATTAGCGTCTGTGTAGACAACTAATTGATCCTCATCTTAAGGAATCGTGAGCTTTGGTAAGTTACTACAAACCTATTTTAGCTCACGAACTCATTGGGAATGAATATCTTCCCATTTCCATTTGGTCTTCTCATCCTTTTGTAATAAAGGACGGAAATCCTTTCTATATTTTGCTAAGTCCTTAATAAATGAACCTGTAAAATTAATCACTCCTAAAAAGCTTTGAAGGTGCTTCTTATCTCTAAGAACATCTGGAAAATTGCAGATTTTTTCCACAATATGTTCCTGTAGTTCTGTTGGGATATTTCCCAGCAACCTGCCTTGGGTCGGAGCTTAAATATGTGCGGGGCACGGCTCTTCCAGATTCGAATCCATGAGCGCAAAGCTACATAAGTATAAGACATTAAAGTTGCGTCATATGTCCATTGGATATCCTTTTGGTGTAGCGGTAATGCGCTTGATGGTCCTAACACTTGGTATCAGAGCAGGTCACGGGTTCGAATCCCCCCGGGAGCACTTTGCAGTGGGAGCTGTCAGGGCCTTTGGAGCTGAGGATGCTTACGCGCAGCGGAGGTTGCTAGGCGGCCGGGACCTGAGGAAGGTGGACGGACCTCGAACCGAGAGGATGCTGGCGGAGCGGACGACCTAGGTGGCGGCGGAGCCTGTGTGGCGGAGCGGCTTGGGTGGCGTGGCCTGTGTGGCGTGATGTCCTATGTGGATGGCCTGTGTGGCGGTGGCGCGAGACGAGACGCCGAGTCATGACGATGGCGCGAGGTGAGACGTCGAGTCACGATGACATCGAGGAGTGGCGAGAAGGCATGTCGGTGCCGAGTCATGGAAGATGTCGAGAGGGTTCCAAGGGTTGCTGAAGATGCCGAGTCATGACGATGGCGCGAGGTGAGACGTCGAGTCACGATGACATCGAGGAGTGGCGAGAAGGCATGTCGGTGCCGAGTCATGGAAGATGTCGAGAGGGTTCTAAGGGTTGCTGAAGTGGAGAGGCTGGCAGGTGCTGGGGGAGGATTGTTGGGATATTTCCCAGCAACCTGCCTTGGGTCGGAGCTTAAATATGTGCGGGGCACGGCTCTTCCAGATTCGAATCCGTGAGCGCAAAGCTACATAAGTATAAGACATTAAAGTTGCGCCCTATGTCCATTGGATATCCTTTTGGTGTAGCGGTAATGCGCTTGATGATCCTAACAAGTTCCATTCCTGCATGGTCAATAATAACATCGAGAAACTCGATTCTATTAACCGCAATTATTGCTTTCTTTTCAGAGAGCACTAATACTTCTTTATGACATGCTTCTGAAAATATTTCAAGATGCTTTAAATGATCTTTCATATTTTTAGATGCAATCAGAATATCGTCTATGTACACAAACATAAACTCAAAATAATCTTTAAAAAGATTATCCATCTTCCGTTGGTATATCTGAGGTGCGTTTGCAAGACCCATAGGCATTACGTTCCAGATATACTGACCTTGTGGTGTAGAAAAAACAGTTAATTTCTTAGACTCTTTTTCTAACTTAATCTGGTAAAATCCAGACTTGCAATTAAATTTTGAAAACACTTTTGACCCTTTAATACAATCAATTAAGTGTTCTCTACTTGGTATGTAATAACCATCAAATTCGGTAATCTTATTAATACCTTGATAGTTAATTACTAACCTTGTTTTTCCTCTCTTTATTTCGCCATGGTTTCTTACCAAAAACCCCGGGCTACTATAAGGAGAAATACCTGCTTCGATCAGCTTGAGATCGATATGCTCTTTGATAATCTTTTGCATATCTTTTCGATCTTCAAGATTCATCTGAATCGGCTTGTATCGAACCAACTCGTATCGGTATTGTTCTTTTACCTTCAACGTTGCTTCGATCTGGTTTTTGTCCCACCAGGCTAAAGGATTTTCATTATAGTTCCTCTGAATTAGCCTTTTAACATTTTCAAGGGAAAGTAAACCTTCCTCATCAATGTCAATCTGGGGTGGTCCTTCTTGTAAGACATTTTTTAGAAACTGAATCGCTTCTTCATGTGCCTCCTCTATTCCCTCTTGTTTATAAGACAAAAGAGCTTCTCCAAATTTCCTCTTATCCTGCATTTTAGGATGAGTTAACTTGGCTTCATTATCACCACGTTTGCTGCGAAAATTAATAGGCATTATCCTATTAAAGGCTTTCTCTCGCCGCAAAACTTTATACCATGGGGTATCAAATGCTCCTCCAATCATTATTCGTGATTCTCGAATCCCTTTATTGAGTATTAGGATTTTCTGAGAGAAATCTCGTCCTGCAATAAGGGGTAATTTTTCCACTACTTCGCTGGGAAAAACTCCTGGCTTTGCTGTGCAAATACCTAAACCTGAGTCAATATAAGCTGCAAAATATTCCGTCTTATATTGATCATATAATATCCCTACAGATATATATAGAGAAAATACTTGTCATTCAGAATCGTCTGGATAGATTCCTCTTTTCCAAGATTCTAACAAGTTTATCCTTGAGCTTCTAATATTATGCTCACGGATTAACTCTTAAAACCTTATTTGATGAGTTTGTTCATTATCTCGCATTTCCCTTATGCGTTCTGTCAACTCATCTTTCTCTTTTCTGAGATCCTGGATCTCATTATTGATACACTTTCCTGGCATACTTTAGAACCTGTCTGGATTGTTTGGATAAATCCCTCTCCTCCAGCGTTCTAGCATGTCTATTCGTGCGTTTATTTGATTAATTTTTAACGCAGCCTCTTGTATCCTTATGACTTCTTGGATACTTCTTTGTTCTGGCAGATTTTGCTCTCGCAAAGATCTTAACAAAATTCTCGCCTGGGTTCTTTGTATCGTGAGATCAATGATCTCTTGGTCTAGCTTGATTCCTGGCATAATGGTTTTATTCTACCCTGATTGTATGGCCATCAAGGTCGAACTCCATCCATTTTCCTTCTCTTCTCCAAGGCTTATGTTCCTCAAGGAAACTTAACCCCAGGGTCATAACTCCTTTGGTTATGCCCGCACTTCCTGTAACGGATACATTATAGCCTGCTATTTCTAACATGTCTTCATATCTATTAATACTTGGTTGTTGTAAATGATATATCTCCTCATAAGGAAACAAATTATCAGTTTTAGACATATAAAAAACAATATGGATTTCTTTCAATTCATCATTAGGGCATTTGATTTTAATATTTCTTACCCTAATTTTTTGTGGATACAAATCCTCGCATGGTTCTTTTTCTTTTAGGCTTAGAATCCTACATTCGGAAAAGGACAACCTGTTACTAATTTCAGAATCAAACCTTAATGATCTACTGTTTAAAATAGGTTGATCTTTGATTAGCAGATTAACACCTCCTAACCTTGGTATTTTGATTGGGTCAGGTGTCATAACTTTGGCAAATTCCTTGAAAATTCTAGGAATTTCTATATACTCTTTCCTAAGAAACATATCCGAATGATGTGTATTGGAAAGTGCATATGCAATTCTATACGTGATAGAATATGGTCTATTTCCTTCTTTCATAAGATCAGGTCTTTTAAAATCTTGATGAAGGGTTAAGACTCTACTAAAATCTTAGTCCGCTAGGTTATATGCAATCCTAGGATGAATGTCAAACATAAGTTTGCCCGCATATAAATTACCCACCATTGTACCAAGACAACTTTCGCTTAAGTTATTGATTCTTTTATCCATCACAGATAGATGTAACTCAAAATCAATTCCTTCTTTGAAGGTAGCTTTAATCACTACTTCAATGGTTCCAATATAAATCCATTTCATTGTGACCGCTACTTCTTCTTTGATACGACTCAATTCTTCAAGAATTTCTTCTTTTGGAATAAGTTGCATCTCAATGTTATTACCGGTTAACCCTATTGGAATAGAGAACTCACCTGAGTTCACCCGGTAGATGATGTGATGCTTGCGCTGTCTTATTCCGATCTTATCACAAAATCGATTAAGACTTCCAATCTTAAATCCGTCGTAAGGACTTAAAGCTGAATCTTGTTGCATGATTCTTTCCATCGTCTTGTTTGAGATGGTCATTTTTGAAAAGAATCCTGATAGACTTTCCGATGTTTGGAGTCTATCTTCTTGTTCGCCGGAGCTACTCGTCTGATTCTGTAGATGATCCATCGGATCCTTGTGAATCAGATTCAAACTCTTCTTCATAGATGCTTTCATCTGATGAGATGTCCTCGAACTTGTAGACTGGCACCAAATCACCATAAAAGACAGCATCACGGATGTCTTCTGTGGACTCGAACTGGCGCATATCCTTTTGCTTCTGTGGGCAATCAGGCGAAATATGTCCTCTCGTACCGCACGTCCAGCAGTTACAGTTCTTGAAACTTTCATTGGTTCGAGTGTGAGCTCGTTTGAAAGTTCTTCTCCTGGTTGTTCCTCCTATTATCTTCCATGTGGATTTAGATCCTTGTGAAGAAAACCTGGAAGGACCAGACTTTTGACCAGATTTATATGATCTAGCCTTGGATTTGGACCACCATGATCTTCCTCGTCTGGAAGGTCTCCTGTATGATCCCCCGGACTTAGATTGAAACCCTCCTTTGAAGTGTTTCTTTCTTTTTCCGTGTCTTTCACGTTGTGGTTCTCCGATGATACTCGGAAAATCATTGTTGTCGCAACAAATAGGGGTCTTCTTCACCATTCCTCTTAGTTTCTTCTTGTTCCTTTGTAGTGTCGTTTGTTGACACCATTCTCGTATACTGTCCTTAAAAAAGGACATCCTTCTGGCCACTGAATCGACTCGGCCTGTAGGTACCTTATAGGTTTGCATAAGCATCTCCCTCCATGGACTGCAGATTTTTGCAAAGAATAAATATGTTGCCACATTCCATGGTACATCTGCTTGGAAATAACATTTGCGGAACCAATATATATATTCATCCGCATAACATATATTTCTTAATTCGAGAGCAAACAGAGCTTGCGTATACTCTCTTTTCTTCTCATCTTTTCTTTCCTCAAAATATCCATCCCCGAGAAAACATATTTTGAGTATATGACCCATCCTTTCGACAATTGTTATAACATTATCGTTGGATAAGATCTCTTGTTTGAGAGAGGCTTCGGTCATTTCTCATGCCTTCTTGGCCGAACTTTGCAAACTATTTACCAGTATCTGGCAAAAATGATCGTTATCAACATCCAGTGTTGATGAAGCAACTTTCATGGATGACATCCACTCATCGATCAATACTTCCATATTTCTGAAATCGATGATGTCTGTTGTGAGCATCACTCCAAACGGATGGGTTGGTTCAAGCATCGTTTTTGCCCAAGGGCTTTTGGATACTCCTTTAAACCTTCCCGGTCGTCTCTTGGCTTCTCGAGCTATGTATTCTTCATAGTCAACCCCATCCTACTTCCAAATGGGTTCGGGAGGAACAGGTACTTCAGGTACTGCCGTACTTGTGCTCTCCTCTTCCTTCTTTGGAATAGGCTCATTCATCCTGAGGTTTACCAGATCCACAATTCCAAGATTGGAAAGGAATTCAGTTAACTCTGCAAAATCTACTCTTGAGACTTCCATCCGACTTGTCTTATGAGATCAAGTAGGAGTTCGTCGTTGCTTTTAGGTTTCGGAACTTCCGTAGCCTTTCCTTTGGAAATGATTGGTATACCGCCGAACGAGTCTTTCATACGTTCGTTCATGGATCTACCAGTTCCCTTGGATGATCTTCTTTTCAGATCTACAATTTCTTGTTTTAGATCTGAAACTTCTCTTTAGATCTCGGATAGAGATCGAACTATCTTCTCCATCTGTCCACCATAATAAATGATGATCTTTTGGATCTCCCTAAGGTCTTGAGTGACCTTAAATGTGTCTGGAACAATTATGTTCCAATCTTCGCTGGATGTCATTACAGATATCCTGCACTTGTGTTATCTCGAAATATTTTCGGATACATTTTTCTTGATTTTTCTCCTCCGTTAGGCACAAGAAAATAATATTGTACAACATAATTTAATTTATTTCTTCAATAAAACTTAGCTCTGATACCAATTCGTGCATCGGATCACAATAAATATAAATCGTGGAAAAACTCAAATAAATTCTTTTATCCAGATGAAATTATCCAGTACGTGGTATTGTTATACCTTTCAGACCATATCACAAGTATAAATACGAGTGTTTTTTGGGGCACGAGAAAGGTTTCCAACCGATATACCAAAACAATTATATCCGGGTTTCAAAATACTCTTTAGCAATATAGTTTGGCAATAATAAATTTGGATTGGAAAGAGTAATTTTTAAAATTAAAATAATCATTTCTTTTGGGATGTCAAAGGACATTTAGATCTTTTCACCAAAAATGGATATTTTGGATTATTTATTATATCAATGGATATTTTTAAAAATTGTTATAGTTAAATGGGTATTTTAGGGTATTAACCCTAAGAATTTTTAGGTCTTACAATTCCCGAGATGTACGCAACCGTACACAATCATTATACCTTTTCCGTTTTATTATTATTTTTTCTTCTTAATTCCAACACGTGTTAGCATGTGAATATCCCCCATGTGCATAAGAAGTTTTCAAATTTTGTGGCGAATATACACTTTTACCCCCGGAAAAAGGGTCAATCCCATCTATATCCCCCAAACAGTTTACACACTAACGACTGAAAATTCACTACAGTTTCAAGATTTTTATTTTTTATTAAAAAATAAAAAGAATATAGATTCACCCATTTTCGCTCTTATTTCCACGTACAATTCCCACACATATATATATAGCAGCATCAACAAATTTCCATCACATTAGTTGCAGTTTTTCTCCCATTTCCCTAAACTTTTCTCTGAACCTTTCTCTTGGACAATCAAGATTTTCTTCGAGTTGTTGATATCATTTTCTTCAAAGATTGGATGTTCTTGAGATGGGACTGGAAATTGTGAGGTGGGTGCACTAAAATTTCTTGTTTTTTGAACAGAAGTTGAGATGGGCCAATTGTTGTGTTCTTGCTTTGGATTATTCAAGAATGAAGATAGTGATGGTAACAGTGATGACCCGTCAGATAGAGGCAGTGCAGGTAACATAGAACTCATCATTGCTATGTTTTGTTGTTTTGATTCTTCTTTTATTTGGGGTTTTGTTTGTTCTTGAATGTTGGCTGTTGATACACTGTTGTATCTTGTCTATGAGGGCATGTTAGAAGGAATTTCCTTCTTTTTTGATCTTGGTTTATGCAGACCATTGTGATGATCTGAGTAAACAAGAAGAAAGAATGTGGTTCCTTCGCCTTCTCTGATATTCGTGTAATTTCGTCTTCTTAGCGAAATTATTGATAAGGATTGTGGAGATTTGTTGTTGTTTGGCTTCTTGTTGTATTGAAGGTGGGCAGATTGTGTTTGGAAATTGGAGAAGTGAATGCCAGTGAGATTTCTTGGCACAGCTTATAAGGAAGAAGGTAGAATGAGTATTGCATTTGGGTGTATAGCATTTCTCACTTTGTAGTGTAGATCATTGATTAAAGTTGAAATCAATGATCTAAACAGTTTTTACTGTAATACAAGAATTCTTGATTTTCACTTGAATTCTATGTAGTTGTCCTCTCTTCTTAGTGTAATAGTCTTAAGCATTTTATCTTATATTTCCCAGATGGAAGAGCTCTGAGACGAGGTCCACGAGTATTCCCACACCCAGAGCTTTGGTCAGCAACGAATGGCTTTAATCGAGCTCGTAATTTGATTGGTGAAGGTGGGTTTGGACCTGTTTTCAGAGGGCAACTGGGAGATGGACAGGTTAGATATATCTTGAATTCAAGAAAACTATATGAATCGGTATTTGAGAAAAAAACGTTGTTTTACAGGTGGTTGCCGTTAAAAAGCTTGATCCAAATGGGATTCAAGGGATTCAAGAATTTAGGACGGAGATTATGATGCTTGGTCATTTGAAGCATCAAAATGTTATCAAATTGATAGGCTATTGTGCTGACGATGTCCATCGTATTGTAGTCTATGAGTACATGCCATTGGGATCTCTTGATAAGCATTTATTTGGTTAGTTATTCTGGACCATAAACTTGTTAGCTAATATCCTTTGGTAGTGGTTAGAACTTTAGGATAATGGTTTTTTGATATGGCATGTTTTTGTTCATTGACAAGTTAATGATCCAAGAAGAGATAATGTTGCAGTACTTGATGAATGCATTGTAATAATTTCTGAATGTTGATATATTGTATTAATCCTTGGGTCTAATCACTATATATGCCTTAATGAAGCTACAAACTTGTGCTATAGCCATTGTTTTGCTAAAATCATTATGAGTGATTCTTGATTTCCAGTAAACAGTGAAATGTTGCTTGTTTCGTAGAAACGTTTCTGATATGTTAATGATATATTATTTCTGTATGCAGATCGTACAGCAAATCAACCACCTTTGGATTGGAATTCGAGGATGAAAATTGCTACGGGCACTGCAAAAGGATTAGAATATTTGCACAACAGACGCCGTCCACAAATCATATACAGAGACGTAAAATCTTCGAATATCCTTCTTGACGAGGATTTTACGCCCAAGTTGTCGGATTTTGGACTTGCAAGACTGGGCCCCGTTGGCGATGCAACTCATGTCACAACGAGAGTGATGGGGACATACGGCTATTGTGCACCGGATTATGCTATGACTGGTCACCTTACTACAAAATCTGATGTCTACAGTTTTGGAGTCGTGCTTCTTGAAATCCTCACTGGCAGAAGGGCTATTGACAACACTAGGAGTCGAAATGAGGAGAATCTGGTTGCATGGGTATGTTGTGTATTCTCTATTCTACCATATATTGTTAAATACCACCTTGAATCGATACATATATATATTCTTTCAGGCAAGGCCTCGTATCAGGAATGCAGCAAACTTCCCAACCATGGTTGATCCTCTGTTACGAGGTCGTTTTCCGTATCGTTGTTTTATGCAAGCAATGGCAGTGGCTGCAATGTGCATTATGGAGCAAGCTTCATTGAGGCCTGAGATGAAGGAGGTTGTGATTGCCTTGTTGATGTTGGTGCCTGGCAACAGGGCACCTGAACAGGAGATCAGATTAGCCCCACCTCCACCACCTGTTCAAGAGGCCAGGGACCCACCTGTTCAAGAGGGCGGGGACCCACCTGTTCAGAGGTCCTCCAGAAGTGCACCCCTGCCACAGGCGACCAGAATAGAATCACCTGTTCGGAGGGCGTCTCATGAGGGTGGGTCCTCAAGCACTGCACCTCGCCCACCGGGGATCAGAATAGGCTCACCTGTTCGGAGAGGTGGAGATGGGTCACCTTCCACTCACAGGAATTCACCCGATTCCAAAAACAAAGAGATCGTCGAAGAAGGGGTAGGCATGGGTGTCGGGTCGAGCAGCCAGCCGGGGGGTTCAGAGTCTCAGCCTGCCAGGTCGAGCAGCCCGCCGGAGGGTTCAGAGTCTTTGCCTGCCGGGTCAAGGAGCCCGCTGGACGAGCCGGGGGGTTCGGAGTCTCGACGCCCTGGTAAAGAGCCAGAAACTGCAACGGGCAGCAACTTGGACAGGGAACGTGTGCTGGCTGAGTCTATAGAGTGGGCTGAGAATTTGAGGGACGAAAGACGGGCAGGCAAGGAGATTGTCGATGACACGAGTGAGTGATCCTTAGAAGAGTCTGGTCGACAGCTATTACCAGGTACTAGATAACATCGAGAAAAAACTTGAGCCTCTTAATCGAACTATGTGATGCTATTATAAAAGGCGATAGACGGGCTTATATACGTTTGGCGGAGATGGATGGTATATGATGATGATGATGAGCTTTTTGGTGTGATTCTTGTTTGCAATGAGAAATGCATTACATGTTACATGTGATTTTGTCATGTTTTGGGATTTTTTTCATTCTTTTTTTGGCCATTTTATCATATACTATGTTGGTTCTGATGCATGGAGGAAGGATAAAATTGTATAGTTTTACATCTTAGGTTGTCCGTACAGTTCCACAAATAAGAGTTCAGTTTTGTCATGTTTTTGGGCTTATTGAAAGGGAAATGTGGCTTTCATCATAATGTCTGTGAATTAACTTTTTTGCCCTCTTCAAGATTTAAGTATAGATGGGGGTTGACTTTTTTGAAATGTAACTGTAGAGAGCAAGTGGGGTCGATGATTTTGTTCTACAATTTTGACTTTTTTGGTCTTGTAATCTTCCTTTGGTATTGTAAAAAAAAAAAATTGTTGTTAATTAGAATAATATTGTGTTTAGGTTTATATTTGTAACTAATAGCCTTTGTTCTACAATTTTGAGTTTTTAGGTCTTGTAATCTGATCCTATGTTTTCGTAAATTTTGTTTGTTGTTAGTTAGACTAATATTGTTTTAGATTTATATTTGCAAATAATAGCCTTTGTTTTACAATTTTGACTTTTTTGGTCTTGTAATCTTTCTTTGTTTTTTTGTAAATTTTGGTAGTTGTCAATTAGAATAATATTGCTTTTAGGTTTATATTTGTAAATAGCAGCCTTCTCTTCAAAAGAAACAATGTGTAAATGGATGTTTTTTTTTTTACCATTTATAACAGATTTAACCAACGTTAGCAATAGCATAGAAAATGCATAATTTTGATTTTGAGGTCTAGTGTTGCATATTCTCTGAACTTAATCCATAATCCTGAACTGTGAACTTGGTGAAATTGATTTTAAACTCCTCTGTTCTTTGTCTTCGTGTGTTTTATGCGTTTCAGTGTGGATTTCGGTTCATAGAATGTTGGGTATGGAGTTCTTGAGTGCATTCAATTTTTTGTATTACATCAAAAGAGCATTATAGCTCTTTGGAATCATAATTAATTAAGAGTTATGGCAAACAATATCTAATATTTCCCACTTAGCATGTGTAAGCACCAATGCATCCTTTTTTCAGCCAACCGTTACAATTTTTCTCAAGAAAATTATCAAGACAGAAAAATGCAAATTGAATATAATAAAAAAGAGGTTACATAGAAATAGATAATTAAAAAACATGATAACAAGTGCAGATTTGTGGTTTACAAGGGCACATAGCATGGCATAGCATAGCATGAATATAATTAATTCTCTGCTAGCAGTAATTTAGCATGTTAAGATTAGGAGGCCCCCCAATAACCAAAATAGGGACTTTGTATCGATCTGTTTTTGCAGATAGCTAAAGAAGCTGCATCCTGAATTTATACAAACTAATGTGTCTTGTCTATTATATCATCATCTAGGTATACTATTCCATGGCTAAATAATAAGCCAGCTCCAACACAAATCGCACCAGTTTTCATCATTTCCTCTTCTTTCCCTGCCAAAAAGACGGCTACTCATTATTCACTTGGGTCTTCTAAGTGTTTTTTAAATTATATGTGTTTGTACATTTATTTGTAAATGTACAAATGAAAATGAAAATCAAAGTACAAACGTACCGAGCTCACGTAGTCATCCATCAATGATTGCTTCCGCTTTTTCATAGACAATGGAGGGCTCTCTGCAGCCTGTCTAGCAGCAGAGCGCTTGGATGGGGTCGAGTTCTGTTTGGACGATGCAAAACAAGTACAAAGGTTATAAGGCTGTTATAGTGGTTTTGTTAGCGAGATTTCAAAAAATGAGATTAATGTACCTTGGCTAGTTTTTTCTCTTTACGTGCCTGCCTCTCCCTCTCGTCATATTCTTGGTTTTCTCGCTCCACCAATCGGATAAGTGTGTCACATCTCCTTGCAAGTTCTTGAGTGGTACGAGACTTTATGAACCAATCGAAGCGAAACAATGGTGAAGTACGGAAGGCTGCCTTCAGCTCGTCCCAGTTGCCATATCCAAGCTTGTGAACCATGCATATCTGGAAAGAATACTCACCAATATGATAATGCTGAGTGTATAATGAAAACAGACTGCTTAAAAGTGCTACAATAGTTGGTTATTAGAAGCCTAACCATGAAACGGTCACATTCCTCATTGTACAACTTCCCTTTGTTCTGGCCGTACTGGATCTTTAATTCAAGCCAAGGGTTTTTATATCGATCCAGTTTCTTCCCAATAGCTTTCATGATATCATCTTTCCTTGAGATTCTAGCCTCTCCTCTTTCAATGCCTTTTATGATCCTATCATAATCTGAAATATCATATCCATAATTTAGTATCATGTTTCGAATCCAGATAAAGAGAGACAACAATACTGGCATGGTATATGCTTTCTGACAAGATTGAACCCAGTGCATCAGTTGGAATATTGATCTTACTAAATATCAAACTAGTCAATCACATATCTTGTAACATTTTAATCTACTCTCTTAAAGAAAATTTATCTAGTAAGCAAAGGCAAAGCATTCTACTGATCTGCTTCTGAGGACAAATGGAACTGAATAACTTCTTACATTAACAGTTATTAATTTAAAACAGTAAGTTTAACAAAGAGTAAAACCCGAATGCTTACCATTCAATTCTTTATATCTTTCCTTAAATACTTTTGCATATCTTTCAACTTCTTCCTCTGTTTTTCCTTCCATTTCAGAGGCGATACTCTTGATATCATTTCGACCATACTTCTCACAGGCCCTGATGAAAGTATTGAAGTCTCTTCTGCTCCATGTTGAAAATCCCTACATACAACAATAATCAGGTAAAGCTCAAACAAGTTCCAAGCAATGTAGATGTTTATTAAAACTTACTTCTTCCAGCAATCGGTCCTTCTCCTCCTGCTCCTCAGCGGTCAGTGGGTCTCCTACATCTAGGTATGCAACAATATATCAAGAAAATGTATAGGGAAATTGACATATTAAGTAGAGTTCTCCAGATATGATAATACCTTCCGGTTCATCCACCTCTAATGTATCTTTCACTTGATTCCTTTGGTGTGTTTGCTGAATCAAAAGAGAAAAAAAAAAATAATAAATAAGACAACTATCACGAGTAGATATGTAAAAGGAGTCTCAAGTGTAGCCTAGACACTCACCATGAGGTAACGGACTTCTTTTTCATACAGCTCACTAAGGCGCTGTGTGTTGAAGAACTGGAAATCATGCCTAGTAAAAGATAACATATTATGATGCACAAACCCTTAATTTTAAAAAGTAAATAATAAATAAATGAACCAAAATGCTTACAGCTGTGGCATGCGAGGAATTCGAGGCTCCTTTGGCCGTGCAGGACCACTTTGACGCATTGTCTGTTTGAAGTACTCTGATTCTGAGTAACTAATGATTAAGAAAAACGAAAAAGGAACATCATCCAACTGAATATTAAGTAACACTTAAGTAATAACTTCAGAGATTGACAAAACATACTTGCGCTTCCTCTCTCTTTTTGGTGGTTCTATCCAGTTATCACTGACAATTTTCTTGAAGTCAAACTTATTTTCATCCTTCACCAATGGAAAAGAATATAAACTATAAGTTCACTAAAAATATCAAAACCTGGAGTCAGGATAGTCAGCAACAAAAACAGTAACAATACCTTTTCATCATCAAAATCATACAAGTCAGCAGCTGGAGAAAGTTCCAACAGTTTATGTTAGCCTCACTAATACAAGAGGTAGATGAAACCATAAAATCAGGTCAAGAATAAGAAACATACTGTCGTCCATTTTGAATTTGATGGCATCTTCTGTAAATTTTTTCATCTTTGCATCAAGCTCAGCTGTTGCTTCTTCACCCTTGGCAATAATTCTATCTATATCTTCATCAGTGATTGTGCTATCTTTGGAGCTGAAAACCATTTCAGCACCAAACCTTACCATTTGCAGCAGCTCATCCTTATTAACAGCTACATAACAGAAAATAAAAAAATTAGGATCCATTAATGTGATAGTCAATGGAAATAATCAATGCAGCTGATGGCCAAACACTAACTCTTTTGTTCTGCAAGTCTCCCTTGTTGGATAACCAAGGCATCAAGAGCAAGCTTTTTATAGGCCCTTTCAATAACTTTTTCCTCAATCGTGTACTGGAAAATATCATCAGATAAATCATGAGTACATTACGCCTCTTGTGAGAAGTGATGGTAATGTTAATAGTACAGAAGCAAGTCTAACCTCAGTACAGAACCGGAAGACTTGGACTTCCTTTTTTTGTCCAATCCTATGAGCTCGATCCTGCGCCTGCAAATCAACCTGTGGATTCCTGCAACCATTGGAGCAGAGAGTTGTAATTTTTTAAGGTATGGTTAACCACTGATACATCCCCAAACAGTTGCAGCAGCAAACTCTCACCAGTCACTGTCATAAAGAATAACAACATCTGCAGTGGCAAGGTTGATACCAAGACCTCCAGCTCTGGTTGACAATAGAAAGACAAATTTCTCACTTCCTGGCTTGTTAAAGTTTTCAATTGAAGCATCTCGATCTTCTCCCCCGGTATTTCCATCAATTCGGCAATATAAGTATCCACGATACATCAGGTAGTCTTCAAGAATGTCCAATAGCCTTGTCATCTGGTTTGTGCGATCAAAAGGAATTCATTATGGGTAAAAGCAAAAGAGGACAAATAAAGAAAAGATTGAAAAGAACTAATCTAGAATATCATTAGGCGGTAAAACACAACACTTAGACCAAGTTCTGAAAATAGAGATTAAGGGAACAGGAACACTAACCTGGGAAAATATCAAAACCCTAGAATCACGCTCCTTTAATTTTGGAAGCAACTTGTCAAGAAGAACCATCTTGCCTACAATTACAGAATTCCACAAAATGAAAGAAAGATGGGAAAGGGGAACCAACAAAGAAAATGTATTCATCTTATTACTCCTTGATGCTGCAGAAGATCCATACCAGCATTTTCTACGAGATGGTCTCCAGTGGTATAAGGTGGGCCAGGTTCAGCACCTTGAAACAAATAGGGATGATTACAACATTTACGTAGCTGCATGGCTATATTAAGAAGGCGTTTGCGTTCTCCACCAGCATTTACCACCTCAAGATCTTTCTGCAGCAATGCCCTATAGTATTGCTTTTGCATCTGGGACATACCAACTTTAAGTATTGTCTCCTTCTTTGGAGGTAGGCCTTTCTCAACATCAGACTTTAACCTTCTTAGAAGGAAGGGTCGGAGAACCTTTTAGGTCACAGAAAAGGAACAAACACCACAAACTCAATCAGCCAACTAAATTACTCAAAAAAGTTGGTGCATCATGTTCATGAAGGTTACTGAATCAGAACAATCATATACCTTGTGAAGTTGCTGGACAACTTCATGTTCATCATTTTCTCCAGAAATTTGGAACCATTCATCAAAAGTCTCAGCAGAGCTGAATATCTCCGGCAGCAAAAAGTTAAGGAGAGCCCAAAGTTCATGAAGATTATTCTGCAAGAGTGAATATCACAGGACAAACAAAGAACTTAGGTCACAAACCCTTACATGAGATAAGAAGTAGACCACCTCATTAATAATTCATTCAATCATCAAGTAACTAAAAATATTACCATAAAGATGATAAAAGATGTCATAAAAAACTAAAACAATTAAAACTATGAAGTTAATACCTGAAGTGGTGTTCCCGTAATAAGAAGCCGATAGTTAGTATTATAAAGTCTCATCGTTTTTGAGAGAAGAGAATTCTCGTTCTTGATTCGATGAGCTTCATCAATAATGATGTAGCGCCAGCTAAATCGGCGCAAGCAAGTCTTCTCTTTTATGGCCATCTCAAAACTTGTAACACAAACATCAAACTTGCCAGCAACAAGTAATTCTTCGCGTATATATCTCTGAAAGATCAGTTTTTTTTTAGAAATTAAAAGAAATACATAAATTTCTGGAAAAGACATCTAAATTATTGCAGGCTTACTCTTTCTTCAGGATTCCCAAGAAATTTAACAGCACGCAGCACTGGACAAAACCTTTTGATTTCATTCATCCAATTCCCAAGTGTAGATTTTGGAGCAACAACCATGTGAGGTCCTGTAATTCCTCTGAATTCATGCAAGTAGCCCATCAAGGATATAGTTTGCAAGGTTTTACCAAGCCCCTGAAATACAAGTTATACAACATAAACCATCATTAATAAAAAGTAAAATAAATGATGCATCAAGTGGTTGCAAATACAGGTCTCCGTTTATACCATTTCATCGGCAAGTATTCCATTAATGCCGTTTTCATACAATCGAATCAGCCAATTTAAACCAGCTAGTTGGTAATCCCTCATCTTTCCCTGAATACCTGCATAAGTGACAAAAAATAATTCGGGACAAGTCACCATTCAACTTTCAAGTTAGCAATTCCACAGAAGTCCAATAGAGCAATAAACTGATTTTACCTGTAGAGATTTTTCATCAAATATACAAATACATGCAGCAGAACAAAAACCTAGGAATCTGATTTTTATTTAAACCACTATAAAATCCCACACTGTCAATCATAGTCAGGCAAAATCAATTTAATATAACAAAAGCAGGAAAAATCATCTTACAAGATGGTTGTGCCACTAGCCTTGTAGTTCCAGTTCCAGAAAGGCCATCTTCTTCCTCTTTGAGACACTCTTCATCTTCTTCCTCTTCAGTTATCTTGGATGCATGGCGACCCCTGCAAAATTCAATCAGAGACCATGAGCTATATTAAATTGACTTCACAATAGCAGCTACCTTGCAACAGAAGATTCTTGATACAACAATAAGATAAATCTCCTCATCCAGCAAAATTACTATTGATCTTCGACTCCCTCAAGAAATTCACCTCAACTACCACAAGGACAAACCTCTTTCTATTCAGGGATTGCAAACAAGCAAGCACATGCTGGCCACACCAAAAGTTCAACTACTCCACTATTATCAAGAGTTATGCATCACTGACTGCCTAATCATGCTACTGCCTTTTTCATTTAAATATTGCCCAGAAACTAGACTAAAATTGTTGAAGAAGACTATCCAAATCTCCATATGTAGCAGTGATTTAGAAGAAGAACGAAACCCCTCCAATGTCCTAACCCATGTAGTTTTAACATATACAATCAAATAAAAATGGTATAACTCACCTTCCTTTTGCCTTCTTCTGAGAGGCAGACTGATCACCTTTGGCAAAATGAGCAAATAACTCTGTTTGCTGTAAGAGATAGTTCAAACGGCCTTTTCCTTTGTTGTTCTGTCACAAGATAGAGCAGACTAATTGTTAAATGAAAACATATAACACATTGTATAAGATATGTCAAGTAACAATCCATTCTCAGACAGCACACCATGTCAGCTTCAATAGCAGCATTCTGGGCATCTAGTATTTCTTGTACTTTTTGCTTCTTCATCCTCTGCATTTCCTTGAGCCTCATCCTTTCCCGCTTTGCAACTGCACTTGCAATAGCATCATCTTCCTGGAGAGAGGGGCGATGAATTTTAGTAAAAAGCAACTAAACAGTCTGGAGGACTGAACCGCCAAGAATAGGAATGCACAAAACAACCAGATGCATTTACCAACAATTCTCCAACATTCAAAGAACTAAAAAGGGAAAGAAAAAAAAAAAAAAAAAAGAGCTCAAACCCGCCCTTTAAATTCTTCCCTACCCCATTGTTAAATCCTAAAAGACTAAACCAGTCAACATAATGCATGCAACAGTTGAAACCACTTGACTTAATCATACAAACTTCCAACCAGAACTCCACCAACGAAAGAACTTCAAAAGAGCAATCTAGAAACTTCAATTTCATAAATTATCAACTAAAACCAAGCAATCTAGACACAGATCTACCAAGCTACCTCCATAATAACTAACCAAAATACGCCTGCGGAAAATGAAATGAAGAGGGCAACTTCACGAAAAGCAAACCTCAATGTCGTCATCATCTCGAGCTGCGGCGTTGGATGCGTCGTCGTCGTCGTCCTCTGAATCCTCGGCGGTTCGAGCAACGGCCTCCAGCTCCTCCTCATCCTCCTCCTCGTTAAGCTGATCCTTCACTTCCGCTTCCTCCGCCGAAGAACTGGACATTGAGTCATCGGAGGAGTCCTTTGCTCGCGAAGGTTTCGCCATAGCGAGGGTTTGGAGATTTCCTCTTCGAAGAGAAAAGAATTCGGTTTGCTAAATAAAAAAATTAGATAAAATGAAATTGTAAGAGCGGGTGCGTTTATATAGTCGGGCCGAAAATCTTGGATTTTATTGGATATTTCCCGCCTTCTGTGTATGGGAAATTGGGAGTTCCCGCCATTGGGTTGGGCCTTATTGGGCTGAATTCAAAGCCCAATAATAATGGGCTTTCGAAGTTTTGTTGATCAATCCTTTCTTTGTCTCTGTTTTTATTTTTGTCCACTAAAAGCCCATGGGCCTGAATTCAGATTAGTTTATTAATTGGATTTCTCCTTCTGTACTTTTCACCATTCGATTTTCAGTCATTATATAATTTTTTCATTTTTGGTCCACCCATTTGTTACGGCACATAAAAGTATTTTATTTTTTGATAAATTACAAAATTTGATTAAATTAACAAATGAACTTAATCACTTTTTAACTATGAAAAAACAAAAAAAGATCAAGAAATATTTTGGACCAATTTCCATGAGTAAATGAACCAAAACTGATTTTTTTCTAAACATAGAGACTAAAAAACAAAAGATGACACATAACTGATGAAAAATCCACTTAGATAAATTTAATGTGAAATTACATTTTTTTACATACAAATTCAAAAATTAAAGATATAAAATAAATAATTTAAATATCTTTTTTTTTTCGAGATTTATTTTCACACGTTGACGTCTAAAACTTCAATTTCAACTAACAACCATTGAATTTAATATAAACTAATAGATTAAAATAATTTGACTATTAAATGAAGCTTTTGGTTAGAATGACCATATCCTATTTCTTTCCGTAGGAAACAAGTATTATCCAAAATGACGAAATTGACTAACTATTATTACAATTTCACCCCCACATGATATCAAAAATCCCGCCTCACAAAAGCATTCCGCGCAGTGATTACATACCATTCCAGGGGTAAACTTTGGAATCACATTTCTTTTAAAATACCTTTCCTCTTTCATATGTCGCACGAAATTATCAATTGTCGCCATATCCTATATCTATTACATCAACCCCATTCGACTTCGTTTCGCGCTTTCCGGAAACCGCCAGCCGGTTCATGATCACCGGAAAAACGAAATCCTACACAAATTGGAGCGCGTAATTCGCTTTTGGAAGTTTAAATTAGGTCAACAATTGTCTTAATTTGTAGTACCGTGTTTTTTCAATAATTTGCTATAATTGTCTGAGTTCAATTAAGGGCTTTGCATTATTCGAAGTAAAAAAATTAGGGCTTTTTTTTTTCAGGATATGGAAAGAAGGAGATACTTGATTATTGCGATTTTCGTATGCTTGTTTGCGTTCACATCATGTAGAGGTAATAAATTTCCTTAGTTTCAGTTATATGATTTTGGTAATTGATATTCCTGGTAATTTGGAATCAATTAAATATATGTAGAGGCACAGCTAGTAAATGGGCTTGTTGTATTTAGTTCAAATATTTTAGTTTTTTTTTTTTTTGGGTATGTGCACTGTTTTCTCTGTACTTATAAATGTATTTGTGTTAGGAATGTGTTCTTTGGGATTCTAGTTTAATAATTTTGTTGACCATTGGGATCAGTAGTTGAATAAACTGATTTGTTGTGAAGAAAAGCTTTTCGATTGATTTTTTTTGATAGTTGATGGCGGCTGAAAATACTGTTTGCTGTCCTCGTTTTTAAATGTCGTTGATGTTCTTTTGGTTACAGAATTAAAGGTGATAGTGAAGCACAAGCATAATGAGCATCATGACTTGGCAACATACAATTCTACACTTGCAAGAATATTGGTGCAATATGCCTCGGCTGTAAGATTCATTTTAAATCACGATTGAAAGCAGTAAAACTTAGACAATTTTTTTCTTGGTCAATTTAATTTTTGTCATGTTCCATGTTTTTCTCTCTTGAGGAGGATTGCCTGAAACAAGTTTATGATGGGAACTTATTACATTTTGTTAACTCAATTGTTATTTTTAATTCTTGACACATTAAACGGATATTTATTGCACTTGCAGGTATATATGTCAGACTTGACTGAGTTGTTTACATGGACTTGCTCAAGATGTGATGATCTAACTGAGGTAGAATTAGTAGTTAAAAGGGACTAAAAATTAGTTATCTTTGCCTCATACTAACAGTTGATTCACATTTTTTGTATTCAGGGCTTTGAAATGATTGAGTTGGTTGTTGATGTTAAGCGGTGCTTGCAGGTTGGGAAATAATTCCGCTTGGCATTTTTTATAAACCTTTTTTTTCTTTTGTTCTCAATTTCACGAGGACAGGTTCTGATAATGGATTGTTTATTTATGCGTGACAGGGATTTGTTGGTTTTGCCGCTGATCTTAATGCTGTTGTTATTGCGTTCAGGGGAACTCAGGAAACCAGGTTTGGCCTATGTCTGGTGCTTAATGTGTTCTATTACATCCATGATGTGCTGTATATCTCAAGGTTTTCTTGAGATGATTGAACCCCATACATATATGGAGGCTACTCAATTCTGATGGGAACTCGCTTTGATACATTATTTGCCTCCATGACAAGTCTTCACTGATGCTAATAGCTGCTCACTTAAGCGTCGCCGCTTATCAAAAATGATGTCAGATAATATTGTTTTACTATGTACAGCATCCAAAACTGGGTGGAAGATTTGTTTTGGAAGCAGCTCGATGTTGATTACCCTGGATGTGATGGTGCAATGGTATATGCCGTTAATTGTGTTCTTTCAGTTTTTTACCCCAAAATTTTCAACTAGTGTTCATGTGGTGTTTTACATCCATATGGTCTTCTTCCGTTGATTCACAGGTCCATCATGGTTTTTATACTGCTTACCACAACACTTCATTACGACCTGGAGTTCTGAGCGCTGTTCAAACGGCAAAGGAGTTATATGGAGACACTAAGATTATTGTAACTGGGCACTCAATGGGAGGAGCAATTGCTGCCATTTGTGGACTTGATCTTCGTGTAATAATCTGAAACCTTATCTGTTTGTGACAATAGATGCTGCTATTATTATTAGTTTTTTTTTCTATGTTTTGGAGTAGGCTCTGAAATTCTTGTCCTTTATCAGCTCGGTTTTGGAAAGCGGAATGTTCAGGTTATGACATTCGGGCAACCCAGGATTGGAAATGCTGTTTTTGCGTCCTACTATAAACAGCTTTTGCCAGAGACCACTCGTGTCGTGAATGGACATGATATGGTGCCACATTTGCCGCCATATTACTATTTAATTCCAAAAAAGACATACCACCACTTCCCTAGAGAGGTAATGGTTTCACGGGATCAATATATGTATATATATGTGTAAGTCTTGTCTTCCATAGAGCCTGAGTCGTTCTTGAGCTTGCCTTGAGTATTTATGTGGATAATATTTTATGTGAAACATAGGTTTTGCTTATCTAAGTTACTTAGTCTGTGCCTGATTTGTCTTATGAGTTCCAAGATTTCACATTCTAGGTCTGGCTTACCACTGTCGGGTTTGGAAGCTTCGTCTATCCAGTCGAGAAGGTTTGTGATGATTCTGGAGAAGACCCAACTTGTAGCAGGCAAGTGTTCGATCTACAAGCCCTAAAAGGAATACTCAGGATCTTGCTATAGCTCTCAACATTCTTGATTTGTTATTAGAAACACATTCCATACTTCTTTTCTTTTGCAGATCGGTATGTGGAAACAGTATCTCAGATCACTTGACATATTTCGGCGTTCAAATGGGATGTGATGAATCGAGCTCGTGCAGAATAGTGATGGATCCTAATCTCGCTGCCTATAGCCAAACAGATAATGATGGGAATTTCATCTTAACCCGGGTCCCATCATCGCCTATTCTGAAAATGAATTCCATCCAAGATCAGGTCATCCCTAAAATGCATATATGAACGACTAAGCATGTAAGCGACTTGTTCTTTTGATTCCCAGATTGAGGAAACATTGTACATACAAATTGGTCGTAATGTAACATTAAAGATTTTCCACTGTGAATAGAATATGTTCTGAAGCTTAAGCTTTGGTTTCACAATCAAGATTCAATGGAATAAATTATCTGAAATATTCATATAGAAGCTGAAACCAATCCATCTTTATTAATACATGAATTAGAGTCCATAGAAATTATGATCTCTGATAAACAAACAAAGATTGAAGCATATATCATAACTTTAATAAATTCCCTCAGTTTGCCTTCTCATCAGCTGGTGGTGTTTCTGCATCGTCATTTTCCTGCAAAATCATCGATAAGGAACCCTAATAAGTCGTAAAAAGCGGAATAAATTCATCAAGATAATGCATGATTAACAATAATTACTTTCTTCTGTTCATCAATTGTTTTCTCTACTTCAGAAGATTTTGCTTTTTCAGTTGGCACCTCCACCTCTTTGCCTTCATCAACCTCAACAGTCTCTTCTGAAAATCAAGAACAAAATCATTAATAATTCCAAAAATCTCTAACATAACATGAAACTTATACTTAACATACAAAATACCTTCTCGTTTGTTTGTATCATCATTTTCTTCTATTTTCTCTTCAGGCACGTTAGGGGAATCATTCTCTGATTCTCCTGAACCTGCCTTGGAGACTATGGATTCAACGGCCATCTCCTTCGTGGCATCATCCTTTGTCTCTGTCTCCAATTCTTCGTTCTTGATTTCGTTTTTTTTTTCCTCCAATTTTCCTTCAACCAACGGATCAGATTCTTCATTCTTATGATCGTCAACGGCTCCCTTCTCTTCTCCTCCATCTTTCTCTTCTGGTTTCTTCAATGCCTCCTTTTCCTCAACATTTTCAGCCTCTTTCTCTGGTTTTATTTCTTCAGAGGTTTCATTTTTCTCCACTTTTACATTCTGCTGGAAATCATCTGCTTTCCCTATTGCATCACTCATGGAATTGATTTCTGTGTTTTTGCTCTTGCTCTTGATAAGAGTGTTTTCTGTGGCAACGGCATGTTTTGATTCTCCACAACCCATTTTTTTATTTTGTCTGAAACTGAAGAAAAATCGGGATTCTTGAATTCAGAACAAAAAGATCAAGCAAAAGAAAATGAGAGGAAAATTGGAAAAAATTTCCCTCTGGTTTTCTTCTGAGCTTCTTCCTGCAATAGGGTCAGGTTTAAAAGGAAGAAGACACCGGTTTTGCCGTTAGTATTTTGAAGGTTGGTATTATTTTCAAGGGAAAATGAATGGACAAGAAGTTGAAAATTATGAGAATACTGTTTTTTTCTTTTTTAAATAAAAAAATCATTTTGGTTGGTCCGTTTTTATACAATCTGAATCATTTGTTACATTTTAGTGTTAATTAATTATTTTACTTATATATATATACTACAATGGAGGATCTAGTTTATTTTTCTAGTAATTTAGGAGAATCCACCTCATTTTTGTTGTTCACGTAATAAATTTCATTTTGAAGTGATTGATATTGAATTTGTAGTTTAAAACATAAAACGAAGGTGAAATCGAAATATCTCAAGGGTTTTTATTGAGGTAGGGAGTTTGAAAAATGAAGTTATTAAATTAATTGAACATGACAAAGTTTCAAATATTATTAACTGGATTTATAAAATTTTAAAAATTGGGAAGATTTCTCATGAATCATGAATGCAAAAATATATTAATTTCATTAATTATTTTTGTCTCTTTAGTCCCAAGCGTATTCCTGGGGTCACACGTAGTTTAATTATTGGTGTAACTGCCTGTGTAATTTATGAGTATATATATTTCATATAATAATTTATTACATGGCGAGAAAAATAAATATAAGTGATAAAATATTAAATGACAGTATGAAATAAGTGAATTTATCATACATAGTTTTTTCAACTCTTAACTTCAAGTTAAATATTAAATAATTTGGTTTAATTATCAAGTTCAATAAACACATGAGAAACATTGTCAAAATTGCAATTCTAACAACAATTTTCGTCACATTGAACTTGTAAACCAATATATATTATCACATAGTAAATATTCATTGATAAACCTTATATTGATATTTTAATGTATCACTATTCATTTTTATTTTTTCTTATAATTATTATTTAATTAGTCTAGAAATGCTGCAGGCCCATAATGCACATGTAAGACAATAGGGTACACCTTAAATGGAGAATATCCTCTTTTGTTGTCTCCAATGATCAACTATAAAAACAAAATAAGTGCCTAAACTATATAAATATAAATATAATATAAAACTTTAGTATTTTACAGATTATTATAGTGTTTTTGCAGGCTGTTACACAGCTCGGTGATGGATGTTCCAAAGTTTATGGCTTTTTGCTAACTGAATAAATTTTTATCTTCAAAATAAGGTTTCGTTTTATTGTTTTCTTTTTTACTGGTCAATTCGAAATATTGATTAGTTAGTTAAAAAAAAAAAAAATTAAGAAATATTCTGATGCTATGCCATTATAAGTCATTTTTCTCCCGCATTTTTTCTCTTTAGAATATATGAATCAAATATATTCATAATTTTAATACTTAATAATATATCATGTTTTTCCAAATAACTATTTATCAATATCTTATTTCAAAGCATTCAAAAGTCATCCCAGAAAATGGGTCCCTTAATAATTTTAATTTTAATTGAAATGTCCATATCCATTCTAATTTTTTGGAGAAATAATTATTTAATAGATATATCAATAGCCTGTCATTTTATTATTTGGATTGGGCCCAATTGGAATGGGCTAAGTTGTGCTATTGGACTATGGGTACATGGGCTTAGGTGGTGCCCTCCATATTGTGTTCTTTGGATACCCATTGGGCCTTTTTCATTTTTCAAGAAGTGTGCCAAATGAAATATTAAAATCAATGTTAAATAAAATATTAAAATCATAAGGTAATATTCGCGTTACATTCAATGAATAATGCACTGAATAATTAGATGATACATAATAACATCTCTAAATTTTTATTTTTTATTCTTTTTAGTATTTGCAAAAGGGACGTGCTAAATGGGCAGATTCTGCCATGGCAGAAAGTGAAAAAAATTAAATAAAAATATTATTAATATTATTAAATGACTATTCTAACCTTAATATAATTTGGCTCCATAATAATGGAGATGGCGCCTGTTTTCTACTCATTGCTGTTAAATACAATACAACTATTAAAACAATAGCTAAATTTAATTAACTTGCTCTTTATTTTAATTATTATTTACATACTTTAATTAAGTTGTTATTTATTTAATTATTATTTACATCTTCAATTAAGTTTATCTTTATTTAATTATTATTTGCATACCTTTGAAATGGTTGCTTCTCCAATAACTCCTAGAATAATTATGAAATTTTGATAAAAAAATTATAAAAATCTTTTGGAACAATTTTGAAATTCAGATATGGGTTAACAAAAAAATTATGGAAAAACTTTTAAAATAAGAATAATTATGAAATTTTGATAAGAAAATTTATAAAAATCTTTTAGAATAATTTTGAAATTCAGATATGGGTTAACAAAAAAATTATGGAAATTTTTTTAAAATAAGAATAGATATGGATTAACAGAAATATTATAATATTTAAAAGAAAGATCTGCTCGTAACACTTTTATTTTTTATCTTAATGAAAATCTCTATTTATTTTTAAAAAAAAAACAGAAACATTATAAAAAAAATTTATGGTTAACATAAATATTATAGAAAATTTTTAGAGTGGAGAAAAAATATGAGTTAATATAGTTGAAATGAAAGGTTTATTTATAAGATAAAAAAATCAAATTGAATAGAAATATTAAATATAAATATAAAAATAAGTTTTTAAAAAGGAAATATATAGTGTAATGAAAATATGGACAAGTTCTAAAAAAAAGTTAAATATTAATATATAGATTAATTTCATTAATATGGACCAATTCTAAAAAATTTAAATATTTATATGATTCATGTCATTAATATTCTAAAAAATATAAATATTGATATGATTAATGTCCTTAATATCGATAAGTTCTAAAAAAATTAAATATTAATATATAGATATTTCAATAATATATATGATTTATGTCGTTAATATCGACAAGTTATAAAAAAGTTAAATATTGAGTCGTTAATATCGACAAGTTCTAAAAAAAACAGTTATATACTGATATGATTGATGTCGTTAATATCGACAAGTTCTATAAAAGTTAAATATTAATATATAGATATTTCAATAATATATATGATTGATTTTGTTAATATCAATATATAGATATTTCAATAATATATATAAATATATATGATTGATGTTTGTAATATCGACAAGTTCAAAAAAATTTAAATATTGATATGATTAATATTATTAATATCGACATGTTCTAAAAAAGTTAAATATTGATATATATAGATATTTCAATTGATATTATTGATGTTGATAAGTGCCAATTTTCACCTATTTTTGCGTAGGTTTATGTATTCATTTGAATGTGTTAGCTACGTTTTTATGGTGATTATTGTGATTATTTGTATATAAGATGCATTTGACGGGTTTGTGTTTAGTTTCATGATTTTAACGAGAAAAAGTGCAAGTTTTGAGCGAAATGGCCAGGAAGGAAAGCACGACCGTGCTTAATAGCACGGTCGGACCGTGCACAAGAAGAAGGAGGCGCGCATGACCGTGCTGAATAGCACGGTCAGGCCGTGCGCGACGGATTTGGGCCTGAACGGTGTAGCACGACCGTGCCCCATGGCACGGTCGATCGTGCCAGACTACTGAAGGATGAGGCACGACCGTGCCGTATAGCACGGCCGTGTCCGGGCGATCAGCAAATTCTGTTATTTTGGTGAGATTTCATTCTTCAATGGATATAAAAGACCCCAACAAACGAAAAAAGAGGAGATTGACAATTAGAGATAGAAATACACATAGAGAGAGATAGAGAGAGGGAGACGGAGGAGAAGACGGAGAAGAGGCGAAGGAATCGGAAGATCGTTGGCGATTCGAGTTGAATCTTTCTTTTCTCGTTAGTTTTTCATTTAAGATATGATATTGTTAATCTTGTCTATGAGTTTGACGATGATCATGTCTAGCTAATTCTTTTTAGGGTTTCTAGGGCTTGTTAGTAGTTTAATTCGAATCTTGATGGATCTTTGATTTATTTCAATGTTCTTATCTTTCATCTTATTTGTGTGTTTATGAATTGATTGTTTGTTTGATTATTTGGCCGATAATTGAGCATGTTTTAATAATTGAATCAAAATTCGGGAGATGAGATTTAATTATGGAAGAATAAACACATGACACATAAAAGACTTAGATCGGGAGATTAAGGAATTTATGTGATGAGATATCAATCTTGGGTGTTTTTGGGAGTTGTTATGTTTTTATCAGATTGAGTAGGGATACCTCTGATAGCATAATAATCAACTGATTAATTGACTCGGGAGAGTGATTAATTGATATGTGTGATTGCTTATATAGGATGATTGATTAATGAACTTAGATTGATTAAAGTGATGTCTTGATGAGAATTAGATGAAAGCATGTCCTAGAACCTGTCTCAGATTTCTGTCAACTTTAAGTGAATTGTACCTTCGTAATTGTTAGTTTATTAATTTAATTGCAATTCATGATATTTGATTTCCCTAGATAGAATTGTGAATAGAATTTGGGTAGTTAGTGATTTCCTGAATAGATAGTCTCTGTGGGATCGACCTTACTTACCGTTTCTGCAATCTACACCGTACACTTGCGGGATAGCTAAAAGAAATAAGTGAACAAGTTTTTGGCGCCGTTGCCGGGGACTGAAGTTTAGGAATAATTAATATTCGAATTTTGTTTTTAATTTTAATCTAGGATTTTATCTTTATTTCTTTTTCGTTTTTTTAGAGAATATCTGATACTTGTTTTTCAGGTGGTTTCAAATTGTGCATGAACACTCGCTCTAGAAAGGCGAATTTGAGTGCACTCGATTTGGAGATTGAAGCAACTTGCAGACACCGTAAAACACGAAAGCAGCTTTTTGCTCCAACTGAAATGGCTGACAATAATCCAATGGATCACGTACTAAACAATCAAGGAGGCATGAACCAAGCACCACGAGTTGCTCAGAGACCCATCAGAGACTATTTTCAACCGCAGCAAAATGGAAGGGGGTACTAAGACCACCTATTCAAGCGAATAATTTTGAGTTGAAGCCGGGTCTAATTAGTATGGTGCAGCAGAATCAGTTTGGGGGAAGCCATCTGGACAATCCCAATGCGCATCTGGCGCAGTTTCTCGAAGTCTGTGATACGATAAAGTTAAATGGTGTTTCTGATGATGCCATAAGGCTACGACTGTTTTCTTTCTCTTTACGAGATAAAGCAAAGCTGTGGTTCAATTCACTCCCTTCAGGCTCGATTACTACATGGGATGGTCTAAGTAAGAAGTTCTTATTCAAATACTTCCCACCAAGCAGGACGTTGAAGTTGAAAAGTGAGATCACACAGTTCAAGCAATTCGATGGAGAGTCCTTGGGCGAGGCTTGGGAAAGATTCAGAGATATGTTAAGAAGATGTCCTCAATATGGATTCCCCGAGGATCAACAAGTCTGTTTCTTTTACAATGGATTGTTTGGATCAACGAGATCAATGATAAATGCAGCGGCAGGAGGAGCTTTGTTAGCAAAAAGTCCAGATGAGGCAATATATATTTTGGAGAAAATGGCAACAAACAGCTACCAATGGCCGTCTGAGAGGAACACGTATAGAAAAGTGGCTGAAATTCAAGGTCAAGATCATTTGTCCGCACTATCTTCACAAATAGCAGCTCTCACAACTCAAGTATCCGCGCTGGCGAAGGTTCAAACTCAAAGCCTAGGAAGTATTGGAAGTCAAGGATGTGAGTTCACCCAACAAGAAGAAGTAGAAGATGTCAATTTCATGAATGGGCAGAATTACAACAACCAAGGCTTCCGAAACAACCAAAATTTTCGGAATAGGGGGATGTATCAGTATAAACACGGAGGGGCGAATCATGAGAATTTCTCCTATGCAAATACCAAGAATGTTTTGCAGCCACCTCCGGGCTTTTCTGTTACAAATGGAGTCATTGATGAACCGAAGAAACCGGCACTTGAAGATTTGGTAGGTGCATTTGTGAATGAATCACGAGATAGATTCTTAAGGTTGGAAGAGAAATTTGATGCATGGATGAAGGCCTTGGAGTTACAAGTGGGACAAATGGCTGAAAACATAGGAAATCAACACAAGAAGGGACAATATCCAAGCACTACTCAAATAAACCCAAGGGAGCAATGCAAGGCGATTCAATTGAGAAGTGGTACGGAATATGAAGGACCAAGCATGCCAGTGGTGGAGGAAGATGAGAACGAGAAGAAAGAGGCTGAAGAAGTAGTGGAACAAAAGGAAGTTGAAGTCGAACAAAAGGGGCTGAGAAGCCAAAATCAAATTCTAACCCTTCACTTCCATGTACTATTTCCTCTCTTCCTTTTCCTCAACGTTTTCAAAAGAAAAAGTTAGATGCTCAATTCGCTAAATTTCTAGAAATTTTCAAGAAAATTCACATTAACATTCCTTTTGCAGATGCGTTGGAACAGATGCCCAACTACGCAAAATTTCTGAAGGATGTCATGTCGAAGAAGAGGAAAATAGCGGATTATGAAAGAGTGAATCTTACGGAAGAATGCAGTGCGATCATACAACAAAAATTGCCACAAAAGCTGAAAGATCCGGGGAGCTTCACAATTCCATGCGTGATTGGAGGATCAAGTTTTGACAAAGCTTTATGTGATCTAGGAGCAAGCATAAATCTGATGCCGTTATCCATTTTCAATAAACTTGGTCTTGGCGAAGTGAAGCCTTCCACAATCACGTTGCAATTAGCAGATCGATCAATAACTTATCCCAAGGGGATCATTGAGGATGTACTAGTCAAAGTTGATCGATTCATTTTCCCAGTGGATTTCGTAATTCTCGACATGGAGGAAGATCATGCTGTGCCCCTCATTTTAGGACGACCATTCCTAGCTACGGGACGAGCCTTGATGGATGTTCAAAAAAGAGAGCTCACTTTGAGAGTGAATGACGAACACATCTTGTTCAACATTTACAAAGCTATGAGATTCCATGATGAAAACGAGACGTGCAACTTCATCGGAATAGAGGAGACGTGTGTGAAGGATCAAATGGATCGGATCTTGTCGAAAGACGCATTGGAGTTCTGCTTGAAGGAATCGCTACAAACTCACGCAGAACACTTGGATTCTGAAGTCGAGAAGGTACTCGATTACGTATATTGTTTGGAGGCATTACAAGAGGTCTCAAAGGAGAAACGAGGAAGAGGGAAACAAAGAAAATGTGGAGAAACCGGGCACGATCGTGCTACACAGCACGGTCAGACTGTGTCCGGCCAAAAAAATAGTCTGGAAGGTGGAGCACGACCGTGCCCCACGGCACGGTCGACCGTGCCAGAGCAGCACGCATGTTTCCAAGTCAAGCACGACCGTGCGCCACCGCACGGTCAGACCGTGTTCGACCGCGAAAAGTCGACTCCAGATATGGAAAGCACCGTATTCATTCCGGAATTAAAGACTCCCAGATCATCTTCAATATGCATTTTTGGGAAGTGATAAAGCTAATCCGGTAATCGTTTCCTCATCTCTAAACTCAAGTCAATTAGATAAACTTTTACGTGTATTGAGAGAACACAAGCATGCCCTCGGTTGGTCCATTTCGGATTTGAAGGGAATAAGTCCCTCCATTGTTATGCATAAGATAAGGATGGAGGATACTTATAAACCTTCAATCCAAAACCAACGGAGACTTAACCCAATTATGCAGGAGGTGGTGAAGAAAGAAGTCCTAAAATGGCTGGATGCAGGAATCGTGTATCCCATTTCCGACAGCAACTGGGTAAGCCCGGTACAGGTAGTGCCAAAGAAAGGAGGAATGACGGTGATCAAGAACGAGGATGAGGAGCTCATAGCCACTCGAACGGTAACAGAGTGGTGGGTGTGCATTGATTATAGGAAATTAAACACCGCCACCCGAAAAGACCATTTCCCTCTCCCTTTTATTGATCAAATGTTGGACCGTTTAGCTGGATATGAATTCTATTGTTTTCTCGATGGATACTCCGGATACAATCAAATTGCGATTGCTCCGGAAGATCAAGAGAAAACCATTTTTACCTGTCCATATGGCACATTCGCATTTCGAAGGATGCCCTTTGGATTGTGTAATGCACCTGCCACGTTTCAACGATGCATGATGGCTATTTTTCACGATATGATAGAAAATAGGATGGAAGTATTTATGGATGACTTTTCAGTTTTTGGAACTTCTTTTGATGTTTGTCTATCTAATCTTTCTAAAGTTTTGCAGCGATGCAAGGAAACTAACTTGGTGCTAAATTAGGAAAAATGTCATTTTATGGTGAGAGATGTAATTGTTTTAGGTTGGTGTTTCATCTGCAGGATTAGAAGTTGACAGAGCAAAGATAGTGGCAATTGAAAAATTACCACCACCAAAAACAGAAAAAGCAATCCGCAGCTTTCTCGGGCACGCAGGTTTTTACCGACGATTCATCAAAGACTTTTCAAAGATCACAAAACCATTGAGCCGATTACTAGAGAAAGAGATCGAATTCAAGTTCGATGAAGAGTGTCACGTGGCATTCGAGACGTTGAAGAAAACATTGACGAGTGCACCAATACTGGTAATCCCAGATTGGTCACAACCATTCGAGTTGATGTGCGATGCAAGCGATTATGCCGTGGGAGCTATGCTTGGGCAAAAGAGAGATAAACTGCTGAGGCTGATTTACTATGCAAGTCGAACGCTGGATGAAGCTCAACAAAATTACACCACTACGGAAAAAAAGATGTTGGCAGTTGTCTTTGCATTCGACAAATTTCGTTCTTACCTCATCGGCACTAAAACAATAGTTTACACTGACCATGCTGCAATTCGTTATCTCTTCGATAAGAAAGACGCTAAACCACGACTAATACGTTGGGTGTTATTGTTGCAGGAATTTGACTTGGAAATCAAAGATCGTAAGGGCTGCGAGAACGTGGTAGCGGATCACTTGTCAAGACTAGAAAACGAAGCGGTTGATCAAGGAGACGAGATCAAGGAAAAATTCCCCGATGAATGCATACTTGCAATAAACGATGCTCCAGTACCATGGTATACAGATATCGTGAATTACTTGGCACAAGGAGTCCTCCCACCAGATTTAAATGGGTATCAGAAAAAGAAATTTCTGCATGATATAAAATTTTATATGTGGGATGACCCGTATGTGTTTAGGAGATGTGCAGATTCAATAATTAGGAGATGTATCCCGCTAGAAGAATGAGATGACGTCATGGAGATGTGTCATTCATCACCCGTAGGAGGACATCATAGCGGGAAGAAGACAGCCATCAAAGTACTACAATCAGGTTTGTATTGGCCATCTTTATTTAAGGATTGCTATAACTTTGTGGCAGGGTGTGATTGATGCCAAAGGACGGGGACAATATCAAGGAAGCACGAGATGCCCCTCACCAACATACTAGAAGTGGAGATTTTCGACGTATGGGGCATAGACTTTATGGGACCATTTCCCCCCTCCAATGGATACAACTACATCTTACTAGCCGTGGATTACGTGTCCAAATGGATAGAGGCCATTCCCACCAAAACTAATGATGCTAAAGTGGTTCTACAATTTTTGAAGAAAAACATCTTCAATAGATTTGGAACACCCAAGGTAATTATTAGTGATGGGGGAAAACATTTCCACAACAAAATCTTCGCCAAGCTGTTGGAGAAATACGGAGTGAAGCACAAAATGACTTTGGCGTATCACCCTCAAGCAAATGGATTAGCGGAGGTATCAAATAGGGAGATAAAAGCAATTTTGGAGAAGACGATGAGCGTGAACTGAAAAGATTGGGCGTTTCGTTTGGATGACTCCCTATGGGCATATCGAACGGCATTCAAACACCCATAGGTATGTCCCCTTACCAACTTCTTTTTGGCAAATCATGTCATCTCCAAGTGGAATTGGAACATAGAGCATTTTGGGCGACTCGAGCACTGAATTTCGACTACAAAAGAGCAAGCACGGATCGCGTACAAAACCTCTTGGAATTGGATGAATTTCGAAATGATGCCTATGAAAGTGCTTGAATCTACAAGGAACGAACCAAACGCTTTCATGACAAGATGATTCAAAAGAGGACATTCAAGCCAGGAGATCCGGTACTACTATTCAATTCGAGGCTCAGATTGTTCCCTGGAAAATTGAAGTCAAGATGGTCAGGACCGTTTTGGGTGAAGAAAGTATTTGATCCGGGCTACGTTGAGTTGTTAGCAAAGGATGGTCGCACGTTTCCTGTAAACGCACAACGGATCAAGCTATATTATGGAAATGGAACAAAGGAATCGGCCACGTGCATTTATTTCATAAATGACTCATGAAAAGGTACGCTCTCGTCTCGTCTGGTTGAAGACGTAAAACTTAGCGCTACTTGGGAGGCAACCCAACTAGTAGGTGTCGTTTCGTTTATGCTAGTGTCAAAAAAAAAAGAGCACGGTCGTGCCCCATGAGGCACGGTCGTGCCCCACTGATCAACGGGTCTGAAGGTTGGGGTACGGTCGACCGTGCTGTACAGCACGATCGTGCCCCAGAGGATCGCGATTTTAAAAAGGGAGAAAAGGGGGGAGAATTTCATTTCTTTTCTCCCCCAATTCGAAACCCTAACTTCAATCCACGAAATTGAACGGAATTTCACCAATTATTCCACTTCAAACTTAGAATCATCACTTCCCCACACCATAATCACGTCAATTTCTTCGAAGTTTGGACGAAAGAGCACCCCATTGCCACTCAAGAACCACCAAGTGCATTTTTCGTTTTCTGTCAAAAAGGTATGTTTTTCTCCGATTCTTTCAACTTATTTTGCATGAAAATGATTGAATATGAGTTGGGAAAAGTTTTGATCGGAGTAGAATTTGATTTGGAGAATTTTTATCTTTGAGGATTTTTATCGAACACTTGGTATGCACTATGTTTTTTTTCATTCTTATTGACATTTTGAGCATGATTGGATGTGATGTTCAAGGAGTTTGATATATCTTATTGCATGATTGATGAGTTGATAAACATAGGCTAGAATTTTGAAATTCATTTGCATATTTTGATTGAGATGAGGATGAAAATGTGAATGTGGCTTATGGTTAAGTTTGGGGGGGAACTTCGATTGGAGTTACATTGCATTGTTGTTTATCATTGTTCGTGTCTTGCTTCTGCTTCAGTGCTTGGTTATTCAATATGATATCACATAGAACTGATTGCGGACAAATGTGCAGGATCGAACATGGTTGGAGGAAATAAGAGAAAGACAACCAATGACGCTTCAACTAGCTCTGCGATCCCTCTACCCACCTCTCCTACACATTATGAAGTACGGCTAACAGATCCCGAGCATCAGGCTCGGTGGAATGCACTAGTGGGAAGACAGATAGAGGCGACTCGGTATGCCGATGACGGTGCCTTACAGACGTTAGGCCTACACGATGATTTTTGGAGTCTAGTCGAAAACATTGGGTGGACGGCATTTTTCAGAGGGCGATGGAGGACATACCCGAAGATTGTACTGGAGTTCCTCAGTACACTATCCGTAAAGGAAAGATCGAGACCTCCATTGACCCCGAAGAGTATAAGCTTCTGTTTGCAGAATCGGAGGTATGAGATTTCGATAGCACAGCTCCGCCAGATTTACAACTTACCGGCCGAGGCGACCACAGTGAAGCATCACCGGGACTTTAGGGCGACAGAATTTTGGGGCCTGATCACTGATTGCAGTGTACGAGAGCCAGTCCCGTGGGATGCGAGGAAGGCGAAGGCCACCTGGATACGCAACCCCGTTTTCAGATACATGCAGAGGGTGTTAGCCAAGACGTTATTTGCTCGGCATGATAGCGGTGGGTTCCGGGTGGATGAGCCCTACATTCTGTATTGTATGGTCCAGGCTGTGAAGGTAGATGCCGCTACATTTTTGATCAGGCAGATGAGCAGGGCAGCGAAGCAGACGAGCGGGGTGATTGTCGTAGGCGGCATGATCACTCCTTTGGCACTACATATCGGGATGGCATTGGACTCGTTATCACATGTGCCCGGGCCTACATCGATTGATATGCAGACGCTGGTGAACCAGCACTTCATCTGTCCTGACCCGACGGGCCACGGTTACTTCTTTCAGCAGAAGGGAGCACCGGGATTTCCACTGCCGAACCCGCAGTTCACGACTGTGAGTGAAGAGAATGAGGACACGTACGTGCCAGATCAGCTGAACTGGTCCATGGATACTCCTGCACACATTGCCCTTTCTGAAGGTGTGTCATACGAGCCAGCAGCCCCTGATGTGCCGGACATGCATCACGAGGCGATGGAGGAAGAGGAGGCGTACGAACGAGGTGCAGACCATGCTTATACCGCGCCTCCACCGCATGAGAAGTATCCACAGCAGCCGCCGCAGCAGCAGTACGACTACACCGCCCAGTACGATGCTCGATTAGGAGCGTTGGAGACTGGTTTGGATGAGCTGCGTGGGGAGTTTAGAGACTACAGGGCGACGATGATTGACTTCATGGCACGTATGGACCACTGGAGGATTTCCAGTGGCCATGTTTACCCACCACCGCCACCACCGGCTGAGGATTGAGCGACGAGAGGTCTTGTTGCTTATGTCTTTCCGTCTCTTGTATTTTTCATCTTTTGGTTTCGTTTCTTTGTTTTGCCTCCTATTTTGATGTATTCTTTAGAATTGTAGACTTTGTGTTGAATTTTTTTTTGGGAAATGCATGATTATATGGTCGGTAATGTGTTTGAATTGATGAACATGCTTAGTGCACAATAGGTTTGATGATATCTTGATTTTTGTTTTTAGAGCTATAAGAAGCATGAGTTGAGTAAAATGAATATGAATCCATATTACTTGATTGAAATTGAAAATTCGGGTCGAACTATTTTTTTTTTTTGTGAATACGTTTGAACATGAAATGATTGTGTATTTTTGAGGAGTATGAAAATAAGCTTGTGAGATTTAAGCCTTGACTTGATATTACACCAAGTCTTATTTTCTTGATTGAGTGTTGGCGATAGTCTTGTATATACCTCTAGAACTTGCTTTGGTATCTCTTTTGAGACTACAAGTACATGTGAATTTTTGAAAATGATATAAGGCCATCTCTGTTTTTATGAGTCACTTAGCCAAATAATTCCCACCAAATCTGAATTATTTCCTTTGTGAGCCCCGTTGAGCTTATGAGCCTAATTCTTGTTTTAGCCTAATTAAGTGGGAGGATTATCCGTGCCTTTATTTTGAGCCTACCTATTTATGATTCTGAAGCTCAAGTAGGAAATATATGTAAAGTTGGAGAAAATTTTTGGTGGAGTAAAAGAAAAAAAAAATGTGTAGTTGGCTTGAAGAATGGATATATGAAAAATAATAATTGCATGAGTTGTGCCTTTTCTGGAACTCAATTGCATAATTGTTATCACGAGTTGTGCCATTTCTGGAACTCGATTGAATGATGTTTGTGATTGGTATATAGCTGAAGCTCATGTTTTGGGAGAAGAAATCGATTGAAGTTGTATGATGAAAAGCAAGAAATTGTGGTTTCAAATTTCTAAAGGAGCTTCGATCATCTATTTGAGAAGTCACTTTTATCCCAAATTTTTCCTACCCTGTCCAAAGAACCTCATTGCGTCCAAATGAAAGTCCTTATTGATTCTTGATATTCGCATGTACAAACGTAGTGGAGAAATGAGATGATCTGCAAGCCTATGGCAGGTTTTACTTGATTTATCGTTTTGAGTGTATACATGTCCTATCTATAAACACTTTCGAGCGTGAGTGATATAATTTACCTTGTGAGGTTCATTACTCCTTGAAAGTGCATAGTTATGAAGTGTTTGAAATATTTGTTATAAGTTTGGATGAATTTTTGATGTCGATTGGGTGTATGTGGTTTATTGTTTATGATACTTGATGTCATGGTTTGTGGTTTATTTAGTTAGAAGTTTAGTTTTGTTAGAGTTTAGTTTTGTTTAGGTAGTTGATGTTTCTCGAGGACGAGCAACAGTTCAAGTTTGGGGGATTTTGATAAGTGCCAATTTTCACCTATTTTTGCGTAGGTTTATGTATTCATTTGAATGTGTTAGCTACGTTTTTATGGTGATTATTGTGATTATTTGTGTATAAGATGCATTTGACGGGTTTGTGTTTAGTTTCATGATTTTAACGAGAAAAAGTCAAGTTTTGAGCGAAATGGCCAGGAAGGAAAGCACGACCGTGCTTAATAGCACGGTCGGACCGTGCACAAGAAGAAGGAAGCGTGCACGACCGTACTGAATAGCACGGCCAGGCCGTGCGCGACGGATTTGGGCCTGAACGGTGTAGCACGACCGTGCCCCATGGCACGGTCGATCGTGCCAGACTACCGAAGGATGAGGCACGACCGTGCCGTATAGCACGGCCGTGTCCGGGCGATCAGCAAATTCTGTTATTTTGGTGAGATTTCATTCTTCAATGGATATAAAAGACCCCAACAAACGAAAAAAGAGGAGATTGACAATTAGAGATAGAAATACACATAGAGAGAGATAGAGAGAGGGAGACGGAGGAGAAGACGGAGAAGAGGCGAAGGAATCGGAAGATCGTTGGCGATTCGAGTTGAATCTTTCTTTTCTCGTTAGTTTTTCATTTAAGATATGATATTGTTAATCTTGTCTATGAGTTTGACGATGATCATGTCTAGCTAATTCTTTTTAGGGTTTCTAGGGCTTGTTAGTAGTTTAATTCGAATCTTGATGGATCTTTGATTTATTTCAATGTTCTTAATCTTTCATCTTATTTGTGTGTTTATGAATTGATTGTTTGTTTGATTATTTGGCCGATAATTGAGCATGTTTTAATAATTGAATCAAAATTCGGGAGATGAGATTTAATTATGGAAGAATAAACACATGACACATAAAAGACTTAGATCGGGAGATTAAGAAATTTATGTGATGAGATATCAATCTTGGGTGTTTTTGGGAGTTGTTATGTTTTTATCAGATTGAGTAGGGATACCTCTGATAGCATAATAATCAACTGATTAATTGACTCGGGAGAGCGATTAATTGATATATGTGATTGCTCATATAGGATGATTGATTAATGAACTTGGATCGCGATTAATTGATATGTGTGATTGCTCATATATGATGATTGATTAATGAACTTGGATTGATTAAAGTGATGTATTGATGAGAATTAGATGAAAGCATGTCCTAGAACCTGTCTCAGATTTCTGTCAACTTTAAGTGAATTGTACCTTCGTAATTGTTAGTTTATTAATTTAATTGCAATTCATGATATTTGATTTCCCTAGATAGAATTGTGAATAGAATTTGGGTAGTTAGTGATTTCCTGAATAGATAGTCTCTGTGGGATCGACCTTACTTACCGTTTCTACAATCTACACCGTACACTTGCGGGATAGCTAAAAGAAATAAGTGAACAGATGTCATAACTTCAACAAGTTCTATATGAATTGTTCATATTGAATTGATATGAATATTAAAATGTATGCAAATAATAATTAAATAAATATTTTAAGATTATTGATAATCTTACAAATATTTGTTTGATAACGGAAAGATTCGAATTGATAAATATTTTAAAATTATTAATTAACTTACAAATATTTTTGAATTACAGTATTCTTTTAGTAAAATATATAATAATTTAATATTTTTTACCTTATAAATAAACTTTTTATTTCAACTATATTAACACTTTTTTTTTCTTCATCTCTAAATTTTTTTTATAATATTTCTGTTAACTTTAAAAAAAATTTCTATAATCTTTCTGTTTTTTTAAAATAAATTGAGATTTCCATTAAAAATAAAAAATAAAAAATAAAAGTATTACAAGCAGAAATTCAAGCGAAAATCTTTATCTACCGTATCTATGTTTTTCTATAATCATCTTTATCTACCGTAATCTTTATTACATATAGTATATAATATACAGTATAAACTATAGGATATAGAATAAAATAAAACTATAGTATAAACTATATTATATGTAATAAAGTATATAATATATAGTATATAGTATTCTTCTATATAGTATATAGTATAAAATAAAACTATAGTATAAATTATACTATATACATATAGTATATAGTATACAGTATAAACTATAGTATATAGAATAAAATAAAATTATAGTATAAACTATACTATATGTAATAAAGTATATAATATACAATATATAGTATATAATATGTAGTACATAATATAATATAATTAAAAAACTACAGTATAAACTATAATATATAGTATATATTATAAAATAATACTAAACAACTACAGATACTACAGTATAAATTATAGATTATAGTATATAATATATTTATATACTATCATATAGTATAAAGTATATAAAATATATTATATAGTATATAGTATTATAAAGTATATTATAATATGTATATTTATATTTACAAATAGTATAAAGTATATAAAATATATTATATAGTATATAGTATTATTAAATTTTGAAAATAAATCGAAAATCGGATTGGAATTTCGGATCGGATCAGAAATTGGAATTTCCGAAAATTGAATTTCGAAAATATTTCGGATCGAATTTTGAAATTTCCAAAAAATTCAAAACTAATTCTGATTTCCATCCGAAAATTTTCGAAAAAATCGGAATTTGTATTTTCGGATTTCGGATTAAAAATATTCGTTGCAAAATCGGAAAATTTCGGATCGGATTAGGCGGATATCGAAAATTTCCGTTCCAATCTCCACCCCTAATCAAGTCAAATCTTCTTCCTCATAATTCAAAAATATTTATAAGTTAATAAATAATTTTAAAATATTTATCAACTCGAATCTTCACACATTAAACAAATATTTGTAAGATAATTAATAATTTAAAATATTTTTCAGGTCAAATCTTTTTCATCATCAAACAAATATTTGTACAATAATCAATAATTTTAAAATATTTATCAAGTCAAATTTTATATCTCCTCAAATAGACGTCTTAGTTTTTTTTTATGTAATTTATGATAATAAATTACGAATTAGTGGAGAAAATATTGTTTCATTAATGAGTGGAGAGAGAAATATTGTTTTGGTTTGAAATTTGAAAATTTGATTGTATATATTTTCATTAAGGATATAATTATCATTTAACATATTATTTTAAATTTCAATTAATATTTTCTGCTTTTCTGCATTGCAAAAATAATTTTCATATCATGGAGTAAAGAGTGCTACTTCACCAACTCCCGAGAGGACATAGAATTCAGCATTTTTTGTGCAACTTGCTCTCCTAGAAATTCTCAAATGAGAAGCACTTTAATTTTTTTTTTTTCCTTTCTCAATTTCTCAAGAAAACATGGAATTAATTGACTATTTTCTTGGATTTCAACTTGGTCAAATATAATATTGAATGAGCTGAAATTAACATTTAAATCACATACATCTACTTTTTCCCCGTTGTCAGAGATCTTAACTTTACCCATTCTTCAAGCATGTCTATTATATTCTTTTCTTTTCTAGTCATGTTACTTTTCCATGTTATCCCTCATAAGCAAAATTTTGAAATCATCATTTTATCCCATAAGTTAATATCCAAAGTAAGAGGTTTTTTTTACATATGTTTTGATTTTCGAATAAATTACAATTCGAAACAACGTACGATTGTTGATTAACTATGCATTTCATGTGCAATTAAAAACTCCTACATACATAAATACCGGAAATAATATGATTTTGATATTGTAATTGATTTTTCCCCATAATTAGGGTTTTACCATAATCAACCCTAATTATAACTTTTTCATCAATTCTTCTTCTAGTTTAGAATGTTAAAGAAATCATCAACCTCATCATTTTTACTTGAAATACAAGAAGTTTCCAACGAACGAGAGGTCTCATTTAATACGAGTATGACCAATTCCCATGAACTCATCCTTATCAAAAAGCTAATTCAAATCTCTATCTCATTTTCTGTGTCTCATTTTTATATTATTATCAAAATAATATAATTTTAATAAAAATACTATAAATAACAATTTGAGTTAATCATTAAAACTACGTGGTTATGACACCAGCATACAAAAATAAAACGAGGTTATGAGACATAAGATAGTGTTAGTCGAAATTGACATTGAAAGGCAACAGCCAAATAAAATTTTCTTACACTTTAACTGCCAACTATAAACCTAGAGACAGTTAACTTTAATTGTATTGAGATATGGCTTTCTCTCTCTGCTTTCTGATTGGCCAAACGCAACGGTGCTGGGTCCCACTTTGCCACCCCACTCCATAGTCGCTATCACGCTACCTTATCCTCTTTCCATAAATATTCATAAATTATCCTTTCAACTCTTTCCATTTTTAGTAATTTTATAATCACCACCACCATCATCGTCCACTCTCTTTTCTTTATACAAAAGTGTCTCCAAATCTAGCATTTGATTGGTTGTCGTAATTCTATTACCATTAACGACACTCCTTTAATCGAGCTTGCGTTGATTATAACAATATATATATAAGGTTTTTGCGTCCACTTGACATCATGGGCATCTAGCTTTGATAAATTTAGGGATTTGGGGCAATCACATCTTCATATTTTGAGCTCTTGCTCTTCTTCCTCTATCTGGGATCCTTCCTTGCAGCGATTTTTGGAAATGCTAATGGAAGACGACTCCAATGATCGCCTTACTTTTGGGAAGATGGGTTATGGGTACTCTCTCTCGATGATTCCTTTGTGATGTTGTGTGTATTTGTTCATGTGATTGATAAGATAGTTTGAATCTTGAAAAGTTGATGTTTCATTGCAACCTTGATGTTCTGATTTGTAATTATTTAAGATTTAATTATCTAAGAATGTGGATTATTAGCTATGCATAAAAGCACAATCTCTGCAACTCTTTGGATATGAGAGGTGGCGATTTCTTCACTTAATCTTGTTCTTGTATTGGAATCTAAGTCGTTTGATTCTTGATATAGATGCAAACATTATAGAAGAAGATGCAAGATTAGAGCTCCATGTTGTAATGAAGTCTATGATTGTCGCCACTGTCACAATGAAGCTGCGGTAAAGAACTAATATCTATGCCCACCATCTGTTTGATAAAATGCTGCAAAGGCCTAATTTGATCTGTTTTTGTTGCTTTGACTCTGTTGAATCGGCAGAACATGCTGCGTTGCATATATGATCGTCATGAGTTAATTCGGTATGATGTGAAACAAGTATGTCCCTTGCAGAAATGTACTACTCTTACTTACCTGATATAAATCATTCTTATTGTTCTCGAATTTTTATTGCGACGGATGACGTGTACTATTACATTGCAGGTTATTTGTTCTGTTTGTGACACTGAGCAGCCCGTATGTCCTTTCAACCTTAATCCTGAGTGTTCATTCATTGTTTTCTTACTACGATCTACGTATTTAGATTACTCTATTCACCTCTCGTTCAGGTTGCTCATGTTTGTACAAACTGTGGTGTCAACATGGGAGAATACTTTTGCGATATCTGCAAGTTTTACGATGATGATGTAATGTTTTGTTCAATGTCTATTTCTGCTTCTCACAACCTTTGAACACAAGTTAGAACTTAGAGGTTTTTAGTTCTTGAGATCCATCTCATGTATTCTTGCTTGCTGCAGATTGACAAAGGACAGTTTCATTGTGATGATTGTGGAATCTGCAGGTTTGTCAAGACCTATGAATTCATACACGTTCGCCTCACTCTCTTGTCTGATTTGATCTGATTGGTTTATTGTTCACTTAGGATTGGAGGCCGTGAGAACTTCTTCCACTGCAAGAAGTGTGGTATGCAAGAATTTCTGGTTAATTTTGAGCAAAATATTCAACTTGATCTTTCAATCTTCATCTAGAATTTCGTGATTATAACGCAGGCTCGTGTTATTCAATTAGTTTACGTAACAACCACCTGTGTGTCGAGAACTCCATGAGACATCATTGTCCTATATGTTACGAGGTTTCCTCCCAACTCTGTACTCTTGAAAACAATCTTGCTTCCTACACTATATATAATATCTGTAATTCTTGAATTTGCAGTATCTGTTCGATTCTCTCAAGGATACAACTGTTATGAAATGTGGACACACGATGCATTGTGAATGCTACCACGAGCTGATCAAGCGTGAAAAGTAATGAAATATATCATCTCAAAACATCATATATATACTATTCTTACCTCTAAAAAAAGATAATCAATGTGTCCTTGGACGAGGTCTACAGGTACTGCTGCCCGATATGTTCCAAGTCGATCGTTGACATGTCCAGAACCTGGAAAAGATTCGATGAGGAGGTATGTTTAATCCAGTGGAAATGCCTCCAACTACCCCTTTTCATAAGAAAATTTACTTTTCTACCCATGATTATAATAAATAACCCTTTTACCCTATCAAGTTAAATGTCTAAATGCCCTCAGTGTAAAAAGAAAGTCAAGCATAATGGATAGAAAATTTATTTTTATGTGAGGGCTTTTTGGGAAAGTGAAGAGTGATTTTGGCCTGTTGGTAGAAAACTATATTCTAGTGTAAAAAATGGTATCAAGATCTGTTTTGTTTGGACAAATGTTTGATTTGAAGATGTTCTTGCAAGCAGATAGAAGCAACGGTGATGCCGGATGAATACAGATACAAGAAGGTGTGGATTCTGTGCAACGATTGCAATGATACCACTGAAGTTTATTTCCATATAATTGGTCAGAAATGCAGCCATTGTGAATCGTATAACACCAGAACAATCGCTCCTCCGGTTCTTCCTCAGTGAGCAGTTTTTAAATCATTGTTTGGGTAAGAGCACTGGAAAGCTGGTGCTAGAGCCTAAACCATGAAGGGGTCTTTTGTTGCATCGATATATTTTTTTTTATCGTTTTTTTTTGTCATTTTATACGTGTGGCGTACACTGCTGTTATACAGTATAAAAGCAGTGTAATATTATGCATTGTTCCTCGCATTCGTGTGGGGAAAGATTGAGCTCAATGACTGGTTTGATGTATACATTATTAGCAAAGGTATCTTGGTTTATTCATTCTGTTATACCATATATTGAATACTTTTATTGTGTAATAATTTATATTTTTTCTTTATTACAATTGAAATCTACTATCTAGAACGACTATTTTAATAATCTTCCAAGTCGGCTGTTGATGTTTTTATATTAACAGCTGCTATTCATCATTCTAGATCTGCACTTTTCTCATAGGATGAAAATTTTGACTTGGCAGTCCATGGACGGATTTTGATAGAATTAAGAAAAGTCTTATTTACTCTGCAGAAAAACAGAGATTTCATTCATTCATCCATTCAGCCATGGCAATGACAAAAGAAGAACCTAAGTTTAGGATTCTCATGTTTCCATGGTTAGCTCATGGACATATATTCCCCTTTCTTGAACTGTCCAAAAGACTCTCTGCAAGAAACTTCACCATATACTTGTGTTCTTCTGCTGTCAATCTTGATTCAATCAAATCGAGCATCGAAAACAAGCTCTCATCGATCAAGCTAGTCGAGCTTCAAATCCCATCATCCCCTCAACTCCCTCCGAATCTCCACACAACCAAGAATCTGCCACCGGATCGGATTCCGATTCTCTTGCAGGCCTTTCAAAAATCAAGCTCAAGCTTCTCAGACATCATGGATTCTGTCAAACCTGATCTTCTGATATATGATCTGTTCCAACCATGGGCTCCAAAGATTGCTCAATCCAGAGGTGTACCTTGTGTGTACTTTGGGACTTCTGGTGCAACCCCTTTTGCATTCTATCATCATTTGTACACATATGGGAGTGGCTCCACATTCCCTTCCAAGGCCTTCAATCTACCAGATGATGAGTTCATGAGGATACGAAACCGCATAGCCCCGAATCTGAAAGATGCTGATGATGATGAATTTGCATTTGGGAATCTGTCAAGATCCACTGATATAGTCCTCATGAAGAGCATCAGAGATGTGGAAGACAAGTATGTGGGCCACCTTTCTTTCTTGAGCAAGAAGAAGATAGTCTGCACTGGCCCACTCATAGCAGAAGGTGATCATGGCAATGATGATCATGAGAGTTTGGAGATGATCAAGTGGCTTGATGGCAAGAAGCAGTCTTCCACTTTATACATCTCATTTGGGAGTGAGTTCTTCTTGTCCAAGGACCAGATAGCAGAGATAGCAAAAGGGCTTCAGCTCTGTGACGTTAACTTTCTGTGGGTCATAAGATTTCCTACTGAAGAGAAGATCTGTAGCTCAGTAGATAAAGAATTCCCACAAGGGTTCATGGAAACTGTGAAGGAAAGAGGCTTTCTTGCTTCAAGAATGGCCCCACAGACCAAGATTCTAGGCCATCCAAGCATTGCTGGTTTTGTGAGCCACTGTGGTTGGAGTTCTATAACCGAAGCCATGTACTTTGGCGTTCCGATTATAGCCATGCCGATGAAATCCGAACAGCCTATCAATGCCAAGCTGGCAGTGGAGGCTGGTGTTGGAGTTGAGGTTGAGAAGGATGGCAATGGAGTTTATATGGGAGAAGAGGTGGCTAAGGCCATTAATAAGGTGGCGGTTGAGAAGATATTTTACGCGGGTTTGAGGGCTCGAGCTCGAAAGCTTAGTGAGACGATGAGAGAGAAGGAAGAAGAGGAGATGAATGAAGCAGCAGAGCTGCTTGTCAACATCTGTATCAAGAACAAGAAAGATGTTTGATTTAAGGTTTTCTTCAACAAAGTTTGTTAATGTTGTGTTTCTTGTTTTACTTATCAGTTTACATTTTTTTTTGATGTCACTTTGTGCAAATTTGAATCTTGGTGAAGAGGACATCAATAATCTCCTTGTATTTCTGCCACTGTAGTATATCAACTTCACATCAATGTATCAATCATGCATGTTTAACATTAGCCTTGATTTAATCGAAAGGAAACAGACATCTTGCATGAAAAATGACAAAAAAAAAAAAGGGTCAAGTTTTCATTTACCTCTTTTTATTAAAGAAGATTAACTTTTCAACCCAACGTCGTTAAAAAAACAAAAAAAAAAAACCTTTTCTATTAATTTCAGGACAAAATCATTATTAACTTTTCCAAAAAAGTCCTTATAAAAAATAATTTTGTTTATTTATCTTAGGATAAAATCATGGTTCATTAAGAATAATTTAAACATTTAATCATATGAACATAATAGAAAAAATTATTTAGGGTGGGGATATTAACACCCTTTTATGAATATACCCCCACAAAAACACTGAGTCTCATATTTTATATTAGCCTCCAGATCTTGATAATTATACATGTGCGACCATTAGGACCGAATATGTAAAAATACATTAAAAAAAAAGTCATTTTCTTTGAAGTATCATATTTATATGTTTTTAATTGAAATTAATATAAAGAATTCGGCTATCCACACCCCATCATCTTCTAAACACACTTTATAAAATTAAATAAAAATGAAATATAATGTATAAAGACAATTATATCCTTATTATAAATTAAAAAAAAAAAATATATATATATATAGATAAAATTAAACTTCCAAACACACAATTTCCAACAACTAAATTGACCCCATATGACACTATATGCATAACTAGACATGTTCAGCCGGTTCCGGTTTGCCGGTTCGGAACCGGCGGTTTTTCAAACCGAGGATGTGAAACCGGAACCGAACCGTGGGGGTTCGGTTCCGGTTCCGGTTTGTAAACCGCCGGTTAACCGGAACCGGCGGTTCAAACCGCCGGTTTCCCGGTTTGTTCTTTTTTTTTTTATCACCCGGGCACGGTCGTGCTACACGGCACGGCCGTGCCCCATTGACCAATCTTATTTTTCATCTGGCACGGTCTGACCGTGCTATGAAGCACGGTCGTGCTCTTCTGATGATTTTTTTTTATCACCCGGGCACGGTCGTGCTACACGGCACGGCCGTGCCCCATTGACCAGCCTTATTTTTCATCTGGCACGGTATGAAAATATCCGGAAATATCTCCGATATATCTTCGATATTTCTTTTTTTTCATGTAACCGATATAATAACGGCATGTATATTTTTTCGATATTTAGCGATATTTTTCCGATATTTACCGATATTTTCCCGATATTTTCGTAAAATTGAGATACCGATATTTCCATCGATACCGATATTTTTATTCTTGATTCTGCATGAAACTTGCATTTTTCCTTATTAAAGTCATGAAACTAAGCACAAACTCGTCAAATGCATCTTATACGAGAATAATTTGAAAAATCACCATAAAAACGTATCTAACGTATTCGAATTAATACATAAACATACACAAAAATATGTGAAAAATTTGGCCATTATCAGTTATTACAAATTTACAATTGAATATATTACAATTACAATAATGAATGAAAAAATAAATTACAAGTTACAACTTTCAATATATTACAACAAATTACAAGTTACAACTTACAACTAAATATAAATAAATGAAAGAAGAGGAAAAAAAAAATGAAAGAGCTTGAGTTTCATTTTAAGTTTGAAAGTGAAATGAAAATTACACTTCCAAACTTTGAATGAAATTGCCTACGTATCCTTAGTAAAATTAAGGAATCAAAGCTCACGTAGTTCTCTTATCTAAACTTACATTCATTCGTCAACGTTGGTTCCGGCGGAGGAGGAGGTGTTTGAATCGTAGCCATAGGTGTCATCGGAATCTTCATCTAGATGTGAGAAATCTAGATGTTGTTGCCGGTTTTTAGCTCTCACCCAATCTTCAAGAAGAGTAATGCTTTGTACATTCTCTTTAGTCAATTTCGATCTTCTTGGATTCAACATGTGACCTCCCTTGGAAAATGCTTGTTCAACGGAAACGGTTGAGGCGGGACTTGCAAAAATTTCCTTAGCAATAATTGTTAGAATAGGATAAATGGTGGTCCTTTTTGACCACCACTTCAAAAGATCCGATGGATGTGTAAAATCAATTAATTTGAAAGTAGCACTTAAATATGAATCTAATTCATGATTTGCTTTAGGTCGTTTATGTGTTCGATTATCATAAAAATTGTAAAATTGACTAAGACTACTACCAAAATTAGAAGAACTACTACCTCCTACATTTTGTGCACTTACATCTACATCATCACCAGAAGAATCACCAAAAGCAATTTTATATTCTTTAAATAGTTCGATTAATGATTGTTTAGCTCTACCAACAACTTCCATATAATTAGGCACATAATCAACTTCATCATAATCTCCTAAAAGAAAGTTTGGGAACAATGCATAATAATACATTTTTAATAATTCTCCTAAGCCATCTTCTCTATTCCTAGGATCTAATAATTTAGCACATAAAAATACATCGGGTATTTCATGAAAATATTTTAACCATTTTGATCTCATAACTATAATTGTATCTCCTAAAATAGGACATGTAGAAAATTCATTGAAAATAAGAGCAATTTTCACACAATGATCTAAAGCTAGTGGAGAAGTAGGATAATAACAACCGGATAATTCTCTAGTTGCCTCTTCAAAAATTTTTAAAAGTTGCATCAAATTAATACATGTTTCCCATGCATTGTTCATTAATATTATGTCATCATGTGGATTTTCCATAAAAAATTGACAAAGCAAATCTTTATATGCAAAAGAATCGTTAAGCATATTATAAGCATATTGACAAAGCGATCGATCCATACCCAACTTGTCCGAATGCTTTTTCAAGACGTGGTTGTTGAATGTCCCGTAGCCTCCTCCATGCTTGAATTTGTAGGCCTTCCCACAATAGTTGCACGTCACTACAAAATCCACGTCGCTATTCGATACTTTCTCCTTTCTAAAATGAACGGAGAAAATATCACTTCGAAGAGTCGAAGGTGTTTGAGAAGTGGTACGTCTTGTATTACCACTTTCTTGAGTATGTCTCGGCACCTCCTCCTCTTCTTGCTCGGTACTAAAGGCGGCGGTATTAGGGCCTAGACATTCCTCCAAATTCTCACATTCTTGACTCCAATGAGGAGAGTAAGAATCGATGAAATCATCTAGAGGCATATCTTGTGGTGGTGGCATAGGCGATTTTCCTTTTCCACGGGATGATCCGGTGGAAGAAGAACCGACTCTTCAAGACATTTTTTTGAAGAAGAAAGAAAAATTGAATGAAATAGAAGTAGAAGAGTAGTAGCTAACTAGAATTGAAAAAGAGATTGAAGCTTGAGAATTGAATGAAGAATGATGCTTGAAATGAAAATATGAAATTGAAACAATTAGCACAAATTGAGAGAGAGATTGTAGCTTGCAATTGAGAGAGAAGATTGAGGAATTGTGTGGTTTGAAGTGAAATGGAATGAGGTATTTATAGAGCTCAATACTCAAAATTTGAAAAAAAAAAAAAAGATTCCACGGTTCGAACCGCCGGTTTGCAACGGTCACATGATCTTGGCCGTTGATCATCAACGGTCAAGTGATCCGGAGCGTACACGTGTCTCGTTTGAAATTTAAAAAAAAAATTAAAAAATTGCACAAACCGGCGGTTTAACCGGCGGTTCGAACCGGCGGTTTGAACCGCCGGTTAAACCGCCGGTTTGCCGGTTTTTCTGCAGGCCAAACCGAAACTGAACCGTACCTCGACGGTTCACGGTTTCGGTTTGGAACCGGAACCGCGGTCAACGGTTTCGGAACCGTTGACCGCCGGTTCGAACCTGCCCGGTTTTGGTTTTTCGAACCGTTTGGGCACGTCTATGCATAACACACCTTTTTCTTCTATCTCATTACATATATACATAACATTCCATTAATACTTTAAACCCTACCTAAAAAATCCTCTCTTTGGTCCAAAAACATCATGAAGTAAGAAAAAACATATGAGATAAACAATGTAAATCATTTAATTTCGTTTCACCGATTTAGTTTTTTGTAAAATGTGCTAAAAAAATCTGCGACGATTAGCCAATACAGGTCGAACAACAGAACTCGATTCGATCTGCAATGAACGTACACATTGAACAGCGTTCGACCACCACTGACCGAACATACTTCAAACCATTCAACTATCAGTTGAACTTACTACACAATGTTCAACCAGTGGTCGAACAAATCATATATTGTTCAACCAATTAAGATCGAACACAACAGGTCAATAATAAAAAATGACATGTGATTCGATGAAAAAAAAATCTATTTCTCATGAACGGAAACAATATTTTCTATAAAATGTAATGTGTTTGGTGATAATTGAGAGGTCTTTAATCCCGTCCCAAAACTTAACCGCTATAAAAATAAACATTACAGGAACCATTTCATCTCCGCAGTAGTTGAATTCAGAAGAAAAGGAATCAAACAAAACATAAATAACTTAGCCATGAGAGAGAGGGGATGAGAGGAGAGAGAGAGGGGATTAAGAGAGACGTGGTGGAAAATCATGAGAGGAAGAAGGCGGTGCCGTGGAGGAGTAAATGTTTTATAAAAAGGGTGTTTTGGTCAATTCAGGTAAAGTTATTTTTAGGATAGCAGTTTACCCGCTACTTCCGATTCCCGACTTGCTTACGCATTATATATATATATATATACATACATAATAGTACATTTTTTATTTAATATAACATTTTAGGATTTCATTGTAAATTTGTAGGAATTTATGAAAAGTATGTTTTTATTGAACGAATGTAAATCGTTTCCTACCAATGTATTTTGTTGTTTTAATTCTTATGTTGTGGGAAATACTGAATCACTGATCAATAATCATGTTATAACATTATGTTTCTTGTTCATTAAATTATATGATTTATCCTTTTGTTTTTTTTCAAATATTCCCAAAAAAAAAAGGAACTTCTAGTGATGACACCAATGAGCTCATCATCAAGATATTTAATATGGCCAACCAGACTTGTTCAAACTTGTCTTTCTTGATTATTACATAACCTTTAACTAACCTATAGTATCTTCATTGTCCAAGAAAGAGAGAGAGAAGGGAGGAGAGAGAGAGAAGGAGCATTCATCAATGGAGTCAAAGAAAAGCAGTTTCAAGATCCTAATGTTCCCATGGTTAGCACATGGACATATATACCCTTATCTAGAACTAGCCAAGAATCTATCCAAGCAAAACTTCAACATATTCTTGTGTTCCACACCTATCAATCTAGCTTCAATCAAAGAAGCTCTTGAAACAGCCTCCCATGGCTTCTCAATCCATCTACTTGAACTTCAATTACCATCATCCCCAGAGCTTCCTCCTCACTACCACACAACCAAAAATGTCCCACCAAATCTCATGCCTAAACTCCATCAAGCCTTTAACATGTCAAGATCCTGTTTCTCCTCCATCATTAACTCCTTAAACCCCGACATGTTGATCTACGATGTTTTCCAACCGTGGTCGGCCACAATCGCCACGTCACTAGGCATCCCAGCCGTTCATTTTGCCACCACAGGGGCTGCAGCTTATTCATTCTACTACCATTTCTACACTAAGAGAAACTCACCACCTTTCCCTTATGACGCAATGCGTCTTCTTGATCATGAGTGGAAGGAGTTGAGAGCCTTGGCTCGCTTGAATCTGAAAGATGAAAACAATCAAGATGACAGTTTTAGCCACTTCACTCTGTCTTGTGGCATGATCTTGATGAAGACATCAAGAAGCATTGAAGGGAAGTACATAGACCACTTATCTGATTCATGTGAGAAGAAAGTGGTTCCGGTTGGACCACTCGTTGCACCAGCTAAAACCGAGCAGAATGATTCAGAGATCATCCAATGGCTTAGTAAGAAAAGCCAGTTTTCAACTGTGTTCATCTCCTTTGGAAGTGAAAACTACTTATCCAAGAATCAGATGGAAGAAATAGCTAAAGGGTTAGAAATTTGTGAAGTTAATTTCATATGGGCTGTTAGATTTCCACTTGGAGAGAAAGTTAGCATACAAGAAGCAATGCCAAATGGATTTCTTGACCGTGTAAGAGACAGAGGTTTGATAGTTGAAGACTGGGCACCACAGACTAGAATCTTAGCACATCCAAGTATAGGTGCTTTCATAAGTCATTGTGGCATGAGTTCAACTATAGAAAGCATCTATTTTGGCGTGCCGGTTATAGGCATACCTCTCAAACTAGACCAGCCCTTGAATGCTAGATTAATGGTGGAGACTGGTGTTAGTGTAGAGGTGATAAGGGATGAAGATGGACACTTCACCAGCAAAGAGGTTGCTAATGCGATAAACAAAGTTTTCGTTGAGACAATTGGGATGGACATGAGACTTAAGGCTGCAGAACTAAGTGAGAAGATGAAACAAGAAGAAGGATACGCGATGAATGAAGCAATAGAGCAAATAAGGCACCTTTGCATCGAGCACAAGCAGAAAAGGAAGTAACAAGTTACAGTCTATTAGTCTATCAAGGAAACTCAATTCCAATCAAGAAAGTTCGTATTCTATAATCCCTTTTAGGCTATTAGCTGCAAGCAATATATATATATGAAAACAATGTATGCATATAAACTCAATTCCAATCAAGAAACTTCATATTCTATAATCCCTATTAAAAAATATATCACATACGAACGAGCAACCAAAATTTCTAACTCGATTCACAATCTATAAAGCTAAAAGTTCTTCCCTTATCTTGTCAAAGTTACTGCCTCCTTCACTTCCAAGACTTACTGTGGCTGTGAATGTTAACATCCGCTGCTCATTCACATCGATTCTTGCCTCTAAAACCTCAGCCTGATGCTTCTCAAGCACCTTCACTATGTCAAGGACTAAACCACTTCTAAAGGGCAGTTCAATGGCAAGGAATGTTGCACCACTGGAGACACCAACTTTAACAGAGGATTTCTTATTAGTACACTTCATTAAAACCGATTTTCCCACTTGCTCTTTCCACTGAAATTTCATTCGACTCTCCAACCTCTTCGTCTCTTCTTGAAGGTATTTTATGTAGTCCAACGTATTGCTTATGATCTTCTCTCTGTTGGGCTGCAAGATTTCATAGAGATGAAGCTATGATCAAAGATAGTTCTGAAAACCAACTTCACATATTTAATGAACATGTCAAGAATAAGATCAAATGAAATCTATGTAGTTCTAATCCAACATTCCATCAAAACACATTGAAACAAATAACAATTTCAACAATAGTGTTAGTGAAAAGAAAGACTATATACAAACGTATCATATAATCTCGAATTCTTGTCAACTGAAGCAGTCTAATCTGAAGTGAACAGACATTATATTAAAGGGTTAAAATCATTTTTGGTTCCATAACTATGGTGTCTTTCAATTTTGGTTTCATAAGTATCATGATTATTAATTTAGTCCCACAATTTAAGTATCTGTCCGATTTCAATTTAATTTTGCCCAGAAAAATTGAATTTCATCAGGAAATGACTTTCCGATGATTTAGAAATGATGTGGTAACATGTGTCAATCAATGAGAATTTGACACGTGTCACCAAGTCATTTTTGGATCAGCGGAAAGCTCCAATTCGGAGAAATTAAACCAAAATCGGACAATTTTTAAATTGTAGAACTAAATGAAAAATCGTGACAGTTATGAAACAAAAATTAGAAAACATCACAATTATGGAATTTTGAATCCTGTATTAGAGAATGAAGATCTCATATCTTACAGAAAATAGACCAAACAAACAAGGCAAGTTCAAGAAACAGAGCATTTTCGTGCACATAATATAATGTTTTCTTTATTACATGAGCATTCTGCTTATTCAAATAGATCAATCACAAAATGCACAGAAAAACATGAAAGAATCATAAATTCAAAAAATCTCGACATCCAATAAACTCAGTAATAATCAAATATGTGAGTATCAAATATCAATAATCATAGTGATCAATGAATCACGATCAAGCTAAGAAAACATCAATTCGATGAAAGCCCATATGAATAAATACACGAAGAAATTGAAATCGACCTTGTTTTTGTTGGAAAGGGAGGGCACCATGGATTGAAGGAGAGAGAAATTCTCACTCATCAGCTCCCTTTTCTTTCTCCCAGAGATCACACTCTCAGCTTCACTCGTTTTGTGCCTTTTGCTTGAAACAGAGCCATTCTTTCCATTGTTGGGAGAAAAGTATGAAAATGGTGGGATCACAGCATCCTTATATCCCTCCATAATTTCCAGGAGCAATCTCTGTATTTCTTCTTCTGTTTCTTGCCCTTTTCTTCTTTGGCTCATTTCGATCCCACTATTTCAGTTATTCACACGCTTTGGCGGGTGCCCAATTGAGTTCTCTTTATACAGCATGCATGAGGTTAGAGAGAGAGAGAGAGAGTGTTCGTCGGGGTAGTTTTTTCAGCAAGAAAGGTGGTCGAATATTTGCAGACATGCTGTTAAGAGGGAACAACCGCGGACGATGTAGCCATGTAGAGAGAGAGAGAGAGAGAGAGAGAGAGAGAGAGAGAGAGCGAGCGAGCGAGGTCCCCATTATCGAAATGATGAGAATTTGATTTTCTTGATTTTTTTTCTTTGTTTGGATATTAATTCAGGAATTATAAAACTGGTTTTAAAATAAAAAGGAAAAAGAAAAATAAAACTTGGGCTTAGGCTATAAACAATCCATCCTTTGGTGAACCCGTACCGTTTAAAATGAATTAAAAGTATATATATAAAAGATATAAATACTTTTATTATTTTTTATTAAATAAAAGAAATGATAAAATAGTAATATTTTGGGGTATGTTTAAAAATTTGATAATATTAAAATATTTTAAATGAACATATTAAATAAGCATGGTTTGTTTAGCAAAGAGTAGAGTTTATGTAGTCACACCCTAAGATAAAATCCATATATACAATCATCACATTATTACTGATCTTACTCCGAATTAATGTTCTTCTTCCTTATCAGAAAACTTGAAATCTTGGATCCAAAACCTACAAAACAGACACCGGGAGGGGTTTCTGGCAAAGAGACTCCGACGCTCAAGTCAATCAGATTACTCGAAAAGATTTCTCAAATTATGCAAGTGATGTATGTATGAAATCATGTGCAAAAGTGAGTGTAACAAGGGTTATTTATACTCCCTGAGATGAATTGTAGTTGCAGCAGGAGTCCTAAATGTAGTCGAAGTAGGAGTCCTCCAAGATCCAGGAAAGTTTGTCGGGATTATCCGAAAAACTAGGGATACGAGTAACTAATCCCGCGGAAATGGTGGACCGTTGAAGCCGAATTAGATCGCCGATAAAGATCGGACTAGACTAGTTCGGTAATGACACCTAATTTAGGTTCACTTCTCCAATATGATATCAGTTTGGTTCCAAGTTGACAAAACCGGGTTGAGACAGTTCGATCATATCAGTACTCCCTCCTTTCGCAGTGCGTGTTCACACCGCTAGTAGAGTTCGCTCATGGTTTACATCAAATCATTCGTCGCTTCTTTTCGAGGCGAGATGTCTTTTCGAATGCGGCGGTTCCAACAACACGACACGTGTCTCAGCACGTTTCGCGCTCAACATCTTTTTGTTTTCCACCGTTGGATTTCATCGTATCCAACGGCTGGTAGTTCGCGTCCTTTCAGTTTCCCCCCAAAATCGAAAACCCTTGGTCTATATATACCCCATTCACTGATGCAGTTAACCTTTTCTGTGCGAAATCACTGTATACGCTTAGCAATCCAGAGCCTTCTCCTTCAATTTTTAGATTTCTTCCTCTAATCCCAGGTACTCTTCTCCTTCTCTTACTTATTTTTTGATGGCATCTTCTAGAATAACCATTCATCTTCATAACGAGAGTGAATTTGAAGAGGGTTTCGAACAATTCCCTCTTCGTTCTGCTCCCGCTTCTTCTTCTTCTCAGCAAAGAACGTCTACTGTTTCTAAAAAATTAAGGAAGAAAACTGTAGATACTGTATTTTCCTCTACCAAAACTACCCACTCTCATCTCGTTCTTCTTAATTCGTTTACCGTGGGGGTTATACTATGGTAGTCCCCAATCTTGAAGATGACCCCATCGAGCTCCCATGGGTCATCAAACTTGGTTTCTTAAGCACGTAACCTTAGGATTAGTTCCCCCTATCCATCCATTCTTTTTAGAAGTCGGTTCGGCCTTTGACATATGTCCGAATCAACTTCATCCGAACTCCATCAGTTATATAGTCTCTTTTTACATGGTCTGTAAGTGGATGGGGGTTGAACCGACTCCCGACCGTTTCCGTTCTTGCTTTGTGTTGAAAAACACTAATCCTTTCCGTTTTTATCTCAGTCCTCACAGTGGTGTGAGGCGACCCACTTTCTTGTCTACCGGGGACGCAAAATCAATTCCTGGGAAAAATATTTCTTTTTTATTAGGGAGACAGCGAACCAGTCTTTCCTCTCTCTACCCTGGACCCAACGCTCTCCCCAACTTGATCCCCTCCTCCTACTGACTACTCTGTCTCCGTTTTAAATGATATTTTTGCGAAGGGTTGGTTCGACATAGTCCAGCTGAGTTCCTGTGAGGCTTTGCTATCCTTTTGGGGGTTCTATCCGCACAGCCAAGTTCCCCCTTGTTTTAATTTAGGTTATTTTTGATTTGTAACTTTTATTTCCCCTTCGTTCCTAGCTAATTTTATTCAAACTGTGGCTTATAATTTTTCTACATTCTTGCAGATCACGCCATGAATCAGTTTTTCAGCTTCGCTAGTGACGTTTCTGAAGAGGAGCGGATTCCTTATTCCTCCTCTCAGCACGGGGTGAATACCGAATTGGCCCGAGCTTTCAAGCAAACGGAAGAAGCTCGTCTTGCCGAGCTCGTAGGTAGGAAGTCGAGCTCCACTGAAGAGATAGTTCAGGAGGAATGAGACATCCTCCTTACTGATTCTGAGCCTGCTTCGGCTCCTATTACTATCGTTGTTCCTTCTCCTCGAGGTACTTCCAGTCCGCTTCTTGTCGCGGTTACGGTACCTGAACAGGTTGATCAGGTCGGAGAGGTTTGCAAAGACCCGGTGGCGAAGACTCTCTCTGCTAAGAAAAGAGGGTCTAGCAGTTCGAAAGAAGCCCGAGCAAAAAGACAACGAACTGTTGAGGAGGAGGCTGTTCCGGAGGCGCCAGGGGGAGAAAAGTCCGGGGATAGGCAGGACGAAGACGTGGAGAAGAAAGAGTTGCGGAAAAATCTGCTCCGTTTAGCCCATGCTAGAAAATTTTTTGAGGGTTATGCTGGACGATCTCTTCGTCGACGAACCGAACTCGAAGAAGGCTATCAGAAGCTGAAAGAGATGGTGGACGAGAAGCAAACACTAGAAAGTGACTTCTCCATGGGCTCCAAAAAAGTTGAGAAGTTGTCGGCTTCGCTGGAACAGTGCGAAGTCGACTTGGCAGTGGCCCATTCGAAGATTGCTAGGAAGGAGGAGCTGTTGTTGTCTAAAGAGAAATTTGTTGTTGAGAAGCAAGAATCCCTCCTCCTAGTGGAAGCGGAAAACCGGAGGGTAAAAGAGGAGTTGGAGCAGGAAAAGCTATGCGGACTCAATTTGGGACGGAGATGTTCAAGGCTGGGATAACTGAGGGTTTTCATCGATTCGCTCAGAGTCCGGAGATGGAGTTGATAGTTGAAGAGTATCGTGACAAGCTCTTCCATCGTCTCTGGAACTCTATGTTTTTTCTCTCCAAGGCTGCTCCGATGGCCAAAGCGTATTTCCGGGAAGGAGTTGGCCTTTGCCAGGAGGTGGTGATGGAAGCCGTGAACCAATATCAGCAGGAGACTGACAATGTATTGTCGGAGTCCCAGTTCCGCTTTCGCCTCACCTCACTAGGAAAAAGATTGGCGGAATCCTTCCATGTTCCTCTTGGGTGGCAGAGAGATCCGAACGAAGCCGTCGACGTGAAGTGGTAGGCTGGGTACTTGGAGGAAGCTATTTCGGAGATCCTACCAAAACTAAGTACTAGTCCGAGACCTCTGCAGCTCGAAGGGGCGACTTCCGGTTTAGTTGCGGATCTTCCCAAGAACATGTTCGCTCCTCTGCCACCATCCTCATCAACTGGTCCTCCGTCTACTACTTCTGATGAACCTCCAACTCTGCCTTAGTTTTTCTTGGATTTATTTTTAGATTTTAGTTTTGGAATCATATATCTTTCTAGTGATCTGTAACCCCTTTATTCATTTCTATCGCAAGTACTATCGTGAATAGTTCGTGTAGATGTTTCGCTCATCTTCATATCAGTACCTGAATTTTCAAGAGAAAATACGCATAACATATTTAATGAATGGAATATAGACTTTGTTTTTTGTATCAAACTGTTCAGTACATTCCGAGGGAATGTATCAGTTCATTCAATCAAAACATTCCGAGGGAATGTATCAGTTCGTTCAATCGTTAATATTAGTAACCGTATGAAATTTGATCAGAAACGTAAAGACACGTCAATTTTAACGTGGTTCGGCCAAATTAGCCTACGTCCACGGGGTGAATATCGACTTATTTTATTAAGGTAACTGAAATTGAGAAAAAGTAATCATACATGAGGGCAGCGTATTACACGTAAAATTTCTTCAAGTGGCTCACATGTCATGGTCTTGGCAACAATTTGCCTTCTCTATCTATTAGTTCGTAAGATCCTCCTCAAAGAATCTTTGATATCACATACGGTCCTTCCCAAGTAGCATCCAACTTTCCAATGTTAACTAAGGCATCTGATTGCCTTAGAACCATATCTCCGATCTGAAATTCTCTTTTCCGGACTTTCTTATTAAATGCAGCCTGAACCCGCCTCTTGTATATTTCGTGCCGAACTCTGGCCTTATTCCGTAATTCGACCAAAAATATCAAATTGGTTCTAATCAGCTCTTCATTCTTCAGAGGCTTAAAGTTCGTGATTCTTAAGGCTTCTCCTTGGATTTTGGCTGGCACAACTGCTTCCATTCCGAATGCTAGATTGAAAGGGCTTTCTCCTGTTGTCGACCAGGATGTAGTTCGATATGCCCACAAAACTGATGGTAATTCATCTACCCAATTAGATTTTTCAGACTCCAATCGCTTCTTCAACCCATCTAATACGATTATATTCACCTCTTCAACTTGCCCGTTTGCTTGAGAGTAAGCAACAGCCGTGAATACTTGTAAAATTTTCATTTTCTTGCATTATTCAGTAATTTTCTTTCCCCAAAATTGGGCTCCATTATCTGATACTAAGATCATTGGCAAGCCGAACCTACAACAGATATCTTTCCAGATAAAATGGATCATTTCTGCTTTAGTAATCTTAGCTAGAGGTTCAGCTTCGACCCATTTAGTAAAATAGTCAACCGCTACCACTAAGAACTGTTTACTTCCTCTGGCTTTAACAAATGGGCCGACGATATCAATTCCCCATCTAGCGAAAGGACAAGGTGAACAGATGGTTAACATATCCGCAGCTAGGGTGTGAATTCGTCATCCGTGCTTCTGGCAAGCTTCGCATTTTTTAACTATTTCTTCCGCGTCATTCTTCATTGTGGGCCAATAAAAACCAGCTCGCACTACCTTGCGTGCTAAAGATCTTGCACCTGCGTGTTCGGCACATCCTCTCTCATGGGCTTCTTTAAGGACTTTAATCCCTTCTTCTTTCAATCAGCATCTAGCGTCAGTTGTCATAAAAGTTTTTTTATACAAAAACCCATTAAGAAGATAGTAGAAACGAACTTGTTTTTCCAATTTTTTCAACTCCTTTTCCGACCCTTCTCTGTTGTCTTCTAAAAAATGTACTAAAGGAGTTCTCCAGTCGGACTCTGTCATGCTGATGCTCATTTCTTCATTTTCTCTTTCCACCCCCATTACTGTTATAGTTCTTTGTGAACAGTCCTACAACGAACTACCTATTTTCGAAAGGAAGTCCGTATTTTGGATTTCACCTCTGGAAATCTGCTTGATCTGAAGTTTCTCGAACTTGCTCTCCATCTCTCTGATTTTTTTCATGTAAGATTTCATCCGATCTTCTTTGACCTCACATCGATTTTGCAACTGCTGGGTTACTAGCTGTAAATCTGATTTAATTATCATATGATAAGCTCCGACTTGTTCAGCTATTTTTAAACCCTGTAGGAAGGCTTCGTACTCCGCTTCATTATTAGAGGCTTTAAACAAAAACTTTATAGCGAACTGTAATTCATCTTTCTCTGGGCTAATTAACAAGATCCCAGCTCCGGCTCCTTGACGAGATGAAGATCCGTCCACATAGAGTTTCCATTCTTTCTTTTCCTGTATTCTAGTCGTTTCTTGAATGAAGTCTGCCAGGGATTGTCCTTTAATTACTGTTCACGGTTCATATTTGATGTCAAATTGGCCCAACTCAACATCCCACTTGACTAATCATCCTGATGCATCCGGCTTTCCCAAAACAATACTCAACGGGTGATCAGTTCGAACCGTGATCATATAACCCAAAAAATATGGCTGCAATCTTCTGGCCGCGGTAACCAACACATATGCTACTTTTTCGATCTCAGTATAGCGTGTTTCCGCTTCTTAAAGGACTTTACTAACAAAGTACACTGGGAACTGATCTTTACCTTCTTCTCTCATAAGGACCGAACTAACCGATTCTTCTCCTATTGCCAAGTATACGATCAGTGGATCTCCTTGAATTGGCTGCTTCAATAGAGGAAGTGAAGAAATGAAAACTTTCAAATCCTCGAACGCCTTCTGACACTGTTCGTCCCAGCCGAACTGGCTACTTTTTCTGAGAACTTTGAAGAAGGGCAATCTCTTATCCGCCAATCTCGATATAAATCTGCTTAGAGCAATTATCCGACCTGTTAGGATTTGTACTTCTCTTATAGTTCTAGGGGCGGACATATCTCGTATAGCTTGAATTTTTTTGGGATTAACTTCGATTCCTCTTTCGGTAACCATGTACCCCAAAAACCTCCCGGTTTTTACTCCGAACGAACACTTAAAAGGATTCAAACGCATCCCATTCCTTCGAATGGTTGTCATAATCTCTCTTAAATCGGATGCATGGGTGTTCGCCTGAATACTTTTCACCAACATATCATCTACATAGGCCTTCATGTTTCAGCCTAGTTGATGCATGAACATCTTGTCCACCATTCTTTGATAAGTGGCCCCTGCATTCTTCAATCTGAACGGCATCACTGTGTAATAGTACGTTCCAGATGAGATGATAAAAGCAACATTGGGTTTGTCTTCTGGGTGCAGTAGAATTTGATGATACCCTTGTGCTGCGTCCATCATGCTAAGTAGTTTGCATCCTACGGTCGAATCCACCAGCTTATCAATTCGGGGAAGTGGGTAGTAATCCTTGGGACAAGCTTTGTTAAGGTCTCGGAAATCAATGCACATACGCCACTTGTTTCCAGGCTTAGGCACTAGGACAACATTAGCTAGCCACCAAGGGTATTGGATTTTTTCAATGTGCTCTATCTCCAATAACTTTTTAACTTCATTTTCTATGATCTCATTTTGTTGGTCCTCGAAATGCCTCAACTTCTGTTTGATGGGCCAAGCTTCAGGTCTAATATTCAATTTGTGAACAGCTACATCTGGATTTATTCCTCTCGGGTCCTCAGGTTTCCATGCGAACAGGTCCACGTTTTCCCTCAATACTTCTATTATATCTTTTTTGGTATGCTCGGCTAAGTGACTACCTAGACGAACTGTGTGCCTAGACTGCTCCGGAATCAATTCGATACTCATCAACTCCCCTTCGTCGAACTCAGCAGTGTTCGCCTCTCGTCCTTTTTTGTGACTAAGGTCTCTTTCTCGATCAATCTCATCCATTTGTTCCGAACTACATTTTCGAGACTCCGACTGATGAACAACGGTGACATAGCAACGCCGGGCTGTCTCTTGGTCATCATGAACCACTCCTACTTCAATAACTCGTCTTTGGTCGTTTTTCACAGGGAACTTCATCATAAAATGCACAGGTGAGATGACTGTCGCATAAGTACTCAATGACGGACGACCCAGAATCACAATGTACTGTGAAGGTGTGTCTACTAGCAGGAAAGTTATTGTTTCATTTTGTCTCCATTCCCCTTCTCCTAACACCATAGGTAATTGTATTTTGTCAAAGATATTCACAGCCTCTCCTGAAAAACCATAAAGAGAAGTTTCTACCGATTTTACTTCCACTGTCGATCTCATCTTTTTGAAGCAGTCCATGAACATGATGTCCACTGAACTTCCTGTATCCACAAATATCCTTTTGACTTCAAAGCCTTCGATCTCGGTGGAAACTACCAAAGCATCGAATTGTGGACTTTGAATTGCCACTCTATCATGGGCTCCGAACTCTACCACTACATTATCGAAAATGGTTTGAACCTCAGTACCTTTCTGTCGAACTGAATTCAGTCTTACTTTACGAGCTCTGTTTGAATCTCCATCAGTGGGACCTCCTATGATCATATGTATGGTGGGTCTTTCTTCTCTTTCGGGTCTGTTATGTGGTGGCGGAGGTGGAGGTAATTCAGGTCGTTCTTGTCTTCTATCTCTTCTTGGTCCTCGTCTAACGTTTCGTTGTTCTTTGTGTTCCTGCGGGTGTTGACGAACATATCGAGTCAGCCTGTTCTCTCTAATCAGCCTTTCCAGTTCGTTTTGCAAATGCCAGCATTCATCAGTGCTATGCCCATATTTGTTGTGAAACCGATATAGTTTTCCGTTCCCAAAGGTGGGAGGTTTTTTAGGATTCGGGCTCTAGGTTGACGGCCATTTTAATTGGGGCAGATTCCAAATTTTCATTAATACTTGTTCGGGAGGGATCGTCAAAGGTGTGTACTGATCATATCTTCGACCCCCCTGTTATCTCGCAATAGTGGAGGTGCAAATTTTGCTCGTGCTTCTCCCGTAATCTTCTTCTTTGCGAACTCCTGCTCAGGTGACCTATTTGATCGATTAGAGCCCTCACCCTTCTTGATCCGAACTACTTCTTCTAGATTAATGTATTTGGTAGCTCTTTGCAATAAATCATCAAAATCCTTGGGGGTCTTTTTAACCAAAGAGGTATGAAGGTCACCCTCTTTCAACCCTTGTATAAAGGCACTAACTACCAAATCGTCCGAAGCTTCAGGGGCCTCTAAGGTTGTAGTCGTAAATTTCTTGACATATTCTCTTAATGTTTCCTCCATCTTTTGTTTAACCCCAAACAATGTTTGGGTAGATCGCCTCTGTCTTCTGGCATTAGAGAACTGATGCAGAAATAAATCTGATAGCTGTTCAAAGTCGTGAATTATTCCATCACTTAAGTGACTAAACCATGTTTGAGCAGCCTTGGTGAGGGTAGTAGCGAACACCCTGCATTTGATATCATCCGTATATCGATACAATAGAGCGGTATTTTCAAACCGACATACATGGTCCCACGGATCAATCGTGCTATCATAATCGAAATTCACCGGCCGAAAAGAAGCCGGTAGTTCGTCCTTCATCACCTCATCGAAAAGGGATTTCCTCTCGAACTTCTAGGAACTCGTCGGAGATTTCGCTGAACCTCTCTCAATTCCTTTTTCAATTCGCCAACCTTCTCCGTTAGTTCATCGTGTTCTCGCTTCTGGCCCCGAGGGTGATCAGACTGACTCTCAACCTCGTTCGTTTGTGACTTATCCTCCGGCTGATCCTTCTCGACATTAACTTCAACATTGTCCGGCTATACTTCTACCATTTGTGTATCCAACGCCCTCTGAACTGCTGTTGATATCAAGTTAGAGAGTTCCTCCGGTGTTAAAGCAATGGGCGAGGAGGATTAATAGGGACTTTATTTTGGCTATCTCCTTTATCTTCACGGTTTCTCGATGGTTCACCTATCTCTACTCTCTGTGTTCCTCTAGTATTCACCATGTTTGTTATCTTAACGTCTTAACTCAAATTTCCCACAGACGGCGCCAATTGATCTTACTCCGGATTAATGTTCTTCTTCCTTATCTGAAAACTCAAAATCTCGGATCCAAAACCTGCAAAACAGATATCGGGAGGGGTTCCCAGGGAAGGGACTCCGATGCTCAAGTCAATCAGATTGCTCGAAAAGATTTCTCAAATTATGCAAGTGTATGTGTGTATGAAATCGTGTGCAAAAGTGAGTGTAACAAGGGTTATTTATACTCCCTGAGATGAATTGTAGTTGCAGCAGGAGTCCTAGATGTAGTCGAAGTAGGAGTCCTCCAAGATCCAGGAAAGTTTATCAGGATTATCTGAAAAACTAGGGATACGAGTAACTAATCCCGCGAAATTGACGGACAATTGAAGCCGAATTAGTTCACTTCTCTTCGCTTATTGTTTAGTTCGCCGATAAAGATCGGACTAGACTAGTTCGATAATGACACCTAATTTAGGTTCAATTCTCCAACATGATATCAGTTCGGTTCCAAGTTGACAAAATCAGGTTGAGACAATTCGACCATATCAATTACAATTTTTTTTATCATCTAAATATCGTTTTAAAGGCTTAATTTTAATTGAAGTTACTTGATTTGAGTTATCCAAGTTTAGCCAATCACTATCCCAAAAGTATTTCGAAATTTTGCTACATTTAATTTCTTTAAATTCATTCCACATAGGGATGGCAATGGACTGGGACAGGGCGGGTAGTAGAATATTGAGGCCCGCTTCGCGCCCCGCCCTGCCCCACGACGGGTCTTGAAAATTTGTTTCGTGCCCCGTCCCGCTCATATTATTTTTTTAAATAATAAAATTATGAAAAAATTAATATATTTCAAAAATCATATATTGATACATATATTAAAAAATATAAAAATAAATTAATTATAATCATTTTAATTTTATCTTACGAAATTCATTATAAAATAATTTTAGTTTATTCGTATAATCACATCTTTAATCATAACAAACATTTATCAAATAAGATAACATTAAAATGATTATAATTAACTTACATTTATTTTTTTTAAATATATGTATCTTAAATATAATTAACTTACATTTATTTTTATATATATATAATATAATGGGGCGAGGACGAGTCACAAGACGTGGGGCAGTGACGGGGCTTGAGGAGGATCCAGACCCACCCTACCCCGCACACAAGGTGGATCCATCGCACCTCAAATATCTCGAGTTAGGTCGGATACCCACATGCCGATTAAAATTACCATCTCTAATTCCACATTATAAGATGGAATAGCACCCCCTTCAACCACAATTGATAAAATGATTTACTTTTCTACCACATGAAATAAATAATATATTTTTTTACCACAATTCAATAAAATGATAGTATTAATCTCAAATTTAAAATATTGATAAGAGGTATTTCAAGATATAGAAAATGCTCAAATGATTTCATCCCCTCGTTATATAAAAAATGAAATTAATAGATATTTTGAATATTTAACACATCAACAATGGGTTGTGCCCACAGTGAATAGGTGAGCAGGATTTTTCAAGATATTTTGTGGTAAAAGGGTATCTCTCTCCCTAATCTTAAAAAAGAATATTTACATTTAGTAGTACTAATATAAGTCTCATGCGATACATGAGTTTTAATTTCCAAAAATGGTAATGTTAGAGTTTTTCAATATTGATTATAATTTTTATTAAAGAAATAATTTATGCATTTGAATAGATAAAAATTATTTTATATATAAATGATCATCACAAAATAGGAAAAATGAAATACAATTAAAATTGTCTCTACAATTAATTTATGTATTACTATATATAGTAATCAATTAAATAAAATATATATTTTCTTTGTACTCAACAAATTATATACTTTATTAATAGTATTATTATTATTTGAAATAGGAGGCTGAATATAAATTTTTTGTTTAGTGGAATGGTGAATATATCATTTTTTTTTCTTGAATATATATATTTGATTCTAAAGAGTGTTATCTTTCATTTACATTGATATATATATTGATCAAAATCTACATATATTATAAAAGTATATCAGCAAACAATATAATTAAACAACATAATTATTACTTGAATAGATTAATTTCATACATATTTACCATAATATAATTAGAAAATGAAGTATATATCTATACATTTTGTCAACGTATACTAAATGTGTGATCATAATATCAGCTAATAAAATATGTAAAAGTTATCAAATATTTATCACTAAAGAGTGATAAATATTTATATTACGAATTGATAATTATCAATTATATGAAATTCATATTTATTACCATGTTTAATATAATTAAGAAATATATAAATATTATACATTTTTTTAAAAAGTAACAAATATACTTAGAATATTTAAGAATGTCCTCTTGTGTACTTCTTTATTTTTTAAATTGCTGACAAACTTATATATGTTTCATAATACATGGTTGTTAATTACATAAAGATATAAAGTCAAACACTATTATTTATTACCATGACCTTATTTGAAAATATATAGATCAATATTTTTGTATACATATTTAAAATTGTATATAAAATATCACAAATATGTATAAGATATGGAAAAACAATTTTAAAAGGTATTTTTCAAATATTTATATTATAAACTCGAAGATTCAAATAATTCCACATATATTACCATAATATAATTAGGAAATATGTAATGAGCAAACATTCTGTAAATAATGCAAAAAATACTTTATATATTTAAGAATGTCCTCTTAATACTTTATATATATATATATATATAAACAATACTATAATATAAGTACCTAAGTAAGATATATAATTTATATCTATCAACAACAATTTTTCAAATGAATAATTAATATACAATATTTCCAAAATATAATATATACTTAGATAGATATATTTAAAATATATACTTTAAATCTTTGTATAATATCAAAATATTAATATTCTAATTTTATTATCAATAAATAAAAATACTATATTGATAAAAATATATTTACTTATTTTTATAATCAATAAATAAATATATAATCTATTATATGCTTTTACATTATTATTATATATGTACATACAATCCATAGTATAAATAGACACATTCAATTAATTATAATGAATTAATATTTTAAATCACCTTTTGTTTTAAAATTACACTTGAGCCCTTAATTTCTATATATATTTCTCACCATATAATGTAGGTTGATTAAATGACAAATTTATTCTCACCATATCATATCTTCTTAGAGCATCCACATTAGTGAATTATTAGCACACAATTTTAGTGTAGGTCTCATATGTCACCACACTAATTAAAAACATCTACTTTTTAAAAACACACATCTACATCAATTTAATACAAATTCCAATCAATTTAATATAAATGCAATCATTGAAAAGGCAAAGCAAAATAAACATATTGAAATTAGATGAGAAAAAGTAAAAGCAAAATGCATTTATTGAATATATTGAGATGAGATGAGAAAAAGTAAACACTCCTTTTGTTTATGAGAATATATTGAGATGATATTGAATATCATTGAATATATTCAATGATTAGCTAATAATTAATTAGGGGACAAGAATGTCATTCTTACCTTTTAACACACACATAATTACATAAAAACACACACTTTATAACACGCTTATATTAGTTAACACTTCTTTTATTTTAATTAAAAATGCTCCAAAATGAATGAGTGTGGATGTCCTTACTACAGCGAAAACCTAGTACTTCTGATTTGTTTCAATAAAAGTATAAAATGTAGATGTCAAATCGAGAGTAAGCTGTCTTATTAAAAACAAATAAAATCTGACAGAACTCTTTACTTTACAATACAAGAGAATATTTTATGTTCCCTTATCCGTGATTTCAATTCTCGATTGAAAGCCGAACAGCGAGCCCAGACCGATGAGCGAGTGTTGGCACAATGATTCACCACTTTACTGGGAAAGCCTGCGCGGGCAAGCTCTTTCTCAAAAAAATCTTTTGCATATCCTCAAATTCGTTGACTTCATATTTATAGATATTGTCAGGTAAGGAGTATTAATTTTTTCTTGTGTATTTTAAATATAGATTTAATTAAATGATTTACCATTGATATATCAACACAATCGATATCTATTATTACCTTATATCTAATAATAATTGGAAATACCAATCTAGATATATTTTAGGAGATTTGATTATATTATAAACTTATTATTTATATATTTATAATACACATTTAAATCATATTTTTAAACATATAATAGTTGGGTCAACTATTTAATAGAAATGTTAACTAAAATCGTTGGATTTAGAAACAAAAAAAAATATTTTTAAGATTATATTAAAACAACAAAAAATAGATATATGTTATAGTAGTATTATTTGTGTTTCAATAATGATACCAAATGCAAAAATTGATATGTATATATTCATATAATTTGTGATTTTTCATTATTTATACAAGTGTCATATAAACAAAATTTATATATTAAAATTATTTAAAAAGAAAAACTTAATCGGTTATGTTGGACCCCCAATCCAAGCATACACATTTATATGGTCGGTCTATAGAAGTGGCCTTCAGGAGTTTGGTCCAAAAATTTTTGCGATTACTCATATGACCCGATCAGGATGCTTCACCTAGACAGCTTTTGGGCGACCCCGACCAAAATGCTTCATCTGGAAGGTTTCTAGGCGACCCGATCAGGATTATTTCTGTGGCGGGTCCGTAGGAACATGGCCAATCCGGGCAAGATATGCCGAGCATGATATTCCTGATGGTTAGAAGATTGTAGGATAACCAAACCGCCCACTCCCTTAAAAGTAGGCGAAAATCAAGGAAGTAGTGGACATAATCTTCACTACTCGTGCTCTTCCTAGGCTATAAATAGGAGAATTTCCAACTTGTAAAGGGTTGAAACATTTTTGTATTCAAGCACTAGAGAGTTATTTTCTCTAACATATATTAAATACGATCCTGACCGGCCACAGTAAACCAACCAGGATCAGCCGAACTAAATTGCCCAAGTAGGCTCCGGAACAATGTTTTTTTGCACCTTGTATACACTTTTTGAACCCGTTTTCATCCAATTTTTACTGATTTAATTCAAATTCGATCATTTTGAGTGTTTGACTAGGAATTAAACTATTAATCAGATTCCGACGTCAACGGATTATATACATGCTTATATATGACAATTTTTTTGATTTGCCACTATTTACATAAATGACATAAATTGAATTTATATATTACAATTATTCCATAGTTTACACGTGCAAATCGATTTTTAATAAATGTTGAATTTGTTACCATGATTTTAGAATAAAATTATTTGTTTCATTATTTTTTGATATTGCAAAACATAATGAGGAAAACAAACATTCTACATTTTAGGAGTTTCTATGTGAAAATAAAATTGATTATTAAATAAAAAAACTAAAATAGAATGTTTAAACATGGATAAATTGTATAACAAGACTCAATTTATAGATTAATTTTCAATTTTAGATCTGTTGGACATCCGACCCGAGCTACATAACAGATTGCACCTGGACAGCCTAATGAAGGCCATCACTCCATTCGGCCGACTATGACACATTGAATATCCTCCCCGACGGACCGTCCAGGCCAATTAGGAGGAATCCTCGACAAATTAGTCTAGCCGGCCAGAACCGATACAGCCGCCCAGGTAACAGCCAACCGCCAAGAGATCGTGGGTGACGAAATCGCTCAATGCCGCATAAATAGGCGAAAATCAAGGAAAAAGTGGGCTCAACTTCCACAACCTCCACGATCTCCATCATTTAAGTTGCCTTTGTAGCTATAAATAGATTCAATTTCAACATGTAAAGGTTCAAACTCTTACTCTGTAAACAACACTAGAGAACTTATTTCTCTAAGTTAATGTTATAAGATCCTGCCCGGTCACTTCAACCGTCCAGGATCAGCCGAGCTATGTTACCAAAGTAGGCTCTGGACCAGTCTTCTTTTTACTTTACACTTTATTCACATATATTTGAGTGTTAGACTAAGAATTCACCCTATACAAATTCCAACGTCAACAAGACCCAAATTTTAAAATTTCTAATAAGGGACCCAATTTTACATTTTTCTCAATTTAAGGCTTGAAAATTAAATTGAGTTCTCAATTGAACACAAAATTTCATTTTTTTCTTTTTCTTTTTCTTTGTATTTATATTTATAATTTATTTATATTTTAATATGTATATTGTATATAGTTTAGATAAATTAAGACAAACTCGTGCAATTTTGGAAAGACCTTCATTTGACTAGTATTAATTTATATATATATATATAATAAATACATTTCAAAAAATTAAGATTCCTTTATTTTCTTAATTTTATGAATAAAAATATAAAAAATCGATTTTAATATTAATCAATTTAATATAAATTATATTTTATGACTTGAATTAATTACATTTTTTTCTTATAAATTAAGATAAGTCGGATGAAAATTATTCTTAATTTATCCAAAATATGAATATATATTGAAATATAAATAAATTTATAATTATAAATAAAAAAGAAAATAAAATTTTGTTTTGAATGGAGAACTCAATAAATTTCAAGCCTTAAATGCAGAAAAAATGTTAAATTGAGCCATTTATTGAAAAACTTTAAAATTTAGGTTTAGAATTGAAAACTAATTTATAAATTGGGTCTTGTTATAAAATTTATCCGTTGAAAGTATTGACTTTTGACGGGATTTTACTATTTTTGAAAAATAATACGAAACATTTTGTTATTATATACATATATAGATTTCAAGGTATTTTGTCTTATAAGATTCTACAATCTTCCTTTATTTATTCAAACATCATAAAAATATTTCAGAGTATTTTTTTAATCTAATTTTAGTGTTACTTAATTTATGAAAAATAAAAAACCATAATGACACTATAAAAGATAATTTGTATTATTATACATAGAAATTTATTAAATGCTTTTACATCCGTACACCCACAAAAGATTTAAATTCCATTTATGCCCACACAGAAGTAACTACCATAATCAATTTCCAACAACATTCTCAAAAATAGCCCTTCCTCCTCTGTATAAATGTAGCAGAATTTGTTAACGGAAAATCGATCAAGAATCCTTTGATGCTAGTCATCTACTACACCATCAAAGGATCCTTCTTTCATAGTCAATGATTGAGTCATATTGGTTAGAACAAGGCTTCTATGATATTGTACTACACATATGCCTTAGATGTTGATGCTCTAATATCACCACCACAATCCATCAATTGATACCTTGTTATATTGCCCTACACAACTTATGTGGTCATTAACTTTGTGCTGAGCTTTTTTTCTTTTTTGCTAACTTTTTCTCAAAACCCCATGATGGACAAATTTTTAGTGGTGACAGATAGGTAAATTAAAATTTAACTACAATTTAACATATGAGATTATTTATTTCTTATTTTTATATTGAATTCTTGGAGTAATATTCTGTATAATCGTATTAAATTATCGAAGATTTAATATATATATATATATATATATATATATGTGTGTGTGTATTGGGCTAGTAAACCAACAAACATTTATTCAGATTTGCCTTACAAATTATGCTCGGCCCATGTAAATACAAGTTCATTAATTTTCATTGAATTTTTTTTATTTGAATGAATCAATCTTGTAAGAAAGTACCTCTTTCACTTAATCAAACAAGAGATAATAACTTTATTCTGACAAATAAGACATCAAAATCTTATTTTACAAAGGAAATTAATTAAAAAAAAAAAGATACCACAATATTACCTTTTTACAAACATGAATCTAACATGCATAACCTAATGACTAATATCAAAGACACAAAGCAGTAGAGACTCTAGTCTAGTGTTTGTTGTGGAGGGTAGAGGTGGCAAGAAGCACCAATAAGAAGAAGACCAAGGCCCCCGCACCGGAGAGGCCAATGGCGGCGGCGGCTTGGCCGCAGAATCTACCAAAGACGTTGCACACCTTCCTCCATTGAAGGTGCGAATTCCCTTGGTAGGCTATAAGCCCGATGGCTAGGGCGGCCCCCACACTAGAAAATAGCAGTGCCACCATCGCTAGGTCTAAAATGATGATCAATATGGTGATCGCCTTTTTCCGATCCCTATTTATCAGTGTTAATAGCAAAGAGATGGCTCCATAACCGCATGCTATACAATTTGCCACAAAGAAGACCCTTCACAACACCATATTTGTTAAAACACATTTATTTTGAAAAGAAAGAAAATGAGATAACTAGTAAGTTGCAGCCGAAAATTCTGGCCATTGAGGTGTAATACTTTAGCAAACTTGACTTAGGAGAAAAACTAAAGTGACAAATTGGTAAAACAATTGACAAGGATAATTAAATAGTAAATTTAATATGCATTGTTTGGTGTTATATAACTAACAGAAAAATAAAAAAGGCTCGAGCGCTGAAATTTTAATTAATTAGCCTAATTAAAACATTTAATAACAGTGTGTGTTTACCCGCTATAGGTAATAAATAGCCAATCTACAACAAACTATCTGTAAAAAGTGGGCCCAGGGTACGATTTTCTCAACATTTAAATATGAATTTTGTCTTATTCTTTTATTTCATTTCATATTTTAGTTTTTAAGAATTATGCTTTCCAAATAAATCGTATTTAAAACTGTTACATTTTTTGAAACAATTTACTAAAAGAATATTAAGAAACATCTAATAGAAATAAATATGTGTACGTATAAAATAATCGCATTGCGTATTATTTAATTTTTTCATGTTAATGTATTTCACTACTTAAACCAAGATAGAAGCAAAATTGGTTTTTTGTAGTGAGATTGAGATGCATGCATACATGCTGTGTTAAAAAATTTAAATTCATAAATAATAGTACTTATTAAAATTTCAATTGCATAATTTAAAAAAACAATCAAAATAATAATATATGCATGATATATGAAAAAAAAAGTCTATATATGTATGTATACTTACACAAAGGCAGACAAGTAATGCCACTTGGCGGTGACCGGAATATCCAGCGACGGCAGCAGCGGAATCAACGTCAGCGCCACCGTCGTATCCTCCTTATCGAGGCCGAAAACTGCCGCCGCCGCCACGCAGAGCGCCACAGCCAGTAGCCTCAAAACGGCGTCGCAGCCCCAGAATATTCTCTTTCTAGCCACCGGAGCCTCCGCTCTCACACCACTCTCAGTCGCGCCATCTTTGTTCTGAGACTCCATTTGTTTCGTTTTCTGCAAGTTAGAGAGAGAAAGGGTTCGAATTTTGGAGTGAGAAGAATGTGGAACAATGGAAGTCGTGATTTATAGAAGCGTGTTTTATGAAGACCTATTTAAGCTAAAATTTAAATTAAAAAAATGAATTACTTGTACGTTTAAAGTGTGTATATAAACATATTTATTTAATAATTTTATTTAATCAAATGTGTTTTATTTTATTTTTACAATTAATCAAGTGTTTGACTAATATTTAAGTTTAGGTAAATCGTACCAATAAAAGAGGTGATAGGTTCACAAACTAAGTCTAATGGGTGTAGGTGGTTAATGATATCCACAATTATTATGCATTATTAATGTAACTTCTTCCTTATATATGTAGTTTGAATTGACATAAACATTATTTTGCAATAGAGATTAATATTTTTTTTTTTGCAATTTCATAAATTATTTTTAATAAAAAAAAAAAAACAGAATCGTTGTATTTAGTTTTTAATAGCACTTATGCATTAACTATAGTTGTCGATAAAGTTGGGCTTTATTTCATATAGTTATATTCTTAAGATCTCCAATAATTTTTTTTAAAACAAATAAATAAATATGTGTATACATTATTAATATAGTTCCTTATCGTTTTACAAAAAAAAATCTCGTCTGATACCCCCTCCTAATTTGATAAATCAAATTTCTTGGATTTGTATTTTCAAGGTTTTATATTATTTTAATGAGTAATGAGCTCATGGATTTTTGTTTTTTAGGATGAATAAACCAACTTGTGAAGTAAGTTTGTATATTCTTTTTCTTTTTATTCCGATTATCTTTTTCCACAATTTTAATTAGTTTGTTATATTGGTATTTCTCCTTTTGTTTGCACCTTTATTGCTTTTGTTAACATCCATATATGATATTCTAAACTCATCATAAACTTAAGTAGTTTTTCACTGCCACGAGAACGATTAAGACATATTTGTGAGTTCGTATTTTAAAGAATTATAGATCGAATAATATATCTTGATTAATCATTTATTCTTCCACTCTAAACAGGCAAAATCGATTTATTTAATTTAATATGTCTTATTTTCAAACAACTTGATTTGACATTTTACTTATATTTTCCTCATACTATTTTGTTACATCTACAACTTGAAAAAGAAAATTGCTTACGAGTAATGTTCTTTTCATCATTTATTTTTCATAGCTTAGTTTATTTTATTTATTTATTTTTAAAAATTCACAGCTTAGTTAGTTAGTTAAGAACTAAGTATTCTATATATAGTGTAGTGTGTCTAGTGCAGCCACTAGCATTTATTGTTCTTTTTCTTTGTTTTCTTATTTGGTGAGGTTAATGAAGCAGCTACCTTTTATTAGTTAATTTTAATGTTAATTTTTATGGTTTTTCTAATAGGTTATTAGTTAGATTAACTTGTCTCTATGTAAAAATATCAAGATTAACATTGATTATTGTCTTTTGGCTTTAATAGGTCATAATTGATTAGGATAAAATATTTGTTTATTTATTTATTTTCGTTTTTTATTTTATTTTTGTCCCTTACATTATTAAGGTTTTATTACTTATTCAATGCTCGTGTATAAAATTCCTTCGTAAATGATTTTCGTGACATTTAAGAGAGATTTGTTTCAAGTTGACGCATTAAAAAGATACTTTCAACACTAATAAATATAGTATATATTTTATTAAATATTTTTTACATGATCATGTTTATAAGAATTTCTTATTATATATAATAAACATGTGATTATTTACAAATCGAATATTGTTGGCCAATATTGACTTCCAAGGATAGTATACACACAAAACAAATTTGAAAGAGTGAAAACTTAAAAAAAAAACCCTCTTACATATAAAACGGAAAACCAATTTTTGGTTTCAAGTCATTTTCTATATAGGGTGATTGAGATTGAGATAATCACAATCACAATCTATATAAGTAAGTTTTTCTAATTCAGATCAACATATTCTTACATTAATAAACCATCATTTTATCCTGAGAAATGTTGAATTATAATACTTCATAGTAGTATATTTTAAAAACTTTTAACTATTGAGATCTAACAATATATCACATTTTTTCTTCTAAATATCCACTAATTTATTATAAGTATTCATATGAGAAAATATAAAAAACTTACATACTTGATATGTGACATTTATTTTATGATTATTATTTATAATTGAAAAATAAGAATATGATAAAAATACTACAAAAAAAACATGCGATATACCGACGGATAACTCGAAAGTTATCCGTCGGTATTACCAACAGATGATTGTCACATATTAAAATAATTTTTTGCAAACTTTGGTGATGAACTACAGACCAGGCAATCCGCATATTTTTTTATTGAAAGAAAAACTCATAATTATAAATTATCCAATATGAACTCAAATATTTTTTTAAATGTAAAGGGCATGAGGTAATTTTTTTTTTTTATATAGTTTATCTAAATTATTTTCCTCCAATATTAAAAATCAAACTTCATATAATGCGAGTTTTTATTTTTTGTTATTAGTTTTTATTAGTTTATTTCATATTATACACAAATAAAATGAAACACACCATCACAAGACTTTAATTACTATTATATCGCTTGATTATTGTCAAGTAGATATCAATCATTTTCAAACTAGCTAAATTACTAAAACCAATATACATCAACCAAAAAAAATCCCTAAAAAAGGAAGAAAATCATATAAATCAACCAAATTTCAAATCTAGCCGTAAAGCTATTGTAGATGAGAGATCTAGTAGAGTTGATCTTAACTACAATTCAACAGTATTATGCTGAGTTTTTTAGGTGATAGGCTGATAGGCCTTTTGAAAATTAATACAGTGCAACATTTATCTTTTTTGTTTTTTATGAGTTGGGGAAAGTGGAAGAAATTAAATAAAAATTATAAAAACTAGTATGATCTAACTTCGAACTTTGATTATCACAATTTGTATATTTATAAAAGGTAGGAAGAATACCAATGAATTACAAAACTCATGATTTTAACACTTGATGTTAAATAGACGTTTTATCAATTTTAATCCGTAGGACGAAATCTTGTATTATAATTAATGGATAACTCGGCACGGGTCAACACAGAGTCAAACTCAAGTTTCTAATGATATGTTATTTCTGAATAAATTATAAAATAAAATGAATCACGAGATCTTTTAAATTAAAGAGAAATAATGATATCAGAGAATTCAATATCTAAATCGAGTCATTTAAGCACATATATATTTAGATGATAGTAATTCAGGGAAGTCTGATTGGAATTTGGTTGTAAAAAAAATTGAAATAAAATATCGAAAACTGAATGTTAATACTATATTAGTTATGCCATTGTCCAAAAATTAATAAATGAGTACAACAAAGTATGGGCCGGATGTTGAGACTCAGATTATTTCAGTTGCGAATTATTTATTTTTCATTATTTTAAAGTAATGGGCATAGGCTGGTGGCCCAGTGGGCCTATAGCCCAAGAAAGAATCTACTTAAATGATTTTTAATTAACTCAATATATTTATATTACGAGCTTAATAAATATAGATTATAAAACATAAACTATAAATTTTAGGAAACTATATATTATGTATTAAATAAAGCATATTATTTTATTCCGATCTCTATTTTTATTTAGATATATGTATCATAAGTAATAAAATATATTATATTAAAACGTTAAACTATTAATATTATATTGTATGATTAAATAATGAGCTTGTTCTCGATTTAAAAATCTAAAATTTGTTTTGAGTTTGATTTATTTATTTTAAGGGGAGTCTCATTAAATATATTCAATTAAGCTATTGTCGAATCAAATTTTGAATTGCTTATAAGGTGAGGCTCCAGTGATATACAGGCTCATGAATGACGAAAATAAAACTTTTATGCAACGAATATTTTCATTATCATGCTGTACATTCAATATGTTATTGTTAAATAAAATACTATATATAAATATGAAAAAAAAAAAAAAAAATCCAACGTGATCACAAGTGGGGATGAATCATTTTCAAAATGATCTTAAATATCATGATTGATTTTAACAAGAATCAACTGCCAAATTAATGAGGTGTGCTGGCCGTTGGGCCCTTAAAAATAATAACAATAATAATAATAATAATAAGAGAAAACTTTTATATTAATTCTTAATATTATATGAATTGCTTAAACATTAATTATTATAGAATCTCCAAATCTTTTTTTTTGGATATTGGAGCTTAATTAAATCAAACGTGAATCGCACTATTATTTAAGAGATTAGCAACACCATATATAATTAAGGGGTTCTCAAAACTTGTAATTTGATTATTTTATTGATTAAACATATTTGGATTTAGAGCAACCCTGAATTTGATTCATTAATAAATTGGATTAATTCAAATGATTAATTCTCTCTTTTCTTTCATATATATTGTAGCAATATTTTTCTTCTTCTATGTTGTAATTCTTTTCTTATATATTGATCCAGATGATTACTGTATATATATTTGTTTTTCAGTTACTACATTTAATTAATTGATTTTTTTTTTCTCTTTAGGAATATTGTCCAATGTTATAAATCTTCATAATTAACACAAACAAAATGAGATTCAAATTATTGTCCAATGGTATATATATATATATATAGGGGTGTGAACGGGGATGGATTTAGTATTCTGTTTTAAGGAGGCAAAAAAACTCAGATCAAAACATTAACCAAACTCAGGGTTAAAATTTATATAGCAGACAAATTTTTATAATATAAGGGACAAACCTTTATAAATAAATGAAAAAAAAAAATGAAAAAAATCAGAAAAAATTACATATAAAAAAAACAATTTTGAAAATTTAAGGAGGGCGACAGCTCCCCCATAAATCCTTCCTTGGGTGTGAATGAGCCGAGCTCGAGTGAACAAACAGTTCATGAACATATGTATATCAATTTTTTTGTAAAGAAAAAATTGAAAATGTTCATGTAAAAATCGAATCTTCTATTTGTTTATTAGAATGTCTCACGACTATTACTATCAATAACTATTGTCATAAATTGAATTTTTGATTAAAATCGAATTAAAAATTAAAAAACACAAATTTAACTAAAGGATCTTTATAAAACCCAGTAAAATTAGTTGTTAAAAATTGATACGACCTAAATTACAGGATTAACGTTGAAGAATTTTCTATAAAAATAGTGAATTTTGTTAATACAATGTTTATAATTTTATACCACTTAAGTAATAATAATTGGTAAAATCCTAAATACTTAAATAAAGAATTTAATTTTAATTTTCAAACTCCTAATTAATAAGAATTGGTTAAGGATAATTACATGTATTCTATATATATATATATATATATATATATATATATATATATATATATATATTCTTTAAACACCATATGGCACGGTAATTGTTTCTCTATATAATTAATAGGTTATCACTACAATCATTTGATATTATGAATTATGATATATGCATAATGCATGAACATATACCATCAAGCTAAGTTTGTGGAGGGCATGATTATTATTTGAATATTTTATTGTGCTTTCTTATTCCATTTTACATGTACATTATACTGATGAAGAAAGAAGAGTTATATTCCAAAATATTCCTTGTCTCAAAAAAATAATAATCATGGTGATGGTAATGTAGAGGGTATATATAATAGAAAATCAATTGATTATAAATGGTCTCGCATCAATTACCATCATACAAACACAATTCCAAAATAAACATATATTTTATTTTTCATAAGAATTAATTATTCAAGAATATCAAAATTGACATTTCTCTCCATCAGAAACATTGCTTTAAATTTGAGATCCCAAAATCTAGAGATTTAAGATTTAGATCGAATAAAGTATAAGTAATGGTAATATACTAATATTTAAATACTTTATAATACAATAATTAATAACAATAAATAGTCTGAATCATACTAGCACTGCGCCAGCCTGTCGCTGCCTCTCTGTCCACACTTTGGCAATAAAATAATTTAAAAAAAAAATCCCACTTGAATTAATATATATATATATATTTTTTTTTTATCACTCAAACTATAAATTAAATACACCATAAAAAATCTAAACTATATGATGCGACAGCTGCTCTACAATATTAATAATCTGTGTGTTTCCATTTAACAGTCAACTTTGGGACCTATTTATTTTTGGGCCATTTTGCTATTGTAAACATGTTTTAGAAGATTTGGAAATAACTAAACTTATTTTAACTTTTAATTAGTTGCAACTCTACTTAGCCTTTACGAATGTAAACAAGTCACGCCATATTTGTTGTTCAATTCGATAAAAGATAGTCTAAGTTCGTTTACTAAAATTTATTAATATAAACAAATAAACTTAAATTGTGATAATATTCAACTCATTACTCTTAAGCAAGCTAATGAAATAGCTTGAAGTATTAACATTATAAAATATTTTAGGGTTAAATGCAAATTAAAATCAATGTAAAGTATTATTAATATCAATTTGCAACCTAAATATTTTTGTTTATTTTATTATAATCTAAATCATTGCTATCTCAGGCTCATGTTGTGAAATTTATCAAAATATATCTTAAATCAGAGATTATAATTGAAAATTAAAATATAATTTAAGTTTTAAAGTGAAATAATTAAATCATATTTCAAAAAAAATGACAAAAAAATTTGCAATCAAATAAACTTCATTTTCAAGATTATATTCAGATTAAAAATAATTAAATTACAAAATTCAAAAAATTCAATACTTTGAATCAATTTTTGCATTTAATCTATATTTTATAGATTATAAGTAACTAATGAGTTGGTGGGAATGAGAAGCTCCCCCAAATATTAATATATGAGTTTACTATGCATGTGTGGATATAATAAAAAATAAAAAAGAGTCTAGATTTTACGCAAGTACAATATCATGTAACTTGTGAAGTAGTGGAATTATTTTACTATTTTTAGATTCAAACATAACGTGGGAACAAATAAATGGTCGATTTGCACACATTCCAAATAGATCAAGATATACACTTAAAAAAAGAAGTCAATAATTAATGTCTCCCTATTCCCACCCCACCACTCTTCAACCCCAATTTTTATTTTATAAAAAAAATTAAACTCTATCACATAGCATAATTTTGTTATATTTTTTTTAATTATTTTATGAGTTATAAATTGTTTATTAATTAAATCTGTAGATAAGCCCTGCCAAACTTTTCTTTAACGCAACTTTTATTTCGTTTTATTGCTACATTTATAGGTAGTGATAATATCTTAATTCTTATACCTAATATGTTAAGTCAAAACAAAAGACTTAAATATAAATTTTTATTGGGGACCAATTTCAAAAAAAATAATAAAATACATAAATAATATCATTAATATGAACACCATGTGCAATTACATTTTACAACAAACTCACCCCTTGTTTTCCTGCCAACGGCACATCCACGTAAACCACCCACCATGCATTAATTCCCTTTATAGATCAAAACTATAAAACTAGGTTGTTTTAGCTCGATGTGTATATTGAGGGTGTAACGAGTCGAGTATTGTTAGATTCAAAACTTGAGGTTTGAATTCAATTCAAATTTAATCGAACTTATTTTTTTAATATTTGTGCTCAACTTGCTTGATATCTGAAAAATATATTTTAAAAAATGAAAATCGAAATATTAATATCATAAATTCGGTTATGTTGGATTAGGCTTACGAGTTTGTCAGGCCAAGTGTTAATATACTTGAATTCTAGATCGTATAGATTGAGATTGACTCGATTTGAATTTTAAACTGAATTCGATATTTTTTTGACTCGTACTCGCAATACATCCATACCATTTCATTTACATCCCTAGTGTGTACTTGCACTTTCCTAATACAGACGAAGTTAAAGTCGTGGGTTCAAGCCTTCTAATTCTATATAATCCTATCCCGATTTTCCACTTTCTTCTAGCACCTTCTCAGCACTTTCTCTCTCTAAGTTGCAGATCGAAGAAATTAAGAGATGGAGTCTCAGTACAAAGGCGGCAGCAATGGCGGAACTGAGAGGAGCGGCGCGGTGGCGAACAAGAGGAAAATGAGAGGGTGGGATGTCGTTTTGAGGTTTCTGGCGCTGGCTCTCAGCTTGGCGGCGGCGGTGGTTCTCGGCGTCAATAAGGAGACGAAGATGGTGGCGGTGACGCTGGTCCCCACCCTGCCGCCGGTAAACGTTCCGCTACCGGCCAAGTGGAATTACTTGTCTGCCTTTGTGTAAGTATATTATAAATATAAATATAAATATATATATATATATATTTTTTTAAATATATATTTTTTCTGCATTAAAGTTATTATTATTACTATGTTTGTATTTATTTTAATTTAATAAACCATATAAAATGTATGAGCTTAAAGTTTCATAATAGAGCTTGTTTGTATGGCTAGGTTTACTTTGTCTGATTAGTACATAGGGATAATAACTTAATCTTCCTCACTTCACTTGTTTATATGATTAATGATAATTTAACATGGATAACATATCATTTTTGGTATTTAGTCATTGAAATTTTTTAACATTTTCTATTGATATATACCAAAGCAATCTAACTGTTTCATATTTTTATCAATAAAATTAAATATGTAATGAATATACTTTTATCATGACTTGAAATCATTCAAACTAAACTAGGAATAATTTTGTAGATTTATCCTTATCCCTTACTTTATCTCATTTATTATTACTTCAAAAAAAAAAAAAACACCTCATTTATTATCAATAATACCCTACTTCTATTTTACAAAATAAACATAGGAGTATTTTTAATCTTTTATTGAAAAAATATTATTCATTCATTATTACATTTTCATTTTTTGTAATTGCAAATCACTAACGATCGAAAATATTACTTAAAGCTTTTCTCTTATACTATTTGAAATCTTGCAAAGACTCTCTAAGAAATATATTTGTAATTTGTTATATTACTTTTAGTTATTAACACTCGAAATTTTACATTAAATAATTGTAGGTGACACTCCAAAATTTGAAGAAAAAAAAATCCAAATTTTATTTTAAGTGATTGTAGTTGACAATAACTCGAGACTTGACCTCTTATTGATACCTAATCAATACAGCTATACCCTCAAATAAATGTGACAAATAACAACATTGATATATCATTTCAATTTTGAAATAATATATGCCGTCTAATTAATGAACTCCAACATCAACTTGACCTATTTTTTCAAGTATTATAGACCACAAACAAAATATCTTCCTATTGATAAATGGCATCATATCTTTTGTATTGATGTTATATATCTTCCTATTGATAAATGTCATCTAATCATTTAACTCCAACATCAACTTGACCTAATTATCAAGTATTACAAACCCCAAACTAAATATCTGCCTAAATTTTATTCAATTTTATTCTCAAATTATCCTCATTAATATTCCTTAACTGCAGTTTATGAATTTAATATAATAATTTTTTATGTAATTAATTTGATTCTTTTTCCAATTTTGATTCTTGAGTTTATTGATTAGTTAAGGGTATATTTATCTTAATTTTTATATTTCTTAATCTATGACAAAAAATTTAAAACGACATGTATTTCAAAACGGAAAGGGTATTAAATACTTGTGTTATTGTAGGTACTTTGTGGTAGCAAATGCTATAGCATGTGCTTATGCTTTCATCTCACTACTCCTAACATTGGCAAATAAAAATGGGAAGAAAGGGTTTTCCTTATTTATCATCCTCGTAGACCTAATTATGGTGGCCCTACTATTTTCCGGCATCGGAGCCGCCATGGCCATCGGCCTTATGGGCTTCGAAGGCAACTCGCACGTGCAATGGAAGAAAGTATGCAACGTGTTCGATCAATTCTGTCACCAGGCGGCTGCCGCCATAGCCCTATCCTGCGTCGCCGCATTGATCTTTTTCTTGTTGGTGGTGCTTGCCACCTTCAACCTCCACAAGAAACACTAGTGTTGAGTGGTTTATGTGTTCTAGTGTAGTTTATCTATCTCTATTAAATTTAATCATGTTTGTAAAAATATAATATTTGATTAATGAGTAACACTCTTGTTTTTTTTTTTTTTAATTAATAAGCGAATGAAATTCATAGTAACAAAGAATTGCGAAAAGAATCCCATTCTTCCAAAACATCGAGGATTGGAAAAAAAAAAGAAAAAAGAAAAAAAGAAGAAGAGGAAATTAATTAAATTAATAGCAATATATTTATTTTTTTCTCACGAGTTGGTGAGTGATTGCATATTCAGAAGCTCATGCCAACTTTTACTTATAAATAGGGGTGCAAATAGGCTTAGTCAGGCTAGATTTTTGGCAGATGATTTAGATCTAAATGTAAATATTAGACCTAAATTTTAATTTATTATATATAATAAACTTACTTTTCCGTCCGAGTCTAGTTTGTTTGGTGAATAAATATAGCTTAAAACCTATTGAAAAGATTATAAAATATCTTGTATAAAATTTTTTTTATCAAATAATATAATTTCATTCAAACTCAAAAAATTATATCGAAAAACATAAATATGATAATGCTTGGGTCTGACCTATATTTATAAGCAGACTTCATAAATAAAATTGCTTGGATTCATTTACTAAAGAGGTTGAGTTGTGACGGACCAATATCAGGTTAGGTCATAGACTCTATTCAGTAGTTTAATCTATTCTCACCCCTACTTATGAAAAAAGAAATATCTAATTTATATAGGAGATAACATATATATAATTCCAAAATAAAATAAAAATCCGTAATCAACTTGAATAAAGATAACTTGCAATCTTTCATGATAGGAACTAGGAAGAAGAGGAAAATAGATTTAATCTTTTGTTTAGTTGCAGTATTCATTCCAATATATACACCTATTCAAGAAAATTAAAGTATTTATATTGGCCTAACTCAGTTAAAGCCAAATCCAAATAAAATGTCTTCTTGTCTCCAGCCGATCGACAACCTATTATTGGGCTTGGGCCCATTCTTAATCGTTCGTTTAATTATTACATTATTTTCTACCAGATCTTTTATCCTCTATATCAAAATATATAATAATATGTTAAGTGTTATAAATTCAATATAATTATTAATTTTAAATTATACTATTTAGCAATATTGATCTTTACATATCAGTGGTGGATGGTGTGATTATTATTTTATTTTATACAAGTGAGAGTTTGCACAACATGCTTTGCAATTCAATTTTTCTTATAAAAAAATCAGTATGTGATATAAGAAATCTCATCTTAAATACCCACTTGGGATATGTAAGTACAGTAAAACCTCTATAAATTAATAACTTTGAGATCATGAAATTATATTAATTTAGAGAGATATTAATATATCGATAAATTAATATTTTATTAATTAAAAGAGAGACTTTTTAAATTCAGCAAATTTAGTACATATGAATTGAAAATAAATGAATTCATATACATGTTTCATTGATTATATTCATACATCAACCAATTCTTTGTAACTAATTAAATATATTCATGTATAATATCAATTCATTGTATACAATTAACTATTATATTTATGAACGCATGTATCAATTCATAGGAATTACTTAAATATACATGTTTATATTAATTCATTGCACTTAAATTTTAAGAAAAATCAAGTAACAATAGATTCATATTTTAGCAAATTACCATAATATTTGTAATTGTAATATTTATGAATTATTAATTTAGAGTTTTAATGGGACCTAATATTCATAAAGGGATTTTTCGAAAAAATATTATATTATTATCTTATCGAATTTGATGATTTTTTACAAAGGCCCAAGTCGGGATCGAAAGATTTTATTATTTTATAGAATTTATTAATTTATAAAGTATTAATTTATAGATGTTTTATTGTATCTTTATTGTGTTGTTGGTAAAGTTCAATATTAGTATTTTTCTTTTCAAATTTTGTGTTTCCATTAATAAATTCCCATTCCTTCTTCTTGTTGAAAGGTAGGTCATAGGTGACACGTTGCTTGTAAAAGTCAATGAGAAATATTGAGACGAATAAGGTAAAACAACTTCAATAATAAACAATATTTGATTACAACTTTATAATGTCGTTTCAGGGGTTTAATTTCATAATTCATATATAATAAAATTGTGATAATGAATTTGAACTGTGGATAATGGATTACATCTTAGTAATTATATTTATGAGACAATTTTATAACAAGATTTAAGTTTTTTTAATTATTAGTGATTTAAAAGTTTAATTAAGCTATACTAGAAAAAATAAATTTACGTGTCATATTAAATTCGGTTCATTGCGAATGGCCTGTGTGCAAAATTAATTACTTATTATTATGAGTTTCGTTTCGAATACTTCATTCAATTTCTCCAATATATTCAACCTCTTAATTATTATGACCTAAAAATTATTTAAATAAAATGGCAAAGAACTCCTGCCCATTAATTAAATGGATAATAGCCCTGTCAAGAAATGTAGACTTTAAAGCAACCAAGTTGAATTGATGGATAAGCACAACGTCGTATTCTTCACTACGTTCATTTGGCGAGCAGTAAATTATATCTTAATCAAAACGATAAACTTTGGTAAAATATTTTGAGGGTTCATGGATTTATTAAATTAGATTCGTGACATAATTTTATAAAAATATTATTCTAATTGTAGAGAATTTATTCAAAGATAAGTACAAAAAAAGGAGTAGAACAAAATCAATTTACCGTTTTAAGTTACCTAAAAATAGTTTAATAATATGTGGCTGGGGGTCTTCAAATGATAAGCTGGGAATTAGTTGTCTTTTGACCCAAATAAATAAATAAAATAAAATCAGTGAATTTGATTGCTAATATCTTTATTTTGATCTTCTATATAGATATAAAGATAATAAAATTTTAGTAATCCAAGAACATGGGGCTTACCTGTTTCCGGCAACAATTATAAATTAATTGTTGTAACGGGTTGGAAAGCAAGAATTGGGGGCCCAAAATGTTTGTCACAAAGAATATATTTATTAATTTATTTACAATTTAATTAGATATACTAATATTTTTTTGTAATAGGGAAAGTCAGGATTCAAATGTTGACAAGGGGATAGACCTCTATCCAATATTAACCATATAATCCTAATCAGTTGCTTGTGTTTTGTACTTTTGTTTCGCATTACATTTTATTTTTAATTTCTATTGGAAACTTCATGTAAATTGATATGGGAAAATGTAAGATGGGTACCACCAAGAAAATAATGACATGGATAGTGAAATTAAAAAAGAAAAATCATAAAAACTTATAAAAAATCTTCTTAATTATCAAATCAATTTTCATGAGTAAATCTTTATATTTGTGGGTTGTTCCATGTTTCCATAATTACACTCAAATAAATTCTAAAAATAGTTGTCAAGAACCAATTTGTATTCAAGAAAACTCTGGAATTTATGAATTTAATATTATTCAAACAATTTAATATTATCAACTTGATGAGAAGCTCATTAAATTTTAAAGAATAGTCAAAGATCACATAATTCAGTTTACCACTTTCACACCATTTTATGGAAAATTCAAAATGTTCCATTCCCATTGAAAAATTAGATAAAAGAAATAGTCAATTCGAAAATGTATTCTCATTTCTCACTTACTTTCACATTGTAATAGTACAAATTTCTTTGTGGGAATTTCCAATGAAAATATTATCCAAATAATCACAGTTGACTTGACCCCTCTCTCTCTCTCTCTTCTATGCGACAAATTATCGGCTAGCTAAAACCCTAAAACACAAATTTTTAGATAAAGCAATAGGAAAACTGCATGAACAAAGTATTAAATTATGTCATTAATTAGCATTAAATTGGGTATCAAATTTTTTTTTAAAGAGTATTTAATTGTTAATTTTGCGTCAAATCCATTTTTTGGTCAAATATTCATACGTGGCAACCAAAACTTCACGTGGACTATTGTTTCGTAATTTTATTTATCAAATTAGGTAATATGACTTGTATCAAATTCCATATTAATTATAATATTTAGCGTTAAATTTGATCTAAATTTTAGATGAGTAAACAATAGATTACAGTTTATGTGGAGTTTTAATTTGTCATGTAAGATGAAGTTAACTGAAAATTAGAATAGGAAAGCCCAATAAAACAGAACTAGAAGTTTAATACTCATCTGAACACGAATTAGAATATAATACCTTCTTTTTTTAGCCACTTCACAAGGGTAAAATAGTCATTTCACACATCACTCATCTCTGTATATATAACACATCCCATCCCATATTCTTGCAATCTTGAATCCTAAACTCCAATATTTAGAGAGCTAAAAAACACACAACACAATACATCCATGGCTTCCACATATACACCATCAGAAACCGAAAAGGCGGCGCCACCGCCACCACCACCGGAGACGAGAGTTCCGGCAGAGAAAGACAAGTTTGCCCTTGTTGATGTGGTGTTGAGATTTCTGCTGTTTTCTTCAGCTTTGATTGCTGTTGTGGTTATGGTGACAAGCAAACAAGATAAACTTGTTCAAGTCCCATTTCCTCCATTCCGGTTGAGCCAATCTGCCAAATTCAATCAATCACCAGCTTTCATGTAAGTACTTTCGATTTAATCAATCGAGTTTCCCTATTTTCTATCGTATTTCTGTTTTATATTTTATCCAAGACAATATACATAATATGTTCATAATTTATTTTGTTATATCTATTACCTATTACCTATATAAAAGTGTGGATATTTCTTACAAAATATGAATTGTCGATTATATTCCTATTAATGATCATTATTTAAGATTAAAATAATGATTTAAGATTTTCATACTTAAATAATATTATATTAGAATTATAATTAATTCAAAATCCTATAGAATTCTATTATAATATAAAAATGTTATATATAAGATATTTTGATCTTAATGTGCAACGCAAGTGATCTAAAACTTATCTTTATAAACATTTATTATGATTATTATTATTATAATACATGCAAAAGAAACAGTGCTTGATACCTGATTGCATGACTAAGAACAGTTTTTAAGATTAAAGTACTCCCAACAAAAAAATAAGATATATAATTCCAAGTGGTCAAGAAAAAGGCAAAAAGGAAAGTGATTCTTGATCATTATTGAGTTCCTTTTGACAAAAGAAACACACACATATATCCATCATGGTGTGATCAATATGAGAAAATTTATGTAGTATTTTGGATATTTTGTGAGTTCATTCATTAGCTATTTCATTTTATAGTACTGGTAAAATAAAATAAATATAAATATGTAATGTTTATTATATGGAATATAGAGCTGTATATATTTATGGGTTATGGGTTGATCTATATATATATATATAGTTCTCATAAAAGTCCTACACTCAATTAATTATCTCATTAAATTAATTACTATAGTTTTAAATTTTTAATTTGCTTTCTATATATATATATATATATATATATCAAACATAGCTGCCACTTGATGGAGGCATGCAGAGAAAATGATTGATTGCTCAAGAAAAATATTGTCATCAGCCCAAGTGACAAACTACATTAAATATCGCATAACTAATATTATTTATTCAAGATTTTGCTCTAAAACAATATTATAATTAAAATTCTAATTTTGGATTAATTGTTTTTTTGATGCAGATACTTTGTAGCAGCACTCTCACTTGCAGGCTTCTACAGCCTCATAACAACCCTCTTATCCTTCTACTCTCTCCTCAAACCTGGCTGTTGTCCAAAATTGATCAACCATTTCATCATTTTCGACGTGGTAATTAACCTCTCACGAATCTAATTCCTTATTTTAGAACGAATATTATTTAAAATCCACATATATATGACTCTTGATAATGTACATATTGTGCAGCTATTGCTAGGAATTGTAGCTTCAGCCACAGGATCAGCAAGCTCAGTTGGTTACATAGGTTTGAAGGGCAATTCTCATGTTAGATGGAACAAGGTTTGCAATGTGTTTGATGAGTTTTGTAAGCACATTGGAGCTTCAATTGCTGTCTCCTTGGTTGCAACTGTAGTTCTTGTCTTGCTTGTTTGGATGTCAGTTTATTCTCTGTCCAAGAAAATCCCAAAGCATAACCACTCTCATTAAGCTGGATTTTTGCAACATGGGGGGCCTTTGTGTTTGTGTGTGTATATGTAGGTGTGTTTGATTCTTGTGCAGCTTTCAGTGCTAGCTTAATTCTTCATCTTGTATTCGATTGTATTCGTTGGTATTTCATTCTATATATGAAGTTGAACATTTGTGTTTCTATAACTAGAAGTTTTGTGTATTTTGTGAAAGAATAGTGTGGATATAAAGAATATTGTGGATATAAATTCATTGTCTCGTCAAATTTCCAGCTTGAACAAGTGATCATTTACAGGCTAAAATAGTTTCATGCTATAAGAAGAAGAAACATCATGGGATAGTATACAAAATCTATTTGACATTTCATTGCAACTCATCATAGATTTAGTACAAGAACATGAACATGCCATGGAAAACAAAACTGAAACTAGAAAATCATTTGCTCCCCCAATTCTTGGCCAGCCATGCCTTCTTCCAACACCCTCTTAAAGAACTCTTCCAACGTGTCGTTACCATAACTAGGCGTATTCTCAGCATCGTATTCTCCCTTCTCCGAATCCCAAACCAACATACTCTCTGCAGCATAGTACCTTCCAATCTTCCCAAACTCAGCCCCATCTTCCAATGCAGGAAATATCTTGACAAGAAAATCAAGAACTCCAATGGCAAAATCCATTATCTGAATTGGCACTTTCAAGAACTTGGGCTCTTTCCCAGCAAGCCTAAACAGCATCTCCCCTTGCTCCAATGGAGTCAATGCATTCCCGGGCCCACCTATCGGTAGAACCTTATTAACCAACTCTTCACTCATCACACAATCTGCAATAAACGAGGCCAAATCCGGCTCACTTATAGGCTTACAAGCGCACAATTTCCCGTCTCCAAACATCACATAAGGCTTTCCATCCTTCACCAACTCAACCTGGCCTGCTAAGCTCTTGAAAAAGGCTGTTGGCCTAACAATGCTATAACTGAAACCCTCATCATTCTCGGCTTCCCTAATCAACTCAGCTTCAAATTTCAACTTAGCACGTTGAAATTCGAGGAGGGGCTTTTGGACACAAATTGCTGATAACAGAACAAAATGTGAAGCCCCAAATTTTCTACCAGCAATAAGACTGTTCTTGGTGGCCTCATAATCAATCAACCATGAATCTTTAACCCCACCAGTTCTACTAGCAAGACAAGAGACAACAACATCTATAGAAATCCCAAGATTTTCAATGCTTTTTTCTAAAGATTCCAACTTTGTCACATCAGAAAAACACACATTTGAACCACTCAACATTCCCAAGGTCTCTTCTTTACTGTTCTTGCCCTTTATGCCACTTCTTTCCCTTGCTACACCTATGACATTGAACCCTCTTTTAACCAACTCTTTAACTACAAATTTTCCAATATAACCAGTTGAACCCACAACCAAAATGTTAATATCTTTTGGGGTTTTGCTTCTGAATGATACTTTTTTTGGGGTTTCAACATTAGAGGTAGCTGAAACTGTAACAAGTTTGAATCTTTTTTCTTTACTAAAAGATAAATGCAGAGAAGGAAGAGGAATAGCATATGGGGCTGGAGTTACCTGATCTTGAGTGATGAATTGAGATGTAAAAAGCCTTTTAAAGCTGTGGGTTCTTGAGGAGTGGAAATAGACATTGAAAGGGGTGGAAATAGACATTTTCTTGGCTTCGAGAAAATGGAAATTTCAGAGTGAAAGCATTTTTGTTGAAGAAATCTCAAAATCTGATGATGGTAGAATTGTGTAAAAGGCTATATCAGAGTAGAATCCAAATGAATGGTTCATATTTGGTGGGAAGATCATAGGAATATGAGCAACTATTTTGGGCCTCTTCCTAAAAGCCCAAATCTATTAAAACTCATTAAAATATAAATAAAATTAATAATTTATTAATATGTAAAATATGTTAAGTGTTATTGCAGCCAAAACGGTGTCGTTTAATGCAAATAAAGATCCAGATTCGACGAGAAAGCTGTCTATAAAGTGTACAACAAAAAACTGCACGTGTACAGTTGCGAGTAACTGTAAGAATTTCTCTACAAAGAATCTTAAAAGAAAATAATTTTAAAAAAAAACACGACTTTGAAAACTTCATCACTCCGTTTTTCCCAAAAAATTTCCAAAAGAAGATTAAATTTTGCTCAGAAAAAGGAGATTAAAATCCATGAATATGCATCATTCAATCACTTTACAGAATTCAGTGCCTGACGACATCGCCCTCAAAATAGCATCATCCCTTCAGGTACTTCATTCTTACCATACAATATTACTGTTTTCAATTTTTTAAATTTTATTTTCTTGATTTTGCAGAAAATCATTATCTATGAAGTGGTTTTGAAAATGATTTGATCTTTGTTTCAGGTTGTTGATGTGTGTTCATTAGGCAGCTGTTCGAGGTTTTGGAGGGAGTTGTGTGGCTCTGATTGTGTGTGGGAGGCTCTATGTAAGGACAGGTGGCCCCAAATTTCTATGGATGTAAATTCTCTGAGTGAATCTCAAGTTGTTGTTCAAAAATCTAGCAACAATTTAAAGGTATTTTTATTGGCTAATTTTGGGATTTTTAAGGTTTATTGTCTGAATGGATTAATGTCAGAACAATATATAACCCCTATCCAATCCTTCATATTCATATTCTAGGTTTTGAGCTTCAAGAAAACATGGTGGCAATGATCTTAAGAGTTGTTGATTGTATGAATTTTGAGGAATTAATTCATCATAGATGATCATAGTAACTTTCAAGAACTTGTAAGCTTGATTCTGGTATTGATTGATCATTGTAGGGTTGGAGAGGATTGTATGTAAGCAAGCACATTGAGATGTCTGAAAAAGTAGCTTCAGTGACAAGTTTTATGGAAAAAACTTCAGCTTTTGAATCCATTGAGGTTGGGAATTATTTGAGGGCGATCGAACTACTTAACTCGTTTCAGTTTGGATTCAAAGATGTTCAGATGTTCTTACTCAAACCGAACTTCAATGTGCTCATTAACTTGGTTGGCTTGCACTACTGCATCATTTGGCTTGGTATTGCGGTAATTTGTTTTATATCTAAATTGAGACAACATTACTTGTTACGATTTGATGCAATTATCGTTTATGCATGCATATGTACGTTGTGTGATTGTACAGAATTTGGCCTTCAATTCATGCATGTGTTGTCTCGTAAAAGACAGTTGCTTTCTTTAGGGATATGATATCCTTCTTTGGTAGAAGGTTTAGATGATTGTCTATTGTGCAATTGGCTCAATTTTGGTCCTATTATGACTGAAAATTTCTGAATCTGCTGGAAATTTGTCACGTGAATTGAAAAATAGGACCAAAATCGAGTAATGTGTCAAGTTATTGGACTAAAGTTGAACAGGACGGATTGTAATAGTCATTTCCATAAATGGTCAAAGTTAGATAACGAAAAATGATTTTAATCTGAGATGATTGTGCTTACTCCTGCTTGGTTGTTGATTTTATAGTTAATTTCTTACTTTATTTCTAAAATCATTGGTTGTTTGAGCATATGGACAAATTTTTCATTTCATCACTTAAAATTTCTCCTTTAAACTCAGCATAGTGGTTTTATCATCTCAATGTCGTCTTTATGTCGTGCTCTTCAATGCTAGACATTACATTTGATCAAAACGAGTTAACATTTACGACCAGACGAGAAAGAAAAGGTGCTTAGGCTTGACAATCTGCTAGAATTTGATATATCTTAATGAAATATTTTGAAGGTTGAGAATGTGATGGAGGCACTAGAGAGCAGCGAGCTCTCGGAGAGGCAAGTGTGCGTCCAATGGTGGAAGCTCGGAAGATGGTTTTACGGGTTCCGTTTAAGAGATGAAATCCACTCGAGAAACGTCACTTTGGGAGACCTAGTTGCGTGTGACGAGGAAGTTCTTGGCGTGCTTCATCGCGGAGCCATTCACGAAGTTATTCGTGTTCAAATTTCTACTGCTAAGCCAACTCACACATCCTGGTCTCACCAAGTTTCTCAATTGTGATGCTAGTGAGAAACCTCTATTGTTCAACTATGTAAGTTTATGTTGAAAAGGTAGATAAAAACTTGCATTTTTCTCATCATCATAAGTAGAAATTGTATTAGTAGAATTGGCTTGTTAATAAGGTGGTGTTTGTACAGCATAAATGAAATGACTGTAATTTGTAAATGTGTATATGTATGTTTGGTAACTTTGCAGAAATAATGTTATTGGTATTCAGATAACAAATTATTATCATTTCATTTATTTTGTTCTTTTCAAGAATAAATACCATCTCAAAGAAATACAAATGGGAATTCAAATCTTGCTCACTTGTCACTTTACAACAAATACATTCCCATGATTAACAAAGTTGATGGCTTTATTAAGCCTTGTTCATTCTCAGCAACAGATTACCACAAACCTGAAAAGCGAAAAAAAAAAAAAAAGAAAAAAAAAGGAAATTAGTTAAATCTCTGATGATTGGAAAGAAAAAAAAAAATTAATGGTGACATTGCAACAACCATACAATAATTTATTTAGATTAGTTATAAACTACTCAACTAACGCATATTTTACATCAAAGACAAAAACTATCATTGTTATGATCATCATCATCAAAAACAGAAGAAGAAATATTCAGAATTCAGATAGTGTAAACAGAAGAACATTATTATTAAAGTACAGAACAAACTTACTTTGTATACACATATACACTATACTAATCTGAGAAATAGCAAGCAAAAACATAAAAATTTCTAGCAATGAATTACTATACTTCAGTCAAGCAGATACATGAAAACATAGAGAAAAAGGGAACAACATCATACCAAGTTCTTGAATCAATACTTGGGGCAACGATATATGTAGGTAATACGTGTTCTAGGCGTCGGATTGCATATAGCCATCATGATAACTGCAAGCAAAATCACTACAAGAAATGCCTTGACATCTAATCCTCCATCTTCCGATTCACAGCAAAGTTTTCCCATGGAAGGTTCAGAAATCTTGATCAATGAAGAAAATGAAGAGACTTTGTGTTTTATAAGGGCAAAAGTCTTGGTCTTTGCAAGTGGTCATTTGATAGTTTTGATTAAAGAATTTAACCAACTATAGACTATTAAATAGTCAAAGAAGCTAACTAAATACATATTTAATTTACACTGTATTTTTCTTTAGTTGCAACTTGTAACTGCCACTTGCAAATGGGTACTTTCATTTCTTTTAACTATTCCTTGTTAGATGCAACTCTAAACTCAATTCGCGTCACGCATCTACGTGTTCAATGATGACATCATCAATGCAAATATGAGAAAAAACCAAACACAATGAGCAATATCAAACCAACTCTGCATATTATAATGTTTCATGAATCAAGGTTACGGTTCGGAAATCTAGCATTTACAAAACCCTGTAAACATTCTCATGATCCAGAAAGAATAAGAAACAAGAATTATGGGAAAATATAATCTGTCTCAAACAATAGATGATTTTTGGGCTCTAATTCAAAACCGAACTCTTATCTTTTCGATGATCCTTCTTTGATGGCCTTGACTTTCTTCTTGAAGCACCAGCAGGGTCACCCAATGGGCCAGACCATGTTTGGATTGGCTCTTTTGCATATGAGAAATTCATGGAAGTGAACGGGACATCAGGAGGATCGAAGGCTGGATCAAGAGGATGAGACGAGCCTAGGGTGTAACCGAGTCCTCCATCCTGGTGTGGAGGTGGAAATTTTTCACTTTTGCTCTTTGCATTTGCATGGTTTATCAGACGTCGCCTCTGTTTCAGAATTGAATAAAGTTCGTTAGATGCATCGTATAGTATCATACCATGAAATTTGAATCATCAAGCATTGAAGCCAAAGAAAAACAATTCTCTGGTCGTAGCGATCCCTAACAGGGAAAGAAGTTTTGATTTCAAATATGGAGGGATATTTAAGTAGAGTTGTGTTTCGAATATAGAAAACATGATGACAAGGTGATGATTACAAACTATAAGCTGAGAAATAAGGCTTTGCAAGATGAATCTTGAAAGACTCACATCGACATTGGCTCGTAGCTCCGCGTTGGCTTCAGGGGCAGGGATTCCCCTCATTGTTCGCTCACGTGTTCGTGTTTTCTTCACACCATCAGCACGTGCTTTCCCAGCAGCTCTCAACCTGCAATCAACCACGAATCTGATGTCAGCAATACCAAGAATACTCTAATCACAATGTTTCACCCACATAAAATACACTAAGGATGTGTTTGGATGGAGGGATTTGAAATTCATAGTTGTAAATCCATTGGTGGTGTTTGGATTGATATGGATTTGAAATTCATCGCTTTCATTTTGAACAAATTTTTTAGTAACATGGGTGGATTTTGAATTTTGAATTTTGAAATTCATTCATTTCAAATCTTGAATTTCAAATCCCTCAATCCAAACACAACCACATATACTTCATCCCAGAAAGACAGATGGTAGAGGTAAGCTAATACAACTGTAAATGGGAAACCTTCTAGCTTCATCATCTCTACGCTTAGCATCCATCTCCTTACTTGGTGGGTACTTTGGAAGGCTAGAAGGATCACATGCATAAGGTCTGGTTGTGAAGAACTGCAAGAGATAATAGTGTCACAATGCTTATTAGCTTTACTACATACAAAAGGTATGTTTTTCTATCATATAGAGATGGTGTTCCTAGATTCTATTCTGAAAAGGAAGGGGTTCTGCATGCTTGATTTGAGTTGAGAGGGTGAGAGCACACTTACTTCGCTCCTTAAAGCATCTGTAGCAGTTTGACGCTCGGCTGGATCGATTGCAAGTAGAGTATCGATCAAAGGCAGTGATGACTGTGGGAAATCTTTAAACACTTCCGCTATACGCCTTTTGTATGCATGCTGGGGCTTAAATATGGTTGCATGTGGCAGCTTTGACTTCTTCCAATATTCTTCAGATGGAGAACCACATAACTTGAATATCCTATGCAGTTGTTCTACCTAAGCAAACGAAATTAGGTAAATCTACCATGCTATCAGGTGCTTTCAAAAAATTATAAACAATAAAACATTTAACAAGAAGGAGCCTGTCAAATTTACCCACAAAAATTAGTAAAATGATCAGCAATATAAATGAGTTATAGGTGTCAAGATTTGCAATGACAATGAAAAGAAAAAATGCCCAGCATCAAAACAACAAAGTTCCTCCTAAAGTTAATCTGGGAATCAAACTTTTTGGCATTTCTCCCACTTTGATACATATAAGCCTAACATAACATGAAAAGCTCCTAAATTGAAAAATTAGGAAATGACAACTTTCAGGTAAAGATGGTGCACAACTTAAATATCATTATAATCAATTCTTGAGCATTTCTTTGCATTTTCAGAAAATAAAGCATGTAAGCTTCGAGAGATACACACATCTTAAGGTCCAGATCAACTATTTTACTATATATACAGAATCACCATTTTCGTAGAGCATAGCCCCTCACTAGAAATGGTCAAGTATGCAAGCCTAATAAAAGATTATGTTATTCATCACTTATTCATAAAACATTGTAATAAATGTGCACTCGGTACTACAAACAAATGGTTACCTCTGTCCGCCCAGTCATGATGGGCTTCCCAGCAAATAGCTCAGCTAAAATGCACCCAGCACTCCACAAGTCCACACCTACACCATATTCGGTTGCGCCAAGAAGCAGCTCAGGAGGCCTATACCAAAGTGTTACTACACGACTTGTCATAGGCTGCTTGTTGCTGGGGTCAAAAAAGGAAGCCAACCCAAAATCAGCAATCTTTAAAATTCCTTCATCATCAATTAGAAGATTGGAACCCTTTATATCACGGTGCAGCACGTGGCGATTGTGGCAGTGTTCAAGGCCAGACAATAGCTGGTGTACATAGCATTTGACCTACAATATCAATAAGATCATCAACCCAAATAAAGAACTCAGAAAGATTCTTCAAGAAATTCTTAAAAAGTACCTCAGGAAATACTTTTCACTAAAAAACTGCAGACTCCTACCTGAGGCTCTGTAAACTTGACGCCGGGGCTTGAACAAAGGCCAGCTAAATCATGGTGCATGTAATCAAACACCAGATACAAACTACAAGACATTCTTGATGTCGCTAAACCTTGCAAATTGACAACGTTAGGATGATCCAAGCGTCGGAGAATCAAAATCTCCCTAGCCATAAACCTCACGCTCTCAGGCTCTAAGTTATCGAATCTAACCTTCTTCAATGCAACAATCTTCCCTGTGATAGTATCTCTAGCTTTATACACATTACTATATGTACCTTGTCCAATCTAATCACAAGCAAAAGCACATATTATAAACAACATGAAACAAACCCGTAAACTAGCTAAACAATAAACATAAAGAAAGACGAAAAAAACTTGCCTTATCAAGCTTTTCAAACGTATCAGCCCTACGAGGGGTCCACCCACTGAGAGCCTCACCGGCCACCGCCACAAGCCAAGGAGGCCATCCAGCAGCCACTTGCTCACCCTGAACATTCTTAGGAGGGTTACTTAATCTAGGATTAGGCCTAGACCTCCTCTTCTCATTTTTTGATTTCCTCACAATTCCATCCTTCAAATCCTCTTTAGTAACCCCCCCATTCTGACCTTCACCACCACCACCACCATCCTCTGCCTTACTCGCTGAGCTATCTACCACTCTACTCCCACTCTCAGTTGTCACTGACAATTCTCTCTCCCCTCCTTTCTCTCTCCTCCTCTCAACTACAAGATCACCGCTAGGTGGCCCAGACGACGAAGTTTCTTTCCCAAAAGCACACCCCATCCCTCAATGACCCTAGCCCTCATTTCTCACCACATACCAAAATCGCGCCCCTCATTCAAAACCCACCAAAGTATCACCAATAACTGAATCAAAACAGACAATTATGCACCGTAAGCACCGTATAAGAAACTGCAACTACTTCGACAAGAAGTAAAATCAAGAGATCGCATCTACTCAATTCAGAGAGAAATTCACAAATAAATCTGCGAACAAGCAAACAAACTAAAAGGGGAAAAAAAATTTGAGCGTCCGTGACAGCAATTTGACTGATAAAGCAAGAATCTTGCAGTGAAATGGAGCAAAAACCCTAGATTTATTAGCGCCCAAAAAGCAAAAGCACCCAAGCAGCAATTATGATTTTGTGAAAGCCCGGGAGCTATGGCGGTCAAAAATGTGATACTTAAAAACATAAAGCAAAGCAATTATACAGTGAATTATTGATAGCTTTGTTATACTTTTTTTATTTATTTTTAAGGATCAAGAATAAATATAATACTTTTTTAAGGAAATTAGTAATAAAATTAGTTTTAAGTGGAGTGGCAAACTGTAGTTTTTTTTTCTCCTTAAACCATTTAAAGCGTTTATACTCTTCTAAATGTAAATTGTTTTAGATTAACGTATTTGACGGATGATTTGAAATTTATAGTATGAAATTATTATTGATGTTTGAATTTATATGAATAATGAAAATTCATTATTTTCATTTTGAATATTTTTAAGCATTTTAGTGGATTTTGGATGCAATCTAATTTGGAACGGATAAAATTCATTTATTTCAAATTACTCAATTCAAATAGTATTTTGGTTTTGATTAATCTATAGTAATACTATGCTCTTTCTACAAATTAATGCAACGAATTTATGTGTTTTTTCTTGATAATTATTCATTATTTTTGCTTTTGAAATCCATTTAAAATGGGGTTATTTAAAATTCTTTCTCTATTAAATCAAATCCTACAAAATTGTTTTGGGCTTTTAATTTAGTTGGGCTGCTTTTGAATTTTCAGCGGATGGGCTCTCTTTTGGCATTTATTTGTGTGTTTTTAAAAACCATTGACATTTGAACACCCCCCCCCCCCCCAACAGACCCCGGGTCAAAGAACCATTATGTTTCGAAAATTTTATTATATTGTCCTTTTGTAAATATTAATAAATGAATCCCAATTCTCCACTTCTCAAGTGTATTTTCTATACTGTCCCAAATAAAATCAGTAACAGATTGACTTTTGAACGAAAAAAACACAGAATACTAGTATACTAGAAGCAAACAATTACATTCGAGGTCAAGAAATCGATTATAATATCAAGGTTTTGTAAATCAGAGATGCCAAAGAATAGACAACAACACTATATGGCATAACCTGCACAAACATATAGCCATAACTATCGGTCAAATGTACCACCAAGGACTTATCTCCAGTAAAAAGGGATGCCACTTTTTGGGCGAATAATATATCGTAATATGAGGATGGTTCAAATGCTACTCAAAGAGTCTCAAGGAACTGAGCGAAGCTCGTATATTTTGGCTTCCATTCTAGCTCTGCACGACTTTTTGAGTTGTTTAATTTCTTGCCTAAAGGATCCGATGTTCCTGCAAACAAAAATGTAAATGTCATAAAGTGGGAGTTTCGAAATAAGTGGCAATGCCATGAGATGCAAGCCTACCTGTAAAAGCCTCAAACTTCTTGCCATATTTTCCACTCTTATTAACCAAATCCATCACTTCCTGCCTGAAGCATAATAAAGTATTGTTTCTGAAATGTTTTCATGCCAAAAGATTCTACCACGTGTGTATATATGTGTATGTATAATATTTAGTTGAACCACAAACCTGGATACAGGGTGATTATCACAGCCAAGAAAGATCCTGCTACGAAGTTTCTTCTTTAAGATGGTGATTGAAAGTGAAGCAGCATCCTGTAGGGGTACACTATAAGTTTTAGAGTCACTTGACTAATCAAGGAGTGAACATCGTTACCTCATAATGTATGAGATTAAGGATGTGATCTGGTCGAACATCAACAGTGCCTTTCTCCAACCAGTACGTGTGGGCACCTCTATCTACCTTGTACCGCTAGTTAAGGTGGTTGTTGTATGACTCATTTCCATAACATGAAAATCTGATAGATGCAATCCTAGTTTAAATTTCAGAAAGGATATATAAAGTCCAGCTAGTCTGACGACAGAACCACCAGATTCCAGAACTACTTTCTCCGCCTTGAGTAGATTATCTGTTCTGGGGCTCCTCCCGATGGGAACCACTGAAGTGTCCTATACAACAGTTAAGCATTAATCAATGACCACTAGCTTAAAATGAACCTTTCAATAGAAGAGTATACATGAATTTTAAATTCGGTAGGGTTGTGCCTTCAGATCTAGTAGCTAGATTTTCAAAAGGGATTTTAATGATTTAAAATAACAATTGGCAGTATTATTGAAAAGTTGCTTTAGCAAATCAGATACCTCATCACAGTATCCATTGTCACTGCAGTCATATGGAGCTGAGCTTGAAGTGAAGAGGAAGCAACCTTCACCATCCCAGTTTAAAGTTGCTTCCCTATTAATACCAGTAACACAAAGTAATTTGGAATTTGGCTTCTGCTAGTTAACCAATAAATATATAAGTAAAGAAACATTTTACAAACACTAAATAAGTTTCTTAAAGTTGCAATGCAAAGACAGGTAACCTCAGGCCCATCCATTAAACTCATTCCTAGTCAAAATTTCTCTCAATGTGTATAATTGGATCGAGCAAAAAAGGCCACAAAAACGAGTTTAGATAATTCCAAGGACAAAAGGAAACCTATTAAAAGCCCTAACGACTCCTATAAAGGCATCTCTATTCTTTAGCTGCCATTAAAAGCAGAAATATTAATTTGCATCTCACTTAAAAACCTTGCAAAATGATTCTTGAAGAGTATAGTACACACATTCTAATGCTTACCTGACTTCACCAGGGTAATCTACATTGCGAGATGGAGGGGCACAGAAAATGACATAGGGGAACTTTAGAGTTCCTTGGGTTCCCTTCAGAGACGGATTGATCCCCAACTTTATTAACTCATCATGATGATCACTCGTCAGTGTCTGCCCGTAAATTTGAGAATCTGGATGTTCCTGTCGTAGTTTAACATCCAAATTGCTCATCTTCCCAGGAGAACATAATTTAACATACATATTAAAAATGCAAAAGTCCCCATATAAAGCTTGAAAGGCAAAAACCAAATCCAGGATATATTTTTTAACACAGGACACGTGTTGGCTAAAAAAATTATTTCCAAGAACAATATGACAATACAAGAACGCATAACAAACTCTTATTCATAGCTCCATATTGTGAATGCCTCTAATTATATCGATCTTACATGTTCAAGAACTGACTACAAATGCTACAGACAAGTATATTAATCATATATATGGTGCAAATGTACCTTTCTCCATTTTTCAGCTACTATGCGACCCAGCACTCCTGGTCCAACAATCAACAAATCATCAGCTCCAACTTTTCTATTAGATGAAGCTTCCAATTCGTTGTTAGGCGCACCTTCAGATATGAAGCACAAATTTAGTATGCTGATTAACACTTCTATTTTACATCCATATGGATATGCAGAAACGAGTATAAACAATAAACACCAAAATACACTTAAATAAACATAAAGTCATAAGGAAAAAAGGATTAAACAAAGAAGACTCAATCTCATAATAATCCAAATTACAGCCCTGCAAATGGGGACATGAGGCAATGATATCACTTTAAAGTTTGAATCAACCTTGATTAAGCCAAACGCAAACCGAGCTCAACTAGTTAAATATTCTTCAAATAAAATTATCAATTATAAGCTCAAGAATAAAGAATGAGAGCCAAACTGAAAATTGATCAAATAATAAATGGCATTCAAGCTTTTGTAATTATCCTCCAAAATGAACTTAAAACAGTAATCATCAATCAGAGACATATCTGATTCATTTTCAGCCTTATCCACAAACCTGCAGCGTGATATTACATCCCTCATTCATGTACACGCAACCGTAATATTTTATACAAACGTAATTCTTCGCCGAAACATCATGTACAACTAAACAAGCGCTCAGAACACTTCAACATATATAATTCTCATCGCCCGCACATTTCTTCAGCAATCAATCATCCAACATCAAAACTATTAAATTACAAAGGATACCACAAAATATCACAACGTCATAAACGAAATTAACAGATAACTCCACTAAACTTAATAAATATCGAATTGTATATTATTAAAAAAAATAAAAAAACTCACACACACACACACACACAAACAAAAACATACCGATGGTGGAAGAAGCATTGACTTTCGAAGAAATCGAACTGTCCATGGTTAACGACGCCGTGGAACGAATTCGCCTGAAGAAAATGAAATCGAAGCTTCTGGAAAACGAAGAACTCGGCTTCTTAGGGGTTTGAGAAGTTCCGAGGAAGTCAATGCAGCATAAATTGGTAATGCTATTACTCATCTCCAAATTCAGATAATCAACGCCGTTAATGTGAGAGAGAAAGGAGGAGGTGCTTTAATTATTATTTAATCTTAATTTGGTTGGCTGTTGGGACTGTAATTAATTGAAGGCAGTCGAACCGGAGAGAAAGGAATTTCATCACCCAGTGGAAATCAGACACGTGGCTATTCAAGCTGTTACAGTACGTTGGTGCATTTGATGGCGATCAAACCCAATCCCCCCCCCCCCCAAAACAAAAAAAAGTGTTCACTGTTTTTATTTATTAATTTGTTTATTCATTAAGTCTCTTTATTTATTATTTATTTATTTATTGAGTAGAAATTTTGTAGGATTAATTTATAAATTCAATATTGTGAGATGATATACTATATACTTAAAGATTAAATTATAAAATGAATTTGACTTATGTATAATGATGACAGATGAAAATATAATTGATTACTGTAACATATAATTGAGATATTGATTAAATTGTGCCCATAATTAAAATATGACAACAAAAATCTCATCTAGAATTAGGTGGGGTTTGTTCAAATTTTGAAAAGTAGTCTACTACTTTGAACATATTCAATAAAATTTAAGCAAACTGATGGTTTCTTTACTATTTTCACTAAATATGTTAATTAAGTAGTTGTAACGGAATATCAGATTATTAATAGAAAATTTATGATTATATTAAAGATGGTGTAACTGACTTATGATGCCATATAATTGACTCTATGTAATGATACAAATATTTTTTTCGACATATAAATATATGGAAATAAATATCATTTATATTAAAATAAAAAATGTATTCAATGTCCAATCATGATAATGTATTAGCAAGTTCACCTGCCTTGACAACCTAATCATATTCTAATTTTATATTAATCTTTATATAATTAGGGGTTGGAATTTGGATGAAGACAACCTATGTCCATTTTGGTATATTTATACATCTTTAGAGATAGTCCATATCTTAGCATGACCAAAAAAACACTTATGATGTCAATGTCAAATTTATCCCCACTAATTAATAGCTATCTTGAAAAGTGAATATCTTTGTTGGCACATTTGAAATTATAACATGAAAGCATTTGTCACTATCATGTAATAATGTTATATGATATCAAATATATGGTCTTTTTAATACTTAAATTGATATATTTATTCCAATTGTTTATGCTGTCAAATCACATATGACCAATGAATCATCAATTTAATACTAGTTTAGTATTTGTTTCAACGGTATTCAACCATTATTGTGCAATTGTATTAGATCGATCAGTTTAGTTGAATACGATATTTTGTATCAGATAATTATTTTATGTATATTTTATATTCGAAGTGGGAACAAATGAATTTTTGTTACATTTTACAATGTTGATAGTCTTTTTATTGAATAGGAAGTGTGTTATTCCAAAACAGAAACATTTTGGAGGCATAGTGATGAGAGATTTGCATGCCTAATAATGTGAAGTTTGTGAAGAGTGCCAATCCTTGTTATTAAAAGAATTTTCAATAAAAGATGCAAAAGAGTTTTCAATAAAAGATTTTTTTTTTGCTTTTCTTTTTTGTACTATTATTATTATTATTATTATTATTATTATTATTATTATTATTGATTTTAAGGTATCATTTAGTTTCCTGAACATCTCCTCATGTTTATCCTTCTACATTTTTAGTTAATTTACAAGGCTCAGTGTATAGTCGTGCTAACTGGGAAAATTAATGTAATATATGATCTCAAATAATATTTTTATCCATGAAAATCTTCACATAAATCAAAAGTATTTGATGGTCTTTCCTTATTGAAATTGAATATTGAAATCCAACTAATTGAAAGCTCTTTTCCAACGAATTGGATCCTATATTTCAAGTTTGATATTTCATTTTATATTCCATTATTTTTAATTTATGTCATGTGTAAATTGGTGATATTATTTTTACAAAAGTAATGAAATATAAGATAAAACATCATCTTAAAATAAAGGATCTGTTTATTTTTCAATAAAAGTCATTATTGAAGTGCACACTATTTTCTCATACACAATATATTTAATACTTCAACCAAAGAAAATGTTTGGTGTTAGATGAACAATAAACTATTTGGTCATACTTATCAAATTAACATTTTCTAATTTCTCTTTACATGAAAATTTATATATATGTGAGGAGTCTTTCTAATTAGAAATATGACCCATTTTTACAAACAAATACGTGGAACATTCAAACAAATTGTACTATGTTCACAACAATATGAATAAATAGTTAAATACACAATTGGCTGAAATTTATGGATAATATATTGGAACATGGTGAAAATATCAGGACAAAATTGATAGATTGAAGAACTGCAACTATTTTGAGTGTTTATCCTAAAATTGACAAATCCATTTTCCCAATACTAAAAAAAATTGTTGAGTTTGTTTAATTTTTTGTTGCGGATTTAAATCATTATAGATGCGATTTATCGCAAATACCAAACATTTTCATATAAATGTATATAATTAGTGCAATTAAATCATATGAAAGATTAGTGCATGCATATGGATTCCAAAAGTTTTCAAATTGTTTGTTTATGTAGTGAAATTTATGAATGTTAATTATGTGAAATATATTAATTCTAATCTGTTATAATATTTTATCTGAGGTGATGTATTGTTAATAATTGTATATAAAATATGATAAAAAGATTTTAAACAAATATTTATCTCACCATGTCACTCTGTAGATATTATAGATAATAATAACATCTCATTGTACGCGTGATAATATTAGTATAATAAATAAATAAATTTACTAAAAATTAAATGATTAGAGTCTTTATTTCACATGAATTTAAGATTTAGACCATCTTTTTAAATTTATTTCAAGATAATATAAATATATATATGACATATCAAATCGATTTATTTTTCTCAAATTTAATAGTCAAAACCGAAGTATTGAACTGCAATCAAAATAGTAAAAACTGTGTTGACTTACACACCCGTAAACATCTCTCTCTCTCTCTCTCTCTCTCTCTCTCTCTCTCTGTTCCCTTGAATTTTGTATATTTAATATCAGAAAAACAGTAAGAAATCATATATTCACAAGCACAGATCTGTTGCTTGATCAGATTATCTCCACCCACATTTTCTAATTAACAAAATTCAGTGCTTCTTTAACCCATTTTTGACCAAACCAGAAAGTGCAAATTTCACCATTGCAGACTTTAGCTTAGTCTCTGATCTTTCTTCAATCCCACATGGTAAAAAAGCACAAAAAAGAAAAGCGCAATCAATCTACTACTTGTATTTTGTACTACATAATATTGTCTTAGCTTTTTTTAGCCTATTATTATTCTTGATTTCCATAACTTGTGGGCTTTCTCCAAATCATTATTGTTGCTCTGCTTTATTGGGCACCATAGCTGTTTTTTCTTTTTTCTTTTTCATTGTAGTTGAAAACAATTATTTCGTTTAAATATTCCTTGATACACACACTTCTGGATGTTCATTTGATTGATTTGTGGATTCGCATTTGCTTGAAATTGAGTATTTCTTTGGTTGATCTGCTGTTGGAAGTTTAATATTTCGTCTATTTGGTTGTTGATATAATTGTGAGCTATGAATGAGGTGCAATGGTGTGATATCTGGTGAGAAATGAGAATTAGGGTTATTGCAAAATGGGGTGTGTTTTTGGGAAAGAGATTTCATCATCTGGGGGGGATAGAGGGGATGTAGCTGGAAATGGTAGGGGCAAAGGGCAAGAGAGAGATTTGTCTCTGCCATCAGGGAGTAGAGAGAAAGTGGTGGTTGGATCAGTAAATAAAGCAGAAGAGGAGGCCGGTGGCGGAGGTGGTGGCGGTCAAATCCAAAATGGCGGCGATCAGAAGGAGAGAAAGGAAGAGAGTGCACGATCGGGCCGAGGTGAGAGAAGGAGGTCTAGGCCAAATCCTAGGCTAAGTAATCTTCCTAAGAATATCCATGGTGAGCAAGTGGCTGCTGGATGGCCTGCTTGGCTCTCTGCAGTGGCCGGAGAGGCGATCAATGGATGGACGCCTCGTAGAGCTGATTCATTTGAGAAAATTGACAAGGCAAGAAAGAGGTTATTGGTTTGGTTACTACATTATCTGTCAGGGTTTCTTGATTCTTGCCTAATGCTTTGTGTATTTTGTGTTTTGTTGTGTTTTGGTGTTTGCTTTAGATTGGTCAAGGCACTTATAGTAATGTTTATAAAGCTAAAGATGCCATAACTGGGAAGATTGTTGCATTAAAGAAAGTTAGGTTTGATAATTTGGAGCCTGAGAGTGTGAGATTCATGGCTAGGGAGATTTTGATTCTGCGTCGTTTGGATCATCCTAATGTCGTGAAATTGCAAGGTTTAGCGACATCAAGAATGTCGTGTAGTTTGTACCTTGTTTTTGATTATATGGAGCATGATTTGGCTGGCCTTGCTTCAAGCCCTGGAGTCAAGTTTACAGAGCCTCAGGTGGATTCTCCATTTTCTTTTCACTAGCTTTTCCTCAGAGTTTTGGAACTGTTTACTTATATCCATAGTTTGATTGATATGTTAGGTCAAATGCTACATGAATCAGCTATTATCTGGCCTTGAACACTGTCACAACCGCCATGTATTGCATCGTGATATCAAGGGATCAAATCTCCTCATTGATGATGGAGGAGTTCTCAAGATAGCCGATTTTGGATTGGCTTCCACCTTTGACCCCAAAAACAAGCAGCCAATGACAAGCCGTGTGGTTACTCTTTGGTATAGACCGCCAGAGCTGCTTCTCGGGGCCACCCACTATGGTGTAGGTATAGATTTGTGGAGCGCTGGCTGCATTTTAGCTGAGCTATTTGCTGGGAAGCCCATTATGACGGGGCGTACAGAGGTACATATTTAGGTCGTTAGTACAAACCATTGATAACCATTTAAATCCCAATTTGTAGTAGTATGTTCATAGTAGTTGCTGGTCTTTTACTTGAATACGTGTTCACTTGATCTCTGATTGTTGTCTCTGAAGAATAATCTAACATGTTTACTTGTATTGAGGGCATCTTTTGATCAAATCTTGTGAAGATATGATTAGCACATACTATGGTCACAGTGAAATCTTTATTTTGTGCTTAGGTGGAACAGCTTCATAGGATTTTCAAGCTATGTGGTTCTCCGTCTGAGGAATACTGGAAAAAGTCAAAGCTTCCTCATGCAACAATATTCAAACCACAACAATCGTATAAAAGATGCATAAAGGAGACATTCAAGGATTTCCCACAATCAGCACTGTCTCTAATCGATAGTCTGCTTTCAATTGATCCAAGTGAACGTCAAACTGCTACGAATGCTCTAAATAGTGAGGTGAGCTTTCACTCTCCTTATCTTGTCATAAAACTGTTTTCTTATACATGTCTAACTTTATGTCTTGATTAACTATCTTTCTCCATTCAGTTCTTCACGACAAAGCCATATGCATGTGATCCTTCCAGCCTTCCAAAGTATCCACCGAGTAAGGAGATGGATGCTAAGCGTCGTGATGAAGAAGCCCGAAGGTTTGAAAACTCTCAGTCATATAAACTTATATGCATGATTGTGGCAAGGCAATGCATGGTCTAATCTGGGATTCATGTTTTCTTGTATAAACTAATATAGGATACGAGCTGCTGGTAAAACTCAAGCTGATGCTGCTAGGAAAGCTCGGACACGTGATAGAGGATCACGAGCGGCTCCTGAAGCCAATGCTGAGCTGCAAGCCAATATTGATGTAAGTCAATTTACTATCTATTACTCAGTATCTCAATGTTTAAGGGTATGTCTGGTCTAGACTTAAGGTTGTTTTTGCAAGTCTTGATTTGAGATTTGGTAGGATTTAGATGGCCTTGATATTGAAAATCTTGTGTTTGTTTTGGGATTTTGTAGGCTAGGATTATAGTTAATATGTTGTTTTCATGTTGAAAATTGTGGAAAAAAGAGATGTTTGATTGGAATTCAAAAAAAAAAAAAAAGTAGAAAAAGGTAGTTAGGTATATAGGCCAAGTCCAGAACAAACATATCCAAAGTGTTGTTTCCTTTGTTCCCTAGCTAGTTGTCGTGTCATCTTGCTCGACCGGGAGAGACATTTCCGTCGTTTTCATTCATTAGTGTATTGAATCTATAAGAAAAGTTCTTACAACATACAACTATTGCAGACCACCTTCAATCTTTATACATGTCATGCCTCATTGTATAAAACCACATTTGAATAATGCTCTTTTCTTGATCTATACTTATAGAGTAACTTTCACTCTCATGAAACAGAGACGACGACTAATTTCCCACGCAAACGCAAAGAGCAAAAGCGAAAAGTTCCCTCCGCCACACCAAGATGGTGGGCTCGGTTACCCTCTCGGCTCGTCTAACCACATTGATCCAACCTTTGATCCGCCAGATGTACCGTTCAGTTCGAATTTCTCCTACCCTAAAGATCCAATGCAGACATGGTCGGGCCCACTGGTCGATCCTAGTGGCGTAGGAGCTCAAAGAAGAAGATCGAAACCCTCTAAGAAAGAACATCGTAAAGACAAGAATTATAGCAGGAATAAGCAGAAAGATGATAATACTGTGATATAATCATCCATCATCCTATACATAAACACTGCAAATTCTGTGTTGTATCTTTGCCGGGAAATTATCAGACTTTTTAAGAGGTAAAATATCTGTTTTTTTTTTTTTTTCGTAAACATGAGAACTTTTCTTATGCATTGTTAATGTTTAAATTTTTTTCCCTCCATTGACTAAATGTAATATTTTTTTAATTTGATTCCAATGCTACATTTATGTATGAGGAACCCAATTCTTGTTTGAGTTAAGAGGATAAAGTCGAGAGAAATAACATAAAAAAATAAATTAAAAAAAGAACAAATTTGAGCAAAAACATAAAAAGAAAATAAAAACAGGACAGATTTGGGTTTATCTTTGCCTTGAACGATGACACGTGTACATGTCCATACGATAACATGCAATATTTTCTAAATCCCCCACCGTCTCACCTCTTATACATACATACATGCAGTCTCATCTCTCTCTCCATCTCTCTCTAGAATTTGTTTTTTTAATTTTAATTTTAGGTAGCTATTTCTCAAGAAAAAATTTCACAAATTTTGAAGGAATGAGGCCATGGGATGGGCCGGGCTCTGGCCCGTATTGGGATGGTTCGCGTACAAGGCCCGGCCTTGTTCGTGGTTTTCTCTCCAACTTGTGCACTGCTATCACTTCTTGGTCAGTACTCTTTTTTTTTTTTTCACACCATTTTCTTGAATTATTATTATTTTTTATATTATGGTTGTGCTATTTGTACTCAAAGATTTATTTTTTTGATTTAAAAAATATAGTTTTCGATTGACTCGTGGATTCATTTTGGTTTTCTAAGGAAAATATATGAAAATTTATTTTATTGAAGTGTATATTTTGTCATGAGATTATAATATATGGAATTTTAAAAGAAATGCAGCGTATATTTATAAACACATGAACTTATATGAAATCGACAATAATTTCGTGAAACTGATCTTTTTATTTTATGGGATATGAATTATGCGATAAAATTAGATCTATCACACGATCTTATAAGATTCCTACCCATTTAATAAATTGGAGTTTATTTGAAAGATAATAAACTTGTATGTTGCAGCTTCTATGTCTTCTGTTGTTGCTGGCTTATTGAAGATTGTTGTATGGGAAGCCGTAGGCTTCCTGGGCCTCCTTTTGGGTCTTCAGATATGCTACCGCCGCCTCCTCCTGACATTGGGCCTCAGCCCCATGGATTATTGGGCTCTATTATAGGAGGCCCACCAGGCCCACCACAGCCTCCAAATGTTAGGCATCGACATCATGGGTTATTGGGCTCTGCCTTTGACAGCCCACCAGGCCCACCTAACCAATCTGGCCCATTTGGCTACCCTAGCGAACCGGCCCCTTATGGATGATGTTTTGTGCGTGCACGAAATAATGCCGTCTTTGTTTGCATTAATTAATTTTTTTTTGTTTTTTAAAGAGGAGGCATGTAGATAAAAGAATGTGGATGAAATATGTTATGTAGAATTTCCTTTAATAGATTCATTTTTCATTTATGCAATGCATGTTGTATTTCCCTCATACAGAATTGTGGGAGATTTATTATATATCATGATGCCACAGAAATAACAAATATGTTGTATTGATGCTTTTACTCGTACACATTCTTATAAATACTCAAATAAACTAAAAAATTCTAATGGTTTGAAGAATAATAATCATAGATTATTTAATATATTTTCATGGAGCTGCGGTACCACCACATGGAGAAATAGTGTTGCCATCATTTTCGTTCATAATAATTTTTAATTTTGTTCCTCAATTTAAGAATCCGTTTGATTTTAATCCAATTTTGTTGAATTGAAGTTTTTCAATAGTTAGAATAGATATGACGATGCATAATTTGATTTTAATCCAATTTTGTTGAATTGAAGTTTTTCAATAGTTAGAATAGATATGACGATGCATAATTTGTAGGTTGTGTATTGCATGTGATATTTGCAACGAAAATCGAGTTTTTGGTTAAAATTAGACTAAAATTGGATAGATTTTTAAATCGTAAAACTAAATTGAAAATTGGGTAATTATGAATCGAAATCTTAAAATATCATAGTGATTGTTGACGTCATAATTTGTTTAAATACAAATTCCTAGTTAGACATGCAAATAAACCGTTGAATAATGAAATCAAATGAAAGAGATTAGACTGTATACGGTGCTTACTCAGGCAAATTAAATCGGCTTATTCTGGTCGATCGATTGTGGCCGACCATAACGTATAAAATATAAGAATTAAGAAAAATAAAAGCTCTCTTATTTATTTGAATACAATAATTTTTAAGAGAATAAAAATTAAATCTCTTGATTTTAAGATCTAAATAAAAAAACACAATTGTTTCTATACACCAGGTGCACGGATCCTAAATCCGTGCAACCAGGTCAACCCGACCCAAAAGTGTCTTTCACGCGCCCCCACGCGCGCCTCACGTGCCCCACGCGCCCAAACTCTAACTCAAATTCTAATTCTGCTGTATATTGACATAACCTTTTAGTTTAGCGAACTTAACATTTTAGTTCTATTCTTATAACCTTTTAATTATATGCACATAACCTTTTGCATGCTGAGTAGTGAAAAAAGTATAAGTTATTCACTGAAAATGTTATGAAATTTGTACATAAAGGTTATAGTATTACAGTGTAAAGGTTATATCATTACAATATAAAGGTTTCGGCTATATTGAATTTTTATAGTGACAAAACTATAAGTTATTTATTGAAAAGGTTATGAAATACGTACATAAATGTTATAATATTATAACATAGATGTTATATTATTACAACATAGAGGTTTGAGTTATATTGTATGAATTTTTATAGTGAAAAAAGTATAAGTCATTCAGTGAAAAGGTTATGAAATCTGTACATAAAGGTTACATTATTACAACATAAATGTTATATTATTACAACATAAAGGTTATGACATAAATTATAAAAAAAAAAAGGCGCGGATCCGGGTTAAACCGGACCCAACCCGACCCGTATGTCCAGTTACATGAATCATGACCCATACACCTGGTGCACACAAACACTACTCATAAGAAAAATGTAGATAAATTCTATCTAAAATTAGATATGATTCGATTTTGATTTGTTTTTTTACTTGAAGATCTTTTGAAATAAATGCTAAGAGATTTGGTGATTTCTGGGTCATCTCCTCATTCTCTTGGTCTTTATTACTCCTTCCTAGGGTCTCCCTTTTTAAATTCATCTCAGTTCAGATTATGATTCAAGCCGGGTTCGGACCGATGAATCAAACAGTGATGAAACGCAAAATGATTTTAACCTGGAAAAACATAATCAATTTTCTGAAATATTAGAAGAGAGAAGAATATTATAAGTACTCAATCAATAATGGAATTGAATATATATATATATATATATATATATATATATATATATATATATATATATGAGAGAGAGAGATCTTTCATAGTTGGCATAAATTATAGGCAGGCATGATTAAAATTATTGAGGCGATCATCAGGATAATGTTTTATATCATTTTAGAGGTCACCAAATGACATGTTTTAACGTATAAGTTAACATAAACCAGAATAACGTGGCTTGTTTGGTATGTCCAACTTCTTGATTTAGTTATATTCCAAATTCGTTGAATTTTTTATCATACAATCGTCCCTTCTCTTCTTTCTATATTATTGCTTGTACACTAATTATTGGGTCCAACTTCTTTCAATTGTGAATCATCTTCTCCATATATATAACTATCTAATTGTATAATAGTATTTCTTTTGGTGGATTTCAAAAAAAAATATCTTTTATATATATAAAAAAACATGTTAGGACCATCAAGTTATACCGCTATATCAAAAGGATATCCAATGGGCATAGAACGCAACATTAATGTCTTATATTTATGTAGCTTTGCGCTTACGAATTCGAACTTGGCAGAGCCGTGCCTCGCACCTATTTAAGCTTCGACCCAAGGCAGGGTGTTGGGAAAATTCCCAACAGAATAACTACTAATATCACATGTCATCTTTTCAAAATCTCAAATATAACATTAATATATATTAAATAATTTTATGGCAAACACAATCTTTTTAATCTCACCTCAATAATTTGTTACAATTTTAAAATCATATCAATCTAATTACTAGATGGAATGTATTGGTATAGGTAGAAAAGAAATGTATTAAAAACTATTTCAAATATATTTATTATTAATTAAAAAGAATTATCAATTTCATGAAAAATTAACCATGCATATTGCTTAATTTTTTATATAATTTTAATTTATTAATTAAAAAAATTAGAGAAAAAATAACTTAAATAAAATTATATTTATTTAAAAGATTAGTGAAACTTCTAAACTTATTAATTAATGAAACTGAAATAGTTTTTACATTAAATCATAGAAACTATTGAAACTATTGAAGGTGTTATTTAAAATAAATTGAAATGAAATTTTAAGAATCTTGGTAATCTTTAATATTTAATATTTATAAAAAAAGTTAAAACATTAATGAGAGAGTTGAATAATATGATATAAATAACAACATATATAATAAATAAAAAATATTTATATTCTCTTACAAATGCAACATATATAATATATTATGATTGATACTAAAATTGAAGATACGTATAACAATCATAATTTTTTAATATAAATAATATTTAAAATTATCTAATTTTAAATCCCGTGTATTACAGAGGCCCTATACACTAATGGTTTTGGGTGATAATATATAGTTGGTTGGAAATATTTGTTTAAATGTTTTCATAGTAGAGTGCTTTTAATCTTACAAGGTGCGTTTCATTAATCTACTTGTTCTACCATTAAATATTGAAGTAAAATCATGTGGTCAAGGTTAAGCTTAATTTATATATATATAATTGTAGGAGGAAATTAAAATCATAATCTTGTCAATAATTCACTTCTCCAAAATAATAAATAATAATTGATATGAGATGTTGTAATTTTTCTTAGTCAAAATTTATCCCATCAATATTTATTTTGTATATTATCAATAGATTATAGACTGAATAGTAAAATAAATTGCACAAAATATAATTTTATACAAATAGTACGTTACTTAATATAAAATAGGATTATATTCAAAAAAAAAATCTAAATTATCAACTTTTTTCATTTTTTAATTAATTTTTTATCAGATTACAATCTGAATTATTAAAATTTAACAAATTGTATGCGACGACATGAACACGTGACCTGCACATTGAAAACATAAGAGTATTCTTGTATTTTAAGTTGATCCTTATTTAAAATCAGCATGAGCATCACATATTCTCATTTTTGTCGGAAAATAGTGTTGGAGCCGAGGGATCGTCAATCCCATGCAATCTAATCAGGGTCCATGCAAAATATGATAAGCATAGCGGAGAAAAATAGTCATACCTTTCACCGAAGAAGAAGACGAAACGAGCCTGAAGATTGAACGATCGATTTAGAACCTCGACCTCTTGATCTTCTGTTGTATTCCTTGTCTGTTTCTCGAAGTATGGACAACGAATCTTCCAAAATTTCAGCCGTCTTCTCCTAAATCACACGTGAGATTTTTCGTATCGTTAAAGCGACTGAACTAAAACTTATTTAAATGCTACAATAGGGACTTAGAAGAGGAATTAGGGTTGGGCCTCCTAATGGGATTAGGTGTCCCATGTTCGGCTCGAACACACAGCTTAAGTTCATCAATAATAACTCGATCCACTAAGGAGTTATTTTTGAACTACCGCCCCAATCCCATATAAAATATGAGCTCTTTCTTATTATGAGCACGTTTATCTCACCGTGTTTATCATTTCGAATGTTCGTTAATTGAATGAGTTACTGACAACTCAATTAATTAACATTTAATTCCAAGAGTAGTATTACTCAACCTTATTATTATGTCGGACTAAATCCACCTACAAGGTTTACATGATAATCTTTATAAGCTCTTCAAGGAGACATCATCCTAAATAATTAGGACACAAATTCATTCTATAATCAACAGCACTGTCTCCCAATTCACCGAACTTATTGATTTAATGAATAAATTTCACTCATTGGCAAATTAAAGAAACAAACATTGAGTACACGTGTCGGTTCTTATATAGGGATTAAGAGGACGCATATCTATAATAACAGATGTCTTGTTTTATTATATAGTCAACATAAATCGAACAATCTCAAATGGTCCTGCTCAAGACACATAAAGTGTACTAGTGTAATTTTATAGTTAAGATAGACTAATTCCAAATTACACTACAATCATTTCGATAGTTTGTCCAAATCCATCTTGGTTGTGAGCTGCTATTTATAATTTACAAGAAATTGATAACATGATCTTTTATGTGGCACTACACATCATGTTATCTATAATATAAATTAATTAACTAATTGCATTAACATATATAACAAATATAAAACGTAAACATTTAACCAAAATAATTCTCATTTCAAAATAAATGTCTGTACAAAAGCTAGACTTATAGTGTACATCCCAATAAATAGTTCAAAAATTGCAATTTAAAAATTTTAGCAGTTTAAATTGTAATTTGACAAAAAAAACAAAAACAAAATTTAGATTAAACAATAGGAAAAATGAATAATTAGGTTGTTTTTTCCATTTAATCCGATAAAATATAATTTTATATTACACTTTCTATTTTATCTTTTTTTATGAAATTCAAAATCCATGGATAAATCAACATCCTAAGCAAGTTGCTTCCAAGCTGTCACATTTTGAGGTTTAAAATATTTCTATGAATTCATGGTCGGAAATTAACAGTCAAAGAATGGAATGAATGATGTGCAACGATTTGAGGCTTGGAGACGAGTCAGCAACTAGTCATCTTGCAACTGAGCTTCTGCCACGTGTAATTTTGCTCACAATCATTTAAGAAAGTTCTTTTTTTTTTTTTGTTTTTTTGTTTTTTATTTATTTATAAAATAATGTGGTTGTTAAATTGGTTGGCGTAGGATGGCTCAACTATTTCTCCTTTATCCCTTTTTTCACTTTACATATCAATGGGTTTGCACTTTTTGTTATCCATTTATAACGGTATTTAAGAGAGTATTCATTTGTGGTAATATTGTGTGCAATTTATTTTTGTCTACGTTATATATAGAAAATAATGATAATACTCTAGATTAATTAAGTGGAGAAGTAATTCAACAGTTAATTATACATATATATGTATTTCGTTTAAATAATCAACTTCACTCGAATTATTTATTAGTTCTCGTTATTTTTAGATTAAAAAAAAAACAACTGTAATTTGATCATTATTGAATATGTAATAAGGTTTCCAGAGTAAAATTTAACCTCAAATAAACCTTTTGAGGCCCCATTAGAATTTAGCAATTAGATTTTAAGGATATATGCATTTTTGTTCTTAACTGAAATGGATAAGTATATATTTTAACAGAAGAAAAAGGACATATATATTTATATATATGTATATATTAAAATTCACATGTATTAAAGAGTTATGGGCATATTCATTTTTCAGCGGTCTAGTTATCCAAAGTTGAATATTTTCAAATTTAAAAGAGTGTATTTCATATGCATTTAGTGTATATGCAGTTTGGATCAACCTGAGTCGATTTGGATTCGAGTATTTTTAAATTTTTTTTTTTTTGGCTTTCAAACCAAAACTTTTATGTATAAATTCTGTGACTTTTATGTATAAGTTTTGTGACATTTATATTCAATTTAATGAGAATATAATTCAAACATTTATTTACAATATTTTGAATACGTTTCTTTATGTGTAGGTGAACAAACCATTTAATGTCCCCCATGAAAGTATGTATAAATTGAACTTATTCTGAAGACCAAATAAAATCACTATATCAAATAGGTGTATCCTAGTAAATAGTTTTCAAATCTCAATGATCTTGAAATATAATTTAATTAAGGCATCGATCTTTAATTCAAGAAAAGAAATAAAGCAAGCATGAATTTCATGGAAAATAAAGTTACAGTCAACCTCAAGAAAATCAAAATTATTATGCGGCAGCCATTTGTTTAATTTTAGCCACGTGCCATATTGTCAAATTGTTTTTTCTTCTAAAGTAATTGACACCTCTAATCGGATCTTCTATCCACTTTTTCTTGTCTTGTTTATATAAATCATTATTGAAATAATTATTTTGACAACAAATCTAAATTCTAATTTAAAATATATCATTTTTTAATTGTAATATTCCAGTGGATGCGATAAAATGGTATGGCCCACATAACTTCATTTCCTTTCTCTGTGAAGCCATACAAATATTTCATTCTATTTCTCTATATATTCCATCCATTTTTCTCAAATCCTTACGCAAATTTCTCTCAGATTTCTCAACCCAAATTAAACCTTTTTATCCATTCTTGATTTAAGTCAAAACCCATCAACCAATTATTCTCATTCTAGAATTTCATCAATTTTCTTGAAATATACACCCTTAAAAATCCAATCTTTTTGCCTGGAGATTACTTTTTTTGTATCTGAATTTCTGGTAAATATGGAGGTCTCGGTGATAAGAAGCTCACAATTGAATCTTGCAAGGATAAATGATGTTGGGTTCTGCAATTTTGGCAGAAATTTGAATTCTAAGATCTGTAATTTTAAGAATAATTGTTCAAATGGATGCGATCTTGTTTATAGTCAAAGCCTTTTATTGCCTTCAAGATCTGCTATTGGTCTCAGCCTTAGAGCATCTGCCTCTGCTCAGAATCAAGCTGTTGTTTCTGATAAAGCTTCAAAAATTACAAGAACCAAGCATGTAAGTTTATAATTTACAGTTTTTAAATTTCTTTTGTTGAAGCAGCTATTTTTGGGGCATGAAAATTGGAAATTCTTGCAGTTTTTGTTGCTTTTACTTGATGTTTCGTATCATATAGATGATAATATTTTTTTTGTTATTATTATTTCATGGTTGATTTTTTTTCTTGATTTATTCATGTAAAAGTTAGTCCATTCTGTATGTTATAATTTCAATTTTTTTTTTTTTTGCTTCTTGAGACCAAAAAAAAAAAATCACTAATAGAAGCTAAGGTGATACTTTTATCTGCCTTTCCTTCAAGTTTGCTGATGAAGGATGAAAGTTTGATATATTTGACTAAAATTTGAATATATTTAATTGATATTAATATCTTGATATTTGATTTTGTCTTTTATCTTTAAGGATTCTAGGGTTATATTAGTATAAATATGAGTTATTTTGTAGGGAGTTGATTGGTTTATGAAATAAATAAATAAAAAGACATCTCTCTGAAATTATATATTAGTATAAATATGAGTTATTTTTATTATTCTAGGGAGTTGATTGGTTTATGAAATAAAAAATAAAAAAAGACCTCTCTGAAATTATTATTACATCCGGTATATACTCAAAATCAACGGATCGTAATTTATTTTTATCATGCTTGTGCCTGCATCATTTGCTTATGATTGTAAAGAATTTTTGAAGCATTTGATTTTCTGAAGATTTAATATCATGATTCTTTTCACTGCCGCCAGCTAAGATTATTGTTGTAATGTTGTTACTGCTAAGTGCTACGTTACTTAATCGGTTTTAGATGATGATATTCGTATATAAACCACATTCAAAATCATAATCAGTTCAATTGCTGATCAATGAAGCTTTGCTTTGTTTATCTATTGCGTTGGTTTTAATATTTAGCAAACGAAAGAAGTGATGAATGATTATACTGAGTCTGTTAACTGACTTGCAGATTGATGGTGTTAAGTTATATGTTGGTCTGCCACTTGATACCATTTCCAAAACCAATAAGATAAACCATGCTCGAGCAATTGAAGCCGGGCTCAAGGCTTTGAAATTATTGGGTGTGGATGGTGTAGAGCTCCCAGTGTGGTGGGGAATAGTCGAAAACAAAGGAATGGGGATGTATGATTGGACTGGCTATCTAGCCATCGTCGAAATGGTCCAAAAGTTGGATCTTAAACTTCAAGTATCCCTTTGTTTTCATGCATCTGAAGAGATGAAAATATCACTCCCACAATGGGTTTCTCAAATCGGTGAATCTGATTCGAGTATTTACTTCATGGATCGATCAAGAAAGCAGTACAAAGATTGCCTATCGTTATCTGTGGACGATCTTCCCGTTTTAGATGGCAAGACTCCACTTCAAGTGTACAAAGAGTTCTTCGAAAGCTTCAAATCCACGTTCACGCCTTTCATTGGTTCCACAATCACGGTAAGGTCACTTGATTCCATGAAAATATGACGAGATTTTGTTCTAAATAGCCTTAGTGGTTTCTGATTCATTTAGTTTCGTTATATTTTACAGGGCTTATCAATTGGTCTCGGCCCAGATGGTGAGCTAAGATATCCATCTCAACAACAGTCAATAGAAAGCAAGACTTGTCTTGGGGCCGGAGAATTCCAGTGTTACGACAAAAATATGCTCGATAATCTGAAGCTTCATGCAGAGAAGCATGGGAACCCTCTATGGGGACATGGTGGGCCCCACGACGCCACTAGCAACGACCGGTCTCCGATTTCCGGAGGCTTCTTTGCAGAAAACGGGGGAGCTTGGGAGAGCCCTTATGGCGATTTTTTCCTCTCGTGGTATTCAAGCCAGCTTATACGCCATGGGGATCGAGTTTTATCACTTGCCGCCTCTACCTTCAAAGATGCCCCCGTTGCATTGTACGGTAAAATCCCTCTTATGCCCTCATGGTATAAAGCTCGTTCACACCCTTCCGAGTTGACAGCTGGATTGTATAACACTTCTAATAGAGATGGATACGAGGCCATAGTCGAAATGTTCTCAAGAAATTCATGCAAGGTGATACTGCCTGGGTTGGACTTATCAGACGAGGATCAGCCATGTGAATTTAAGTCGAGCCCAGATTCCCTCGTTGCACAAATAACATCTTCTTGCAGAAAGTATGATATCGATGTTTTAGGGCAAAACTCGTTTGTTTCTGTTGGTTCGAAGGGCTTTGAACAGATCAAGAAACACTTGGAGGATGAAAATGGATTGGTGGAGATGTTCACATACCAAAGAATGGGAGCTTACTTCTTTTCGCCCGATCATTTCCCTCTTTTCACTCAATTTGTTTGTGGCCTAAACCAACCGGCTTTGTGTGAAGACGACTTACCAGGAAAACATGGAGAAGCTACCGAGTCTCTCTGTGGTGTGAATTATGAGATGCAAACGGTTTAAATTGAGAGGTATTATTAGTGTAAATATAGCTAGCTCGACCCGAATATATCTATTTTTTCGGGGGGTGAAGTGCAATAGTAGTGATATGCAAGAAGAAAGCAGATTGTAGTTGAGGTTCTACTTGTTTATCTGCTGATGAAATCTGTGTACTCCTTGTGGCTATGGTTGTAAATCAATTATTGAAATTATGTATAGCCTATTTTTACTACTACCATCTTGAATTTATGTTCATTAGGTCAAAAAGTCTAGGTGGATTCTTTGTGGGATATTTGGACTTTGAAAAAATAGAAATAAATAAATATTTGGCCTCATTTGATGGGAACATAAAACTCGTTTTCAATGAAGACAATGATGTTTCTCAAATGTGCTATGAAAAACACATCAGAATCAAAGAAGATTTGATGGCCTAATGGCCAAAAAAAAAACGTATATATATATATAATTTGCAGCATTTCAAGACAAATTTTTTATTTTATTAAATTGTCAACTTAATAAACAATTGATTTGAGTGCGATTTTAGCCAATTTGTGAGGTAGGCCAAAATTGGTTGACATGTTAAAAGCGTGAAAGATGTATAAGTTTTATTAAATGATCTCAATCATTAAAATTATTTTTATTAATTTATTTACACACGCTAATTAAGTTTGACATGTCTGTAAAACAACAAAAAATTAGAGCTACAATTGAACTCAAATAACCAAATTCTATACAAGAAAAAAGACTAGTTTCATACATCCCTTTATAATCAACATACAAAAGCAATAATTTTAGCACATAGCATTTGTTCATACAAAGTGGTAACAGAAAAAACTGTCTGATTCAGACAACATTACCAAAACGAGCAACGAAATTCATGCCACACGAAACACGTTATTCACAGGCGATTTTCGTGTCGAAGCTGCTAAGGCAGATGGCAAAAGCCTGGAAAGCCGATATTGGATAGCGATAGTCCATTGTAAATACATCTTTCCCGACTTTCCCAAACTGTAGGATGACCTTATCATGTTCTGGTCCAGCTACACCATTCTCAGGAGACGCAACCAACTGAAAGTTCTTCACCGATGCAACGGTGACACGGCCATGGAAGTTCAAGCACCAGCACTGGAGCTGCTCGTGCCATCTTGGAGCCTTGTTTCTTAAAACGAGCGAACCATCGCCTTGGTTGCTCAGAGGACCGGACGAGGATTTATCCAAATAGTTGGATTTTATTCGGAAAAATGGGATTGTAGGAGAAGAGTCGACGCTGGTTAAAGGGAAGTATGTCTGGGTTGGAGCAACACCTCCGGGTTTAATGGCGGAAGATGGAATCGCGTCCATAACACAGTGCATTCTTCTTGGACCTCTGCACGTTGAAGGATTATCGATGCATTCAACCCCGTTGATGAAAATCATAACAAAGATCGATTTTTTACGCCTAATAGCCAAGAAAACTAAACATTTGCATCATTTTGCTATTTTAGACTTTTTTTTTTTGAAACATAGTAACCAGAAAATTGAACCCAATTGGCCAAAACATGGTCAAATCAACAATTTAAAAGAGTTAGCCAAAAAAAGCAAAATGTCGCAAAGGTTTTTTTTTTTTCTCCCTAAAATTCGACTGCATTTTTTCTTTATTCTGCGAATAACAAATTAAGATCCACCAAACTCTTTTATTCACAGTTCAGATCACCAAAACAGACTGTATCAATTGCATAAATTTAAATCTTACCTGGCTCCCAGAACATTGAGCTCGTACGAGATGTGAGCCACTGGATAGTTGCCAGAGGGAAGCTTAGGCGAAATTTGTTTTGAGCCAACCATGCGAGAAGACCAACTTTTTGAAATCTTGGCTCCAGAATGAGGAGGGAGAGCATCGTATACAACGAACTTTGTTCCCAGAAAATTAGACCTGGTGAAATAAAGAGATTTTTCAGCCTCTTGGTCAAAACATTTTGTCGAAATTAACTGCCCATATTGATATTCACCTTAATTTTCCTATGTAAGTGTCGCTTCCCTTTGACATATCATCAGCATGTAGAGAGATCATGTAGTCCGTACATGTTGGCCGCCTACACTTACGAGCAGCAAGAAGAAACTTCCCATCATCTGCAAGTGCTGCCATAAATAATAACTGAGGATGTTAAAGTGAAGACGGGCCAAGCTACAATATAGAAATATAACTAAGATGTCTGCAAAAATTGATGTAGTAGATGTTACGAGAAAAATATTCACCTTGACTTAAGCTCACAAAAAGATAATATGTCTGAGTGGATCGATTCCTTTTTATAAAACACTGGAGAAGAGATTCTCTTGGACCGGGCTGCAAAAGGAGAATTCTAAGTAAGAATCAAAACATATAGAGACAACAAACTTGCTTGCAAAGACAAGAATACTAATGAATTTTCAGCATATTTTATCAGAAAACATGAAAATTGTATATAGTACAATATTTCATGACATTTCAGGAATTTTTTGTAGAGGAGAAAGTTTAAGTGGAACTTGTGATCCACTGACCCTCGTATTGCCTCATATATAACAAAATGAGCCACAGAGTCATTAAGATGATAATTCCATCGACAGAGAATCAGCCAAGTACAATTAAATGCAGTTCCATGATTGGCCACATAGCCACTGCCCACATTCAGGAACTAAATTGATCATTGAGCTATGCATCCAAAATATTTCTGGATTCAGAAAGCTTTAGTAATAAAAATATTTTTGTTATTAATGAGATGCAAATGACACAGCCACATTGGAGTATATTAGAGAACACACTTCGAACCACACATGAAGTCAAGGAGACATTAATAAAGCTTTCATTAAGCCGTTTCATGAGTTTGAATTTTATTTTCATACTCAAAGACCAAAGTGTTTCCAACGGAATTCATCAGGAAATGTACATTCTAAGGTCCACGATTGAAAACAAATATGCAAGCCAAACGTAACCAATCTCAGTCTTTTCTTTGATAAAAGTTCCAATGTCACTGAATGATGAGAAGTATTCATATCATAATCTATCAAAACCATGTAATGATCAAAGTAGCATTAATCAAAACACCACCAATATGCAATACAACTCCAGAAAATATTCCAACAAAAAAAAGAAAAGTAAAACCCACAAGAAAAGACCTGAATTACATCCAACATAGCAAAGAGTGAACACCAAACAAAACAATCTCCCAACTGAGAACGAACACACAAAAAAACAACTTTTCACACTGAGAACACGAATACAAACAAGCTCCAAAGTTTAAACAACGAATAATCAAATACTATCAAAATCCCAATAATCCCACAATGCACCTCCTAAGACACATTTCATCAAACAGATAAACTACACAACCTAAGAAACACCATTGCAAGTTTCGATACATGCCAAATACACAATACAATCTCATAAAGATCCAGATTGCAGAAAACCAACCATCAAACAACAACCCAAAAAACACGAAATCGAAACACAATCGAACAAACAACTAAGAATTGCAAAGCAGACCTGCTTAACAGATATAGGAAACGTAATCTTCCCAGAAACCTCAGGAGTTTTCACCACCTCCTTCATCACTTCCCTCCAGCTCTTACACACACCAGCACACGCTATTACGTGCTTCCTCGCCGGCCACTTCGCCTCCGATTCCTCCACCTTCAACAACACCTCCCTCAATAACTCCGGCGGCAAACTCGCCCAGCAAAAATAACTGCAATTTTCATCCACATCGTCTTTATTACTACTTTTTCCCATACAAATCTTCGATTTTTCCACCGCCATTGAGCTATCCTGCACCACTCTCCGCGACCGTGATTTCAATGCCAGCTTCATCATTGCACCACCAACCCACCTCTGATTTGTTGTACAAATTGAAATTTCTACCCAAATTTCACGCACAAAAAACAAAACAAAAAAAAATCCACTTTCAATTCTCACTCATGAACTCCATACTTGACAATGAAGCTACATCTTCATCATGGGCTATAATTATATTCACCAAAACAAGACCAAAAAAAAAAAAAAAAGCTCAAATCAGAGGACTTTTGAACGGATTTCAGTGCAGATTTATATTTTTTTTTAAGCGATAAAATGAGGAAATCGAACTTGGATTTGTTCTTGAGAATACGATAAGATGAGGAATATGTGATGTTCTTAGTGACGAATATGTTTGAAATATTTTAGGATAAATAACACTATCGAATTTCATGATTTAATATAATAATATTAGTTCTCAAAGTAATATTTTATTTAGAAAATATCAATTTTAAGGATGAAAGTAAATGGATGCGAACAAAATTAATTACTTTTATTTACTCTGATTTCATCTAGCTTTGAAAATCGCACTCATTTATTTAGCTAAATTTGATTTCAAGCCCTTTTTTTAATGAATATGTTGTCTTAAAAGTATTTTTAAACTTTTTTTTTGATAAAAAGTATTTCTAAACTTATTAAGTTTAGAGTAAAATTATTTATTGAGATGTCGATTTTCCAAGGTATATGTGTGTCATGTTTGTGAAATATAGACTAGCTAAACATAATTATAAATTGTGATTAAATAAGTAATTTAAATAATTGAGCTAGAATTAAATGTTAAATATTTTATTTGGATTTTTAGTTTATTAATTTTTATTTTTGAATGAACTTTGAAGAAGTGGAAGAAAGAAGGATAATAAAAATTAAAAAACTTAGCAATTTAAGTTTGAACTTGATCATCTAAATAGTTAAAATAATTAAGTTTAGATAAAAATTTGAATCCATGTATTTTGTGGAACAAGTCAAATTCAAATTATTTCATCGATATCCAAATCTTTTAGATAAAAATTTGAATCCATGTATTTTGTGGAACAAGTCAAATTCAAATTATTTCATCGATATCCAAATCTGTTAAACGAAGAGTTGTCTCTTTCATCAAAATTCACGAAACAACTTTATAAGATTAAATCAAATTTACGAGTTAACTTACAAGTTAATCAAATATTTATGATTTTGGGAACTATATGCAAATAAATTAATGTTGAAATACTCATAATTAAATAAGTAAATAAATAATAAATATAATAATAACGCGATAGTGGCTGCCAACAAGAAAGGATGGTTGGGGTCCAATGGGTTCACTTTCAAGTGTATTATTAATGAAAATTTAATAAAATAATTAAATAATTTCCTCTAAAATTGATTAATTAATTCTTAGAGTTATATTACTGTTTTCATTTTAATAAAATCTGGCATGGTCAGCACGTAAGTGTTTCATACTTTTCAAAATAAAACTATTAATTATTTGATTTTCCATTTCTTTTCGTGATAAACTTCTTTTTAGTGTATACTTCAATTTTATCAAACTAAAAATGCATTATTGTTATTATTATTATCTTGTAATAACCCCCCCCCCCCTCCCCCCAAAAAAAAATCATCGATTTTTTTCAACTTTACCTGTATTTTAAATTTTGTACTAGACTTATACATTTATTGTATTTATTAAATCTAGATAGTACAGTCATTATGTCAATTGGATATTAAATACTCATGTAGCATGATGATAATTTATCATTTCAAAAGTACACAAACACACATAATTCATGTATTTATGTAAAAATAAATGATGGAAAATTCATCTGATGTTATAGTATCAATAAAACCAAATAAAAAAAATTATTTTTTGGTTATAAAGTTATTTATTGGAATAGGTGGTAGGAGCTTTATATATATGATTAGTACACATTGAATATTAAATAATTTATTTGGTATAGTACTTATTGCTTTTAGCTGTCAATATTATTATGAGATGAGAAAGCAACTGTATTATCAAATTGTGACTGCTAATTTAAGACTACCACATGTCACCTTATCTTTTACAATTATTTCTATTATTTTTGTTTAAATGTTTCTTCTATTCATGACAATCAATATTGCTTGTGGCACCCAACACCTTTTTTTAGGTTTCTTTTTATTATTATTTAAATTTCATAATTTCACCCCCAATTATTACAACAACCTTAGTTCCATTTTTTTAAAATTAATATTTCATCTCTTTACTAATTATGTATCAGTATTACTATCTAACATATTTAATCACATTTATATAAAGTGATCATCCCATTAACCTAATTTCATGAAACAAGTTAATTCATAATATGTAACTTATAAAATAAATTTTGATATGTGCAAATAAATTTGGGTCCTCTACTTAATCCCACACAACAAGCATTTGAAACTTTTTATTAAAACTAAAAATTAAAAAAAAAATTGCAATTAAGAATAGAGGAACTCACCAAATAATGAAATGTTTTATTTAATTTTATCAATGGGGTTATTTACCTACCAATCAACCAATTTTTCCAAGTTCCCAAGAATATTCCAAAACTAAATTTTTATTTAAATCCAAGTTTATTGGCCCCCACTAACTTTGTTTATTAAACTCACGCAATACTAACATTCTCATGACATCATTTCGTGTATTTAATTTCGTAAAAATCACCACGAAATAAATATTAATTTGTAAAAATTGGTATGAATTTTTGGATAGTAAACATTCATCCAACAAAATTATATCATAAAACGATCCGATATCAATTTTAATAATACAATATGTATGTCTAAACTTATTTGTTATGCGGCTTTATTTAAATAATAAACAACTAATTATGTTTATTAAAATTGAATTTAGAAAAGGCCTAGCCATCAATCTACAATCGATTAATTATATATCTTATATGATTACATTTCATACCACCAATAACATCGTAGTATAAATTATTTATCAATTAATTATATGAACTTATCCTCATAAAAATTAATTACCTTAACCTTTCATAATTAAATATATTATTTGAATCGAGCAACAAGTCATTTAACTTGAAAGAGTAAGTTTTAAAAATCAGCAAAATATGTGCTTAGTTCTGTTTTTTTTAAATAAATAAATATATATATATATATATATGATTAGCACACAATATGTTTGGGAGTAGGTAATATCCATTAAGCAACAATTTATTGCTTAGCTGGCAACAAAGCAACTGATGGGGAATATGAGGTCCCACATAATTACCTCCACCGTAGTCTATTAAGAGAGCGACAATTTTAGTCTAACTTCAAATTAATTTGATAATAAATTAAATTCAAGAAAAAATATTACTTGATATTTGATAATGTATAATGTGTAAGTCGAACTCAATAAGTAGAAACAAATAAAATATATTATATTATATTATATTAAACTAGGTAGGAATTAAAAAAAATCAAATCAAGATTACATGTTTTACGTTGTTTTATTAATTAAGCTTAAATCAAGATTTAAATATGGCCAAATAATTTTTTTTTTTCACTACGTGAATACATACAAGTTTTCATGATCATTTCGAGTGAAATATATAAATAAATAAATAAATTTAATTTGATGTGGACTGATAGTGGTGCCAAAAAGTATTACACCTGGTAACAGTAGGAGATTCCAAAGTTTGGGCTCAATTTCTCTTTTTATTTAAAGAAATAAAATAAGTACGAAATAATAAAAAACATACCTTAACTTTCTGTTCTGACAAAATTTTATTTATCAATTTAATCTATTCATATTTTTGGATGAAAATGGCAAAGTATAATGTAGATCAATATATCAATCATTAATTATATCAGTTTGGTGGACCTAATTTTTATATCCCATTTTTGGGATATAGATAGGTCAAAACTTCAATAATCACAACCTCAAGATCTTGCAGCACGTCGCATAAACCATATAAAAACCTATATATTAACTCATTTGATAAATCCTTGAATGTTAATGCATTTGCACTTTCATCTCATTTAGGGGTGGATAAGGTAAAATACCAGCATATTATTACCCTATACACCCCCTACGAGCACCTCTAATAGCGCCATGTGACACGATTCTGGCCCCGTTGGAGGTGCTCATAGAGGATCTGCGGGGCAAAAATCATTCCATTTTCGTACCATCTTCGTATTCATTTGATATACATCATGCTCAATAACACACACTGAAGGTAATAGGGATCGCTCGCTGGTTCATATGTGTATATAAACGACATATACTAGAGGCCATCAAACACATGCAAGACAAGACCCCATTCATTTTGTTGCTTCAAGAAAGGCTTTCACAGAACATTATGCAATTCAAGTGAATGTAAACATGACACGTTCATAATGCAAAAGTCCCACATTTGATACAACTAATGATTCTTTCTTATCTTTTAGCCTTTGGCTCCCTAGTTAGGTAGCTGTCAACACTCACATAATAATACAAGGACCAAAATATAGTAACTTCAAAGCATCTTCAATAATATTAGTCCATCTCAATTCACAAATAGAAGTAATAAACATTAAGTACCATGAACAAAATTATTCACCTGTTGATCACTAAAACGGCAAAAAAAACGCTATCAAGCAAACTCGATATGTACTATAGGGTGGGAAACTATCGTTTTCTCCTATTGCAGTTATAACATGAATTGAACAAAGGATCCAGAGTAACTTCCCACTAGGTTCATAAACTTTGCGATCTAGACAGTTGACGTATGAGATTATGAAGCTAAGTCGATCAGAAGTGACTATCTCAGTTTTACAAGGCATATCGGAGAAAATGAAGGACTAAGCAAGGACAAATCACAATCCAACAATAATGGCACCACGGCTATCTTTTCCACTTGCATCTTACAGTAACCTAGCTGCGATTATGCAAGTCTAGGATAAAGACCAGATAGAACAGGCATGAAACTGTCTACATCTATTGCAATCGATATTTCTTTCCACGTCATTTTAACACAACCTTAGGTGCAGATAATCTAACATTTACCCAATGGGAGCTATTACCTGAATTATCATTGAATAGAAGCACTAAGTAGCTCCCACCAACCAATCCCACAATGCTCAGAATGCAAATGATGTATAGTCCTAGTAGCTGGCCCCCAAATTGTTTGTTTTCCCCACCACTTAGGATATATCAACATTAAAGACAAATGACAGAAAATGTCAGTTTTTGACAAACAATGGGCAAAAGGACACATAATGTAAGTTAGCCTTGTATTTGATAGCATGAGTATAACGCTGAATCCTAAGAATGTGAGAATATTAGTAAAATATATCTCAGAATAAATTACATTCAGCAAGATAAATTACTATGCAGCGTAAGGGTGTTCTTGGTCACCGCCTTCAAGAAAATCTTGGTGAAGAAATCAAAATGATTACAGGTTCATAAATTTCTTCTACCATCTCAATTGCTAGTGATCCCATACTGGGTTTCATATTATCAGTAAATTTGGGAGAGTGACGCTTCTGTACACTGCAGTCTTAAATTAGCGGTAGGGTGAGGTGATGACAGTTAATTGAAAATCACCTCAGTGGGTATTCCTTTACTTTTCAAGTTTAGCCTAACTCATCAAGAAAAAAAAAAAAACAGCTTTACCAAGCTAAATTCTCCTCGGATGTCCTATACAACTGGAACACTTCCATTGCCCTGCTGAAGAGTGGATAGAGGGCTTCCTGCAAATATGGAATCCAAGAATCGGAAGTTCATTGAGACTGCTTCACCAATAACCCCAAATTAAGCAGAGAAAAGAACAATTAGAGCTACTGATTTTAATAAATAAGATAAATCTAGTGATAAGAAAGTAGTGAGACTCCCGTCATACTAGGAACTACGTAAAAATGAAGCCCCAACTAGAAACAGTAAAAAAAGGGTCTCCACTTACCTGCTTTGTCTACAAAAGAATAAGAATTTGAGATGTAATGAGGTTCTAGAGTGTTATCCACCGAAAGCTGAGCGGCTGCTTCCATGCATGGAACAAATGCTCCCGATTTGACTGCATAGAAGTCTGACCTTGCTGCAAGAAGTTGATCAGGTGTTCGAGCCAAATGCAAAAAATTGCCGTCTCTCTGTGCCAACAAAGAATTAAGTTTAGGTTCTTGTTCCACTAATTCAAGTTCCAGTAACATGTATCCATCTTTAGAACTTCTACAAGGGTAAAAATTTGTTCCATTAGTTGACAAATATTATGTCATGAATAATAAGTTTAAACAAGAAACTTATGACTATCAAAATAAAAAACGACAACAACAAAAAGTGGCCATCTGTAACCTGCTGGTTTGCAACTTTTTCCAAGCAAAAGTTTCCAAGAGATGAAGTTTGTGAGGGAGTGGCATTTACTTGTAATGCTTCTAAATTTGAAACCTCAATGCTTGAATCCTTGTTTGACTCCTCAAAGAACATGTGACAAATGGCTCTTCGGAGATGATGATTTCTTTGGGAATAGTATATTTTGGTTGCAAGGGGAGCTGGAACATCTGAAATTGTTACACACATGTTACTAAAATCAAGGTCCTACTTAACCATATCCCAACAAAGAAATCAATTTAGAGCCAAGCAAATTGCCAGACCCATTTCAGACAACAAAAACAAATTTGTTCAAGCCCATAAGAAACAAGGTGGTTTCCATTTCAAGCAGATGATCCGATGCTTTCTGATCATCATGCATATGGGTAACAAAAAAGTGGTTGAAATAATCCTTCAGGTGTAACACAAAAAAAGGAGAATTTGAATCGGATATATGGCCACCTTTTTTTTGTGTCTAGAACACAGAGCAGATAGAGTTTCCTATTTCCAGGGGCACAATGAGCACCTTGTGAGTACCTCACCTTGATCCATACTATACCAGAAATGGATTCGAGTAAAAAGAAGCTAACATGAGAGCAGCATATATGAATCATCAACAAGTTTCTGGGACCACATGACCAAGCAATTCTTGAAATGTGCTACCATGATTCATGAGGAGATCAGTGAGCCAGAGATATGATGCTTCCACAACTGTAACCAATTCAGCTTGTATTTGATGCATACAAGAAAGAGGATAATATGTTTAGCTGACTCTCATCCCATCTAGTCTATTTATTGAACTGCTTGACCCTATCCAATCTTACATTTCGAAAGGCGAAGGAAATGATTTACAGTTCCCTTAATGAACCCTAATCACATGGACACTCACAACATACTTGCAAGTCATATTAGTAACACCAACATTAGGGGCAGTACTTACATGGAAGAACCTTGGTAGTTGTCTTACACATATTCTTTGGACCTGGATTTGGTGGACTCTCAGCCGCTGTCCTACAAGATAGAAATGAAAAATCCAAAACTCTTTGTTCAAGATGTTTGCAGTAAACCATTTATTTCCACAACAGGTACAAACATATTTAGACCAACAAAGCAGCAGCATCGTATGAAGAATAAAGCTTAGAACTGAATTCACTTGGTTTGATTTCTTAACAAGTCAATAGTGAATGAGCTACAATCAAGTTGGACACTGATGCAGATCAAATAGCTTGATAATGCATTGAGATGTGACTTACCTTCACTGGTCAAATCAAGTTAAAGCAGCACTTAGATAAGTTTTACAATGGCTAAAATGTGCGGATTGGTGTTACAAGACATGAATAAAAGATTTGGAATATTTGACAACATGAAGTTGCAATTGGTAATGTTTGTCAAGCGATTTCTAGAAAATTAGAGTTATAGCATCTGACAATCCAATTTTCAAGATTTGGACTTAAATAGTGGTTGTGATATCACTGATATAAAGCAAATAAACAAAATGAATGGGCAGAAAAAGATCTAACACAGGTACATAAGATCTGATGGAGTCAATATGCCTTTTAAGAGGTTTTGATGAGCGTTTAGTTGCATCTTCTGAGCATTCCACATTGTAAGGGTTACCTCTGGAACCATTCATGTTTTGTGTTTGACTAAGATGCATATTTCCTGCAATAAAATGGAATATCAAACCACGGAATGATCATAAAGAATCTTTTAAAAGTAATCAGGCAAAATATGACATTGCTTCACCATATTATCTATTAAAAATGAATTGAATTTTGTACAAAATGGTTTTGACAATGGTCACTTCAAAATCACTTATCAAATGAGTTTGTGAGTACAGCATATAAATGAATTTGCATCTGTGAATGTGCATGATTGTTTGAAGACAATAACACAAGCCCCAGGGCCAACAAGGAGCAAATTGAAAATCAGAAGAATACTTTTAGCTCCAGCGAAGGGACTCAATAGAATATTCTCATCTATATGATATTCTGGTGCAGCTATATCATCAGAGTCTACAGATTCAATTTTTTTGGTCTCTCTGGCTGATGTAGCCTTTTCTGTTAAGAGGTTAAGAAATTTAAAAATTTCCGAATACAACAAATCATTAGTTCTAAACTGGTTGACTGCAGCAAAATTTAAAAAGAAGGTGACAACTGCTTACTTCAAATACCTCTCACAGTCTGATATTCAGATTTTTTTTATGTTCAAATGTTCTAGGAAACCGACATATATCAAAGCAAAGAAAATTAATATTGATCCAAAAAGGCAAAAAATAAAAAAAGGATACTGGTGTGAGTAACCGGTAACTTTTTCCTCTCCTTCCGTGGAGGTTTCCTATTCACTGCAGTGCCATCAAGTTCCACACCGGTTCTATCTCCAGAAGTTAAAGACTTACAAATCTCTGCAAAGATGAAAAAACAATAACTTCTATAAATTTAATAAAAGATAAGAAAAGGAAGCATGTTATTGGAAAGCCAGGATCAATATTAATGAATTAGCAAAACAAATTAGGTTATTTTTTCGTAAAAAATATTACTTAGTCTATGTTGTTTACAGAAAAATAATACATTTCAGTCATATCAAAGGATAATCTTCATGCAATATGGTTGATGGAAGAATCAAAGCACAAATTCAAATTGTTCCTGGACGGTTCAGCAATATAATCAGATGATTGATTGGAATAGACTAGATCTTCAACTTTCTAGTCCCTATTTATCTGTTTGCTCGGTTCTCATATTGATGGTTCTCCACATCAAAGCACTTTTAGTCCTTATAAGATGATCGTCAGAATTTGGTTTTCAGAAAAGATGAATCAAAGGCATGAAAGAGGGTCTCATCACAGAGATAAAGTAGACAATCAACACTTGATCCTTTATTTTCTCTGATGTAAAAACATAATAATTAAAAAACATTATCAAAAGAGGCCTTAGTTCACATGCAACAAAGAGAACTCATGATCACTAAATACCAATGAACATCAAAACTAAATGAGACCTGCATGTGCAACGTACTGACTGGCCTTGATTGGCTTTTTACAAGCATTGCAGCATACCTTCAAGGCAAACAAAATATGTTTATTACTTTCTGAGCTTTCTTAGTTATGAATATCTGCTGAGATAACGGAGGAGCGCTCCTAAGCAGTAAAACCAATATGAATTTGTGTATTCTATTTTAAAAGGTGGAAAGTATTTGTTAAATGTACATTTGTAAGCAACCAAGACTTACCAAATCTAAAGGATCTGTCATCGGCCTCAAACCAAAAATGTGCATATCTACAAGAGAAAATCAACCAGAATTATGTCGATAAATCGGAAGCTAAAGTCGTGTAAGAAAGCCCCAGATAAGATATAGTGCAACAAGAATATGGTGGAGAGTGAAATATACTATATGCCCTTTCATGACCCAACATAACTGGACCCGCAGTTTTTAGGGAAAACGAATTTATTGATCACTGTGTGCGCATCATATAAAAGTAATTAAAATTAGTCCCCATCTGAATGCTCTTTTAACTTCTTTTTATCTCAGACAGAACTCTTAGGAGACACATGAATTGAAGGAATGAAGATACTACATCATGATGCACAAGCACAACTAACACTTTTTCCACATCAAATTGGTTTTTTTTTCTTTTTCACAATAAGGCATACGACTATGGTTTGCTTAGAAATGAGAGTTTCCATCTATATATTAGAGTCTGTGCATGAACATATATGTATACCTTCTTCATCAAGCAAATTTGCTTCATCTGCATTTCTTAATTCTCTTCCTATGTATTGTGCAGCTAATTTCTGGTGGCCTGCTTCCTCTGAAGGGAGAGCAAGAAATGGAGATGCAAAAGTATGGCAGAAGTAAAAGTCAGATTGCTATCTCATAGACTAGACTTGGTCTTCCCAAGCTAGATGACATATGGAAATTAAAATGAACAAAAGAAGAAGCTTATGAACGTAAAAACTAATCTAGCTATATTTTCAGCGTATTTGCACAAGCTATATATTTTCAAAGGGATCATACTTTTGTGGTCAACTAACTATTATTCATCATAAGTTCTGTAGTGAAGTTGAGAAATATACCACCATTTTGACCATGCATATTCAAAAACATAACACATGAGAGGTGGAGTGTGAATCTGTGGAGAGGGAAGAAAGAGTTTTTAAATTAACAATTTCAAAAGAGTTTTCTCATAAGATGTCACATAGAGATACAGATTGGAAGGGATTATTTTAGCCATAAATTACCACACAAAAGATTGTCACATGCTGTTAAGATAAAGAGAAATACAAAACAGAGATCACCATTACTCTTTTAGTTATGGTTGTTCGCATCCTGAAGCTTGCTTACTCCGGATCTAGATGCATTCAATAATAACCTTTCCCCACCCTTATGTCTGAACTAAGATTTTTAGTTAAATCACATGTTACCATATATTTCTATCAGAGCTATTTTGATGTCCTTTCTGTTAAAGATGAGCTTGAGACTAACAAAACAACAAATTAGCAAGCACATAACTAATACACGCAAACAGTTTCAACAAATATATAAAAAAGAGAATATCACGGTGAGAGTAGCTGCATATAGGCTTTACACGCAACCAAACCTTAATCATAGTTTGCACAAATACCTGTTGCAGTTTGCAAGACACTCCTCACATCTAGAAGCCTCGACAAGGCTGTCATTTTCCCACTTCCAATAGCACATACCATCAAAATGAGCAACGTGTACCCCTACAAACTGCTAGCAAGAATATTTCAAGTGAATAGAAACTGATGCCGATATTATTTTTTTGTCACAGAATTAAACCAATAAAAAGGTCCACATCAATGATTTAACTAACACTGCAAAATTCACTTAAAGGTACCAATGAATGATTACTGACTATCACTTACTGGTTAAAGTCTAAAACAAAAGCAAATACATTAGCTTGTTTCAAACTATCAGCACGATTGACTTCAATTACTTCTTCATTGCTAGTGAGTTGAAAAATCACTAACTCATTTCTCCTAAAAATTGATGAGATTTTGTGGGAACCCCAGAAATGATATTCATTGTTAACAAAGAAATACCTTTTCCAGAAGTACCTTCCACTCGAACTGATTTTTCTTTTTCTCAACTCAACCAAACAAAACAAAGGGATTGGAAGATATTTGGAGAGGTGATGATAAGATTACATTATGCAAAAACATTATTTTATCAAAATCGGATCATCCAAAAACTACCATCTTGTCACATCTGAGCACCTGGAATATAACTATCACCTATTTATCCAGGAAAAATAAAATTAAAAGAAAACTATGCCACATTAATTCAAAGGGCAATCGGAAGCATGAACAGACAACAAAAATTCTATTTCACACTTTTATACAAATCTACACAAGAAAAATTCTCATTTGCATAAACTCTAATCTACCTGTAGCTTTTCATTGAAAATAATAGTCAGAAGAATTTCTGAAAAACAGCATTGCCTATGATCCTAATTCTTCCCACTCGAGTACTGTACAGCTTCAGCAACACAATGTACCACCACAGAAAAAAAAAAACAAAAACACAAAAAAAAAGTCATAATAACTAAACAAAATCACCATCTTCCACATGCATAATGTGCTGTGATTTGTTCTAGCTGAAAACATCAAAAGCATTATCATGATACTAAATAAACACAATCTTTGCGGATGAAAGTTACTAAAATTAATTACAAAAAAATATAAAGCATGCAGAAATAGTTCCATTCCATTATATTACATTTTCAGCTAAACAAATCCAAAACAAAAAATTCAGAGTGGCATTACCTCCGCTTTCAATGTCTGATCCCCGAAAAAATTTCCTTTTTTTTCACCGAAAAGTAATATGCAAAACCAGAAACAAGTTTGAAATTCGAATTGTATTCATCATGATCGAGAAAATTGTAATGTGTAATGTACGAAACCCGAAAACAGAGAGAAAATTATTAAATCGGGAATTTTCTCTCTCTGGAAAAAGAAGAAAAAAAAAAGAAAGTAATTTGTGATTAATTTTCTCTCTCCTATTTAGATTTTAGAGAGAGAAATAGAGAGGGAGGGGAATGCAAGAGAGCGTAAGCAACAAATTGGAGGGCTACAGATCTATTTCCTGCGGTTCTTTGCAGTGCTCTTTCAAACTATAAAGACGTGTGAAGTTGATCACTGTAGACACTGGAGCTGACTCATGAAGATCCATTTCTAAGCTATTTGTACCGCAACCCCTATCAAATAGGAGTAAATCACCAGACCTTATTTAAGTTAAAGTTAATGCATAACTTAATTAAAAATTGTATAAATTTAATTCTTAGCCTTTAGATTGGTTTGAAATTTGTGAAGAATCTAATTATATAGATTATTATATTAAAGAATTCTAAAATGCTATCAATCATCATTACCTTCTTTTTTGAATTCAAATTTTTTGTTTGTTATCAAGATTTTTGTTGTTATGATTTGTTGAAACTTGAAATATAAGATAGTACAAAATTGTCGTGCTCTTCTAGCAGCCGGCAACGTGCTGAAGTTTAGGTGGACTAACAATCATCATTACCTCTCTTTTATTATCAAGATTATTTTTTTACAATTTGTACATATATTTTTGTTCGTTATCAAGATTTTTGTTGTTATGATTTGTTGAAACTTGAAATATAAGATAGTACAAAATTGTCATGCTCTTCTAGCAGCCGGCAACCTGCTGAAGTTCAGGTGGACTAACAATCATCATTACCTCTCTTTTGTTATCAAGATTTTTTTTTTTAAATTTATACATATAGTGGGAAGGCTCGTAGAACACATTAAGTGTGGGATCTAACTGCCGATTGGTTGCGATCGACAGTTGCTTGGAGGGTTCAATTTATGTGCAAGGGCGGCATCACGATTGGATTCTCGGTGAGATGGCATCATAGGAACATGGGCCGACAATCTGGATACCAACCAATATAAGAGGGTGTACGGATTAACGAAATCACCTTCTATCTAACAGTGATTCAGTGAATATCGTAAAGATAGATGGAAGGGAAAGACATTAGTTTAGTTCATAAGCTTCCAAATCCCAAACAATAACACACAACAAATATAAATACTCCCACGCTTGGGTTTAACATGGAAAAAGCCCATAACACAAATGTCCAATGAAAATACTAACAATACGATAAAATAGAAATAAAACACTTTTGAAAGGCTCAATTATTGGCTTTTTTAATCACAATCGGATCTTGCTTCTCGAGGTAAAGTATCGCGGCTTCATCCCATCATTTTGCCCTTACAATAAACAGAAAAACTAATAAAATGGGAGGACAAATATTTATACAAAAATCTATCAGAAAACAACTCAGCATTTTGTGAGAAATCAATGCCTCGATCAAGCACTTGGATTGATGTTGGGAATGAAACAACTTTTGCATCAGTATTTCCAACCAGTAATCAGTGGTATTACTCAGACTGTTACCTTTCAACAAGACTCATGTTAGGAATAATGAAATTAACATAAATTGGTACCAGAATTGTGTTATGCAACTTCATCCGAAGCTTCTCAGATTCGTCCCTGATGAAAAGTAGACCATTAACAATACATCTCAAACCTTTAAAAGGAAAACAGCATTTGAAAACTAACCAATTTTTTGTTGGCTTTTTCCTCAAATGTTTGCATGGCTTCCTTGATAAGATCTTTGCATTTCTTTTGCAATAATTTTTTTGATGCGGATACTTCCTAATAAATTGATTTAGCAGTTGAGTTTCTCAAAGTGCAAAACCACAAGATAACAGAAAAGGTTATACATTCATACCCTGTTTTTGGCCTTTTCCATTGCTAGCTTCTATACCAGTTTTTCATCTTCCCTCTGTGGAACCCGAGAATAACATAGAACAGAAATGTCAGAATTCTAAGATATAAATGGGGGCAAACAGAAATCCCAACAAATCAAGCCCTCAATTATTGTTTAACAAAAGATCTACAAGTTATTTTTAACAGCTAATGCTTCCTAGTAAATTGATTTAACACTTCAGTTTCTCTAGGTGAAAAACCTCAATACAATAGAACACCATACATTACCATTTTATTGGCTCGTGACTCCAGATCTTTGCTCAATTCCATAATAATAGGATTCAGTTCATCCTCCTCTGCCTTCATCAACCCGACAACAACATAAAACAGAAATTTGAGCGGTTTAAGACCTAAACCCTAAACTCAGAAGACAACAAACTCATTGAAACAAAAAACAGAAACACCGCAATAACATAAAACATAACTGGAGGAAGATTTGGGGGCAAACAAAGCCCTCAATTATTATTACAAGACAGATCTACAAACATCTGCAGATTTTGTAAGTTAAAATCAAGTTGAAACCAAGAGGTTCACATTAGTGGAGTTTCCACTGGCGTGCTTCTTCTCATAGCTTCAGAAACATCGTCGCTATGTAGAACCCGAGAACACATAGAACAAAAATGTCAGAATTAAGACCTAAACCGTAAAATGTCGAGTTCTCAATTACAATTACAAAACAGATCTACAAGTTAAACTACTCTAAAATTCAATAGAAACATTTGCAGATCGATTTGTAACATAAAATCAAGTTTGAAACCAAGAGATTCACATTAGTGAAATAACTCACCTGTTGATGATACTCGAGCTCCAGCTTGTCGCCATGAGAGGGGGGGGGGGGGGGGGGTTAATGGAGGCATTGCTTTGAATTGCAGAGAAACAATAATCACATAAAGAAGATGATGGAGGAAATGCATTTGTCATTCGGAATAAGAAAAAAAATCAAAAAAGATGACAGGGAAAATGCATGCTATAAATTGAGAAAAAACGATCGAAAGAGGATAAAGGATGTTGCATGCTGGGAAGCGTGCTATACACACAATATGTCATTTTTCTTTTAACAATATTGTATGTATAAGAAATATATATATAAATACTTTGACAAATTCTTCTCTAAACCTGTTGCATGAATCTAAAATTCATACAATTTGGGTTGATTCGTCTTGAATCCGTGAATTTTTTTATTTTATTTTGTGTTTTATTGTAATCTTTATGCATTGTAATTTAGAAAGAAAAAATGAAGAATTTCAGTAAAATTTGTATATATATACCTTTATATGATATTCATGTGACCTTATGTATATTCATGTGACATTTATATCCAAATATACATATCTTTATGCAATATATAATGATATATAAATGTATAAATATTTGTACATAAAGATTACATGAATATATATAAGGGTCATATGAATATAACATAATGGTATCTATGTACAATTTTTGCTGAAATTCTTCATTTTTTCTAAGTTATTGTACATAAAGATTATGAAAATTATACATAAATGTCACATAATTTGTATATAAAGGTTTTGGCATGAAGCAATAATAATAATTTACATAAAGGATACTTTTATGTGTAGTTGAAAATAAATTTATTTGATATTAAGAATACCTTAATGTATATAGAGGTAAAATATTTAGAGTTAAAATATTTTCTAAATAATTTAGAAAATGAAAATTTTTATACAGCATAATGAATACGTTTACATTATTGTTGGGCAACCTTTATATTTTATTAGTGTTACCTTTATGTGACAAAAGTAGAGTTGAACTAAAAAAATGTATCTAGTATAAAATAATGAAAATTTTTATGTGTATTCAGTAATACCTTTAATTTATATAATGATATAAAAAATATATGTATAAATTATTAATTGGATCTGGATCAACCCAATTGCACGAAGTAATTGGTGTATAAAAGTGCAACTCAAATACTTCTGACTTTTTGAGTATCTGCTTTAAATTTGAGAATTTTTGAGTATCTGCTTTAAATTTGAGAATTAGACTAAGAAACTGTGGAGAAATAAAAAGTTGATTGTAGTTTTCCACCCCAATTCTATTGCCAACGCTTTTCTTTTTCCTTATAAATATTGAAAAGTAGTCTATTTTTGTAGATATAATAAACAATTGTAATTTTTAAAAAATCATATAAATGCAAACATATAGAGAGAGTGGATAACATATCATTAAAAAAATATATACTTTGTTGTTTTATTCAAAATAAGATTTAGGATTGTTAGAGAATATTACTAAATTTAAAAATTAAATATACTAAACATTATATCATGTAATACCTATTTGGGGATTTTATTAGGATTTAGATTTTTTTTTTAGGGTTACTTTCTATTTTTATTTTCTTGGGCTATGAGAAATACAACTCAACTTGATAAAGAAATGCAATCAAAATAAGCCCAAAATTTTTCTAGAACTCGACATAATGTCTCAGTGAGGCCCAATTTAGATGCATGTAGTGTGCTTTTCTAGGCCCACTTTGGTTGAATGGTCTAAAGAATGGGACCCAGGCCCAATTCTATTTCAGCAGATATTACTAGGCTAGTTCTGATTCCGGCCCAGTTATATTAAGTTATATATGATTGTGTGCATACACTATACTAAATGAGAAATATAAAAGAAAATATCAATATATTAAAATGAAATTATGTTACATGTCTTTATCAATTTGGTACTTTTTCAAAGTAAAATATATTTAGAAAATGTAATAAATAGAAGTATTATAATAATAATTTAGCAGATGAACCATTTTATTTTTTCATAAAAATTCATTATGAAATGAATTTATTGATAAAATTATAGGACGAAGCTTTGTTGTCCACGAGTCAAACATATTATAAATTAATCAATCTCATGAAATCAGATATATGAAATGATTTTCTAAAAGTTTAATAATATATATACATATATATAAAAGATGTTGAAGATGAAATAATATTGTTCATGAACATACCATTTAACTAAACAAATGGGACCAAGACTTCCAAAAGTTATAAACCACAGAGTGAAAGCAAGATATTGTCAATATCTTGGCACCTATAAATGATGAAACTTAGGATTCTTTATAAGAAAAGTGGACATATTCTAGTGGCTTCTATGTCTTTTAATGATTATTGAAACACAAATTTAATGTGCACTCTTTAGCTACTACGCGGCAAGCAAAATATGATTAATTGTGTTATCAATCAATAATTAATGTCTAATGACTAATTAATATTTTTTCTTCTTAAATTAAATAGGGTTTAGTCTTTAATGGACTAATTACAAAGTAAACGCAATTTATGACAAAATTTACGTTTTATGTTTAAGCTATGAAAATTACTAATAAATTGAATTACTATTTTTAAATATCGTCTACTATTAGTAAATGCACTACTTAAATATCATATATTGATATGGAGCATCATATTCAATTCTTTTATTAAATTGCATCTTTTTGGATTTCATTTGATCGAACCAATCCAAACAGATTATTGTAAATAGAATAAAAAAAGTTTGAGGTGATATCGTCTTATGGATCTCGTAATCCTTTTATATTTATAAATAATTTTTTATCAGTATATTATATAATATTTTATATTATAAAATGCGTTTTGAGTTGACTCTAACTATAAGAAAATATGTAAATTTTTTTTGTGTATTAGGTAATTTTTTTTTATGTAACAGATAATATTTTTGTCTTATATGATACATGATCCGAATTGGGTCGGATCAGGTCTTAAAAAAACGTATGGATCTTCTCTCTCGCGTAACATGGTAATACTTTTCTATATATTATGTCACTTTTGTATCATGTATATATATTATATAGAAAAATACTAAAATACTTATTATGGACAAGTCTCCACCGATGATATGTAATAATCTCATTATCTCATTATAAAAGTGGTTTACTAAATTTTTAACGCATCAGTCATGACACATATTAATATAACATTGTGGATAGGATAACAGGGCTAATACTATATAATATAATACAAAAGTATTATCTAAAATATAGAAAAATATTATTTAATATATATAAAAATATTATATAATTTATTATATCCAATCTAACTCTCTCATAAAATGAAATCGGTGAGATGATGTGGTATAAGACCCACGTATACCACGATTTATAGAATGAAATAACATAATTAATTTTTGATGAGCTCTCAAAACTCATCAATTATAAATACATTGAAAGATGTGGCTTTTGCAACATTTGACCTGCTGAATACATTTATTAAATATAGAATATGTACAAATAAATACATATTAAATATTTATGATATCATTTTCCCTTAATTGTTTAAATCGTGAAGGACTAACTTTTGACCTTTTAAAATTCTAATCTTAACGTTTTAGCTACTTTATATCATATTTATTTAAGTTGAAAAAATGGAATTTGACTGTGACCCCATCACCGTCCCATGTTTAAGAAATAAAATTCCAAGAAAAACATTTTCAAATTTAATTTTATTATTGAATGACAAATGGATAACAAAAAGAATTTACTTGACTTAGAAATTGTCAAGAATTAAAATTAATGGATAATTTGATCTTTACATCTTGTGACAATTTTAATTATTTTATGAAAATATATAAAAAAAAAACACGTATGTAAAACATCTTCACTCTACATGGCAGATCAAATAATAGATTGTATTAATCATTTTAACAAAAAACATGAGAATATATATTTTTTACAAATCATTATATAAATCCATGGTTTTATTCATAATATAAATTATTAATTTGTAAGAGAGTTTCATGAAAAAATGATTCCACTTATACTAAGAGATATGAAGGAGGTCCATCTTTTTTTTGGTTTTCTATATTGAACTATTGAATAGTTTTTTAGTTTTCAAATTATGGAAAAACAATTGTACACTAAAATGTTTGCAAAATCTAATTCTTGGTCTATATATTGATGTAATTTGTAATCAATATTTTTAATCAACTAATATTGATTTCTAAACCAAACTATCTCGATTGGGAAAATATATTCCTACATGATATTATCTTATTTACTCATATTAATTGATGTTAACATGCCACCTAAACTAAGTTGTCTAATAAGTTCTCTCCCCCCCCCCCCCCCCCCCCGCTCCCTCTATATAGGAGTTGCAACAAATTCTAATAGGACCAAAAAAATTAAACACTATCTATATAAAGGATATTATTACACAACTTTTGAGATAAATTCAAATTGGAAAAACAATTAATTATATAAAATGAGGAATCAAATTCTATCCCAAAAACCATACATTGATTGATAATTCAATCTTATCACATGATGGAAGATGGTTTGATAAGTGATCATTCAGATTTGAAGACAAATTGCCAGATAATTTAAACCTGTCAAGTACATATCAAATGTCTGCATTCTCAATCATCAATTATTTTCTGCTATAACACATGGACTTCCATTATTATTATTATTATTTTTGTTGAAATTGTTTGGTTATTTATCTTAAATGAAGAAGATGACAAACGAAGCCATGTGGTCCTGTTGATCTTTGGTTATCATCCCAGGTAAAGAAAAGCAACTCTGCTTATACATATCATATACAAAATCATGCTCAAGTCCATATTTAGGAAGATTGGAAATGTTTTTTCTTTCTTTTCAATCTTAATTTTCATTTTTTAGTATTTTCGACACAATTTGTGATGTTTTTGTTGATTTTTGTGTAAATAAAAGAATATATATTACTTATATATTTTGGTTGGAAATATGTAAAGGGTGAGTCAATTTGAATGATAATAGTATAAATTTTTTGTATTATATTAAATGGATTTCATAGACGTGAGTCCAATTATGAGAAATTTGCGAAGTAGAGGTGAAATTTAATGACCGATTATATTTGTCATTAAATACTAAATAGGACAGAATAATGACAAAAAATGATAAGTAAATAAAATAAAGAAGTTATTACAACAGTACCAAGAAATTCTTGTCTAATTTGTAGCTATTTCTTAGTGAAAATTTTGGAACCGTTTTAAATAGGAATTCCTTAAAATTGTCATCTTTATAATTAAAGTGTTATTGTAGACTTAAAATGCACCATGACATAAGGATGACTTAGAACTTCATGTCCAATTTGTACACGAAATTAATTGGTGAATAAGATAGAAGCATATATAAATTGATAACTAGGAATAATTCCTTTGAAATAAAAGATAAAAAAATCAAAATTGTATTCATCCTAATTATAAGTTGCCCACATAAATTGACTACTCGTCGTGTCTGATAGTTACAGCTGCCATTGAATCTGGTCATCCTTTGTACTTTTAAGTTTTAACTAGAAGTTTTCTTGTATTATTCAGTTGAAAATGATCTATATTTATTTAAAGCCAATTTATTTTCCATTTGCAATTAAACTTGCAATTGTTTATTGTTATCCTAATCATTTTATCATTGCATGGATTCATGTGTTTTTTCCAAGATTTTATCATTGCCATGATGTGGAAAACTAGCTTTATTAAACCTGCTATTATAATTGAGGGTCATTTTGATTTATTTATGTTGTAAATGAGTGAAATTATTTATTAATTTAGTTTACAAAATCTTAAAGAAGAGAGAGTTCTTTTTGGTAATTAGTTGTTGAAGCTTATCTATAGACCAAAATGGAAACTACTTATATCTAAGATTTTTTATTTTTTTTTTGGAAAAATAACTGCTAATTCTACTTCTAGTTTCTTGCTTTGAGTGGGCAAACCGTGAATCAAATATCAGCTTTTTTAAGTTTTTAACCATGATCAACGTCATTCCATATATAGACTAATCATTAATGTCTTTTATACTATCACTATTCTTTGACCCACTTGATACTCTCGAGTTTACAATATATTTTTAAATAGTATTTTATCTCTTATATTTTATTTTATTAGTACATAATAAATACATTATTATTATTATTATTATTATTATTATTATTATTATTATTGTAAATGACTGTTATATTAAAAATTTATAAAATTTATATAAGATCCTTTCATATTTATAACACTATGAAACGAAACTCTATTATAAATTAATTATAGATTAACACGTTTCACAAAATTAAATTTGTGAAGTGTTCATACGTGAGATTAAATAAAAAGCCAAGCCTAATAATTTTTTTTAATTTAAATAAAGTTTACAGGATTCTACTATATTCTAGTGCACTTATTTGAAAAAGGAAAAAAAAATGTATTTCTGGATATCATCTTGCACAATTGCAAAAAAAAGATCTAAATACATGGTCCATATGAAATCAATCATTATATCAATCATAGATTAAGGATATTGTTTGATTTCTTTCATTAACTTTCAAATTTAAATCAAAGAAAAAAGAAAAAAATCCTGATTTAATTTGAAAAACATAGTTTCATATTAACTTTTATTACGATAATTATGTAGGTAAATTATTAGTCCTCTTCACCTACCCAACTGTGAACCTGTGAACATTGTTCACAGTTGATGTGTAAAAAATTCAAAATATCTATTAATTTTATTTTTCATATAATGAGGGGATATGATGATTACACGTTATCGGTGGGCATATTAAGAGTTGTTCACGGTGGACATTTGAACAAAACTAGATAAGTTATAGATAAGAGTTCATGTACTACTATCCTACCCACTTTGATAATGGTGTGTATATATATAATCTTGCTACCCTTCTCACTGTGAACATATTTTAATATGTCGATGGTTAATATGTCAAAAATTTAGAATGTATATTAATTTTATTTTTTATATAATGTAATTATACGTTATTGATGGATATATTAGCAATTATCTACGATGAATATTTTAATATTCATATATATATATATATATATATATATATATATAAATGCATAAAAGTGTTTTCAATCAATCACTTTCAAATTTCAATTTACATTAAGATATGTATATGCATGCATTGTCTTTGATTCTTTCACTCAAAGATTTGAAAAAATTATGTACCTAAAATAATAAATTAATAATAATTAATTTTCTTTTGTTGGAGTTATATCTTATCATCTTTGAAAATTGATTAAATTATCAAACAAAATAGTTAAATTTACAAATAGAAAACTTTAAATATAATAAAATAATATAGTATTAATAGAAACTACGTAAATTCGAATCAAATTACCCACTCTAATAGTCAATAGGGCAAAACATCTCCTAAATGCTTTTTTTTGTTTCCCTATTTTTTATATTTATAATTTTCACAAACATTTGAGTTTATTTACTAATTTGATCAAATCTTAAGATAGTAGAAATATCATTACTGGAACTTTTGTCAATTTAAGACCCGAAAGATTGTAAATTTTTTAATTGAGATTTAAACTTTAAAAAATAAAGACCATCAACGTCAACTTAGAAAATGAAGTTATCACTTAAAGACATTAAATAAGATCGCGCTTGATATCTCATTTATGAGTGTGTCTGTTGTTCATTTAGTCTACAATGCAATTTGCGTGAATTTGAATTAACCTGGATTCATATATATATATTTTTTTTAGTTTTTGTTTGAAGTCAAAATCTTTATGTTAATTGGTGTGATATTTATGTTGTATTGTTGTGATTTTTATGTACAAATTTCGTGACATTTATGTACAATAACTTAGAAAAAAAAGGAAGAATTTCAGCAAAATTTGTATATAGATATGTTTATGTGATATTTATATGACCCTTATATATATTTATGTGACTTTTATGTACAAATATTTATATACAAATTTTGTTGATTTTTTTTCTCTTTTTAAGTTACAATACTGGGTGACTGCATATCTCATCTTTCAGTTCTGATTGATAACATTATGAACCCGATGCCGCTCTTTCGAACTTTTGACTCTATAAACTGAACTTGTCTGGCTTGCTTATTTAGCTTGGCCATGGGAGGGAGTCAAGCTTATCATTCCGAGTGTTATGAAGAGATGTTCTCATGCTGACTTCAGGCAACGTTGAGAACAATTCGGACGCCCCCATCCAAATCAGTATGTCTCACCCAAACTTCTTTTCTCTCTTCTCTAGCTACCTAGACTGAACATAAGAATTTCTGGTTGATCATGTTTCCAGAAAAAAGATACATTCGAAAAAGGACGAGCACGATTGAAGTGGCTATACATACAAATTTATTTACGGATTTATATGCTTTGATTGGAACTGGAAGTTCCAGATTAGGCGGCTGGTATACCACCATAATAAAACTTCCTTTTTCCTGTTGGCCGACGACAGTTGCTCTTAGGTTGAGCGAATATCATAGTTATAGTATCGTAATTCCCTTTCTCTGCATTCAACTGAATATGGCATGAAGACGATTTGCTGCTCTCCTTGCTTAGCATGTGGGAAATTAGCTAAATTAAAAGCAACCTTTCTCTTACATACGACCATCTTGTCCCTAAAATTGTTGGCCTAAAGAGTGAGGCTGATCCGTAACATAAAAACCACAAAATTGTACATAAATGTTAACACGTTAAGAAAAAAAAAAGATAAAACTCACAGATCTGAATTGGATCGACCCGAATTAAGATACATATGTACAAGGGAATTTGTACTCATTTATTTATTTATAATATGAAGGAATATCATATTTCTATTCCTTATGTCCCTCCCATTTTTACATATGAAGTTGATCAAATATATATTTCGCTTAACAGTTTAAAAATCTTTTTAATAATTAGAAATAGTAAGGTATCAAATAAAATTTTAATTCTATGATTTTTAAATTTTAAGTGATTATTTCACATTCCAATCCCAAAATTGATAGTTTTGTCTTTTAGGCTGCAAATCGATAATTTACTACTTTACGATCCCTAAATTGATTAAAGTTATTATTATTATTATTATTATTTTATTTTGAGAGGCTTATTTTGTTAGAGTTAAAAATAAGGGATGTGGTTGTGGTCATCCAAAAATTTGTAATTTCCCACCAGACAAAAATAAAAAAATAATACAAAAAAAGGAGGAGAGAGAGAAGGGCAGAGAGAGATGTATTAAGAAGAAAACATAATTAAACGGCTGGGACAGCAGAAGAAGAAATGTACAGTCGAGATCATTGGGTCGGAGAACATCGACGACACAGATCACTCCACATTTCCAGTTTACTTTTCCAAATCAGCATATTTGATGCATAGTGCACTCATGAGTCATGATCTCCTTCACAAGCTGCACGTATATATATTCTTCCATGGCCCCTCCATCCCCTGTCGATTCATATCTCCCTCTCTCTCTCTCTCTCTCTCTCTCTCTCTCTCACACACACACACACACCCCACAGCAAGTGCCACGTTGTTTATCTCTGAGCAATTTTCCTTTTTAAGCGTCAATTCCGTGATTTCTGGTGAAGATTTTTGTTGAAGATTTATGGACGCAGTTTCCCAATCCGTGAACTAGTCTAAGACTTCTAAAATCTTCCATTTCGTGGTATACGACTTGTATTTTTCTCAATTCTGCTGGTTTTTCTGGAAGTTGAAGAGAAAGCTCTGGTTTCAATTTTTCGTTTGATTGCTGCTCCAGTCTCTTTGCTGCAGGAAGTAAGTTGACTAGAATTTGATGCGTATTTACGGGGGTTTTTATTGTTTCTTCTTAAAATTGGTCATATAGTTGAATTTGGAGTTCGAATTTCGGAACCTGAGATCTGGTGCGGAGTTTTGAGTTTGAATTTGATGTATTTATCTCAAACTCCGCTAGAAATTTTAAGAAGGTCGTGATATTCTATTAATTAACAGGCTTATCAAGTTTATCTGTATAGGTTTGATGTGGTTTTGTTTATGTTTATGTTTTTTTTTTTTTTGGTTCATTTAAAGTTTAAAGTTTAGACATGTGATTGGCTGTCTAGTTCTGAAGCAACTACACCGAAATCAATACTCTTTAGGAAGTTACAACATGTGTTTTGCGCTTTAGTCATTTAGTGCATAACTAAATATTATGCCGCACGAGTATAAGGTACTCGCGTTGGTATAAATGTTTGCACAAGAGAAGATTGTAGGCTTTTATTGGTTGATAGAGTGATCGATGTGCATTCTCACTTTTATTGCAGAGGTAATTTGTCGCATGAGAGCTGATTTGGATTTATTGCTTGAAGTTTTGATATCAGAATTCAAAAGTTTTAAATAAATCACTGAGAATTGTGGCATTTTCTGGTTGGCCTGAATACCGGACAACATGAGTGTTGACTCAAAAACAATGTTGGAGACGATGAATATTTTGACCTCTGATCATGCTTCAGTGGTCTCGCTTACTTTGTTCGTAACACTCCTTTGTGCATGCATTGTGATTGGTCATCTATTGGAGGAAAATCGTTGGATGAACGAATCTATCACTGCCCTCATAATTGTAAGTATTTTTCCTCATGTTTACATGCATTTGTTTGTGACCATCCATGATTTGTGTATCTTTTTGTTTCTTTATGCTCGCTGGTATTGTTTATGTGATATACGGTTGTTATGAAATGAAAGGGTGTTGGGACTGGAGTTGTTATTCTACTAATAAGTAGAGGGAAGAGCTCACATCTCTTGGTGTTTAGTGAGGAACTTTTCTTCATTTATCTGCTTCCACCAATCATCTTCAATGCCGGGTAAGTCAAGTACGTTATACACCTGCAGTATATTGGTGTTCAAAATCACTTTCATTTTTTTTTTCTTTTGCTCAATATCGTCCTTCAGATTTTCGTGTTGTTACATTTCAATGCGGTTTGTTCTATTAGGACACAACAGTTTCTATTCCTCCAGAACTTGGCCAGCGTCATGAAACTTTATTGTAATTTGGTTCATAGAGAAATTCAGTAATGCAGGCCTCCTGTTTTCATCTTTAGTCCACTATAGGCTAGCAAGGCTTTTACCTTTGTTCATTTGATGATATTGAAAAATAAGGACGTTTATTTTAGGAAGAAAATCTTACAAGTATTGATGTTCGTATAAATTTTACCTTTTGTCCTTGGTCAAAGCTCCAGCTGAGAGCATTCCTGGGAAATGTGCAATGTTCATGTCATTTTGAGGAGAATAAACTATATTTTTTACCACTCTTGTAGTGCTCTGCATATTGAAGTCTAGAGAAGATTATAGGACTTACCAGTATGAACTACCAGATCTGTCTACTTTGTTTTGTAGCTGCAAAGTTTTTCGGTTCAGTAACATTAGATTATATGTATATTTTTTTTCTGTCAATCAGGTTTCAGGTTAAAAAGAAACAATTCTTTCGCAACTTTATGACCATTATGTTGTTTGGGGCAGTTGGTACAATGATATCCTTCACCATCATATCTCTAGGTATGATCATCTGACTTTCAGTTATTTGATCCAATGATCCTTGACTCTTAATTTTCAGCAATATCAATTTTCATTGTTGTGTACCAGTTCTTTGTTTTCCAATTCTTACGATATGAACTACAAGTGGAAGAGAAATCCTAAAATGTTTCATGCATTTTCTTCCAACTCGACTCAACTTTCCCCCCTCTCTACATATATATCTCCCCCCTCTTCTCCTTTCAAATTTTCTTGTGGTGATCATTTTGCATTGTATTTTTTTTTTTTGTAGTTGTTTAAAGATAGAATAAGAAACGAAAGAATAGATAGAAGAAAAAAGTAAATGGGATAGATATGAAAGAAATTGATATGAATAAAGATTAATTAAAAAATAAAGAAAAGATTATGAAAGAAATTGATATGAATAAAGATTCATTAAAAAATAAAGAAAAGATTATGAAAGAAATTGAGTTGAATAAAGATTTGTTTAAATAGGTTAAAAAAAAGAAAGAAATAAGAAATTGGGATGTATATGAATGATATTGCAATGAATAAATATTCATTTAATTACATGAGATAAAATAAGAAAATTTGATACACTGTAAAAAGAGTACTTAGTAAGTGTCCTTATCATTACATATACTGATCATCTACTATACGCAGAATGATAAGGTTGTTGGCAGTGCTTTTACTTCAGCTTTTAAATCTTGTTGCAGGTGCTATTACTTTTTTCCAGAAAATGGATATTGGTCTTGAAATTGGAGACTACCTTGGTAACTCCCTCCTCGTCTCTCTCTCTCTCTCTCACACACACACACACACAAAATACACGCATTCTGCAATATGACTGGAATTGTCTCTATAGTAACTCCTCTTGCTTCTTTCCAGCAATTGGAGCAATTTTTGCCGCAACAGATTCAGTTTGCACGTTGCAGGTACATTTTACATCATGTAACCTTGAGTTGCTGTAAACCTTTACTACGATGACACCTATATCTTGTAATGCAGGTGCTCAGTCAGGATGAGACACCATTGCTGTACAGTCTAGTATTTGGAGAAGGTGTTGTAAATGATGCAACATCTGTGGTGCTTTTTAATGCGGTTCAGAACTTCGACCTTTCTCATATCAATACCACCGTTGCTCTGCAGCTAATTGGAACCTTCTTTTATTTGTTTATCTCAAGTACTGTGTTGGGAGTTGTAGTGAGTCTTGCTTCCTCTCTCTCTCTCTCTCTCTCTCTGGAAAATGATCAATACTGAACATTTCTCTTTTACTTCAGTCTGGACTGCTTAGTGCGTATGTCATAAAGAAGCTCTATTTTGGGAGGTTGGTGACAGTTACTCTCTTGTTTCTTGTCTCTATAGTCTATAGAATTTAAGGATTTAAGAGTGAAATTTTTGAAGAGATCATATCACATCTGATATGGTTGCTGAATCCCAATGAACTGAATAGTAAAATACTGATAATAAATATGTATTTGCTAATAAGTCATTGAGAGTCTGTTTTGTGTTCTCGGATGAACTGCAGGCATTCCACTGATCGGGAGGTTGCCATTATGATGCTAATGGCTTACCTTTCTTACATGTTAGCTGAAGTAAGTACCTGGATAACCTTTTTTCTGTACGGAACCTACTTGGATTTCTTTTCTAGAGATTAATATTATTATGTTGTAGACCTTTAAATCGTAGGAGTGGACACTTTTTCTAACCTGAGGCCTCTTGCAGCTATTCAATTTAAGCGGTATCCTCACTGTGTTCTTCTGTGGGATTGTCATGTCACATTATACCTGGCATAATGTTACTGAGAACTCAAGAATTACCACAAAGTATGTTATTTCTTTCATTTAAGACACATTCAAACTGATTAAAATATCACTTGCATTTCTTAGTAATGATTTAATCACAATGCAGGCATACCTTTGCAACATTGTCATTTGTTGCTGAGATCTTCATATTTCTCTATGTTGGTATGGATGCTCTAGACATTGAGAAATGGAGAGTCGTGAGCGATAGGTATTTTTGTTGTGTTGGTCACATATACAGTGGTGGATGTTGGTAACCATAACAATTTCCCGATATATTGTAGATATTCTTATATCACGTGCCTTTACTTTTTCAGCCCAAAAATGTCAATTACTGTCAGTGCAACTCTACTGGGATTGGTTTTGATAGGAAGAGCAGCATTTGTTTTTCCTTTGTCATTTCTGTCCAACTTAACCAAGAAGCATCAACATGAGAAGATTGATTTTAAGCAGCAAGTATGACCTCAATATCCCTATTTTAAATTTACATAGCCTCATTTGCTGAGCCTATAATCTCGTATTTGATATGCAGATCACTATATGGTGGGCTGGTCTTATGCGAGGTGCTGTTTCTATGGCTCTTGCTTACAACCAGGTGAATCTTAGCTCTGTATTCTCGGCTTAAAACTGTTATGCTGATTACACTGAAAAAATTCTACATGGTTTGTATTAGTTCTTGGATTGCATCTAAAGTGCTAGTGATCAGATAGTGTACAGTGTGGTAGGTACTCGGTTGACTCATTACTTTTGCTCATGCAGTTTACTAGAGCTGGCCATACCCAGGATCGTATGAACGCTATCTTGATTACCAGTACGATAACAGTTGTGCTCTTCAGCAATATGGTAAGACTTTTACTGCTATTAGCTTACTGTTGCTTCACATAATTTGCATGTGCATTAGGTTCTCCAATAGTGATTACTTGGGGTTGTTTTTCTGGTCTTCAGCCATTGAAAAGCCGGAAAAATCCCAGGCCCACTTAAAGATAATAGAATTCGAAGCAGATCAGTTTTGGAAGAAAATTCATGTGTTATAATTGCAGGTATTTGGCCTACTGACGAAACCTCTGGTGAGGTTCTTGATGCCCCCATCGAAACAACTAAACAGAATGATATCTTCAGATTCAGCTGCACCAAACTCGTTCACCGTGCCACTTCTTGGCGACTGTCAGGACTCGGTAGCCGAACTATTTAATGAAAACGGACAGACCTCCGAAGGTCATGAAGATGGCCGGACTGTGGGCCGGCCAAGCAGTTTACGAATGCTATTGACAAAGCCCACTCGTACTGTCCACTACTATTGGAGAAAATTCGATGATGCTTTCATGCGTCCCGTTTTTGGTGGCCGTGGTTTTGTCCCTTTCGTTCCCGGCTCACCAACAGAGCAAAGTTTGCATTGGCAAGGAGAAGAAAAACAATGATTTATCAATCAGCCTTGTTGCTAAGTGGCATATGCAGACTCAGTTTTGGGCCTCTGTTTTTGTAAAATTGAATTGCGACTTTATTTAATAGAGATTGCAAGTCTGCTTCACTTTACATTGGTTTCCACTGAAGAAATTTGTACTTGGGAGCTTTAAAAGGTTTTCTCTCAAGAAATATCGAATCGGTTTTTTCTTCTTGTAATCAATGGATTACACAGGGTGAAACTATTTTTGTATCATATGATGTATAGTAGCAAGGTGATTTATTTCATTCGTGTGGAGTGCAGAATTTTCCTGAATAATTATCAATTATTTTGAGAATTGTGTCGACTTTTTTGCCTAAATCAAGATCAGAATTGTATCCCCCTATTGTGTGATTCCAATAGGCATTTGTGTTTGTTCTATCAAGTCCTATGGATGGGTCTTTAAATTTTGATTTTTGTCCACATCAAGTATTACGTTGAAGTAGTAAAGAACAAAGAACGTGCATAAACTGCATGTAATATATGGGTGTATTTGCTGCAGTGTCGGTAACTAAATGAAGAACTCTTAGTATGCCGTCCATCTCATCTTTCATTCGTTTGTCCACATCTCTTCCAGTAATTTTTTTTTCCAAAGTCCATTAATATAAATTAACAATAAAAAAAAAAATAAAAAAAAACAGTTATGGTACATGGTTTATTTTTTTTAATATTTACTGATGTACTTCATTCTAGCATTAAAAAAGAGTTATGGAAACGTAACCACTTTCTTGGAATTGGAAGAGTATTATATTTCTCGATTTCCTTGATTTTTATCAGTTTTTGCTCCATATTGGGATTGTTAACCAAGAAGAGGAAGAACTAGGAAAATTTTAGAAAATTGGCGTTTTGTAGCATTGTTATTGCCCGTACACTCTCACTTCAGCTATTGGAAAATAGAATTAAATTACATAAAGATTCACGAACCTCAGATCAAATTTTGTAACTTATCATATGCATTTTGTCAAATATATATTGCGCCAGTATTTGTCGCATAAATACATATTATCACTAATGTCACACATATCCATATATATATATATCAATACATGTACACCTCGATGGTCGCATGTCTACATCTAAATAGATATTACACAATTATATTTCATCAAGTGTAACATCTACGCGTACCCAAAAGAAAAAAGAAATATAAAAAAATTAAACAAAAAGTAACCACCTGTATTCTATAATCCATCTGTACGAAATTTAGTACAGAGATGTGAAGCAATAGCATACAGATTCTAACTACTCAAATACCTCCCATTTTGCCTTTTTTATTTGATAAAATCAGTTCTTTATACATTCATAAAATTTGCGAGATTTCCACCACCTCTATCAACATGCAGAGTATGAAGGATGGTTGGTTATAAAACCAGCCACTAGATATGTCATATACCTCGCATATAGAAATACACTTCTATCATCAACTACTGAGCTCTGAGTAATTACTTAACTAACCTCGATAAAAATACCCAATCATCCAACTAATCAGCGCCACCATGCAGACGAACAGTGGGGGGAAACCAACTTGGATTTTTCTTACACTGTTCTTCGTCCTCGAGATTGCCTGTAGGGTAAAAACGTGATATTTCTCTCAAGTCCCGATATGATGTTTTCTGACATAGCTCGTGAATTCATCAATTATGACTCACTGTTTATTAGTTGATGAAAAAAATGGACAAAAAGGAAATTTGAGGAAAAACATGTGGGGATTCACTCACAAAATCTTGCTTTAACGCTTCCTTCTCACGAGCGCTGTTTGTCTTCTCTTCTCTTAGCTTCTCAATAGTGTGATGTGCCTGTAAGAAAAGCCAGAATCGATCATTTGCAGCATTCAATCGGAATAATGCATCAGTTGAGCATTAATAATTTCCAGCACCGCGTACACTTGATTTCTGAAACTTGGAAATGAGATTGAAAATAGATAACAAAATTACATGGAAATTTGACCTATTTGTGAAAAAACCATATAGAAATTACAAATATCCTCTTGAGGTTCTATTTTTCCATACAAACACCCTTCAATAGGTGCAATTTGTATCACATAAACAAAAGTCAAGGGAGGTGTTTGTAATTTACAAACTTCATTGAGCCTTTTTGTAAATAGGTAAAACCTCAAAGGGTTGTTTCTGCAATTATTCCAATGACGAATTATATAAATCATGGATTCAAGTGATGCAGGGACAACAAATGCGATCTACTTTTCAACATTGATCATTGAACTTAAATGAAAGTAATTTTATTTCTATTTAAAAAAAAAAAAAAAAACAGGAGCTTCTTCATATTTCTACTTCCCAAATGAAGTATATGCAGCTTTAGAGTACATGCATTCCCCAGAATTCTGATATCTGTCGATGCAGTACTAACCTCAACAAGCTTAGAGTCCAAGGCATTAATCATTGATCTCAAATCCTCAACGTCTTTCATTAGCTTCAAATTTACCTCTTCTAAATCTTTCACTTTCCTTGATTTGTCATCCCTGTCAGAGTGAAATTCCTCGTCCTTGGAAGGAATGGACTGCTTATTGTCCATGATCTTCAGTGATCTAGACTCTTCCATGTTTTTTACAATTTTGGCTGCCTCCACTTGCCTAGTCAGCTGTGCCCAAGAAAAGAAAATAGAAAAAATTTAATAATTTGATTCTTTAAATCTAAACATACAACTACGTAGATAACTGATGATAAAACAGAATAAGTCGCACCGCACCATCTACAAAGAAATTACCAAGCGACTCTAATCAAATCATAATGGGCAGAAGAACCGAGTTTGTTACCTTAAACCCTGACATCTGTCACCCAAAGATCTTAAATGAAGTGATCTTAAGATTACTCACCAGGTCAGGAGGAGGGGAATTTTCAACTCCATTCTGCAAGTTATCTTTTAGCATTTTAGTATCGTAAGATGGTTCCTGCTTGATAGATCCATTAACAGGCAACAAAACAGGTGAAACGATTTCTTTCGGCATAAAAGTTTCATAAGATGCCTCTTGCTTCAAACCTACATCAGCTCGTGGCTTTGCTGGAGAATTAGGTGGGCTAATAAGAATGACCCTGAGCTTGGTTTCTTCAATATACTTTAGACTTTCTTTTGAGAACTGCCAGATGGGTGGGGGGATAAGATCCATTATTTCCAGTAAAAGAGAATGCATTACTACATATAAATAATAAAAAGTCATTGTAGATGGTATCCTACCATGCCAGGTGTAATCTCCTCCTCAGTTGTGCCAAATGGTACCACAGTGCTCTGGATCAGGAACTTATCCTTACATTGCATATCCGAGGGAGCCGATTTCTGCGCTTGCATGGTAACTATATGGGAGGAATTAGTCAAAGTTCTTGCCAGATAAGCACATTTAATAATATGTCATCAATGATGTAAAACTTCAGTCATGAATCTTTATTCTGCTAAAAAGAGGTTGATACTTGGTAGTTACCAAATACCTATATATACATGTCACCAGAATGCATACTATAGGCAGTGCATATATTGTATAAGCCATTAAAGATTACGCAAAATCCATCATAAAAGTAAAACTCCAAGGAGCATCTCCAAATGGAATGGAAAGTCGGGTTAAGGAAAATTGCAGAGATCATTATTTATCATTAACATGGGTATCATGTGATGTAACTTGACTTCTCCATCTACAACCCATACGAATGCCCAAACTTTTTGGGTTTGACAGTGAAAAAGTAAATTCTACCCAAGAGACTTTTAATTCATGAATTAGGACCATCATTTTCCAATTACATTTGCATGCTATAATTATTAAGTTAAATTTATGGAGGAAATCTTTGCAACAAGCTGATAGGAGATCAGTTGCTTATACTATATTGGATCAACTATATATAAAATTATAATCAGCTATACACAGGGTTAGATCTGATCATTTATCATTACAGTATAATGTCGCAATTTAATTTCTTTTCACGATAAGTCATAGGTGGATGGCCACACGATTATGAATATCTGATCATATATATTTACACAAATTAGAATAGCCTTCTGTAAGAATTACTGTACAATTTAGTACAGCCAAGAAATGTTAGAATTGCGAGACAAATAATCAACATCATGGTTGGCGACATGTATTTAGCCCAGCTATCAGAAAATGCTATGTAAAATCTTTCATCTGTTTTACCATCCAAACTAACAGCACCATTGTTCTTTAAACCATTTTAACAATATATCACCGTCAAACCCCAACCAGATTCATAACCATATGATTGGTACAAGCATTACCCAAATATCTATTCTTGTTTCAACAAAGACTATTCTTCATACATTAGTCCACTGGCCATTGATAAGATAGTCATAGCAGTGAATAGTTGTGTAATGCCACACCTATCATCAACCACACTCCAAAAAAACAAGAGATGGAAGTCAGAACAAGGAAAGAAACTAAAATACCTGTGAAATCATATGTTGACTTTGGCTTGATTATACCTACATTCGGTCTCACACAATACTTCTTTGGTGATGTAGTCTTAACCTGAAGATGATCATTGTAAAGCCAGTTCCATTAATCTCTCTTAGAAAGGAAGACTTTCATCCACATTGATTTATGATCAAATTCTAAAATAGAGAACACTTTAATAACCTAGCTAATTGTATGATCAGGCTGTAGCATTTTTCAAGAAATCAATGCATAAGATAGTGCACAAGTACAGTAATGAAAACCATTTCACCTTGAAAGCTACATACTGGTCAGTGACATTGGAAAGGTAGACGGCACATGCAGTCTGTTTCTTCACCTCAACTAGAGAAGCCAAGGGGAATGTCAGACAATAAACATTTGTAGGATGAAGAAAAAAAGGCAACTACTGAAGTAGCAAACAGTATGAGAATCTAGTTAAATTGACAACTACAAAGATGTTCAGCAACAAAATTCCAAGATAATAAAAGAACGAAGAAAAAGATAACAAAAAAACGAAAAAGCAAAATTTTGAAAAGTTTGATAATAAGTGTGTACCAGGTTAACAAACAATATGCAATGTGCAGATAGTATAAAAGCACAAGAGAGCAAGCATGCTCAAAAATGTATAAAGAGATGATGCTATAATTCAGTTAAAGGTAAGAAACACATATTTTGGGGAATTAATACAGTATGCTCAGTAAAAGCACAAGCAGATAGCAATAATATGCAATTAAATTAAACCTATTACACTAAATTCAATGTACCACACAGACACATGTATGTTGACCAGTTGAGTTCTCCAGAAACAAATTCAATAGAGTATACTAAAACCAGTATAAACATTGTCCGGATCTTCCTCAGATTACACACTTCTTTCACAGTAAAAAATTCACTGAACAAAATGAGGATGTGACAAAGGGCATACAAATTCAGCAACGATGTGACTATGGCATGGAGCTGAAGCTTTATTGTTTTTTTTTTTTTTTTTTAAATTTGGAGTGTAAGGTGTCTTAAATTCTTCCAGTAGTCCCTAACTGTCATCAAAACCAAGACAACTCAGTTCTAATCCATACATCACAACTTCTACTCCACATCAAACACGCATCAGAAATATCAACAAGAAAGGACTGTGCAAGATATAAATTATCGTCTGCACCTAAATTTGGATGCAAAGAGATTCTAGGATTTCTTTTAACTGAAGGCCAACAGCAAGAGGGGCAGAATAGCTCTTATGAACATCAGTACAGAATAGCTGCGGTATCTAATACACTTACATACGAACTTAAGTTCACGAGGCTGAATCTCCACTAGCTGAGTACCCATATTTACCAGACCTGTAATATTAAGCAGAGGTAATCAACTGATTGCCGCAAATTACACCATAGAAGTTCAATCTACCACTCAACAAATTAAAAACAACATAAAAAGAAAAAAATCGCTCATTATTCTATACTAGTTCAAGGCAATTCAACATAAATGCACTCATCACACTAATTGATTTAATGATTTCTAGTCTTCTCTTCCATAATTAAAGACATTTAGTTACAACACAAAATAAGAAATTATAATTAACTAATAATATTATAAAGGAAAAAATTTGCAATTTCCATTTCAACTATATACATATGAAACAACATTCATAAGTCCATCTTCTATCAGCGCGATCTACTCATTCAAATATACAGCACCGCGCCACTAGTTTTTCTCCTTAGATTCAAATAATCTAGAGCAAAAACACATACCGCTTCAGCAAATTATTACTCTATCTGCAAAAGATACGACTCATCGCAATCGCAACAGAAATCAACACTTCCGGTGATCGTCGTTCACACAACAGACGCACGTACACAGCGTGACATAGATAATAAGAAGGAGAACTTACCGAGATGCTTCGCGAACCTCAGATTGGATATTTCACAGAATGAAGAATTTCAAACTCAAAATGTAAATAGTTGAAGCACTCACTGATAAAAATCAGAGAGACAGTGAGAGAGAAGGTAATCGGAAAAACTACTGTATATGGACTGTCAAATTTTATGAGCGAGAAAAGAGAGAGAATTTTCTTTTTACCGAGAGAAATGGAGTAGACTTTAAGCGATAAAGTTGAGGTCTTGGGAAGTGATCCTCTGCAGGCGAGACCATTGAAATCAAGGTACAAACTGGCTGCGGGAGTAACAAGATACTTTTTAACGTGGTCTTCGCTAAAAATAATAATTAATGTTGTAATTTAAATTTTATTTTTTTTAAGTTACAATGGGAATGAAAACTATCATTCAGATTTTATTCAAGTTGAAATATGTATCTGTCGTTGGAATAACACATTTTAATTGTTGTTTTGTTGTCATAATATGAACAAATACTTATGTATTAAGATGCTATAAATCTACTTTTAAAACAAAAGCTATAAATCTACTTTATATATACATGCATATATATATATATATATCTTTTTTATATCTACGTTAAAATTTTCCCAAGGTACATGCATAAATTAGTATTTTTTTACTTTTGTTAGGAAAACTTAGAAGTCATTAACTCATTATGATCTTCCATCTCAATCCTCAATTATATAATTTATATTTTGATGTTAATTTTATAGTTCATTATATTAAATATATTATATATTAATTAATGATGCCGTATATACATATGATATATCATATATTACTTACTATTTTGGAATAACAAAAACAATATAAATGGAAGATGTTGTTTGCATTATTTTATTATTATATATATTGTATGCATTTTAAACTCGATAGTTGATTTATAAATTTGCATTTATGACGATCAACAAAATAATTGAAAAATATCAATAAATCTAATCAATTTCTTAGCATGCGAATGTATATCCAATGGGTATTATACTTGCTAATATAATATTCAATATTTAATTTTTATTTTTATTTTCAAGCCTAAAAAGAATTAACTGGACAATACAATGTGTATTTAGTAAATAAGCTAAGTAAATGTTATTCTATGTTATAAATTGGACTATATATTTGTATCATTCAAAATAAAATCTATATATATGGAATGCAAATAAATATTTATTTTCATATCATACAAGTTCACGTGTAAAGAAGTTTTATACAAGTTTTTATGTGAAACAAGCACACACACTTATACCAACAATACTTATGGGAATGACATAACCATTATAAATTGTTAGGTAAATGTATCTAATTTTCGGCTAGAACATGGCTAGATGGATTATACAGGGGCAATTCTCATTCCTATTCTCTATATTGGCAGTTATCTCCATCATTCTCTCTTTATATTATGAGCATGTTTTAATGTATTTATTAGTAATGTATTGTACATCTAGAGTTTCACATTATATCACATCAAATGTAACTCTATTTATACATCAATTTGAAACACGTTAAATTGTATTCATGCATGATCAATGGATCAACATTTTATATATTAAGTGCCAAATATATATTTATACATTTAACCTATTTATAATTTATAATATTATACATGAGAAGAATTTATTTGGTTATTTCAATTTCTAAATTCATGCCATATCAAATAATTTAGGGTTAATAATATTTTCTCATCCGAACTATACGTGATTTTACACTTTTTGTTATAAACTTTTAAATGTTGCACTTTGTCATATGAATTTTAAATTTGTTGCATTTTACGGTATTAGACAAATCATAGCCGTACACGTGTCCTAAACCAACGGCTATGATTTGTTCAATACCGTAAAATGCAACAAATTCAAAGTTTATATCACAAATTACAACATTTTAAAGTTTATACCAAAAAATATAAAATTATATATAGTTTGGATGGGAAAATATTTTTAACCCAATATTTTATGTCAAGTATATCAACTATCAAACATGTTAAACAATTGAGAAATAAACTAAATAAATTAAAAATGTATGATTAGTATACAAATAAATCCAACATTTCATTTACTAGAAAATATTTCTTACTATTTTTCAAAAACTAATTATTATTAATTTTCACTTCCAAAAGATTAAATTATTTTTAAAATATCACTTACTAGTTAATTAAAGCTACCCTAAAAATATCACTTAATTTTAAAACTGTTGCTTTGGAAACTTGCAGGCGCTTTTGTGACCTGTAGCCAAGGACAGTAATGTCCAAATTGTACAACTTCACAATGCAGTGTTGGAGAAATCGTCATTTGTGGTGCTTTCTAGAGAAGTCGAGTAAAGGAGGCTGCTTCAGAGCCGTTGTACCTAATCGTCGGTTACGTTGCGGTTGTGGTACAGGTTAGTAGATGCACCTGCTTTGAATCCAAGGCCGCGTTTGGATTCTCTTTTTATCTTTTCTTCTTTATTTCATTTTCATGTACACGTGTATCATTTGTTTTTTTTCAAATTTTAAATTTCATTTTCCACATCTCTTTCTTTTTCTCAACATTAATTTCATACATTTATTCAGTGATAAATATCACTAAATTGTCGTAATGAAATTGTGAGAATGAAAATCTTATAATCCTGTTTTGAACAGACAAAAACAATAAATTGCGTGCATATTTTAATATTCACTATTAGTATGTCAGAAGAATATCATAAACTTTTTATAAGAAACTTATAAACTATATAAATAATTGATACATTAACATATGTTCTACAATTTTTAAATAAGAATTCTCCTAAATATTTTAAGCAATAATTTATCGGCACATGCACGTATACTAATATCAATAATACAAAATCTTGATGGTTATACTAGAATTAATTGTGATTTTTTTAATAAGGGATTACAATTATGTAAACAGATTTTTGATTTTATTAAGGATAATAAATATTTAATTTTGTAATTTTCGAGAATAAGCAATTGTTTCAATCAAACATTTGCCAAATTTTCATTGGCCAAAGTTCTTGTACTATGATTATGTGCTACATCATAGGGCACTCAATTTATGCGTCTTGAATATATTACATTTTTTATCAAAAGTAAAAAAACATTTATATGAAAAGTATAATAGTACTTTATAAGTTACAATAATATATTTGGTCTGATGTATGAAGTCAACTAGTGCGAACCGTTATAACATGAACTGATGTAAATATTAAAAACAAATAAAAATACAATACTTATTAAAATATACGAATTAACATAAAATAGAGAGTAAGATTTATGAGAAATGCACTGATGTTAATTATTCATGCATATAAAGTTTTTTTTTTTTTAGAAGTTTACACATCATTTTATACCTTTAAACTATTTATTTTAATTTTCATACCGAATGCTTTTAAGTATCTATATATTTCGTCATGATATATTATAATATCAACTTAAAACAAAATTTACTTGAATATGTGTTATTAATTTAAGAAAACCCAAATAAATTGAATTATAGAAAAGAAAACCAACTATGATTTGGTCAAATAAATAGCCTAGGCAAATTGATTATTGAGTTACTCATAATTATGGGTTCAAAACAAGAAAAAAACACTTTTGGGATCTAAAAGCTAATCAAAAGCAAGAATTTGATTCACTTTACTATCATTAACATAATATTTGTATTTTGATTAACTTTCTGCCCTTTCCAAGCTTTTGGATTCACTATTTTATTCACAAAGATGGATGAGAGGTAGGGGTGGGAATTTTCTTTTGGGTATCAGCTACCCGACCCGTATGGGTATTACTTGATTGAATCGGGTTTCATTATAAATTTATAAAATTTTGGGTGTTTTGGGTCGTGTACCCACAAAGTTTGGGTCGAATCGGATATTTTATTTATCACCCGATCGAGTTTTTGGTAACCGAATATAGTGTAAAATTCTGTTCAACCTTCTCTACTCAGATTTTCCTTTCTCTTACTTTGAACGATGAGGAGTTTATTTTGTACAAAGTGAAGCTCTATCTCTCCGACCCGACCCAATGAGTACCCCATTAGAGGTACAAAAAAAAAAAAAAGATTTTTTCGAGTGGCACTATTCGAATACCCAACTAAAATGGATACTTGACCTGAAAAATCCAAAATCCACCATCGACCCGATCCCACCCTTAATGAGAGGTATGATTATTAAAAGTGCTCTTGCTAAAAGTTTACTTATGTATAATGATGGGGAAAGAAAAAAAAAAACCTCTCAAAAAAACAAAATTAAATTTATGTGAGACAGTTTTATAAATAATATTTATGAGAAAAATGTTAATATTTACAACAAAATATATTTTATAAACTCATAAATTACTATTTACAACAAAATATATTTTATAAACTCATAAAAATTCTACTCCCGTATTTTTATTTCTGTAAACTGTAATAAACATATTTATTTGCAATTGTACGTATAAATATCAAGTTCTAAAGCTTTATAATCTTGAAAGTTTTGTGTAATTGGGTAATATGCTCTCTCTCTCAATCTTTTAAAGAAATCTTTATGTAATATGGCTTACAGCTAGTTTAGTTTGCTTAGCAACTTTCTCCTAAAGGACCTAAACTAGGTAGGTGGCTTGACCAACATCCTCAATTCTTGAATATGCTACAAAAAATTGGTAAACATTGACATTTTGTGAGAAATAATTTTAATATTGTGACACCTTAAGTTTTATTCAATAACCTGGAAATTACTCGGAGAATTGTGTAATTATGCTATAATGATATAAGCAATTTATGCGAAACCAACAAGTAGGTTTGCTTTATTTAATATCGATCATAAAAGCTCATTTAAGTTGGATTTGTGAAAATAATTAAATGAAGCTTTATATTAGATCTTCCTTCGTTAGATTGGGAAATCCTATTTGAGCTCTACTAGTCTATTCCATCAACCAATTATAATCATTTTCAATAAATAAATTAAAGTATCACTGAATTATAATAAAATACGAGTAAGAGCAATTAATATTTGATGTGTTTTTACATTATTTCTATTTTTTCATCATTCAAATCAACTTGAAACAAAAATTGCATACTACAAATTTTTATTGAAAACAAACATAAAAATATCAAGTAAGAAATCAAGTCGAGTTGAAATACAATAATGTAAATCTAACCTATTTAAAATTGTGTAGAAAATCAAAACAAAATTCAATTTCAGATAACATATATATATATATATATATATATAATGTCTTAAAATATCACTAAATTAAATAAAGAAGACTTTTTTACCATTCAATTTTTTTTTTTTACCTTCCTACCACATTTTTGGTGAATTGTCAAAAAAAAAAAAAAATCCTCACACATTTTTGAAATAGTGCAAAAATGACCGATGTGATGATAAATTTATCTTATCACCACTACATTTATATATTACCAATAAGGATAAATTTATCATTTTATTATTAGTATAATAGTTTTTTTATACCATAAAATCAAATAAAATTAACTTTTCAACCTCAACATATAAATTTGTTAATTTTTTTTACCGCAATTTGGATGAAAATTTTAAAATAACTCTTATACTCATATGATCAAGGTTGTTGATGACATGTGGGAGATGCTATATATATTGGTAAAATTACATTTTTTTTATATTAGTAAAAAAAAAATTAGTAGAAAAGGAGGTCACTAGCCTAACTATTGTAGAAAGAGATGTTATCTCTTTTATTGTATTGTTGTAGTAGTATTATTTATCCTGAATGATGAAAATGTAAACTACTATATTAATTATGATAGAAATGAGTATTACATATATACATATATAATGAAATGCTCAATTTTTAATATATCTCTAATAATCTCATTCTTTCGTTAAATAAAAAATTAAATTAATAAATATTTTAAAATTTTAATATATCAATTATAAATATATATTAATATATCTACGGTGAAATCAATCTGAATTATTTTTTTTCCGCTTGAAAACCCTAGAGCAAAGCTTAGCCCATAATGCTGGCCCAATAACATTTCGATTCCACTAAACTCGCATCCAAACACTCCCATTTCGATACCGTCAAAGAAGGGAGAAAAACACCTATAAAATAGCTGATCTTTTCTTCTTCCCCACTTTGTATATTTATTACTATTAACGTACACACACTCTTCGTGTTCTCCGCCACCCTCTTTTCTCTGTTCTCGATTTCTCAGATCCGTTTTTTTGATCGCACAGAGAAATGGCTTCGTTTGCCGCTTCCAATGTTTCGTTCGTATCTGTTTCTTGCTTAATCAAGCAAAATCAGGTTACATTCCGCGATCTCTCAGTTTTTCTTTTTTTGTTTGTTTTTTTCTACTGTTTTTGTTCTTGAGTTCTTTGGATGGGTTTTTATGTTTGTGATCCATGATATTTAGTTATGAGGAATTTTTTTTTTGATTTTTTGATGCAAAATTTGAGGATTTGAATTTCTGAAGTGTGTAATTGGTGGTAAAGTTTTCTGATTTCTGATCTTTAGCCATGGGCTTGATTGTGGAAAATTAGTAATAATTAGTATTTGACTGTTTGTCTGTTGGTAAACGCTTGGATTCTAAATATTGATTAATCATCCAGTTTTTAATTATTTATTGATTTTATTTTGTTGAAAATATAATATTTTTTAATTGTGTTTAATTGTTTTCTTATGATCTATAGATTACTGATTCATATTATGTTCTTTTATTCTTTTTGAGCTGTGTATGAATGTATGTATAAACGCATCTATACACATTCTTGAAATTAGTAAAATCTGGAGATTATTTGTAGAGCATTGATTTCAACTGATGTCTGATGCTAAAGTTAGTTTTTTTTCCCTTTTTTTATTTTTATTTTTTTTATTTTCAGAATTTGCAGCTTTGTGCTGCACTTTTGACATTGTTCTGCAGCTTCTATAAATACAGACACACCCAATGACATTGGAATGTTTTTTGCAGCAGGTTTCAAATTTGAAGAAGACTTCACTTTCATTCAGTGGGAAGGGCTTCCAATCTCATAGAGTGCCTTCTCTTCGTTTCCGAGTTGCCTGTGCTGTGCGTACAATTTTATAATTACCATCTATTTTAGTAATTGCTATTTGACAATTCTGCTTCACTGTTAGTATTTGTTTGTGAAACTTCTAGCTGTTCTAATTATTTTTATGCGAAATTATGGATCATTTGAGCAGGCTAAGCCAGAGACTGTAACTAAGGTTGTTGAAATTGTGAGGAAGCAGCTGGCTCTTGCCGATGATCGTGAGGTCAATGGAGAGTCGAAATTTGCTAATCTTGGTGCTGATTCTCTTGACACGGTAATGCCTTTTCTGTTATGAGACATTCTGTTTCAAAGTGTCTTTGCTGCATATTGTTTAACATTTTCACTATATTCGGCATGCTAGAGTTCTTATGTGTAGCTATTGTTTGGAAATTATCATGCTTTCCTTTGGTTGCAGAGGCAATTGGTTTATGGTTTGTGTCTAAACAGTTTTATAAAGTTGAAATGCAGTAGAATTTTAACTTTATTTATAAAATTATACAAAATTAATGAATTAACCTATACAAGAAAGCTATTTTCAATTTTCTAACAATCTAAACTTAAGTTCTATTGACTTTTAAGTACAGTTAAGAAGCCATGGAATGTAGAATCTGTTATTATTATTGTTATGTGTTGATAATATCAAGTAGTTCCAATACATATACCTGTTCACTGAGGCACAGTCACTACCCTACAACTAGTGGGATGTAGTAGTTATCTTGTATAATTATGTTGTTTTATCAATTCATAATCATACTTATGATATATATCTTTGTGCTGGTGTAGGCTGCACAAGTTTTTGTTGTATCAACATTTTCAATTAATATTAGTTTCTTCATTTTAGTCAAAACATAATAGACGTGGTAATTATCTAAATACCATTATTCTTCAAGAATTTGCAATATAAATTTAACAAATATTTCTCATTCTTATATCTTTCTCTTATACTTTAGTCAAACATAATAGACCTGGTAATTATCTAAACAACGTTCTTAATGGTGCTATGCAAACATAGTAAAATGTGTTACACAAGTTTTTTCTTTGTAATTCCATTATGAACACTGTAAACAATTTGGAGCATGATATGTGTGATGCATCACGAATGTTGGCAAATCAAGCTATGTAGATTTTTGAATGCTAAGATATCAAGTTATCAGATTATAATACTTATTGGCTTATTCACATAAATTTGAAAGCATCGAATCAGTATAAAATATTGGTTTAAATATTGATTCTTTATGTTCATTTTATGCCCAACCAACGAAACATCTAATATGTTCTCTAAGGATCATTTCAATATGTAACTTAATGGGATTCTTTTGGGGCTTAGGTTGAGATTGTGATGGGACTCGAGGAGGAGTTTGGAATCTCTGTCGAGGAAGAAAGTGCTCAGAGCATCGCCACTGTTCAAGACGCAGCTGATCTCATTGAGAAGCTCTTGGAGAAGAAGTGCTAAGCTTAGCTGAAATTTAGCACCTAAATAGGTTTACCAGTCTGTAGCAAAATACATTCTATTCGAATGATGTTCTGGATTGTGTCGTCAGTACTTTTCCATGAGGAACCCTAAACTAGTTGTTTGTCGTGGTGATTTTTGTTTCTGTTTGAAGTAACAATCTTGTTTTGTTCTGTTCTTTGGATTCTTTTGATCTATATCTATTGTCATAAAGTTTCCTTTTGGTTTTTGTGTTGGTATCTATAATCTGGAGTGTTTGTTTCATTCAAATGCAAGGTAGGTATTATATTGCCAGTAATTATTGAATAAGTAGTGTTACTGCGAGTCTAATGAAATGCATTAGATGCAGACTATGCAGTATTTCATTTGCGCATACACACACATTTATTTATTTAATTATATCTATTATTATCTATATAAAAGTTTGGATATTTCTTATAAAATATGCATTGCCGAATATATCCATATTATAGATTATTGTTTAAGATTATAATAGTAATTTACTTAATATTTAAATTTTATATTAAAATTTTAATTAATTCAAAATCTTATAGAATCCTATTATAATTAAAACTTTAATATAAAAATATTATATATACAATATTTATATTATTATTATTATTTATTTAAATTGATTTCCACATGCATAATCTAAAATTCATATATATACACACATACAATTGGGCAGTAATGAGACGGGGATCTCCTCATAAATATAAAACCTCTGCCCAAGTTTAAATGGTTTATTTTGTCTAACTTGTGATATTGTACCCCCAAATTGCCATAAATAATTTTTATTTTTAAATTTACTCAAGTTGAAATTCTTCCATTTTCTGAAACTAATTTGTACTCTATGACTATTGTGTCTTCAAATATCTCAATTTTAATTCTTCAAATAGCAATTAGTTCTTTTTCAAACAAAGTAGTTCTAAAGCTACTTTAAAATCACCACTTATGAAAAAATTAACACATAACAAATTATATATATATCACGTATGTATTGTCAGATCAGCAAATCTGATCCCATAAGAAACTCAACGGTAGGCTCCTTATTATTACTCTCTCTATATATTATAATCATAAATATATTGCTTTTTTTTAAATATATTTTCAAAAACAAATTTGCCACCTGTTTGCAGATACACGATGCATTTTATTATGTATATTGGGTATAGTATCATCACATGTTCGCATAAATTATACATGTATTGTGCGAATCTATACACTAATCTAATACAGTAATTTGCAATATTCAATTGCGAGTGTCAAAATTTCATTAACCAACTATATATTATTAATAGTCCTTATCAAAGTAACGACAAATATACTTACCTGGAAAGTACAACACACTTTCTTCCTTTTGCTTTAAACAAACTTTAAAAACTAATCTTTCTGCACAACACTTCACTTGACAGCACAAGCTGAGATTCCCACGAATCTTTTAACTCCCGATTTAAATTCATGATAATAAATTTATGGATATTGTTTTAACTCTTGATTTGAAATTCATGATAATAAATTTATCGATATTGTTTATGGTTTTTTTATTTTTTTGAGTAACTTTCATGCATGAATCCAATTTACATTATTCGAGTTATTTAAAACCATTCTTTTAAACAAACATCATTACACTACATATACATTTAATTCAAGAATCAAATACGCCATTGTGGAAAAGCAAAAAAAAAAAAAAAAAAAAGGTACCCATAATAGCAAAGAAGAATATTGATAAACAAAAAACAATGCATATCACATCATGAAAGGCATCACTAACCAAAAAGCCAAAACCCCACAAAAGACTTCAACTTTAAACACCAAAATCTGAGAAACTGCAGAGGATTCTTGCAATGGCCCAGATGGTGCAAAGGCACTATCCGGGCCGACAGAGCTTATCGAATCTGGGTTCGGGCTTCGGGTGGAGGGGATGGTGGGGCCCGTCGGAGGCAGGGCGGCGCCGCCGGGGGAAGGCAAGAGAGGAGCAATATCCGGTGGGAGTTCTGTGTATGGAGAGATTGGAGGGTCTGGTAGAACTGCAGGTGCTGCTGAAATTGTTGGGGTTTGTAGGTTTATTTGATGAGAAGGGATTGGTAGAGAGATGAGGAAGATCAGAGAGAGAAAGTGGGGATAGTTAGCCATTGGTAATGATGGGTTAATCTTGAGTTAGAGAGAGAAGAGAGTGAAGATCAATATGGGGTTGAGTGCACAAAAGAGTTGGTGATAATTGGGAAGTGATGAAGGTATAATGGGGTTGCATGTGGTGGACATGTGAGTCATGAGACAAAGGTTTGCTTGGCAGTGGGATTGGTAATTGTTTATGTAGTTTTGCAGTGGTTTTTCAATTATTGGTTGGGATTACAATTATTGTGCATTTGATGTTGTACCTTTTACTCAGTCCCATATTCTCTATGATTATTTTGTGTTTCATCCATGTATTACTGTCAAATCTATATTGTTTTAATAGTGATTTTAGTTTATAATTTTGACTAAATATAATAAACGGTGTAGTTTCGACAATAATACTTGTGTGGGATATGAAAAAAGTAGGGTTGAAAATGTCATTCACCTTTTATTGCTCAATCACATATAATGTTTGAGTAAGGCTTGTATGCATGTGTTACATGGATCTTAGATCCATGCAACGCGGGTCGGGTCGGGCTGAATCCGACCCGGATCCGCGCACTTTTTTTATTTTTTTATTTTTTTTTATCCTGACCTTTATATTGTGTTAGTGGTACCTTTATATTATGTTAAGTATACCTTTATATTATGTTAAGTATACCTTTATATAACAGTTTAGTTTTTAAAAAAAACCCTAATTTTGGCAAAAAAATCCTAATTTTGGCGAAAAAATTATAATTTCAACACAAAAAAATCCTAATTTGTACATATATACCTTTATTTAAATATTACGCATATCTTTAATTAATATTAGTCATACTTTTATATAATATATAAAGGTATAACTAACATAATTAAAAGGTATCACTAACATAGCATAAAGGTATATTTAACATAATATAAAGGTATGTTTAACATAACATTATAACTCTAAAGGTATGCTTAACATAACATAAAATTATAAAGGTATGACTAATATAACATAAAGGTATACTTAACATAACATAAAGGTATACTTAACATAACATAAAGGTCTAATGTAAAAGGCTTGCATAAAAGTATGCTTCATATAATATAAAAGGTCTTAAAGGTACACTTAACATAATATAAAGGTATACTTAACATAACATAAAGGTGCACTTAACATAACATAAAGGTCTAGCACCTGGAGCGAATTTGGGTCGGTTTGAGCGCACCCACCCAGGCGCGTGGGGGCGCGTGGGAGCGCGTGGAGACGCGTGGAGGGCGCGTGAACCGGGTCGGATTGTTGTGCATGGATCTAAGATCCATGCACAAGGTGTACAAAAGTTTTTGTGATAATGTTTTGATTGGTGTTTCTGAGAAAGGATTTGAGATTTATTTGTTTTGAGTTTGCAAAAAATTATATAATCTATTAAAATCCTATTTTATTTAAAACAAAAATACAATCATTAATCTCATACTATAACCTATTAATACACAAATTTTAATACACAATCTAAATTTCTACTATTACAATCATTCAATCATTACCAATATAATATTACACAATAATACATTTTCAATATTAATTTGACATCTACAATACTAATCATAACCTACAAAAATTCTAAACAAACACAAATTTTAACTATTTACATTTATTTCAAAAACCCAAAATTTCAAAATCAAATTTCTCAAATCCTACTTAAATAGAGTTTTAGTAAAATGAAAGAAACATAGAAGGATCTGGTAAAACAAAATTCTTGAATTTTGAGAAACATAATAAAACATAGTAATTTTTGATTGTGGATGGGGCAAAAATTTCAATCATGTTTGTGATGAAATTTACAGAATCCTATAATTTTACTTTTTCTATTTAGCTACGGTTCTAATAAAAAGATTTAATTTTTCAAAATAAAATAAAATCTATATAAAATTATTAAAATCAAAACTTTCCATACACCCCCAAAGTTTAGGTCCTGATAATAAAATTTGCTATTATCATTGTTAATTTAGTGTCTATTGATACAGGATGCATCATGTGCAGTAAAACAAAACAAATGTAGAAATTTTCAGTTGAAGGAAATTTTAAAATATAGGGATTAATAGAATATAGTAGATACAATGATTTAAGTAAAAACAGACTAGAAAATTCAGTACTTAACAATAATATAATAGTTTGTGGGCCGGTATTGTTACATGTTATTCTGAGTTTTGGGCTTTCAGCCCAATAAGCCCATAAAAACAGACATGACTCATGAGTGCAAAAGCGGCCCAAAAAGGGCAGGCGACCCACGCGATCAACCAAAATTAGAATGCCAAAATTTCAGCAAAAGCGTGCGCTAGTCATCCAATCACGACTCTGCTACAATTATTTATTTTTGAGATAAGAGCCTCGTACTTCTGTTCAGTCACATTAATGTTGACGTTAATTTTCCCACGCGCATATGTCTTTAGGGTTTATGGTATGTTTCCAATTTCACAAGTTTGGATTAAAAATTTTAAATCCTTGTTTGTTGAAGGATTTTTGTCAAAAATTATTAAATTTACTAAAATCTATTTTATTACAATTACATCAACTTATAACCTATCAATATAATAAATTAATCATTACCATTATATCAACTAACAATATAATATTATACATATATACTTTTTCCAGCATTTTATAACAAACACATATTTTAAATACGGTAATTCTATGTGGGCAGATTCTGCCCAGACAGAAAAGCAGAAAACATTAATTGAAATTTAAAATACTATGTTAAATGACAATTATATCCTTAATGAAAATATATACAATCAAATTTTCAAATTTCAAACCAAAACAATATTTCTCTCTCCACTCATTAATGAAACAATATTTTCTCCACTAATTCATAATTTATTGTCATAAATTACATAAAAAAAACTAAGACGTCTGTTTGAGGATATATAAAATTTGACTTGATAAATATTTTAAAATTATTGATTATTGTACAAATATTTGTTTGATGATGAAGAAGATTTGACCTGAAAAATATTTTAAATTATTAATTATCTTACAAATATTTGTTTAATGTGTGAAGATTCAAGTTGATAAATATTTTAAAATTATTGATTAACTTACAAATATTTTTGAATTATGAAGAAGAAGATTTGACTTGATTAAGGGTGGAGATTGGAACGGAAATTTCCGATATCCGCCTAATTCGATCCGAAATTTTCCGATTTTGGAACGAATATTTTTAATCCGAAATCCGAAAATACAAATTCCGATTTTTTCGAAAATTTTCGAATGGAAATCGGAATTAATTTTGAATTTTTTGGAAATTCCGAAATCCGATCCGAAATATTTCCGAAATTCAATTTTCGGAAATTTCAATTTCCGATCCGATCCGAAATTCCAATCCAATTTTCGATTTATTTTCAAAATTTAATAATACTATGTATTATATAATATATTTTATATACTTTATACTATTTGTAAATATAAATATACATATTATAATATACTTTATAATACTATATACTATATAATATATTTTATATACTTTATACTATATGATAGTATATAAATATATTATATACTATAATCTATAGTTTATACTGTAGTATCTGTAGTTGTTTAGTATTATTTTATAATATATACTATATATTATAGTTTATACTGTAGTTTTTTAATTATAGTATATTATGTACTACATATTATATACTATATACTGTATATTATATACTTTATTACATATAGTATAGTTTATACTATAATTTTATTTTATCCTATATACTATAGTTTATATTGTATACTATATATTATATGTATATAGTATAGTTTATACTATAGTTTTATTTTATACTATATACTATATACTATATACTATATACTATATAGAAGAATACTATATACTATATAGAAGAATACTATATACTATATATTATATACTTTATTACATATAGTATAGTTTATACTATAGTTTTATTTTATTCTATATCCTATAGTTTATACTGTATATTATATACTATATGTATATAGTATAGTTTATACTATAATTTTATTTTATACTATATACTATAGTTTATGCTGTAGTTGTTTAACATTATTTTATAATATATACTATATATTATGGTAATTTGCTAAAATATGAAACATGTATATGAATTTATTTATTTTCAATATAGGATATTAGAAAAGGCTATATAGCTAATAGACCAACTAATTAATTCCAATTAATTTTCTAAAATTCCGAAAAAATTTCCAAAGATTTCTGAAAAAAATTCTGAAAATTTCCGAAAAATTCCAAAAACATAGATACAGTAGATAGATAAATATTACGGTAGATAAAGATGATTATAGAAAAACATAGATAAAGATGATTATAGAAAAATATAGATACGGTAGATAGATAAAGATTACGGTAGATAAAGATGATTATAGAAAAACATAGATACGGTAGATAAAGATTTTCGCTTCAATTTCTGCTTGTAATACTTTTATTTTTTATTTTTTATTTTTTATTTTTAATGGAAATCTCAATTTATTTTAAAAAAATAGAAAGATTATAGAATTTTTTTTAAAGTTAACAGAAATATTATAAAAAAATTTAGAGATGAAGAAAAAAAAACGTTAATATAGTTGAAATAAAAAGTTTATTTATAAGATAAAAAAATATTAAATTATTATATATTTTACTAAAAGAATACTGTAATTCAAAAATATTTGTAAGTTAATTAATAATTTTAAAATATTTATCAATTCGAATTTTTTCCTTATCAAACAAATATTTGTAAGATTATCAATAATTTTAAAATATTTATTTAATTATTATTTGCATACCTTTTAATATTCATATCAATTCAATATGAACAATTCATATAGAACTTGTTGAAGTTATGACATCAATAATATCAATTGAAATATCTATATATATCAATATTTAACTTTTTTAGAACATGTCGATATTAATAATATTAATCATATCAATATTTAAATTTTTTTGAACTTGTCGATATTACAAACATCAATCATATATATTTATATATATTATTGAAATATCTATATATTGATATTAACAAAATTAATCATATATATTATTGAAATATCTATATATTAATATTTAACTTTTATAGAACTTGTCGATATTAACGACATCAATCATATCAGTATATAACTGGTTTTTTAGAACTTGTCGATATTAACGACTCAATATTTAACTTTTTTATAACTTGTCGATATTAAAGACATAAATCATATATATTATTGAAATATCTATATATTAATATTTAATTTTTTTAGAACTTATCGATATTAAGGACATTAATCATATCAATATTTATATTTTTTAGAATATTAACGACATGAATGATATAAATATTTAAATTTTTTAGAATTGGTCCATATTAATGAAATTAATCTACATATTAATATTTAACTTTTTTTTTAGAAGTTGTCCATATTTTCATTATACTGTATATTTCCTTTTTAAAAACTTATATTTATATTTAATATTTCTATTCAATTTGATTTTTTTATCTTATAAATAAACCTTTCATTTCAACTATATTAACTCATATTTTTTCTCCACTCTAAAAGTTATCTATAATATTTATGTTACCATAAATTTTTTTTTATAATGTTTCTATTTTTTTTGAAATAAATAGAGATTTTCATTAAGATAAAAAATAAAAGTGTTACGAGCAGATCTTTCTATTAAATATTATAATAATTCTGTTAATCTATATCTATTCTTATTTTAAAAGTTTTTTCATAATTTTTTTGTTAACCCATATTTGAATTTCAAAATTGTTCTAAAAGATTTTTATAATTTTTGTTATCAAAATTTCATAATTATTCTTATTTTAAAAGTTTTTCCATAATTTTTTTGTTAACCCATTTCTGAATTTCAAAATTGTTCTAAAAGATTTTTATAATTTTTTTATTAAAATTTCATAATTATTCTAGGAGTTATTGGAGAAGCAACACTTTCAAAGGTATGCAAATAATAATTAAATAAAGATCAACTTAATTGAAGTATGCAAATAATAATTAAAATAAAGAGTAAGTTAATTAAATTTAGTTATTATTTTAATAGCTGTATTGTATTTAGCGGGAATGAGTAGAAAACAGGCGCCATCTCATGGAGTCAAATTATATTAGGGTTAGAATAGTCATTTAATAATATTAATAACATTTTTATTTAATTTTTTTCACTTTCTGCCATGGCAGAATCTGCCCATTTAGCACGTCCCTTTTAAATATTCACCTTTATTTACAAATCCCAAGATTTCAAAATCAAATTTTCTCAATCTTATATAAACCCGAAACAAACATACCCTTAATGATTTCAATTCTTTTATTGAGTTTTTTTTTTAAGTAATTTTGAAACCTTGAATTTTAAAATACAATATTATACCTTTTGTGGAATGTTAAAAAAGTTTGATAGCTAAAATACTTCAATTAATATAAGTAATCATTTTCTCTATAGTCTTGTTATTTTTGTATAATATTTAGAAAATTGGACAAAATTTTCATTCTCATAAAAGTAAAAAATCGTAAGTTTCCTGTTGGAGTTTAACGATATGATCATATAATTTAACCCAATGTTATTTTTTATCGGATGACACAATATGATCATATCATGTAATCCTATAAAATATATATCGTGTTTCTCTATGATTATCATAGAATTACATAATATGATTTGAAAAAACATGAGATTAAACCATATGATCATAATTTGAAAACACTGAGATTAAATCATATCATGTAATGTTCGATAGAATTACAATTTTTTCTACTTTTATATAAGGACAATTTTATTTATTCTCCTGATTTATGATAGAAAAGTAATAAAATTAATATTTGTGGTATTTTAGGATATTATACCAATATTGTAATGCTTGTTTCTTTATTAGATTTTACTCAAATAACATTATTCTATATATTTAAAATAGGGGAAATACCTCAAAATAACCAAAAATATTTAATTTAATACCAAAATGCCCATTAATAAACCCATGAATTTACCCAAGTCACTATAGTTTTTATCCAATATACCCAAGTCAACGACAGCAAGATGGAATTCTGAAGTTGATGGGATGTGTCTGAATTTGAGTGACAAAAGATATTTTATGTAAGGCCTATCTTACATACTATTTCGTGTAAGGTTAAAAACTCACATTTTCGAGTAAGGCCTATTTGAAGTGCAATTTCGTATAAGGTGAAAAATTGAGATATTTCATGTAAGGCCAAAACTTCACTATTTTGTGTAAGGTTATATCACGCTATTTCGTGTAAGGTTGAAATCTGTAATTTCGTGTAAGGTTGAACTCGGCTATTTCATGTAAGGTTATATCTCGCTATTTCGTGTAAGGCCTACCTGAAATGATATTTTATGTAAGGTTAAATTCTGTAATTTCATGTTAGGTTAAATTCGACTATTTCGTGTAAGGTTGTATTCCACTATTTCGTGTAAGGTTCCATTCAGACCAAAATTCATGTAAGTCTAGAAGTATTAATTTTGTGGGCCTACCCATGTGTCAGTAAGGGGGTGGTTTCAAAAAAAGTTGGATAATTTAAACATTTATTATATTGAATTGAGTATAATGTGTATAATTATATTACATTTGGGTATAATAGGTACCCATTATTTCAAAGTGGCTAATTTTGGTAGCAATCCTTTTAAAATAACTCTTTTCAAAAAATAATCAATTCATCACTTAATTTCATTTCTACCTTTAAAAAAAAAAAGTAAAAAAGAATAAGATGTGAACTCCACGGCCCAATTACCTGCGTGGCTATGCGTGAACAATGTTTCTAGAAATAGATCGGCGCTATCATCAATATTTACGGTTGACCACACATTGGTCATTAATTGGAAATATATAAAAAAAATATTTTATTTTTTTGAAAAAAGAATTTTATTTTTTGATCTTTACCTACCCATCCTTTGAATCTCAATATATTCTGAATTTTCACTACAACTTTCTCTTCACTCTCGCTCAGTTCTATAACTTCAGGGGTGCTCTGAGGTAAACTAATTCAAGGAAAATAAGTAGAAAAGGTTTTTGATTCGTATTTAATAATTTATTTATTTCATTTTTGTGTTAGATGTGATTTGGTTTAATCTGTATTGAGTTTTGATTCGTTTCAGCTTTATATTCAAGCTATTGGTTGAGCTCTAGTGAATCTGATTATGTTATCCAATTCGTTCGTTGTTTACGTTTGTTTTTAAATAATTTTAATTTCAAGGTTTTTTTTTTTTTTTTCCCTTGATTGATTTGTTCATCTTTGAATAGCTACTGTATTTGAGTAGATTTTGGATTTGTTGCTGTAGTTTGGAGCTATCTTTTTATAGTGGAATTACTTCTGCGATTTTGTTTATTACATTTTGAAGTATTTTGCTCATTTTGGGTGTTGATTGATGAACACTCAGAATGGATTTTTCTGAGTGTGATTCAAATCAGTGTTTCTAAAAGAATGTTAAAATTTGTGATGTTTGATAAACAATCCATTCTTGAAAATTTTTGGACTCTGTGCAATGCTCTGGATACGTACTATATGATTGTCTCGATTAGTCGGATAGTTGCATTTCATAAGGTGTTTTGTTTGTACGAGACGATTAAGTTGTTTCCTTAAAAAATTTCTAGATCACACATAAGTCGTAACCATGGTGAAGGCAGTTGCAGTTCTTAACAGCAGTGAAGGTGTTAGTGGCACCATTTTCTTCACCCAAGAGGGAGATGGTACTTATCATTTTCGTTTGATCACTTGTTGTTGGGTTTGTATGGGTGCTTACATTGTTCGTTTCTTTTGTTGATTAGGTCCGACAACTGTTACCGGAAACCTCTCTGGACTTAAGCAAGGACAACACGGATTTCACGTGCATTCCCTTGGTGACACCACCAACGGATGTATGTCAACAGGTAATAAAAGTTCCTGGCTTTATTGATATTTTTGTTCGACTGTTGTTCAAATTGAGATCATTGTGGTGATTCCGATGTGTAGGACCTCACTTCAACCCTGCTGGCCATGAGCATGGTGCTCCTGATGATGCGGTTCGCCATGCTGGTGACCTTGGAAATGTCACAGTTGAAGAAGATGGTAATCACCTTGATTTCATGATAAAAGAGAAGTTTTATTTTGGGCTTCTTCAGCATCACTCATATTGAATTTATTCTTTATTCATTGGCCTCGGTGGCGGAGCTAGTAAATCAAAATCTGTTTTGTGGGTAGTAAATCAATCAATAGTTATTATAAATCAATCAATCAGTAAGATATTTTCAAATTTTCATTGGGTGGGGATGAAGGTGCTAATGATAATATACTTTGATTGAAATTTATTTTCATTTTGGCTTTGTAAAAGTGCTAATATCAATCTCAATTAAACTCTGACTCCAATGTTCTCTGGCTTCTGTGTCATTATCTCAGGCACTGCTTTGTTCACCATTGTTGACAAGCAGGTTCGATTTCTTCACCACCATCTCTACTAACTAGTTGATAGTTTTGACTTACGTATGTTAAGAAGGGTCCGTTTCTCTTTTGGCAGATACCACTTACAGGACCACATTCCATAATTGGAAGAGCCGTTGTTGTTCATGCTGATCCTGATGATCTCGGAAAGGGTGGGTCTCTTCTTATTTTTGTGCTTACTGAATTTTCTCTTGCATTTTGGCATTGTGCAAGAAACAAAAGCATGAAAGACCCCTCTAAGATATTCAAGTTATGAACACTAGATAAACCCAACAAACAATGCTAAAAGTATATTAGACCAGCTTTAGTTCTTTAACGACTAGACACTTCCAATTCATGAAATTGAATTCTCTCGAAAACACTTTATTTATTTAAAGGGAGAGTTCAATTTCGAGACCTACTCTAGTGTTTTTGTTTCATCATTTGCATAACTTGTTGAAGTTGTCTTGGCTTTGACTGCTTTTCCTCAAACTAAATCCCATCTCTCTATTGTCTTAGGTGGACATGAACTGAGCAAATCCACTGGAAATGCTGGTGGAAGAATTGCTTGCGGTGAGATATCTATATATGCTCATCCTTTTATGCTATTACTATTGAAAATAGCAAGAATATACGTCCACTTACGTACGTTCTCTCTCTCTCTCTTGTATGTTATGCAGGCATCATCGGTCTTCAGGGCTGAGCAAACTCGTGGCTCTCGGCTTTTGTCATGGCTTAAATCATTTTCGCAGTTACTTTTGAGAAGCCTCTTACATTTTCCAATTTACTTTTCTTAATAAAATGGTTTCTTTGTTAGATTGGACTTGTGTCATCTGTAACTTTTCTACTTCAATTTTATGAAGAAATGTTGTAGTTTCTGGTTATTTTGCCTATTAAATTTGATTTTTAAAAAAAAATTTATTATCTGTTTTTTGAATAATGATAGTACTTATCAAATTTGGGAGCAAAATTCTGTTGCTAACAAAAGCAACTCTGGACAAAAGCATGTCAAACGCAGGCACTCAAACTTGTTATTCATACAAGAGAACGGTTGGATAAAAAATTCTTTTGTGCTCATAAGTTTATAGATATATGGTTCTGAGATATTAATTTAATTTGGTGTTTTAAATCAAAATTTTTTTGGAAAAAGAAAAAAAAATTGTTTTGATTTAAAACACCAAATTAAAGTGAATAAATCAAAACAATTTATTCACTTTAAATTTTGAACAATACTCATTATAACTTCATTTAATTTTTTTAATTAGATTAGTATCTAATTATTATTATTATTATTATTATTATTTTTTTTTTTTTTTTTTTTTTTTTTTTTTTTGAGAATTGAATTACCAAAGTAGTGTTGGATGTTTTATTGAAAAACATTCGAAGTTAACTTCCATATACAAATTGTTGACGTCGGAATTTGTATAGAGTGAATTCCTAGTCTAACACTCAAATATCTGTGAATAAAATGTAAACGTCGGAATTTTTATAGGGTGAATTCCTAGTTTAATACTCAAATATCGGTGAATAAAATGTAAAGTAAAAAGAAGACTGGCTCGGAGCCTACTCGGGCAATTTAGCTTGGCTGATCCTGGATGGTTGAAGTGACCGGACAAGATCTTATGGTATTACTTTAAAGAAATGAGGTCTCTAATTCGGGCAATTTAGCTTAGCTGATCCTGGACGGTTGAAGTGACCGGGCAAAATCTTATGGTATTACTTTAAAGAAATGAGCTCTCTAATACTGTTTACAGAATGAAGGTTCGACCGCTTTACAAGTTGAAATTGAATCTATTTATAGCTACAAAACAATCTAAATGACGGAAATCGTGAAGATCGTGGAGGTTGTGGGAGTTGAGCCAACTTTCTCCTTGATTTTCGCCTATTTACGCGGTATTGAGCGGTTTTGTTACCCACGATCTCTTGGCGGTTGGCTATTTTCTGGGCGGTTAGATTAGCTCGGGCCGGCCAAACTAATCTGTCGATAATTCCTCCCAATTGGCCTGGACTGTCCGTCGAGGAGGATATTCAATGTGTCATCCTGGCCGACCGAATAGAGTGATGACCTTCATTAGGCCGTCCAGATGCAACGTAGCGTGCAGCTCGGGTCGGATGTCCAACACAAATTATGCTAAAAGTCTAATTAATTAGTATAAAGATTAATTATTTTCTTTATATTTTCTTTTAAAATGTTTTTATTACAACATTTACCCAACAAAAAAGAACAAGAAACAAAAAAAGTGTTAAGGTGGGTATTCAATAGAGTGTCCAATTTGTCCAAAATTTATAAGATAAAGGATGTTTAATTAGACAATAACTACAACAGCAGGAACTACAACCGTGTTAAGATGTTTAAAAGACGTTTAAATCCACTTGGTTTCAATTCTGTAATTTCAAGAACTACAACCGCAAGAATCCATAACTAATGATAAAATAAGATTTTTATTTATTTTATTTATTTAATCTTTTGTCTAACTGAAATAAAAATTTAAGGATCTCTATAATTTTTAACATATAAATTGAGTGTTGTTATAAAATTTATTCAAATATAATTATATCATAATTCATACACCGTATACTAATTGTACTAAAAATCAAAATTTTAAAAAAGATGAAATTATACGTATCTCAATTTTTTTATAATCCAATGTATAAATTTGAATTTCTGGAAGTAATTTGGGGTTTAAATAAACCCACCCCTTAAAAAATTACAAGATTAAAAAAGAAAAATGGATAAATGAAAGTCTGAAAAGCACTAAATTAGTGGGAAAACAAAATATTCAAAAGTATTATTACTGGCAGCGAAAAGATGTATAAGCAAAAAAAGACAATAATCTCATTTTATTCACAAGGTCTTGACATGAGCATTAAAAAGGTAAACCTCATTTTATTGCTTCAAGATGAGACCAAAGAAACAAGATAAAGAGAATGAATGAAATACTAATTGTCATTAACACTACAGCACTCTATCATCCAGCAAAACGAGATAAAAATTAATGCTCCAAATTGAGATATTCACCCAAAATAGAATTATTGAACTTGAAGATATCCAATTTGTTTACTATAAAAGCTTTTATGTCTAAGGTTAATGCTTGGATTTAGGATTTGGCTTGGAACTTCGATTTTTGGTGTGGGTATGCGGCGTTTTAATTAGGTTTATTTAGTTTAAAAAAAAAAAAAATCCGAAGCAACATGGTTTAGTAAATTCACATGATATGGAGGTATTGGTAATTGAGTCATGCAAGTTATGGATGCCATTTCTTTTTGCACGAGTGTTGGATTTAAGAAGTTTAGTTTGTTATAACTACTCATCATAATTCGTAGAGTACTATTTGTTGAATTGGATTGTTAGAACCTCTGTTAATTATGAAGAGTTGAATGACCAATGTAAATGATCTAATGTCCTCAGAGGGATCTTTTTAGTTTTACTTAATTTTGCAGATTTTAATGTTTTCACTTCTCTCAACTTTAGATTTCCATGTCCCTTCGAGGACATTTGATAAAATTGGAACGATACAGAGAACTTTCGATTTCCACGTTTCAGCATGAAAGTATTAGATTGTGATGCTGCAATATGCTTGCTTTTCTTTTCAGTACAACCACTTGTAATACAGATATTGAGTGAGTTGCTTCTTTTTCTTTGGATTGAACAGATGATAAAGTAACAGTTTTGGAGGCGGAGAGGCGGGCTTGGGAGAATACGCCTGAAGCTCAGGCCATGAGAGAAGCTCTCAATCCTTGGAGGGGTCATGAGAAGGGAGCAAAAAAGAGTTCCTAGTCATGTTTTCAAAAGGTTTCTTGCAATGGTTCCATTCTTAATATAACTGAGTATTATGACTGTTGAACTTCATTTTTACTAATGTGTAAGTGGAACTAATTTGGCATATGATTTAGAAACTAGAAATGAAGTATTTGAAGGTGATGAGCTGGTGTTCCAGTACAAATAGAGTGTAGCCAATCTAACCTTTGGATTAATGTTGATGCTCAATATCTTAGGTTTTGGTGGGATTGAAAGATTTGACCTGTAAGTGCAAATCCATTAAGACAAAGCCATTAATTTTGTTTGGAAAATCCGTAGGTTATATTTTTACCCCTAAATCAAATCCCTCAATCTAAACGCAATGTTAAAGTATCATTATTTAATGTTAACAGAATTGGGGTTTTAGTCTTGATGAAATTTCTGAAAATCACTTTTTGTATGTACCTAGCATCATATATTCTGGCCTAAGGTTTGTTTCTTGGATCTTTTGCAGAAGGTGGACAATTTGTTTGATGCAAAGTCATCAAAGTTAGTATGGAAGACGATCAGAATTCCTTGCTAGTCTTGATGGAGCTTGACCACCTCCTGTGCTGGCACTCTAATGTTTGACCCCTACATTATCTATCAACTCCAGCTCTGCTATTCGGTTCCCATGCGTTCGTTCTTGGTTAAAACCACTTCTCAAATCGCGGCATTGGCGAAAACAGGCAGCATACTGAGCGCTCGCAAACTGTTCGATGAATTGCCTCAAAGAGACACAATCGCGTGGAACGCAATGATAAGCGGATATTTGCATCTGGGACTCCATCAAGAAGCTGTGTCGTTGTTTTGTATCATGAGATCGAGCAATGTAAAGCCCGATCATTTCACTTATACTGCGGTATTAAGCTCCTCAGCCGGGTTACAGGATGTCAAATTCGGGGAAAGGCTTCATTCTCTTGTTATGGTATCTGGGTGTAATTCGTTGTTGCCAGTGAATAATGCGCTTATTGATATGTATGCAAAGTGCTTAAGAGCTCGAGAGGCGAACAAAGTGTTTGAGGAGATGGGGTTTAGGAACGAAGTTTCGTGGTGTTCCTTGTTGTTTGCTTATTTAAATGTTGGCCTTCTTGATGTTTCGCGTGGTGTTTTCTGTGATATGCCGAGTAGAGTGGTTATAGCTTGGAATACTATCATTGCTGGTTATGCAAAGTGGGGTGAAGTTGAATCATCTTTGGGTTTGTTTAAGACCATGTTAGAGGATTCTTGCAGCCCTGATCAATGGACTTTAAGCGCAATTTTGAATGCTTGTTCTGAAATGAGTGAACCGTGTTATGGCTATATATTGCACAGTTTCATCATCCGAAGTGGCTGGAATTCTGCAGTGGAGGTCAGCAATTCAGTTCTGAGTTTCTACATAAAATTCGGAGACGAACACGAGGTTCTGAAGGCAGTTGAATCTGTTAAATTGTTTAACCAAGTTTCTTTGAATGCAATCATTGATGCTTATATGAAGATAGGCAATACTGAAGAAGCTTATCTTGTGTTTGAGCATATGCCCCAGAAGAATCTTGTTTCATGGACATCAATGATCACTGGATACATGAGAAACGGGCATGGCGAAAATGCACTAAGATTCTTTGTTGATCTGATGAGAAGTCATATTCAGCCAGATGATATTGCATTAGGAGCTGTTTTACATGCTTGTTCTAACTTGGCCACACTCGTCCATGGCAGAATGGTCCATGGCCACGTAGTTCGATCGGGTTTCCATGTGTATTCTTACGTTGGGAATGGCCTGGTGAACATGTATGCTAAATGTGGTGACATCAACAATTCATACAGAGCTTTTAACGATATTCTACACAAGGATTTGGTTTCATGGAACACAATGTTGTTTGCATTTGGATTACATGGACGATCCAGCCAAGCCCTACATATTCTTGAAGAAGCGATGGCTTATGGGATAAAACCTGACAAAGTAACCTTCATAGGTCTACTGATGACATGTAACCACTTGGGGCTAATCGAAGAGGGCCTTTTGTTTCTTGAATCAATGACTTCGCGCTATGGCCTTTCGCCCGAAGTTGATCATGTTGCCTGTGTGGTGGATATGCTAGGTCGAGCTGGACAGTTGGAAAAGGCTAAAGAGTTGGCAGATGGATATGGCAGCTCATTGGAAGCTCTTTTTGGATCGTATTCGAGTCATGGTGATATAAAAATGGGAGTGGAGTTGGCAGAAAAACTGCAGATTTTGAAGCCATGTGATGAGATGAGCTATGTGGTGTTATCAAACATGTATTCTGCTAGTGGGCAGTGGAAACAAGCAGAGAGTTTGAGGAAGGCAATGGCGGAACGAGGCGTTAAGAAAACGCCCGGTCGCAGTTGGATCGAAGTAGAGAATCAGGTTGTAGCTTTCATTGCAGGGAGCAATTCTTTCCCTTACATGGAAGAAGATATGCATGTGATCCTATATGTTCTTGAATCTGAGATAAGATATCCCTTGGCCATTCCTTGCTGGGATGGACTCATATAGATATGAATTCATCAATAGATCTCCACAAATCTAAGCACTATAAATGCCCAATAGGGACTTAGGCTATTTGCCATACTAATTCCACACAAATTTCTACTACCTCAGAGAGGAGCAATTTTACTCCAACAGAATTGGTGAAGAAACGAGCCGAAATCTCGATATTGCAGATTCGAGCATCTCATGTTTGCGCTACCAGGAAATGGAAGGTTGAAATATATTTGATTTCATCTGGACATCATACTGGGTTGGAACTAGAGGCTTGAGCAGGTCCATCGCCAAAACAAAATCGCACATACATGGTGTTAACGAGCATAGCAGATCCAAGTCCTAAGATTGACGCAATCAGGATGGAATAAATTGGCGAAAAATGAAGCTGCGAGACAAAAAACAAAAAAAGTCGGTTATTTTGCCAAGAAAATTATAGGTTAAGAAAAATCGTTATTTTTTAGAGTTTTCACATGGTTTTTGTCTTTCTCCCTTCACCTCAAATAGTACTATTTACTATAATTAGACATTGTATTTATTTGATGGAAGTGAGTCGATTTTAAATCCATAACTACATATGCATTGTAACTCTTGAAATTTATACCAGAACAGTTTTGGGTGGTTCTTACAATTGAATAGAAAGCATGGAGAATCAAAGCCACCAGACCAAACTCGAGAGCTGCATAACTCCATACGTACACTTTATTTGCTGCATCAAGAATAAACTATTCTACGATCAAGATTTCTTGATATATAAAATGACATTAAAGTAAGAACCTTCTGGAGCATTCCCATACCGAGAATAATCGAAAATATTGATGTTATGAGCCCCAACGTGAAAGAGAATGGTGCAGCAATAATAAGTGCTTGAGTTTTCATCTCCGCAATCTGTAAATAATCAGGCATTATTGATTAAGAAAACATCACATGCTAAACAAAATATAACTAGTGAATTTAACATTGTATCGTGTAATATCTTACCAGTAGCTGCTCAAGGAAGAAGAAATAGCAAATCGTGCTAATCAAAACGAGCACCACAAAATCTTGCCAGGCACTGAATAAATACACCAAGAATATATCGTAAACCACATTAGAAATTCCTATATAGAGACACAAACTCATAATTCTTGATTTTGCCTTTCATGAATGACTAAATTTTAGACAATTCAAATATCAATTGTTTGGAAATGAAGTTTATAAAATAGAATATTAAAATCCAGCGAAAAGTCACCTTATTGAATTTGGTATGTTTGGTTCTCTGATGTCTCTTTGAGGGGCTGCTTCCAATCGAAGTAAAGTGACGGGTAAATTCATAACTTCTCGACAACAGACTTCACAAATCGTGTCGCCTTTTCCACTAAACCATTTAATTGCACATTCTCGATGAACGAGTCTAAGTGCTCCTTTACAAAGGCATTCCATTTTGAGTGTATCTCTTTCTTCACAAGTATCGAGGCATATTCTGCAAAGAGCTTCCTCTTCAGGAATCTCTTGATCCTCGTGAACAGGAGCAGGGATTATTTGATCTTTATTCGCACAAGCAAAACGAGAGTGCAAAATCAGAAATCACTCATAAAGAAACAATCTTTTCAAGACACAAGTATGTAGGATACTACGACAAACAAAGATCTATATGTCAGACAAGATAGAAGGCAAATCAGATGTAATAAAATCTTGTTTATGTAATGGTTTGGCATAGGTGCAACGAGAGATTGAATGAGGGTAAAATGGGAAAATAGACAAGAAATACATGCACATGCAACATACCACCATCAGCATCTGGAGCATGACATTCACGGGAAGCAAAAGACGAAGATCTTACAATAATAACACTCAGTGACCTTGAAACTGTACTTCGAGATGTGCTTGCCTGTGACAGGCAGGGAAAAATATATCAGCCTATTTCCTATTTGTAAATTTGAAAGCTAATTCATGATATTAAGTATTGTGACACAATAGAACATTAACTTGCATTGTCCTATCTTGATAAATAGTTCTAGAGAAAGCCAATCCATTCCATTCAATAGAACCTCTGATGGCATAAATCTACAATGAGATGAACCAAAAGAGAATATACTCAAAGAGTACAGATGCAAGAATTACTTGTGATCTTTGCTTTTCACTGAAAGTACGGGCGGTTGCGGGGCCCATAATTTGGGGGGACAAGTTTGATGCCGGTGTCACTGGAAGGGAAGTACACCTCTGCCAAGGTGTGAGATCCGTAAAGGCGGGGCTTTGAAGAGGTGCCTTAAGATCAGTACTAAGAAGAGAGCTTCTTTCACCATCTAATGCACTTGTCCTCTTTTTAAAGCTGAACCCTCGAAGAAAACTCGGAGACTGAAGCAAACCCTTGCCACTTCGGCTGCCTGAAAACCCTCCCGGTCTAGGAGGAATCTGAAGAGTTAAATCCGAATGCCGTATATTCAGCCCTTCATTTGTACTAGTATTTCTGATACCAGAATCAGCCTGTGTGCAATAGAAATTACAGCATCAACAAAAGTTTCATCTCATGATATAACTCTGGAAAAGGAATCTAATCCACATTGTTGCTAAATAGGGGAAAAAGAAAATAGATTTAGCCTTATGATCTACACAAAACAATGAGGCAAGGTGGATTAGGCACAGACAACAAATTGAGGAATATTCATTAATATTAAACTGGGATTTTGAAAAGATATTATACCATTGTTCTTGATATATCCTCTTTACATTTTTCTGCTATGATTTCCTTGGATTTGTTGAGAATGGAAGAAAACTAAAAATCTGAATAAATGAACTAAAGTTTTTGAGTTACATACAATTGACTGATAAATGTTAGGAGCCAAAAAACATCGAAATTGGATAATTTGATAGAACAAGTGTGAACCATCACATGGCCTAAACTTATGGTGGCAAAGAAAATTATCAACAAACAACAAGAAATAATGCTTATTTCTGCAATCTTTTGAGCAGAACATACGGGATAAACATATTAAACAACTAGAGGAACCTCAAAACAACGAGATCTTTCTCGGTATAATAATGAATGTCACATTATGTTATGCATCACAGATAACAAAAGCAAAGCAACCATCTACAGATTTCAACTAATAAACCATGAAACTAACTCCAATACAGCACCATCATTCAAACAACATGGTCACAAATCACAATCCCCCTGTTATTAAACTTTTAGGCACCACTAAAAGTAATCTCAAACTCAGACCATAAAACCAGAACAAATTACCCAAAAAAAAAAAAAAGGATTCTTGCAAGAACTTTTTTTTTCCTCAACTCTTTACACATAAATATCATCTTCAAACACCATATTTCAGCCACAGAGATCACATCTTTCAACAGTATTTAGCAAACAAAAGTACAAACTCCATATAAAAAATAAACACAAAAACCCAAGATTCAACTGCCCAGAAACCCAATCAGACAAAACATCCTAACCTGTGAGTCAGCTTTTGGAGGCCTTTCCATTGATTTGTATTCTGTTGCTACATTATCCACCTCATCATTTGCTCCTCCGTTTTCCATTCTTGAACAAGATGAACAAAAACTTTCACGCTAAATTGCCCAAAAAGACTGGATTTTTTTCAAGAAAATACGATTTTTAGAACTGGATGAGGCGTGCAATCTAGAATTTCGACCGAGGAAGGTGAGGTGGGGTGGCCCACGTCACTGTAGAGATAATGTCGCCTTCCTACCTCGATTATGTATCGCGTTTGACGTCTGCTTAAATACTAATTACTGTACCCGTCCGTATTGCACGGGTTATAATATAGGAAATTACAGTTAAAATAATAATCGAAATATGCTTTCTTTTTTATATAATTTATGAAATGACTGTTGTTTTTGGAATGATCGTTTTTATCTGAACTAATAAGGTTTAAGCTCCTTAAACATCGTGTAAGATATTTAAAAACTCATGAATTTCTGTAAATAATATCTTATTTCATTTCAAATTGTAAATAATATCTGATTTCATTTTAAATTAAGATTTTTGTTAGATTATAAATTTTCTTTTTAAATCCAATATATATTTAGTATAAAAACTACAAATTTTGGACAAAAATGGTGATTTTTAGATTTTTTTTTTGATAATATGCATAAATATCGTAAATATATTGGTAATATTTTTTGATTTTCTAATTTTATATTGAAATCAACTGATATCGATATCAACGTGTTAATGTTGATTTTATCAACATATATTATTTTTCCTTTTTCTTATATAAATCAATTAACTTAATATCTAGGTTTGAGATTTATTAGGAGAGTTTGTTTAACCCTAGATATTATAGGAGATTGGTTACTTTAAAGATTTGTTTCTTTTTATCTTCTCACGTGTTTTTATTGCAGGTTTATTAAGAAGAAGATTTAATTAAATAACTCTTCCTATTTTATAGGAAAGTTGTTTATGTGTATCTCTTCTTTTAAAAAACAATAGAACGTGGCATAAAGATTGAAGAGAAAGAAGAATGTAAGAAGTCAAGAGAGAGATGGAGATCATGAAAAGAAAAGAACGTGTGGCAAGAAGTGGAGATTGAGACATTCCTATTTTATAGGAATGGTTGTTGCACTTTTAGTGGGTGAAGGAAGGTGGAAGAATATGGAAGAGATCATGGAGCATTACTCTAAGTGATGAACGTGGATTATGCCTGAGATATCTTTAAAAGGAGATTGGACTTCATGAAGATTATGAATCGAGTGAAAAAGAATACAAGAGCATACATAGTTTCTGTTTCCAGACTTATCAGTTTTCGTAATGTTGTCATTGATGTTAACAACATTCGGTGTAACATTTAGAGTCTGGATTTTATGAGTGTTTGCTTTGTACTTCAAATATACATTTAATAAAATCTTTTGCCCTGCTGGCATTCCACAAGTATTTTATATACTTGTGGATATCTCCTTGTGTTCATTTATAATCTTTTATTCCGCTGTGTTATCTCTAGTGTTGTCGACATCCGAGACAACATTGTGATTCTGTTTGTTTTATCTTAGCGTTTGAGCATCCGGACATTTTCAATTGGTATCAGAGCCTCCCACTTGATACAAAGTGGTTGGTTCTGTTGCTCATGCTAGGTATGGATTGGTGCAATCCTCAAGGGAAGTTACCTGTCCTTGATGGATCGAATTACGCTTATTGGAAGATCCGTACACGCACACAAATCAAGTCCATTGATTCACGAGCATGGGAAGTCGTGGTCAGAGGATTTGATCCCCCGAAGAAGATCTCAGATGGAGAAGTTGTTCTTAAACCACCGAGCGAATGGACGACCAATGAAATTTCCAATTCCAACTTCAATGAGAGGGCAATTAACGTCGTCTTTGGTGCTGTAGATATCAAGATTTTCAAGCTAATCCAGACATGCACAACAGCCAAACAAGCTTGGGAAATTCTTGAGAGGCAATTCGAAGGAGATAGCTGCGTAAGGGAAGCAAGGCTTCGTCTCATTATGTCTCAATTCGAGACTATGAGAATGGAAGAAAATGAAGACATTGGAACCTACTTTGAAAAGCTACGTGATATTTCCAACCAAAGTGAAGTTCTTGGTGATCCAATTAGTAGGAAACAAATGGTGTCTAAGGCAATTCGTACGCTAACTCCGAAGTATAACATGAAAGTTTCGGCGGTCGAGGAAGCTCACAACTTGGCTACAATGGATTTTGATACGCTCCAAAGTATCTTACAAACCTTCGAGTTGAACTTGTTGAACCAAAAGGTTGTGCAAAAGGAGAAGAATATTGCTTTTCAAGCTCAACCCGACGGTGATAGCTCCGACAATGATGAACCACTGGAGGAGATTCAAGAAGGATTGGACGTTGCTTTGATCACAAAGAAATTCAATTCGATGGTGAGAAAAATAAATAAGAAAAAATTTGTTATAAAAGACAAGGAGCAGTTTAAGGTAGCTGATCGGCCTCAGTGGAAACCCCCTGGAAATACATCAAAACCACTGGGAAGATCAAGTTCTGATCGTGGAAGGAACGACCCCAAACATCTTGACTCTATTCAATGTCGTGCTTGCTCGGGATGGGACCATTATGCGAACGAGTGTGCCAATACCCTGAGGAAGTATGGGAAGAAGAACTTCTGGGTATCCATGAGCGACGACGAGGACGAGACTGAAGAAGCAGCAGAAGAAACTGAAGATCAGACCTTGCTGTTCGCGAATGTGGATTCTGATGTTGTCGACGATGTGGTCGACGATGTGGCAACATTGATCGACACATCAGAACGGTATGATCTGTTCAGTTTCATTTCATTAACATGTTTAAATGCTGTGGTTGATGATGATGCAGAGTCAAGAGATGATGATGATTTGGACAAGGATGCTGTAATTGAAGAACTTCAAGAGTTATATACTGCACTTCTTAAAGAATGGAAGAAGCAATGCAAGCAAGTGGAAATCCTGTCCAAAGAAAATGATCTTCTGAAATTCTCAATGGCAAAGCTAGAAACAGCACTCACACAAAAGGACGTGGAACTTGAGAAGACTCAACATCAATTGGACGTGAACAAAGCAATCATTGACAAATGGAATACAAGTTCAACCAAAATGAATGAGTCAGTGAATGCAGGTAATATGGGGAAAACAGGTATTGGATTTGTCAAATCTGCTGAAACTGCATTTCCAAATATTTTTGATGAAAAATCAAAAACCGTTTTTGTTAAAGAGTCTTCTGAATCTTCCAAGAAAAGTCCAAGAAAACGGAAGTATGTGTGCCATTACTGTTTTAAACCTGGACATATCCGACCATTTTGCCATAAATTGAAAAGTGAAAATTCCAGTAGCAAAATGTTGCCGCCAATGTTGCCCAACATTGGAGACAACATTCGGCCCAGGAAAATTCAGAAACAAATTTGGGTTCCAAAAACGCCTATCCTCTGTAATGTGGTTTACACTGCTTTAAAGACTAACACTGCAGGTTCATGGTACTTTGATAGTGGGTGTTCACGTCACATGACGGGAACGAAAAGCCTACTTAAGGACTTTGTACCACTTAGTGAAGGATGTGTGACTTACGGAGGAGGAGCAAAAGGTAAAATCGTTGGTAAGGGTATCTTGAATGTCCATGGTTTTCCAAAACTGAAGAATGTACTTCTTGTGGATGGACTTATGGCTAATCTAATTAGCATAAGCCAATTGTGTGATGATGACTTGGAGGTAAAATTTAATAAAGATTCGTGTGAAGTCTTTGATAAATCTAACGTGTGCGTTATGACAGGTACTCGATCACATGATAATTGCTACCTTGTGGGAGAAAAAATCACATGCAACAAAACTCAATTTGATGACACGATTTTGTTGCATCAAAAATTAGGACATGTGAACTTTCGATCTCTTGAGAAGCTGAACAAGTTTGAAGCAGTTAAAGGATTACCAGTGTTAAATCATAAGGGTAAAACATACAAGGATGCCACATCTGACTTGGTGGACCAGCCTGTCATCGATTCCAGTATAGAGGATGTTGTCCCGAATGTTGGCACATCCGAGGAAACATTTGCAGCTGAGACAGATTCTGAAGACAGCGATGACGAAGCTCAGAATCCAGTAAGGAGAGACCCACCTTCTCGCATCAGAAAGAATCATCCTACCACTCAGGTGATAGGGGGAGTGAATGAAGGGATAAAAACTCGTCGGAAAGACCCGGTAAATTACAAAGAAATGGTAAGACATGTGTGTATGTCAACCACATTTTCTGAGGTAAAATCTTACTGTTTTATCTCTCCTATTGAACCTAAGAATGCGTATGAAGCTCTTAAAGATGATTTTTGGAGTCAAGCAATGCATGAAGAATTAGAACAATTTACTAGAAATGATGATTATGGATTTAACACTGAATTTTTGAGCCTTTATTGTGATAATTCTAGTGTTGTTCAACACTCACGCACTAAGCACATAGATATAAGGCATCATTTTATTCAAGATTTGGTAGAGAAAAATATTGTTCATCTTGAATATGTATCCACTGAAAATCAGTATGCTGACATTTTTACTAAGGCTTTAGACTTTGAGAGATTTTCCTCCTTGAAGAAGTCTCTCGGGTTGTGTGTTGTTTGATCACCTTTATGCAGTTTACGGATGTTGCCCCTTATGTTGTTCACATTGTCCATAACATCCATTTTTACTGTCTTCATACAGTGTTCTTTATGTGCAAATTAACTGGAAAAGGGTAATACTTTACGAGAACATTTGATTAAAACATGTCTTGAGATCTGAAATTAATTCTTGATTTTAAAAGTGTACATTTGTTGATATTACGAAGCACTTGGAGCACGGCGTTCGCGGCGACGATGCTTTTCAGGCAGCCTAGTAATATATTGTGAAAAAAAAAGGTTTGTGTGACCTAACACTAAGTACTCGGGGCACGGCACTCGCTATGACGATGCTTCCTTGTCAAAAAGTGAAGGGAGATACCACAAACCACCATAAAAAGTTAGTCCCACAACTGAGTAACCAGAAGCACGGCGCTCGCTACGACGATGCTCTCTTTTCAAAAGGTTGGTTGGGATTAACATACGCTGTACACTCTTCTTATACATAAGATTGGATATGTTGTCCCAAATGTTCTCAACATCGTAGAAAACATTTTCCAGAAAATCTGCATATATGTGTTTGTTCTAAATTCGTGCTTGGATAAAAATTTGGTGAGATTTTCGTGGATACAGATTTAGAGTGGATAAGTTTGACTCTATCTTGAATATTTGAATTAAGTGACTCCTTATTTTTAGCATAGTTGTTAATATCTAAATTTGTTATAATATGCTAAATGTGTGGGATAAAGATATTTTTTTTCATAGGGCTCAAAATTTCAAAATTTTCAATCCATTTAAATCACGTTTCTCAAGAAGTTGTGACATTCTTCTCAATTGCCGTGATTTTCTATCTCTACGCAAATTCTCATTTTTTTTCTCATCTACTTTCTCTCTCCAAATTTCTTCCTCAATTTCTCAATACCTTCATGGCTGCTCCTAGCTCTTTTTCCACTTTATTGCTGGTTTACTACGAAGAAATTCGTTTTAAGTGGAAATTACATTGCTCCTTGATGTTGTCCCCAATGTTATGACACCAGTCTCTACATTTATACTACTAACATATTTTTGTCTCTAATTTTCTTTTTATGCAGGTCTCAAACTCGCATAAGAGATAATCTTTTTGCTGATTTTTCTTCCCAAAAAGGGGGAGAAGATTCTAGCGTGGGTAGTATATTTTTAAGGTGTTATTCTTTTGAGGGGAGATTCTTTTGATGTGATTGGTTTAAGGAGAAAATGCTTTGTTCAGGGGGAGTTTGAAGATTGTTTGAAAATGTTTTTCAAAGTTAAAGCTTGTTTTGAGGAGATTAATTGATTTAAGGTTTTGAGAAGAAAAAGCAAAAAAGGGGGAGATTGTTAATGTTGATTTTATCAACATATATTATTTTTCCTTTTTCTTATATAAATCAATTAACTTAATATCTAGGTTTGAGATTTATTAGGAGAGTTTGTTTAACCCTAGATATTATAGGAGATTGGTTACTTTAAAGATTTGTTTCTTTTTATCTTCTCACGTGTTTTTATTGCAGGTTTCTTCCTATTTTATAGGAAAGTTGTTTATGTGTATCTCTTCTTTTAAAAAACAATAGAACGTGGCATAAAGATTGAAGAGAAAGAAGAATGTAAGAAGTCAAGAGAGAGATGGAGATCATGAAAAGAAAAGAACGTGTGGCAAGAAGTGGAGATTGAGACATTCCTATTTTATAGGAATGGTTGTTGCACTTTTAGTGAGTGAAGGAAGGTGGAAGAATATGGAAGAGATCATGGAGCATTACTCTAAGTGATGAACGTGGATTATGCCTGAGATATCTTTAAAAGGAGATTGGACTTCATGAAGATTATGAATCGAGTGAAAAAGAATACAAGAGCATACATAGTTTCTGTTTCCAGACTTATCAGTTTTCGTAATGTTGTCATTGATGTTAACAACATTCGGTGTAACATTTAGAGTCTGGATTTTATGAGTGTTTGCTTTGTACTTCAAATATACATTTAATAAGATCTTTTGCCCTGCTGGCATTCCACAAGTATTTTATATACTTGTGGATATCTCCTTGTGTTCATTTATAATCTTTTATTCCGCTGTGTTATCTCTAGTGTTGTCGACATCCGAGACAACATTGTGATTCTGTTTGTTTTATCTTAGCGTTTGAGCATCCGGACATTTTCACAACGTATCCACGATTTTTTGGATTTTTTCATCCTTGCTAGTCATATTAACAATCAAAACTTTAAAATTTACAAGATTAAAAAAGGAAAATGGATAAATAAAAATTTAAAACGCACTGAATTAGAGAAATTTAAAACGCACTAAATTAGTGGGAAAACAACAATAAGGGTTATAATATGGATAAGATTCCACGTCCTCACCTCCGCTCGCTAATGGCCGGCAATAAGGAAGAAGGAAAATCAGAGGCGAGTTTCTTTCGTGTATCTTTACATTGAAACCGGCTTATCTATGAGGCATTTGCTTTTTTCCATCTCTCTCCCCAAATTTACCCGAAATTTTACCATTTTTATACACACATCTAATGATCTGTATGTATATTGATAGATGTATATGTATATGAAGTGAGATGTATGGATTTTTTGCGAATTAATTTGTTGAAGCTTCAACGTTCTGATAAACAGAAAAAAAGATGTGTATGATTAAAAACAAAGGTAGATGTATGGTGAGAGTGAATTAGGCAAAGGCTTCAGGTTTATGATCATTGTGTATATAAGTATGTATTTGATGCTAATTGATTACCTGAAGCATCAACTTTGTGGTGAACATAAAAGAATGAATATGTGTGGTGACAGTGATTTAGCTTAATGACCACATCCCCTTCTTCATCCAGTATAGTACATTAAAGAAAGATAAATAAAAATGGCGTTTAGAGAAATAAGAGGCTGTGATATTTTTTTGCTTAAAAGAGACATTTGGGAAAAGAGGTTGTCGAAATATAAGTCGTTTGCTTAGAGAAGACTTAGTTTAACATGCAGGTGGTTTGGGGCAAGTGTACCCGCACTTACTATCCCAGAAGGTGTAAAAGGAATAGGTTAACAAACATTGAATCTCTTCCCAATGATCTGTTCTTGGAAATTCTTGCACGTGTGCCAGCACAAGATATTTATCATCTAACAAGGCTTGTTTGCCGGAAGTGGTACCATATGATCCATACCCGTAATTTCTTACATGCACACCTTCAACATACGACTTACGGGCTCCTCTTTCAAGATTTCTTTTTCAATTTATGTTTTGTTGCACTGCAACAAGGCCGAATTGAGATATCCAAGATCGATTACAAATTCAGATGCCCAGTTCATGGTAGTTGTAATGGTTTTTTTTTTTTTTGGAAATGCTAACTCTAAATCGCAATAATCTTTGCATTACAAATCCTGTATTGAAACAGAAGTTCATTCTCCCTCCATGTCATTCTCCAATACTTCACAGCAGGGCATATGGTATAGTATATTCAGCAGCTACCAATGAGTATAAAGTGTTTCAAACATATTTCGTTGACTTTGCAAGTGGACAACTATGTTCCATATTAACTGTCGGAGTGGATAATTGTTGGAGAGATCTTGATACCCAACACTTATCTGTCCAAGCTAGGGAAATATTCATTAATTCTCCTCTGATAACTGAAGGTTTTATGCATTGGGCTGTGGATGGCATTCAAGTACTGACTTTGAATGTGGAAACTGAAATTATTACAGAGACTCCTGCCCCTATCCCTCAAGTTTATGGAGGACAAAACAGGAATATGTATTATTATCTGTCGGGGGAAGGTATCTATCATTATTGGTTGCCTGCAAGAAATTTTGGTTTGAAGTTTGGGAGATGAAACCACTAACAGAAGAATGGAGAAAGGTGTGTAGCATTTTGTTGGAAGATGACAAGTGTAAATTAGAGTGTGGACTTAAAGAAGATGAATACTTGATGCCAGTTGGTTGGTTAAAATACTTAGAGGTGTTGGGCTTTGGTACTTCCAAGGCCAAACTTTCATCTTATACAATCTTGTTACATAGAAAATGAACCTGTTTAAACCTCCACTACAACTGCCACCGGCTCCCTTGACCACCGAGTTCTCTCATGTGATGAGTGCACAGTTATGGTCCATAAGAACACCCTGAGTTGGTTCAATTGAATTCTTGCTACTTTGCTTCTATTTATGTCACTTGATTTCTCTCACTTGATTTCTCTCTTTTTTTAGTGTGATGTATTCTGGTTTTTAAAGCCCTTCTAGTCTATGAATGAAAATGTTACAACATTTCACTCTCTCTGGTGTAACTCATGTTATTCAGTTATTTAGAGATGAAAGTTCTTTCAAGTATTATCATCGGCAGCTCCTGTTTTGCAAGCCAACAGAACATGTTATTGTCAATGGCTAATCAGGGTATTATTTGTCCCTTTAACCGTTGGTTGTGAAAGAGGAATGCCATGTTAGCTTAAGCATGTATATAAGTGTAGTATGCCCGGATATGGTGTAAAATTATAAACTTTAATCTCACTGATTTTTTAAGTATAAGATACAAATTTTTTGTGCAAAAACTTTAGAGACAAGACAAGTGTGAAAATTATTATAAAGTTTTGTTACCTTGTGTCCAGTGATACTCATCCACCAGGCTTTTGTAAATCTACTCTGGATTTTTGGTAAGAAGAAAGTTTTATTGCAGTGTGGAAATTGAATAAATTGTGTAAAATTTTATTGTGTTATAATGCTGCTAAGAAGAAAGTTTTATTGCAGTGTGGAAATTGAATAAATTGTGTAAAATTTTATTGTGTTATAATGTTGCTAAGAAGAAAGTTTTATTGCAGTGTGGAAATTGAATAAATTGTGTAAAATTTTATTGTGTTATAATGCTGCTACTTGTAATTTTTCGTACATGGAATGAAGATTTATATGGAATGAAAGATTTATAATTATATGGAATTAAAGATTTATAATGGAGGGAAGGAATAGCAAATGTGACATTTGGATTTGTGTTAGCACATTTTAAGTCAGCTATATAGTATATGCTTACATTACAATTTCTGTTCCAAAATATTGCCCTTTCTTATAGACAAAAATAGAAATGGAAGGGAAAAGTGGGAAAAAAATATAAGTCCACTACATTATTCACAACTTGGGCTTATTTTACAAAATGTATATACATTTAGACTCATTAGAACTTGGGCTAAAGATAAATTTATAAATAAATCAGAAATTTTTAATAGTTTCTATGATGTAATGTAAAAATTGTTTTTATAACACGCAATATATCCATAACTATTGATAAAATAGGATTTTTATTTATTTTATTAATTTAATCTTTTTTCAACTCAAATGAAAGTTTAAGAATCTTTATAATTTTTAATATTTAAAATTTACAAAAAAAGAAAAATATAATACAAAATATAGAATAATTGTAGGAGAGTTGAATAATATAATATTATAATATATATATATATATATATATATATATATATAAATGATCAATAAAATTTACAAAAAAAGAAAAATATAATACAAAAGGTAGAATAATTGTAGGAGAGTTGAATAATATAATATTATAATATATATATATATATATATATATATATATATAAATGATCAAATTATTGATGGTATGTATAACAAAATAAATATTGAGATCAAATGTTGAGGATTTATAATATATTGAGTAGATTAAGATTTTCATATATCGAGGATATATATGATGATATATTTGAGATCAAATTTTGATGATATATTTGAAATTAAATCTTGAGAATATATTTGGATATCAATATATTGGGATATAGTGAGGAGATCAAGATTTTCATATATATTGAGGAGATTAAGATTTCAATATATTGATGATATATTGAGAAGATCGAAATTTTCATATATGAGGGTATATTTGAATTCAAATTTTGAGAATATATTTGAGATCAAATATTAAGCATATATAATATATTGAGGAGATCAAGATTTCCATAAATTAATGATATATATGATGGTATATTTGAGATCAAATTTTGATGACATATTTGAGATTAAATGTTGATGATATATTTGTAATTAAATCTTGAGGATATATTTGAAAATATAGTCCTTTTGAGTTCTACTGGATTTTTTCATGGATTGTCCCACATCTTTATAAACTTTCTTGTGCTGTCTTATATGTTTTATGCACTTCTGATACAGGCCGATGCATCAGCCTTACATTTTTGCGAAGACAATCCTGGAATTTTCAGATACCATTGGTAGGAAATTTGCTATGGGAATCAATGATATATTCCAGTCAGATACCATTGGTAGGAAATTTCCTATGGAAATCAATGATATATTCCAGTTGATCGAACACGCGCTTCTCCATTTTATTGAGGAGATCAAGATTTTTATATATTAAGGATATATTTGAGATTAAATTTTGATGATATATTTGAAATTAAATTTTGAGGATATATTTGAGAATATATTTAGATATCAATATATTGGGATATATCGAGGAGATCAAGATTTTCATATATATTGAGAAGATACCATATATATGAGGGTATATTTGAATTCAAATTTTGAGGATATATTTGAGATCGAGCATATATAATATATTGAGGAGATCAAGATTTCCATAAATTGATGATATATATGATCGTATATTTGAGATCAAATTTTAATAATATATTTGAGATTAAATCTTGAAAATATATTTGAAATTAAATCTTGAGAATATATTTGAAAATATAATCATTTTGAGTTCTACTGCATTTTTTCATGCCCACTGATTTTGAGGACAACATGCATCTTTATTTATTTATATGTTTTATGCACTTCTAATACAGGGCCGATGCACTTGTCCCACCCGCGTTCAACCAGCCTTACATTTTTGCAAAGAGAATTCTGGAATTTTGAGATATGTAGGAAATTTTCTATGGGAATCAATGATTCTTGCTACTTTGCCTCTATTCATGTCACTTGATGCTGCAATCTGGAGATTGATTTCTCTCTCTTTTTAGTGTGCTGCAATCTAGAGATGTTTGCTTTATTTTTATTATTATATCCATAATTAATGATAAAATAGAATTTTTATTTATTTTGTTATATTTATATATTTATTTTATTAATTTAATCTTTTGTCAATAGAAATGAAAATTTAAAGATTTCTATAATCTCTATTAATTTAAAATTTATAAAAAAAAAAAAACATAATACAAAAGGTAGAATAATTGTGAGAGAATTGAATAATATGATAATTCCACTACATTATTCACAACTTGGGCTTAGTTTACAAAATTTATATACATTTAGACTCATTACAGCTTGGGCTAAAGATCTTCGGCTTAGTTTACAAAATCTATATACATTTAGACTCATTACAACATGGGCTAAAGATAAATTTATAAATAACTCAAGTCAGAATTTTTTAATAATTTCTATAATTTAATGTAAAAATTGTTTTTATAACATGCAATATATCCATAACTAACGATAAAATAAGATTTTTATTTATTTTATTTATTTAATCTTTTGTCTAACTGAAATAAAAATTTAAGGATCTCTATAATTTTTAACATATAAATTGAGTGTTGTTATAAAATTTATTCAAATATAATTATATCATAATTCATACACTGTATACTAATTGTACTAAAAATCAAAATTTTAAAAAAGATGAAATTATACGTATCTCAATTTTTTTATAATCTCAATTTCTTGGCGATTGGCTGTTTTCTGGGCAGTTAGATTAACTCGGGTCGGCCAAACTAATCTGTCGATGATTCCTCCCAATTGGTCTGGACTGTTCGTCGAGGAGGATATTCAATGTGTCATCCTGGCAGGCCGAATAGAGTGATGACCTTTATTAGGCCGTCCAGATGCAACGTAGCGTGCAGCTCGGGTCGGATGTCCAACACAAATTATGCTAAAAGTCTAATTAATTAGTATAAAGATTAATTACTTTCTTTATATTTTCTTTTAAAATGTTTTTATTACAACATTTACCCAACAAAAAAGAACAAGAAACAAAAAAAAGTGTTAAGGTGGGTATTCAATAGAGTGTCCAATTTGTCCAAAATTTATAAGATAAAGGATGTTTAATTAGACAACAACTACAACAGCAGGAACTACAACCGTGTTAAGATGTTTAAAAGATGTTTAATCCACTTGGTTTCAATTCTGTAATTTCAAGAACTACAACCGCAAGAATCCATTAAGACAATGCCATTAATTTTGTTTGGAAAATCCGTAGGTTATATTTTTACCCCTAAATCAAATCCCTCAATCTAAACGCAATGTTAAAGTATCATTATTTAATGTTAACAGACAATGTATAAATTTGAATTTCTGGAAGTAATTTGGGGTTTAAATAAATTACAAGATTAAAAAAGAAAAATGGATAAATGAAAGTCTGAAAAGCACTAAATTAGTGGGAAAACAAAATATTCAAAAGTATTATTACTGGCAGCGAAAAGATGTATAAGCAAAAAAAGACAATAATCTCATTTTATTCACAAGGTCTTGACATGAGCATTAAAAAGGGAAACCTCATTTTATTGCTTCAAGATGAGACCAAAGAAACAAGATAAAAAGAATGAATGAAATACTAATTGTCATTAACACTACAGCACTCTGTCATCCAGCAAAACATGATTCCTAATCATTCAACTCCAAAGAAGACGATACCCCATTGCTCCTCTACCCACGCTTTCTTAAGATAAATCATAAACTCATTAATCAGAACTCACAATTATTAGCTGCAATACTCATAAAGCAAAGCATAGAAAATAACCACATTTCAAAGTTCTTCGCCTGCCTAATTGGAGTAACAGGAGCCAACTAAGAGGTACTAAAGAGGTCAAAACCAATGTAAACCAACAAGAGTATATCTTGAAACAGCTTACTAAAAAGGGGTCAAAACTAAGTCAGAAGATAATCAAAATTTGGCAACAAGTTAAAAGGCCACAACAACCGGATAAAACCAAAACCAACAATCACCAAGTCATCCATAGTTGTTCATAAAAATATCACGATATAAAAGTATTATCTGACATGTGACGATCAGATCGACCGAATGAAATAAGAATTGCCAATTAGGACACAAATAAGTTAACATAACAGATGGGCCAAAATTGGGCTGTCCAGGCTTGGTAGTCACATTATCAAAATGACCCATTGGGTCCATATTTCCACACACACTGGCCCAATAATAGTCAGGATAGGAAAACGCTTAGAAACGGTAATGCGACTTAAGCGTCGCAATGGTGATTTGAGGGTTGTTGAAGGCGGTTTTTGGACTGTAGAAATCGATACAGAAAACAAAGGGAGCAACAGAGCGATGAAGTTTTTGGATTGGTACTTGAAGATTGCAGTTGTTTCAGCCATGATCGGAGGTTCAATGGAGTTATTCATGATCAAAACCGGCTTCTGTGTGAGATTCCTCCTCTTCACTTCCATATTCAAACTCACACGCACACATTTTTTAATTTTTTTTTCTTTGTCAAATTTTAAAAAATAAATTTGATACTATTTGTAAATCGGTTAATGATGAAAGCTTGACTCAGATTTTGAGCTTGTGTTTCTGTTTGCTGTCGATTTAATTTTGGTGTCGGAAAAGTTGGAACTATTGTTTTCTTGATGCTGGTGGTGTAGTTGTGGGATTGAAATTAGGGTTTGTGAAGAATTAGATGAAAAATTAATGCTCCAAATTGAGATATTCACCCAAAATAGAATTATTGAACTTGAAGATATCGAATTTGTTTACTCTAACAGCTTTTATGTCTAAGGTTAATGCTTGGATTTAGGATTTGGCTTGGAACTTCGATTTTTGGTGTGGGTATGCGGCGTTTTAATTAGGTTTATTTAGTTAAAAAAATAAAAATCCGAAGCAACATGGTTTAGTAAATTCACATGATATGGAGGTATTGGTAATTGAGTCATGCAAGTTATGGATGCCATTTCTTTTTGCACGAGTGTTGGATTTAAGAAGTTTAGTTTGTTATAACTACTCATCATAATTCGTAGAGTACTATTTGTTGAATTGGATTGTTAGAACCTCTGTTAATTATGAAGAGTTGAATGACCAATGTAAATGATCTAATGTCCTCAGAGGGATCTTTTTAGTTTTACATAATTTTGCAGATTTTAATGTTTTCACTTCTCTCAACTTTAGATTTCCATGTCCCTTCGAGGACATTTGATAAAATTGGAACGATACAGAGAACTTTCGATTTCCACGTTTCAGCATGAAAGTATTAGATTGTGATGCTGCAATATGCTTGCTTTTCTTTTCAGTACAACCACTTGTAATACAGATATTGAGTGAGTTGCTTCTTTTTCTTTGGATTGAACAGATGATAAAGTAACAGTTTTGGAGGCGGAGAGGCGGGCTTGGGAGAATACGCCTGAAGCTCAGGCCATGAGAGAAGCTCTCAATCCTTGGAGGGGTCATGAGAAGGGAGCAAAAAAGAGTTCCTAGTCATGTTTTCAAAAGGTTTCTTGCAATGGTTCCATTCTTAATATAACTGAGTATTATGACTGTTGAACTTCATTTTTACTAATGTGTAAGTGGAACTAATTTGGCATATGATTTAGAAACTAGAAATGAAGTATTTGAAGGTGATGAGCTGGTGTTCTAGTACAAATAGAGTGTAGCCAATCTAACCTTTGGATTAATGTTGATGCTCAATATCTTAGGTTTTGGTGGGATTGAAAGATTTGACCTATAAGTGCAAATCCATTAAGACAATGCCATTAATTTTGTTTGGAAAATCCGTAGGTTATATTTTTACCCCTAAATCAAATCCCTCAATCTAAACGCAATGTTAAAGTATCATTATTTAATGTTAACAGAATTGGGGCTTTAGTCTTGTTGAAATTTCTGAAAATCACTTTTTGTATGTACCTAGCATCATATATTCTGGCCTAAGATTTGTTTCTTGGATCTTTTGCAGAAGGTGGACAATTTGTTTGATGCAAAATCATCAAAGTTAGTATGGAAGACGATCAGAATTCCTTGCTAGTCTTGATGGAGCTTGACCACCTCCTGTGCTGGCACTCTAATGTTTGACCCCTACATTATCTATCGTGGGGTTTCGTTTGGTGAAGATGAAATCGTAATTCATTTTTTCAAAAGATTATTCATTTATCCAATGTTTCCTTGAGGTACACTTTTCTTTGGGATATATGATGGAATTTGAACGCTGTCCCTAAATACGCTTTAAGTATGCTATGGTAATGTGTTTCATTCATTATATTTTCTTGTGACATACATACTTGAATGTGGCTTTTTTGTGTCTTTTCTCGTGTTCTTCTGTTTCCGAACGAAAGTAATTGTATCTAGGAGTCGAATTTACATCTTAAAAGTCGAAATTTCACTTCTTTATAAGCAACTCTTTGCTGTACTTGGCAGATAATCTGGCAGAGTTCTTTGATGTTTATGTAGCATTGATCATTTATATACACAAAGCTATGTATATGAGTGTTCTTGAGCCTATATAGATTAGATAGTGAGTGATATATTGGGGTTCACATTTTTAGGTGTAGTATTCATAAATAAGATACACAAAATTCATATGAGATGATCTTATGAATTTAAATCAGTCTCCGGAGTTTCAAAACCAAACCTATTTTCGCAATTTCATGTATTGAAAACTTATTGTACGATTCTTAGCATTGTACTATGTTTATAAAATAATAATTCAATTTTAATTTCTGCCAATTCCGACTTGATCCAAAACCAAAGGCTATGTTTGTTTGAGGTTTCATTGAGTTATGATGTGAGATTTAAAAATCTCAATCTTTATTTATTAAAGACTTCAAATGAGGATTATGATAAATGAAATCAAATACTACCCTATTTTACAAAAAAAATAATAATATTACTTGAACTACAAGATTTGAGGTTACAATTATCCAATCAAAATTATTAGATCATTCAATAATATAATATTACACAAATATATGATTTCCCGACATTGATTTGATATCTACCGTAACAATCATACTTTATAAAATTTCCTAACAAATGCAAAATTTTAATCATTCACCTTTATTTTGAAAACTTAGGATTTTAAGTTGGATTTCTTCCGACTCGCTTAAAGACAAACAAACATAGCCTAAGAGAAGCAGGAAAAAATTATAAATACTATAATTAAGGTTAAATCAAACATTGCTATATAATATTAATAAGCTAGGCTAACATATTATTAAAAAGAAATTTTGCTAATCTCAGATTCTCAAGAAACGCGTAAACTGCATCCATGTTTAGGAGACAATCTAGCTTGTTTAATTATAACAAAAACAAGATTAAAGAACTCACCGAATCTTAATAATCATGAGTTGACTTTGACTTTGGTGTTCCAAATTTTCATTAAAATTTCACTTTTTTAATGTTTGCCATGTAGTAGTTATATCCAGTTGTTAATCTCTGGTGTTAAAAGTCCAACTATTTCACATGGATTCTTGCTTAATTTTATGACAGGATTGTACAAAAATCTTAGTTCTCATCTCGTAAAATACACTATTAGTATTTATCATAGATTTGTATATGTACACAAATGAATACAGTAGATAAGATACATACTCCATTATTTTACTTCAAGAAAATGTGTCTTTTATTCCGTATCACTTATTAATATTAATTATACAATATTATTTTGCGACAATTCATTTGTTACTATTCCAATTATATATTTATGTTAGATATAGAATATACATGTGATTTCAAAATAACTTGTACTTAAATTAACTTTGTTTTAGTGATCACAAATAACTTTTTACATAAAAGTAACCATCAAACTATACTAAGTAGGGGTTTCAACCAATTTAGGTGCACCACCCAATGGTGTCTTTCATCACCTTTGTTTATTTTATGAAGATTTAATCTTTAGTAGGAGAAATGGTTTAAGCTACTATAGCTAACTTTTTTTCTCTTCCATGGTATTGTAGTAAGTAGAAATACACAATGTTGAACTTATTGATGAAGTAAATACGTACATTCATCAGTCTATTAATGCATTATTGGTACTATTTTCAGAAAATAAATTTAAAATAATTTACACACTATGTACAAGAATATAATCAATGGTTTCCGACTCAATCAAGATCATATACGAGACAAAGAAGTATACTAATTAGTTTTTCATATAAAATTGGTTAGGTTTAATGTTGTCTTGTTTATACTTAGGATTATAACTCTCTTTCTTACAACTTGGGAATCAACTATACAATAATCTTGCACAGTTTATCAGCAAATTACTTATATATAACAACACATTTCTCTTGAGAAAACATATGCACAGATCAGATATTTGAAAAAAAAAAAAAAAAGGCACTAAAGAGATGGAAATCTTGAAAGTTTTTTACACGATCTTTTTATGTTTTCTGACATTAGGATTCTGCAATTGTGGAGAGTTAAGGAAGAAGTATTATCGAACGAGCTGTCCTGAAGCCGAGCAAATTGTTCAGAACATAACATGGAAACATGCAGCAAGCAATGCTGCATTGCCTGCTAAGTTTCTCAGAATGCATTTCCATGACTGCTTCGTTAGGGTATAATAAACATGTCTATTTGATCCAAAAAAAAGTGTCATTTTTAGTTGAAAATAAGTAGGTTATTGGTTGATTGATTTTAACGGCTTAACATGTTTTTTTGTTTCGTCTTCAGGGTTGTGATGGCTCAGTACTGATAGACTCGACCACGAACAACACAGCAGAAAAAGACACAATCCCAAACAGGTCGTTGGGAGGATTCGATGTCATTGATGAAATCAAGACTCAGTTAGAGAAAACTTGCCCCGGAAAAGTGTCGTGTGCTGATATTATTGCTTTAGCTGCTAGGGACTCTGTCTCATTTCAAGTAAGTCAGTTAAATTGTTTGGACACTTTTTGCTACTAGCCACGCTGGTCTCATTCTGATGAGCAGATTATGTTCGTCAAAATGAGCAGATTGGCTACTTAAGTAGCATATTGTCAATTTTTATTCTAAACCTCTGTTTATTTTTTACGAGCAAACTAACCCATTTTGCTCGTCAAAATAAGCAAATTGACTATACTTAAGAAGCATATTGTCAACCTTTACACTAAGACTCTTTATTCTGAAGAGCAGAATAACCAGTCTATTCGTCAAAATAAGCAGGTTGGTTACTTAAGCAACATATTGTCGAGCTTTGTACTAAAACTCTATATTTATGATCATTGTGAACATAGTTCAATCGGTCCATGTGGGAAGTACTAACCGGGAGACGAGACGGGAAGGTTTCACGTGCCAACGAGGCCTTGGCCAGCATCCCTTCTCCTTTTTCCAACTTCACCACTCTCAGACAATCTTTTGCAAGCAAAAACCTCACAGTAAAAGATCTTGTTGTCCTCTCAGGTTATTAAAATTTATTGAAATCTTTTCACAGTTTTGATAATTCAATTGAAGTTGTTGCAATTAGTACTAATCATTACATAACATTGTCCAATAAACAGGGGCTCACACAATTGGTGTTGGACATTGTAACTTATTCAGCAATAGGCTGTACAATTTCACTGGAAAGGGAGATGCAGATCCTTCTTTGAACACTACATATGCAGCTGCTTTGAGATCAAAATGTCGGAGTTTGTCTGACAATACGACAACAGTTGAGATGGATCCTCGTAGCGTGGTGACATTCGACAACAGTTATTTCTCGAACCTATTATTACAACAGGGGCTTTTCCAGTCGGATGCAGTGCTTCTAACGAACAATATTGCTAACGGGATCGTGAACGAGATGTTGATCTCCGGAAAGTTCTTTACGGAGTTTGGACAATCTATGAAGAGGATGGGTGCGGTTGGTGTGCTTACTGGGAATGCTGGAGAAATCAGGACAAAATGCAATGTAGTTAACTAATTGGAGTGAAATCATCTGATCCTCTAAAAGAAAAATAAATCTTGAAATCTTGTGTGTGTTTCTTTTCTATGTCATATGAGTTGTTATTCTTGAATTATGTAATAAAGAAGGCATTTCTTACACTTCTTTGCAGTCCTTGTTTATTGCATTTTGAAGAAAAAAAAACATTTTTATTTTAATCTGTTTGTTATTGTTAAGTAGTGTTAAATACAAAAATCTTAGAAAAAACCAACACTTTCGATCCATCTCATTTCCAATTGTCAAAAAAGAAAAACAATGATTTTGCAAAAAATGTTCTTGAATTATTATGTATAAGTAAGAATTGCAGGGAATTTAAGAATTTAAGAAATAGGCATAAATTGCTCTTTAGTTGTCTCTGTTCATTGCATGTGATATTATTGCAATAGAAATTATAGCATGCAAAATAACTATATTTTCCTTGGGAGAAAGCATTAGACATTGTACTAAGAATTGCAGAGAACCTGCAAAAATGCGACTTTTTCTTAATTTCATTAGAGCAAATTATTATTCTAAATACATGTAAATTTATATGAAATCATCTTATATATAATAAATATGATTTAACACGTTAATATATATTTCGAGAATTATAAATTGTGAGTTGATTCCTACGTCCAACTTCCTAATGATGAATTTGACAGCATAATTGGTATGAAATATTAATTATACAAAACTGATACATGTTCATTCATTCAAGTTTTTGTTCAAGAGGTTGAATTTGCTAATCATTCACATTTTATTCGATCATGATCCATGGTACGTATTTCAATAATAATAATAATAATAATAATAATAATAATAATAATAATAATAATAATAATAATAATAATAATAATTCAAAGTCAATTCATGTATCCAATGATTCCATTTCTCCCTTTGAGGGAGAAAAGGAAATACTCTAAACTTATAATATAATTTTTTGAGCGATTTATATGTTAAAAATATATATATACTAATGATTGATTTTCCATTTATATATTTTATGAATTGTACCCATAACCCATTACATTGCTTCATGATACACACACGCACATATATATATATATATATATATATATCATTTAATATCTTCAATATCATTAATCAACTCATAGCTTGTATTGACAATATTGAATGAGAAATCGAGCATGATCTGCTATAAAGAAACTCGACTCTCATAAAATAAGTCTACTTTAACTTTATTCTAAAATAATTGTTTTCCTTCGAAATAAATAAATATAGTGAAGGCCAACCGAGTAATCACTTAATTTAGTGAGTTACTTTTTCTGGCATTTGACATATAAAACAAAACAAAATAAGCAACTAAAATATTTAGGTGGATTAATTAATAAGTGATTGAATCAATATCCAAAAATTATATATTAAAAAGGATCAAAGGTCAAAGAGAAGACTTTATCGAACCAAAGGGCAAAGGATTTGGTTTGAAAGAGTCGTGTGCCAACCTTGCATCAACAAACTCAAATTTAAATAATTTAATACTGTGTTTATTTAACTAATTATTTCACTACATAATTCATATACATGTAACCGTAAAGTTATTTTAATAAAAGTTCTGTTGAGTTATTCGTACACTTTTCGTGGCTTCTGCACCTTTCAAGGTCAGAAATTCTGGTTATGGATGCGAGGTTCATTTAAAAAAATATTGAGTGGTGTCGGTGCGAGGTCGTCTCAATTTTGTGGGATAGGACGGGACAGATTGCATCGGGTATAATAAATTATGTTGTATTATTGTATGTATTTGATAATATTTTTCAATATATAAAATAATAATTTTGTATTATATTATATAATATATGTATATAATCCAATTATTACTTGATATATAAAAAAATATTACATATATACATAAAAGTACTACATGTTACATGAGAGAGAAAAACATGTAGACAACCTAAGATCCCTGCGTTTTTTAGTGACTCGACCTCACCCAATTTAGATCATGTATCCCATAATACAAAAGTATTATCTGATATATAGAAAAATATTATCCGATACACATAAAAATATTACATATTTTCTTGTAATCCAACTCAATTCAAAACATATTCTATAATACAAAATATTACCTAATACACACAAAAATATTACATAATTTCTTACATTAGATCCAACCCAACCCGTCTTACGGAATGAGATTTATCAGACAGTTTTATCCAAGACTTTGACTAAAATATTTATATTTAATAATATTTATATTGATTACATTTTTACGATTACCTAATTATATATATATATATATATATATATATATTCTTATCCAAAACTTTGACTAAAATATTTATATTTAATAATATTTATATCGATTACATTTTTATGATTACCTAATTATTATATATATATATAGAGAGAGAGTACGTCCATGTTAAAAACTTAAAATTATACCTACCCAATTCAACAAAGTTTAATTTTTCTTTAAAAAAAAAATGAAGATTTCATTAATCGGAATTAATTACTGCTACTAAAACAGAAATGACACATTTTATTTAATATTATAATTACAATCCACATTTTATATGAATCACACATGCAATACCCATGATCACATTATGTATATTGAATGTATTGAAATAGAAATAAACTTAGTGCTTTCTCAATATTAGATATAATATGGTCGAACTGAATCGAACCGGGTTTTCATCCTAAAATCGAACTAGTCACAATTGTCATGTGAAAATCACCTTGATAGGCGAATTAATTTGTGATTATTGGCGAACTAATCTAATCCGAAATGTATCTACGAACTAAACAGTAAGGGAAGACGAGCGAACTAAATTGACTTCAAACTGACCGCTATTTTCGCGGGTCAGTTATCCGCATCCCCTATTTTTCGGGTAATCACGAATTAATTTTTCACCTTTCCTAGTTTCGAAGAACTCCTATTCCAACTACAACTAACTCCTTACTCGTCCCAAAGAGTATATATATATCCTTGTTATATTCATTTTTACAGATACAAATTTTATAAAACACTTACGCATATATTACTGGAGATTTTTTTTAGCAATCATATTGACTTGAGCGTCGGAGTCCCATTCGCCGGAATCCCTCCCGGTATTTGTTTTGCAGGTTTTTGAACCTGAGGTTTCGAGTTTTTAATTCGAGAAGAAGGACCTCAGGCCTGAGTAAGATTAAGATGCTCACGACTCATATAAGACAAAATAAATTAAAGAAAATTTTTAATTTAGATATAAAAAGTCTTTAAATAGTAAAGTATAAAACCAGTGTAACCTTTTGAGTGTCCACTACATTTTCGGTGATTTATTTAAGGGGAAATAACAGCCTCCACCAATTACTTGAGATTTAAGTGAAAATATTATAATATATGCATACATACATAATATCAATAAATTAAAAATATTTACACACAAAATTCAAATTTAAACTAATTTCTATAAACTAATATCTACTCTGAACTAATATCTACTCTGAAAATTATATGAATGGTTCTGTTTCACGAAATAAGATCTGATTTTTGTGCGCCATTTTATAGATGACATTTACATTAAATATACAATAAAACATAAAATAAAAGAGTAAATGTGATAAATTATAAAATGAGAAACGAATTAAAATAGATTATTTAAATTTTAATTTGAGAATCTAAATTCATTATGCAGATTGTCAGTGCTTCTGACTCAACACTGCCTTCATGGAAATATCACGGGCTTGTGTTGAATAATGGGTCCAAGTATTTTTTATTTTCGTTTTAGTACATACATTGGAACAATAAGAACAATTTCTAGTACTATTAATAAAAGCATTGAACGACCACACACCATAGCTACATCGAGATAATCATACAAGAGAATATAATATTCTAAACTATTTATAAATAAATTATCATTTTATATATTGTAATAGTTAAGAATTAGGGATCGACTCTATTTGTATGGACATGGATTCAGTGATATTCACTGTATACAATCGATTGGATAGAAGGTAATTAGAGTAACCCTTTGTAAGATAACATTGAAAAATGAGTTTGACAAGACCCAGGAGCCACGGGCAAGCAAGTTGAGATTTAAAGACATTTGTAATTCACTTAATTAATAAATAGGCAACTTGATAATTTAGTCTATAAAAGGAATACTCCTAGGACTTCACCATGTATCCCTTAAACTTACCTAATCATCATCAATAGCTTTCTAACAACATACTCTTGTGCTATATATCTTGTATGAAAATGAGAGGTTTTGTAGGCATTGCTCTTCTGTTTGTGTGGGTTGGGATGGCGGTGGGTGCGGGTCGTGGTCCGAAAAAAGTGGTAACGGGTTTGGTTCCAAACTTTTACAAAGTTAGTGGAACATGCCCAAAAGCGGAGGAGCTCGTGAGGAAGATGACGTGGGAAAAAGCACGTACTGACCCTACATTAGGCGCTAAGCTTCTTCGTGTGCATTACCATGATTGTTTCGTCAGAGTATGTCGTTTTACCCTTCAACTCATATATATTTAACAAGATTTCATCTCCTATTTTTATCTACTTATAAATATTATTATGTAGGGTTGCGATGGGTCGATACTGTTGGACACCGTGGGAACAAATCAATCGGAAAAGGATGCAAGACCCAATCTAACATTGGATGGTTTCCCAGTTATCGATGAAATCAAGACTCGGCTCGAGAAAGCTTGCCCAAACGCCGTCTCTTGTGCCGATATTCTTGCACTCGCCGCTCGTGACGCCGTTTCTTTTCCGGTAATTAATCTTTCCTCCGTCTAAACTATCCATGAAACCAAACGTGAGATCAAACAAAAAACTGAATAATAAATTTTATTTTGTTGGCAGTTTAAGAAATCGCTGTGGGAAGTGAAAACAGGTAGAAAAGATGGGAGGGTTTCTCTTATATCAGATGTCAATGGCAACTTGCCTTCACCATTTTCCAACTTCCCAACTCTTCAGAAGCTGTTCCTTGATAAGGGTTTAGACACCAGTGATCTTGTTGCATTATCAGGTAATATAAAGAGCTTTTTATCCTACTTCAGATTTCTAATTTTACTATTTTAATTATTCATTTAATTAATCCATCTCGTAGATGTTACACGCGCCCGTATTAAATACACTATAATGTATTATTCGCTGTCAATTAACATACATAACATGCATACAAACAATAATTCAAAAGAACCATTATGAGTGAATTTTCTACCTATTTACATATATAATGTATTAATATATTTTTCATCCTTGTATATAGAGAAATGTGTTTTCTACCAATTTTCTTTCTTTTTTTCTTTTTTTTACAAAAATACCCTTCAATTTGACTTGAACAAATATAAGGGTGTGATTGGACAGAGTTCAAAGTAAAAATGGCTGATTTCAAATCCACGTACATCCAAACACAACTTCAAAAACTCTCCCAAGTTTTACCCACTTTGCAGGGGTATTTTGGTCTTTTCGAAGGAAAAATTGTGACGTAACTTAAAATATCATGCAGGTGCACACACCATCGGAGTAGCACACTGTGGGGCCTTTTCCCGGCGGCTATTCAACTTCACTGGAAAAGGCGACACCGACCCGTCTCTCGACCCCGTATACGCGGCGGCGTTAAAAATACAGTGCCCAAACCCGGCGAATCCGGCGACGACGGTGGGGATGGACCCTAACAGCTCCTTGACCTTCGACTCACACTACTTCACCGCCGTGAACAAGAAGCAGGGCCTCTTCCAGTCCGACGCCGCCCTCCTCGACGACCCCGCCTCCGCCAAGATCGTGACGAACTTCCAATCTCCGGCGGCGTTTCTCAAGCAGTTTGCACTGTCGATGCTGAAGATGGGAGATATGCCTCTCGTCGGAAATGTGAGTGAGATCAGAAAGAATTGCAGGAGGATTAATTAATTGTGTCATGCATGTGATGTGAGATTAGGTATTAACTAATGTTTGGATTCTAATTAATAAGAAAATAATATAGTGGAATAAGTATTTTGCATGTTCTTTTTTAGCACGTGTGTTATAAGTTGTTTGTAATAGAAGTTTATTGTTTTTAAGTTTAAGATGTTGATAGTCATATAATGACGTGTTGCGATTTAGGTTGTCACTTTGTGTAAGTGCGATTTGAAATTGAAATATAATAATGATAATAGTCTTCAAGTGTAATTTAATATTGTTGTGTTGTTTTTTTTGTTTTAAGGAATTGGATTATACTTTGATAATAATAGTCTTCAAGTGTACTTTATTGTTGAATGTGTGTGTGTGTGTTTTTTTTTTTAAGGAATTGGATTTGAAGTTTGGATGTAGATTATTTAAAGTGAGATTTGATATTGTGTAAATGACGATACTTCAAATTTGATAATAAAAACGGTTTTAAAATAGTGTAATAATGGATTTGTTTCCTGATTTAAAAACTATTAAAAATCCTCATTAGAATTACTCAAATCGATGGTGAATCTACAACTGACTTGCCGTAACTTATATTTTTATTGACGAGTTGAACAATATTTTATAGTTTTATTAATTAATTCAAATTTTAGGGACAAAAGTATCTCATTAAATTTTCCATCTATCAATTTTTAGTTTTCTATATTTAAAAAAATGTCATTTTTAATTATCTTTTACCTTTTAATTTTTAATCTTATAATTAAAAATTACCATTTTTTTAGTCATCTTACCTGCTACAACATATAATTTATTATTTTTCAATTAAAGTTCATCTTTAATATTAAAAAATTATTTTTAATTAAGACAATATTAAATTAATATTAATAATGAAAATTAAACCTTTTTATTAACTTCGGAATACCAAATTATTAATATTAATAATTAATAATAAAATTCTAAATCATGTTTCAAGACGAAAAATATTTTTTTATTTATTAATATTAATTTAAGCATATTAAGTGAAGATTTTAAATTTGTGATTTAAAAAAAAATGTTCTCTCAATTAAAATTATTAATATTAAAATTAATTAAATTAAAAAAAAAACATAGTTACCTACTATAAGGACTAAAAATGATACTTTTTAAATATACTTCTAGTATAATATATATATATATATATATATATATATATAATGAGTATAAACTAAAGAATGTTTATGAAAAATAATATGTTAATTCGTTTCGATATCATATTACAAATCTAAAGAAATTTTGTTATCTAAAGAAATCTTGTTTTCTTTTAGAAATATGAAAAAGAAAAAACTTTTTTTTCCTCAATAAATTATTTAAATTGGATTACTTTTCTTTCTCAAATAAATTAATAAGATTACACGAGGCTCTCTCGAAAGTACAATGAAACGCAATTTTTGACTACTTGAGGGGGAAATTAAGAAATTAGCAAATACTAGGGGCCAAGTCTCAAATAGTTAAGAAAGTTGCAATAAAAGGAAATCATTGGCTTGAACCGCAGTCCCAATTCAATTTCTAGGGTTTTCCAATGGAAAGGGGCAAAAGAATTGAAGCCTTAAATGGCGAAATCCCATTACCTGAAGCCATCGTTCAACACATACAGTCTTTCCTCGATGGAAAACAAGCTGCCCGATCAAGTGTTGTGTCGAAATCATGGTACAACGCCTGGTTAACTCGACCGAGCCTCGATTTTGACGAAAGCAATTTCCTGCTACGCGGCAATGGGGATCCGAATTTCCGAGTGAGAGCTGCGTTCTCTGAGTTCGCGAAGCAGACTATGCAAAGGTACGAAGAACAGAACCTAAATATCGAGAAATTCAGGCTGTGGATGAAAATTGGTGAGAGGGATAGCTGTTATCTGGCCAATGAACTGATTGTGAAGGCGATGAAAATGGGAGTTAAAGATCTCAATTTTGAGTTCGATTCCCCAACTCGGGCATTCATGTTACCGAACGAGGTGCTTGGAGCAGAAACCCTAGTCAAATTATGTGTGGCTGGATGCAAAATTAGTCGGCCCGCAGATGGAAAAGTAAGTTGTTCGAAACTTAGATCTCTTGAATTATACCGAGTTTGCCTTGAGAATGATTTTGTTTGGGAAATAATTTCGACCTGCCCCTTGATTGAGAAACTGGTGTTATCTGGTTGTGATTGTTTGGTTCAAGCTAAGAACTCTACTGTTGTTAAAAGTGCTGGTAAAATGTTGAACTTCAGAAGTCCTTCGATTTATTATGGACTAACTAAGTCGGGATCAGTTATTGATGATCCAATCAAGTGGTCTGAGTTGCAGAACTTGAAAAGTTTGTTTTTGGAGAGGGTGAATATTGACACCACATTTTTCAATGACTTTTCTATCAAATTTCCTTGCTTGGAGGATTTAAGTCTCGAGTACTGCTATGGCTATAAAAGAGTACAAATCTCTAGCCATTCACTTAAGTGCATCAACATTTCACAGAGAAGAGTGTTGAAGGCCAAGTTTAATGTTCCAGCAATTCGGAAGTTCGTTTTTTCAGGGTCAAGCTTCCCTTCTCTGGCTTTCACACCAGGTTCGAGCGAATGGGAGTCCGACATTTCTATAACATGGTCTCGCTATCATCTTACAGCTTCATGGTTCATTGAGCTGAGAAGTATGCTGATGTTGTTGGCCCCATCGAAAATTTCTCTCAGTATCGAGCTTTACTTGGAGAAGCAGATCGATTGTGTGAAAGATCTTCTATGTTTAGTTCCACCTGCAGTGGAGAACTTGCAGATATGGGTTCAATCACCGTCTTCAGTGTGTCCCGCACTCGTGGAAGGTTTGTTTTCAAGCTGTTGCCCTAAGGCCATAACTCTAGGTTGGTCTCCTAGGACGTGCGCATCAGAGAAACCGAACAGTGACTTTCTTGCCCTTCTTTGTGAGATACTGATGCAACATGTAAGTGAAAATTACTGCATTCCAAGCCGAGCTATGTTTGGCTTGCGTGGTCTCAAGGACGTAAGTGTAGAACTTTATGAAGAGGCTCTTGCTGAGTGGCGTCCTCTGCCCTGGAAGATGTTGTTAGATGCTTCAACCGGTCCAGATAGTCCACGAAAAATTCGGTTCTTGTTGGGATGGAGGAAGTAGTGAATGAGAACCTTAATGTGTATGAGTTTTGTTTGTGTTGTGGGATTAGGAAATGTACTGGGGGAATGAAATGTTTTTGGATGAGCTGATGGGAATATTGATCTATGGTTTTCATCCCAAAAAACTATAGAAAATGTACCTTGTATAAGATGTATGATCTTCTATGTCCTATTTATTTTCAAAGCAGTTGGACGAAATCTTGAAAATGGAGTTTTGGAGATAGAATGATGGTTGTGACTTGAGTAGTTTAATCCATTGAAGAATTTAGTTGGATTGCAATCTTGTATTTTAAATTTGTATGGCTTGTTTGAATTTGTTTTAGATGGAATTTTGAGATTTCCTTATATACTATTGTCTTGTTTCATGTTGTACTATTTCATTCTATTTTCTAATATGATAGCGAGAAAAATCATATTAAATTACAAAAACATGTCATATAATGTTGTGTTAAAGTACTTGCATGTAATTCAAGTCGATCCAACTTGAATCCATTCAGGTCGATCCAACTTGAATCCATGAGTTTTGTTTTTTATTTTTTATGTGTTGATTTTTATGTACAAATGTTGTAACTTTTATTTATTATAACTTTTTTTTTCCTAAGTAACAATAAATAAAGGTTGTAACTTAGAAAAAAAAGAAAAATTTCAGCAAAATTTATACGCAAATACCTTTATGCGATATTCATGTGATCCTTATGTATATTTATATATTTATATATTATGTACAAATATTCATACACATAGGTATCTACATAAGAGTCACATTAATATATATATATATATATATAATGGTCACATGAATATCACATAAATATATCGTACAAATTTTGTTAAAATTCCTCCTTTTTTTTTTCTTTCTAAATTATAGTAAATAAAAATCACAAAATTTATACATAAAAATCACACGAATATAATATAAAAATTTTGGTCTAAAGAAAAAATAAAATAAAATAAAAAATATATATATATATATAAATACACAGATTCGGGTCGATCCGAATTATATAAACACCAATTGCACTACTGACTCACTCAGTCATATATATATATATATATATATATATATATATTGTCCTAAAAAGAAGAAAACTTACAAATGCATTCGCATTAACTACTAACCAAAAGAAATTTTTTTTTCCTTGGAATAGTTTAAATACAACTAATAATTTACCAAAAAATAATGAAATAAATAAATTATCCTGAAAAGAAGAAAAGTGAATTTTTTACTGTTATTTATGAAGTGGGGAATTTTTTATTAGATTAATTTCAATTTTCGTCTTATTCTTTTTATTTTTGAATAATCAATAAAATATTTTTCAATTTTGATTTTATGCATTTCAATTTTATCCAATTTTAATTAAGTTTTCCAATTTGATCTAATATGTTTTAATTTTTTTCAATTTCAATCAAGTTTTGATTGAATGGTCGTCGAAAAATCTCATGTGGCATAGCGATTTTGGAAATTCCAATCACAATTGAATTGAAATTGCAAAAAATGAAATACACCGGACCAAAATTTAAAAAAAATGGATTAAACTTGGAAGAAGTTGAAACATACGAGATCAAAATTGAAAAATGAATATTTTGTAGTCAAAAAATGAAAAAAATATTACATACAAGACCAAAATTAAAATTAACCCAATTAAAATTAACCCTTTTGAAAATGGGAATATTAATCTGTGAATTTCATCCAAATAAATATAGAAAATGTATCTTTCTGTTTCCTATTTATTTTTCAAGCAGTTGGAATAACTCTTGAAAATGTGAATATGGAGATCAGAATGATGGTTGTGACTTGAGTAGTCAATCCATTGAAGAAGAGAGTTAATTACATTATTTACATGTTATAAATAAATAAAAACATCAAGAACACCCTCAAATCCAAACTTTCGATGCCGCCCAATTTAATTCAATCTTAGAACAATAATATTAAAAAATATTAAGTATAAGTAAAGACTTATAATTTTCAAATATTAAGATTATTTATTTCTGAAATGATGAACAACTCCATGATTTCAAAATAATTACTCCCTCTATTCCTTAACACTTTGCACACTTTCCTTTTTAATCTGTCCCAAAACACTTTGCACACCCAAAAATGGTAAAATTTATCATAATTCTTACCCTCACAATACACACTTATTTACACTATTACTTTTTCTCACACAATGTCATTTAATATTAAACTAATCACTCCATTAGAAAAAATAAATTTGACCATTATACCCTTAATCAAAAAGCAAATATTCATTTTTTCTTAAAAATTGTGCCCAATTTGATGTGTAAAGTAATTCGGGACGGAGGGAATATATTTTTGTTAATTAATGATATCAAACAATATCATTAATTAATTAACATATAATGTATATTAAAAGTAATATATAATATGATATTAAACACCAAACATAATAGCAAATGCAGACTATATGTATATAATTGCATCTGCATTAACTACTAACCAGAATACAATTAATAATTTTCAAAAAATGAATGAAATAAATATATTGTCCTAAAAGGAAGAAAATTTACAAATGCATACGCATTAACTACTACCCAAAATAAATTTCATTTTCCTGGAATAGTTTAAATACCATTAATAATTTGCCATAAAATAACGAAATATAATATATTATCCTAAAGAGGAAGAAAATTGAATTCGTGTACTGTTATCTATAAAGAGCGGGAATTTCCCCAATCTTTAAATCAAAATTGCAGTGAACAAAAAACGACTGAGTTCCAATCTAGGGTTCTGATGGATCCCCAAATCAAACGAATTGATCCCGAATTTCCGTTGCCAGAACCGATCATTCAACATATACAGTCCTTTCTCAGTCGAAAAGAAGCTGCTCAAACAACCATCCTCTCTAAATCTTGGTACACCGCCTGGTTAACTCGGCCCGACCTCGATTTCGATCAATGCGATTTTGGATGCAGCTCTGGAAGTCGTGGCGATGAAAAAGGATTTTGGGAATTCGTGCAGAAGACTATCCAAAGGTACGAAGAACTGAACCTAAAGATTGAGAGCTTAAGGCTGTTGATGAGAGGTGGATACATTGAAAATGGTGTGGAACCCAATAATAATTCTCGTGCTAAGGAATTGATTGTGACAGCGATGAAAATGGGTGTTATTGATCTCTATTGTGATCCTCTTTTTGAATATCATGTATTTGCTTTACCACATGAGGTACTTGGATCCGATACCCTAACCAGATTATCTATAGTTGGGTGCAAAATTGGGGATGGAAAGGTAAAGTGCTCGAAACTTAAATCGCTTAGTTTACGTGGAGTGTATTTAGAAGGTGATGTAATATGGGATATAATTTCGAGCTGCCCCTTGATCGAGAAATTATCATTGTCTGGATGCCGGTTCTTGTTAGAGTCCCAGAATTCTGATGTCATTTCTAGCCCGATTGCGTTGAGTCCATTTACTGAGTTTGGAAAACGAAATGTGGGACCGATTGGTCATGGTCGGATCGAACTATTTGAGTTTCATAAACTCAAGTGTTTGTCATTGAGTGAAGTTGTTATTCATCCCTTGATTTTTTGTGACTTCTCGTCTAGATTTCCTTGTTTGAAAGAGCTGACCCTTACTGATTGCAGTGGCTGCGATTACAAAGATATAAGAATTTCTAGCCGTTCACTTGAGTGCATTACCTTCTTTCAGGAGAAGTTAAAAGCTAATCTTGATGTTCCAAGTATTCGTAAGTTTAAATTTCAGGGCCGTATTTCGCCTTCCCTGACATTTGAAGCCTCTTCCACCAATTGGGAATCCGATATATCCATAATTTGCCATCGTCCTAATACTCTATGGGTTCTTAAGTTGAAGAAATTGCTGACAAGTTTGAGCCTATCAAGAATCTCCCTTTCTCTCACTATTTGGTCTGTTCTGAAGCAGAATATAGACTTTCAAGAGTTGCCCAAGATTGCATTTGAGAATTTGGCAATCGAGGATTTGACAATGGATGCTTCATTTTCAGCTTGTTATACTCTTTTAGAATGTTTATTTCAGAATTCTCGCCCTAAGTTTGTAACCCTCTATGTGCCTCCATTGAAAGAAGGGAATGGAAACAATGGTTTCGTTCTTCCCATGAGACTTGTACAACGATTGCACGAAAATTGCTCAACTTCATACCAGGAAATGTTTGGTCTGGACAAGCTAGAGGAAGTAAATGTGAAACTTTTCGAAGAGGTTCTGGTAGGGTGGCAACCTCGTGCCTTGAGCACGTTGGAAGCTTCAACAAGTCTGGAAAATAAACAAAAAATATGCTTCCAATTGACATGGTGATCATTTGGGTTCGATTTCTGGCTAATGAAGTTAAAAGTATGAGAGCTTTTGTGATCTTAATTGCGTTTCCTTGGTAGATATTAAGTATATGTTCTGTTGAACTATCTCATGTTGGAATCTTGGGTTTTTATTTCATGTTCTATAATGTATTTTGCAGTTTTGCTCATTGACCATGTGTGGTGATGATGCTATATGGTACTTATAAAACATAAGATCTAGACGACGAAATACATTCAAGAACTATATAATCTATAATCAAATATCACTCTTCTCAGTGTTCTCTCTAAAACTCGTAAAAGTAAAGTGAAACCATTTACAATACTATATATACATATATATAAAAGAGCATTTGCAATGGTTCATTTAAGAGGTGTTTTTAAATAAAAAACTAATATTTTAATAATAAAATATGTTAAAGGTATTCTTTGTCTGTCTGGTGTCAGAATTTTCCTGCAGTATTTATGTTTTCATTTTTATAAATTTTCCTTAATGTTATTTATATTTACATTTTAAACTTAAAATAATGTTTTATAAACATAAAATTTAATGAAAATCTAAATATTATACTGACGTGAGTTTTGGGGGTGAGAAAATTTTCCATATTTAATTAATTTGATTACCAGATAATTTATCTTCCTAAAAATGAAACAACAAAAAAATAAAAATGAATAAATAAATAATGGAACAGGTGTCATGTCAAAACCATGATACTTCAATTTTCATCAGAACGACAATGACATTTCTATCCGTCTGTAAACTGCAAACTAAAAAGAGAAACAGCTTGGAGATTTTAATTTCAAATATCATAAGAAACTTTAACTGTATTTGGATCTAGGATTTGGATGACGCAAAGTTTAATTTTGGGGGGGGGGGGGGGAATAAAAAGATTTTTTTGCATTCAAATATATAATCTAAAATCTTGATTTGTGATATAGATACTTTACAATTTCTTTAAATTTTGTTTGCCGGAATAGAATTTGATTTCTTATATCTCTACTTCGATGAGAAAAACAATTGATATTTGGTAATTGGTAGTGATTAGGGTTCCATTACTCAGTTGTTCAATTTCGCAATGCTTGTTAAATAAATATTAAATACCATTATAATTTTTCCTTTCAAGTCTTATATCTATCAATAAAGTTCAAGCTTCACCCAAAATCTCAACCTTAATAAATTTAACACAAGATTTTAATAGTTATTGGAATTTAAGTCGTCATGAATTTTCTTTTTAATACAGAGATACCCAGTGGAGTGGGTCTACGAAACCAGGGAGGTTATGGAGCATCTGTAGTATCTAAAAAGTATTTGTAAATTGTTGGTGATGCTTAATGTGAATATGGTTATGTTATAAAGTTAATTCATGATTTTTTTTGAATTAATTTAATAATTACAATCTTAATTCATAATGATGCAAACTAAGAATATCCGGATAAAAGACTCAAGTAGTTTGTGCACATCACACGAGGACTCGAACATTGTCTTCCTAAAATTTCGACACTTTTAAAGGTAAGAACACACTGTCCGATAATCATATTGAATTATTTAAAAACTCAATTCATAAACAAATTGAAAATAAAAATCCAAAATTGTATTCATATAATGAGTTTGTGTGCATCATGCGAGGACGTGTAAGTCGTTATGAAGTTTTTGAAATTCTAGTGGTCTGTAAGGTCAATATCTCTGAATACACAACGATCACTGTCGAAAAAACGCATTGCACTCCAAATATGATTATTTGGGCATGCACAAACTCTAATGGCATGATTGGTATGGTGGAATGGAATAAGGTGTGAATGGAATGAACCTAAGAATTGAATGGTGATATGAATTGAATGATATTAAAATGTTTATTCCTATGATTGGTATTGCAAAGGAATAGGAAATGAATGAAATAATCATTATAATTATATTTCATAATTGATAACTACAAATAAAACATTAAATCAATTTTTATTTGATCAAATTATCATTTACTATAATTTTATTTTAATATTCTTATTCCATTTAATTTAAATAATTTAAATTATAAAAAATTAATCATTTCAAATTTTACTATAAAACGTATATTTATTTCACTTTTAAAATGAATAATTTCTAATGACCATTTATGAGATGTAGATTAAAAAGATTTTGAAAAAAAAATTTGAAAAAAACTTAAATGTAATTTATTATTTTCGAGAAAAGACGACCACTTTAGTAAATTATCTAATTTATTTTATTAGTTTATGAATTGTTTGAACAAATATTTATTTTATATTATAAAGTTCTGAAATTTCAAAATCTGAATTGATCCGATCCGTAATACCTAAATCTCTGAAGGAACCGAACCGATGTGACGGAGCAAATCTGAAGATTATTTTTTACGATTTTCAAAAAATATCCGAACTTTGAAGCAATTTCAAAGATTATCTTATCCTCAACTTGCTTTGAACCGTGCTCAGCCCTTATCACTGATATTAAGGTATATCATATTTAGATATTTTATTTTTTATTTTATTATTAATGTAGTAATTTTTTATTATTTACATATTCTTATAGTAGTTAATTATATTATATTTTATGATAATTTTATTAATTATTTTATATGATTTTATGCTATTAAAATAATACTTTATATTATTTAAAAAATATTTTAGTTAGTTATAATTTATTTATATATTTTTATATAAACTAAACCACACTTATTTGTATTAATATTATATTCGTATTATTTCTATATTTTTAAAAAATTATATTCATTTTTTATTTTTATTCTATTTATCTACTTAATTTTATTATTTATTTGATATTTTTATTTTTTTATTTTATATTAATTTTATATATTATATTTTTTATAAATAATTTTATATTATTATACAATTTTATATAATAATTTAATTTTGGAAAGTCAATTTGTAAAAAATTAAATTAAATAATGATAAATAATCGACTTAATAAATATAGTTCATTTATTTGTAGGTGAGGAATACATAATACCATGGGGATAGGAAGGAATGATCATTCCCTCATGCATGGTAATGACAATTTCAAAAGGAATGGTGATTCCCACTTATAAACCATACCAATCAAAGGAATAAGAATGAAAGTAGGAATGGTGATTCCATTCTCAACTCATTCCATCATACCAATCATGCCATAAGGGAATTAAAAATATACATCATTTGTCATTCAGCAATTAATATGGATACATATAGTTAACATGATATTAGTGAAGATATCAATTGAAAACTTTTAGAGACAAGATTGTCATCACTGTAATCTAAAGATCTTATATATCTACTACTAACAATATATTAAGATGGAAGTTTTGAATACATATAATGACAAACCAACAATTAAAATAGAAGATGAATTAAATTTAAGAACATCCAATCCATTTGTTTTGTGTGTAAGCAATAAGATGAATTAAATATAATGATTTTACAAAATTTTTACCTAAAAAGATAACTATTTTGATTTTATGAACATCACCAACAATTTACTCTCTATTCCATAATATATATTTGGTAAATGCTAGCAAAAACTTCAATTTCGTTTCAAAAACTATAAATAAATAGAAAGTATGCGTATCCTATCTCAAAAGAAAAAAAGAAAAAAATAAAAAGAAAAAAAAATTTACATATATATATAGTCATGCTACCTTACCTACCATAGATATATTAAGATATGTTCATGATGTGTAAAAAATCGATAATGTCTATTTATTTCACATTCTATTAACAAAATGATAAGATTATCACACATTATTGATAGATAAATTAAAAGTTATCGAGGATTAACATTTTTCTTTCATATTAATCTTAAATTACTGGTGATTATTCAATCAGTCAGGTCGAGAGTAGTAAAAATATATACGATTTCCATTATGAAGCACCATTCAAACAAATCTTCAAAGTGTATATCTATCATATATAAAAATTGCCCAAGCAATCAATTCATATATTAAAGAATTAATACCAAATATAATATAATATCAAGAAAATCAGATGACGATCTTCAAGGTCAGAATGATTCATATAATAGGAATACCTTCTGTTTTAAAAATACAATGAGTCATATCATCATTTCAAGATTAACAACACAGGCCAATTATCAAGTTATATCACCCATCTAAATTAAGAAAATGCTCGAAATTCAAATTGCAAGTAATATATATGCGTGGATTACTCCATTTGACTTGTTTCCTCTTATGATATATTTTATTTCAATCCAATTTCATATTATCCTAATTAAAAAATAATATGCATATTAACTTTTATTCAAAATAAATGTCGTTTTAATCAAAAATCAAATTTTGTTTCAAATCAATTATTCTAGTTATTTTGCCAATTTTTTCCAAGTTCACCAATCCGAAATTTGATTATAATACACAGCATTAATTTCCTATTCTTTAATTTATACAATTTGATATTTTCTTCAGTCGATAGACATCATCAATATACATGCGACTCATTTAAAATTTTAGGCCAAATTATGGATTAATAGATTCAATTTTTATTCTTACTAAAAAGATGTTTGAAACTAATATTGCTAAAATAAAAATGTCAAAATTAGATATATACCTTCAAAATTATCCAATTTTAATTTTTTTCCCGTAATTTATAAATTCTAGTGAAGTTGAAGATATTGAGAGATGACAATTCCTTTGCATTTTGGGATTTTCACACTCGTTTCTCTTTCTCTCTAATTCAAGAAATTTGATTATATATTCTAATTTGGTGTTGCATTTTCTATTTTATCATTTTTAATTCACATTAAATATTATTAAATAATAAATGATTACTTTGAAACACAAAACATCAAATTAAAATAAAGGATGTAGTTTGGCAAAACAATGATCCATCCAAGGTAAAATTCTTTTTGAAACACATAATAAAATATCACATTGAAATAAACAACAATAACAACTGACGCAAATTTGAGGGAGCGTGGCTCACACGCCAAATTCCAGAAAAATGATTAAATTTAAGAATTTTAGTTACATAACAAAAACAGATATACTTATTTTGAAATACTAGTTCCAATTGAGTTCCTTTTTAATTAGACAAAAAATTGAATTTAACCCAAACTATCACTCCATTTTATAACTATCAAGAAAGAAATCACGTGAGATTTTTATTTCAATTGGTGTTGTATTTATTTTTTAGAATAAATTAGGGGTGTCAAATGATGTTATTAATTAACATGTAGCGTGTATTAAATTTTATAAAATATGAAATGTAACACCAAATATAATAAAAAGATTGATATTGAATTTAAGAAACACTTAATTAAAAACAATTAAATTCATATGTGCAAAACTTACCTCCTTTTCCAACTTGTAAAATGTATAGACAAGTACAAAATCAGCCTTGTCAAAGTTTTTAAACTGATTCAACACCATCTCAAAGTACGCCGGATACGATCCTCGCACGTATATGAACGACTGCATGTCCGGCAGATCGAGCGGCGGCAGCCCCCGAAGCTCCACCGGCGCCGGCGCCGGCGCCGCCTCCACCGGAAGCTTCAAAACCCCCCATGATGGGCATAATAGTACACATAATTAACAGCACAGGCCTTAGTGAAAAGGCAGCTCCTTTAATGCCAAATTTCTTGGCCACTTCCAAAAGCCAAGGCAGAAATGCATCATAGACTATGCAATCAATGGGGTGATCAGATTTTTAGTGGGTTTTTATGAGCTCTTCTAGGGTTTTCGAGCCAGCTACTTCCATCAGTGTTAGGTAATCTGCAACATCCCTAGCTTCCCTGAAACCGCCGTCGTCGAACCCATCGGAGATCGCTTCGACGGCGACGGTTTCGGATTTGGGATCGAAGGATTTGGAGATGAATTTGGTGACGGTGAGGTGGCTTTAGAGCCTTTTAAGGCTAAACGTTTGCAGAATTGGAGCATGGGGTTAACATCATGGTTCAAAGTAACGGTCGCGGTGCTTGTCGCGGTGTCCACCGTTAAGGTTACATTGCAATTTCGCGGAGATTTCGCGACTGTAACGGACAATTTTTCGAAAAAACTCAAAAATAGTCTAAAAGTTCAAGAAAATTACTTATATATATATATATATATTTTTACTAAATTAAAGTAAAAAACAATATTACAACTAGAATTAACATATGAAACATATAATTACATACATTATTAATACCACGTGGAATGTCGAGGTGGTTCAAAGTCATCATTATCTTCCCTTTCAGAATAAATAGGAAAATGTGCATAATCATAATGAGTAGGATGAGGTGTAGGCTGTTCATGTGAATACTCATGATAATATCCAAATCCTCGATATCCTGTATTTTTATTGTAAATAGCAAATAACAACTATTAATTTCTCTACATATTATAGCAAATATCAACTACTATTTTTATTGCTACAACTTTAATTTCTCTACATTTTTGCGTACTACACAATACACATTCAAGGTATATCATAGTATTATATCCATATATAATAAATATGTATAAAAAATATTACATTCAATCGAAAAAAGAATATACAGTGTTCAAATTCAATTATCTATCCGTCGCTTCCCTTTTTTTTGCCCCTTGAAACCGTTACGTCCGTTATAACGCCGTTACAGTCCATTATAACGCCGTTACAGTTCGATATAACGCCACATAACGCCGTTACGAGCGTTATCGCGCCGATATCAAGCCCGATAATGTAGTCGACCGTTTTTAACCGAATCAGTGACGCGGAAAAGGCCGTTAAGGTTACGAAACGCCATTATAACGGCCGTAACTTTGAACCATGGTTAACATGGCCTTGGCTTGGATAAGGAACTGCCAAGATGTGTGCTGTGTACCCCTTTCTCTCTGTCCATTGCTTTTTCAGCTCTTTCAAGAACATGAATGAGAGAGAGAGAGAGAGAGAGAGAAGTGGAATAGAATTTGTATGATTTGTGTTTCTGTATCTTTATTAAATTTGAAAGATCGATGTGGTCAGATATATGATATATCTATATTTGAAGTTTTGTTGTAAGTTTTATGGCATTTAATATTTTAGAGTTTTTTGTTATAGTTAAAAAATATAAAAATTGAATAAAAATGTCTTTAAATAATATTTATTTTTCTACTCATCTTTAAATTAATATTATTAATTCTTTTTCTCTTCATTAATTATTTCGTTAAGATAGAATAATTAAAAGAAATAAATGAGGAAATATTGTAGAATACTATATGAATAAATTTTAAGACACCTTTTATTAACTTTTTCTATATTATTTTAATATTCCTTAGCAAAATTGTTGGAGATGCCATAACAACTAGCAAAAGAAATGATCAAAAATGCAACTGAAAGTTGCCAACTTGGTTCCTGAAAACTGCTTTTTAGAACCTGAAATCTGTTTCTGCACAAATGCTGAGGTGGACAATCAACTAACGGCTACTTTCTTTCAGCTGAATACTAACCCGCTTCTTAAATAAGACACGCTTTTTCAAATTATTTTGTGAAAAAAAGAATTATGACATTTTTATTCACAATTCCCAATTCAATTTCGATATGGAATATAAAATGAGATATATGATTGTCTTGCCTTGTAAAATACAGTCACAGTGTATGTCTTTTTAGTTCATATATAATATAGTAGATTAAAAGAAAGACTTCAAATGTTTTACATCATAAGAACTGCATGGTTACATGCTCTCTCATTTCTCTGTTTCTTTGATGTATTATTCCCCAAAATGAGATAATTTTAATATCTAATTAAAGTTATTATAAAAATTATATATTTTTAATTGTTATTATGTGTATAAGACGTGAAAAAGTATATCTAATTAAAATTAAGCAAAAATTAGGCTTAATTGAAAAAAAAAATCACATTTTTCAAAATTGCAGTTTAATCCCAATTTTAATGTGACCCCATTTTAAAAATTTGCAATTTAATCTTGATTTTTAAAAATTAGGAAAAAAAAGTTAAAATCAAGAATTTAACAAATTTATTGTAATTCGAATCACTTTGCTTAACATGTGAATTTGAATCGTTGGAGAATATAATTGTACTTCAAATTGCTAAAGTAAGTTGAAATCGTGTGTTTATTTCTTTGTAAAGTACAAAATTATGATTAAATTATTAAATTGTAAATTTGTAAAACTATAGGGTCAATTTGGATATACGGATTTGATGAGGGATTGAAAATCCATTGACCGTGTTTGGATAGGTTTGGGTTTGAAATCCATCACTTTCATTTTGAACTAATTTTGAAGTCATTTTAATGAATTTCACATTCATTCAATTTTAGTAGATTTAAAATTTATTTCGAAATTTTAAATTACTCAATCCAAGTGAAGTTATATTGTTTTTTTTTTTTTTCCCTAAACTCAAAATTTTTAGATTACCTTACTATAGTGGTGATTTTTTTTTTTACAATTAAACCTTAAAATTGTTATTGTTAAAACTTAAAACCACTATTCCCCACTACAGTCACCACATTACTCAATCAACAAAAAGACCACCATTTTCCACTACACTCCACAACATGACTTGTAGATAAATTGATAATCCAATATATATATATATATATCATAAACAATAATTCGAATGAAATATAAATTAAATGGTATTGTAAAATTAGAGTAAAAAAATTTGAGAAAAAATCACAATTAGGCTACCAGAAAAAGCGGGATATTCCCGCCAAAAAAACTGCTAGAATTTCCATTATAATTATGATGCAACCAGAGTATAAATCCCCAATTCGATATCGAGGGTTCGAAATGGAGAAACACAGAAGAACTGGAGTCGTCGTTAATGGCGAAATCACACTACCCGAAGATATCATTAAGCACATACAATCCTTTCTCAGTAGAAAGGAAGCAGCTCAAACAACTGTTCTCTCTAAAGCTTGGTGCAGCTCCTGGTTAACTCGCCCCAATCTGGATTTCGATCAACGCGACTTCAAGTGCCGCAACGATGGCGTCGCGAAATTCCGATATCAGGACGACGGCTTTTCCGAATTCGCGAAGAAGACATTGCAGAGGTACGAGGATTTGAATCTGAAAATCGAGAGTTTCAAGCTGTGGATGAAATGGTGGGAAAGGGATAGCTATACTCTTATCAAGGAGCTGGTTGTGAGAGCCATCAAATTGGGGGTTACTGATCTTAATCTCAAGCTCTTGGGTGGACCTTGCACGTTTGTTTTACCGCCTGAGGTGCTTGAATCTGAAGCTCTGACCAGATTATCCGTCTATGGTTGCAGAATTGGGGATGGGAAGGTATGTTGTTCGAGACTTGAATCGCTTAATTTGCTCAAAGTGCATTTGGAAGGTGATATGATTTTCGAAATAATTTCGAGTTGTCCATTGATTGAGAAATTGGTGTTGCCTGAATGTATGTGCTTTACAAATGTTAAGAGAGTTAATGATCTTGTCACTGCGAATAAAAGAATGTTGGAATTGGGTCCCTTAACTGAGATTCGGAAACAAAATGTTGATTCTTCTATCAATTTGTTTGAGTTGCATAAGCTGAAGTACTTGTTCTTGGAGAAGGTGAAAATCGGAACCTCGTTCTTTAGTGGTTTCTCATCTAGATTTCCTTGTTTGAATAATCTGACTGTTCACCATTGCTTTGGGTACAAAGAAGTACAAATTTATAGCCCTTCACTCGAGTCTATAAGCTTTGCCCAGAAAAGTGTTTTGAAGGCTAAGTTTGATGTTCCAAGAATTCTTGAGTTTAGTTTTACGGGTTCAAGCTTGCCTTCCCTGTCTATAGAAACGTCTTCAACGGAATGGAACTCGAATATAATCTTGAAATGCAATCGTCCCAACACTTCATGGTTTCTTCAGTTGAACAAATTCCTGAGAAACTACACATTCTCAAGGATTTGTCTGTGTCTTGAGTTTGAGCATGATCCAAAGAAGACCTTTGATTGCAAGGGGGTAGATATCAAATATTTACCTAGACCTGTAGTGCACGATCTGTTCATAATGACTGATATGCCGTTTTCAGATTGTTCTACACTTTTGGGTGGTGTATTTTCGTGTTGTCGCCCTAACGTGCTAGGTCAAATTTGGGAAGCAAACAATCACTTACTAGAGATCCTTTGCAAGACATTTACACAAGGAGGTGAAGACTGCAGCATTTCTAGCCCAAATGCATTTGTCTTGAGTGGCCTTAAAGCAGTCAATGTGGAGATTTTTGAAGACAGTATTGCACAGTGGCAGCCTCTACCCTGGAAGACATTGCTAGATGCTTCAGCATGTCTGGAAAATGGACGAGTAATTCAATTTAAGTTGAGTTGGGGACTGGAGCTTTTGTGATTTTAAATTATCCAGTTTTTTTGCTTCTTTGCTGGTGCTTTTTATTCACTTTCTGTCTTAGCAGCTAGCAGTATGAGCTTATGTGAAGAATTCTAGTTGTTTTCAGCTTATCAGTTTATGTATACACTTGGGTTTTTCATATTTTGCCACTTACTATTTGTTCAAGGATCTGTAGGGGATTTGATTTTGTTATGTCAAATGCTTTCTTCTTTTCCAGGATTTTAATTGGAAATCTCAAGTGTCACCCTAAAGCACATACATATAAATGAAGTTTAATTTTGCACTACAAGATGCAACATATATTGAATTATCTTTTCAATTATGTACCTCATTCGTCTCATAATAATTGTTGTTGTATTATTAAAATTAGTAATAACATTTTGTTGTAAAGTAAGTGTTGTTTTTTAAGGAATTTGAGAGATCATTGAATTTAATCTTCCAAAATTGTCAACATTTTTACTTCTTGAATTAACAATATTTATTTGACAAGTAACTCATTTCAAAAGTAACCCAAATTTATGTGAAATATTGTAAACCAATATTTATTTGGGGGAGAGAGTATTACAAGTGCTGATTCAATCCAACCATCATCACAGATTCATAGTTCAAAGAAAAGTTGGGCAACAAAACAATCCAATAAAAGCTCAATTTGAGTTGGGCCACAAGCAATCCAGAAAAAGCTCAATTTGAGTTTGGCCTAAAAGCAATCCAAAGAAGTCCAATTTTACTTGGGCCACAAAGTGAGGATTAAGCCCAAGCTCAACGGCCTTTATTGCTGCTAACGCATAAAATTTTCAAACAAAGCAAAACGATCGATGAATTAAGCGTGTTCAGTTTCTCTCTCTAGGGTTTTGTAGTCCTGATTCTTCCTCCATTTCTATGGAAAGAAGCAAAGGAATTGAAGCCATTGATGGCTTAAGTCTACTACCAGAAGCCCTGATTCAGCACATACAGTCTTTTCTGAGGGCAAAAGAAGCTGCTCAAACAGCTCTTCTGTCCAAATCATTGTACAGCGCTTGGTCAACTCGACCCAACCTCGACTTTGATCAACGCGATTTTCGGAGAAATGGTCAAATTTCCCGATTCTCGGAGTTCACGAGGATGACCGTGCAAAGGTACGAGGAATTGAATCGAAGGATCGAGAGTTTTAGGTTATGTATGAAAAGTAGTGAAACGGATAGTTGTTTACTTGCTAATGAACTGATTTTGAAAGCGATGAGAATGGGTGTTTCTGATCTCAATGTTGAATTTTTGTCTCGAACTGAAACATTTGTTTTACCACAAGAGGTTCTTGGATCTGCTAACCTGATCAGATTATCTGTGAGTGGATGTAGAATCAAGCTAGGGTTAGACGAATCGGTGAAATGTTCAAGACTTGAATTGCTTAGTTTATGTGGTGTGTTCATAAAACCTGATATGATTCGAGTAATCATTTCAAGCTGCCCAATGATTGAGAAATTACGATTCTCTGAATGCATGTGCTTATCCAAAGTTCGGAATTATTTTGTTCGATTGGAGAACGGAATGTTGGCAGCAAATCCTGTAACTGAGTTCAGAAAACAAAATGTGGGATCATGTTTTGATAATCGGATCAATCTCTTTGAGTTTTGTAAGCTGAAGCACTTGTTTTTGAAGATGGTGAAGATTGGCAACACTTTTTTCAGCGACTTCTCGTCTAAATTCCCTTGTCTTAAGGATTTGACAGTTGATAACTGCGATGGCGCAAAAAAGATACAGATTTTTAGCCCTTCACTTGAGTGTGTTAGCTTCACAGAGAAGGGGCCATTAAGGGCCAAGTTTTTTGTTCCAAGAATTCATAAGTTCTGTTTCTCTGGGTCATACTTGCCTGCATTATCTTTCGAAACAACTTCAATGGAATGGGAATCTGATATATCCATTCTAAATGGTGAACCCGGAACTCTATCACTCCTTAAGTTGAAGAAGCTTCTGAAGAATCTAAGCCAGTCAAAAGTCTCTCTGTCCCTCGATATTGGGCTTATCTCGGAGAAGAACTTTGAATACGTGGGTGATTTCGGAGGTTTACCTAGGCCCGGAGTGGAGAATTTGATGTTGTTGATGGATGCACCATCTTCGGTCTGTTCTGCACTTTTGGATTGTTTGTTTTGGAGTTGTCGGCCTAAGTTCATAACTCAATACTGGTTACCTAAGTCGCGCATGGCATGGACTATTAGCAATAGTATACTTTGCAAGAGACTTATAGAACAAGTGAGACAAAATCGTTACGTTCCCAATCGAAGTATGTTTGGGCAGGGTGATCTTGAGGAAGTAAATGTAGAATATTTCGAAGAGACTCTTGCAGAATGGCAGCCTCTCCCTTGGAAGACATTGTTCAATGCGTTAATGAGTCCAGAAACGGAACAAAAAATGCGATTCCAATTGCGATGGGGACAATAAGTAGTAGAAGATGGTATAAGTAGCCTTTTTTAATCTTTTCCTTCTCATACTTGCGTACAATTACCTTAAAAGTGAGGTTTTCCGAATATTCTAATAAAGAGTTGAGTATTTCCAGAATCTTATACTCAGTTGATATATATAACTTTGGTTCTTCGCATTTTTAAAAATACAATTAATTCACTTAGTTGTTGGAATCCTGAGATGTGATTTTGTCATTTAAAACGCAGATGCTTGGAGGGAGAACATGAAAGTTTATATATTTGGATGCAATATGAACCAGATCATATATATAGAATTATATCAAATTCTTGTACTACTTCAACTTATGAGGACTAAAGTACTTGATCATTATTATGCTTTAAAAATGTTCTTAATTTAGTTCTTTAAATATGATATTCAATTATTTGCATTGATCCTTTTTATTTTAAGCTTCAATGTTAACACTAATAACAATCAAAAGTCGCAAAATTCAAACTCAAATGGCAAAGCTTTCTCTAATATTCAAGTTCGGCCTTGCTCCAAACAATTAGGTGTCTGCATATAGTTTCGAATATGTATTATTGCTATCCCAATATTTTAAAATGGCTAATTTGAATCTAATTTTCATCACCCAATTTGTAATCTCGACCATTTTTCATTACCATTATTTCTGTCACACTACTCCGACTTTGATCCCCAAATATGATTTAAAACAATTAAATATATGAACAAATTGATGCCCAATAACTGTGCACTTCCAAACCTCGAACAAAATTAAGGTCACAAAAGCTCATAATTTAAGACAGAAATGTACTAAATCACTCTCCAACTCAATCGGAAACGAACCACTCGTTCATATTTCCGACATGCTGAACCATCTTCCAATGCTTTCAAGGGCAGAGGCTGCCACACCACAAGAGCCTCTTCAAAAAGTTCGACATTTACTTGCTCAAGGTCACGCAGACAAGTACTCTTTCCACTCGAAATGTAGCAATATTCACCTTCTTCTTGTACAAGAGTCTCGCAAAGGAGACTTAGGGCTAGTTTGGTAGGAAAAATAAGATAATGATGAGATTGCTTATATTTTACTATTACTTCAAGATAATTTAATATCACCTCTGATTCATGATTATAATACAACTGTAATAGTGGATATTGTGGCGGGCCTTTCATTTATTAATGGCCCCGCTATGGCTACCAAACATCATAAAAGGCTGCCCTTAGTAAATTATCATTCGTCTTTTCTACTAATCCTGTGCACGACTTAGGCAACCCCACGGCTGAGTTATGAACATAGGATGACAGCTCGAAAATAAACTATTTAGAAGAACATAACAATATGAAAGGGGTCCAAGAATCGTCAAGTTCTCCACTTTAGGTTTAGGAAAAGCTACAAAACCTCCAATGTAATTATAGCTGTTCTCTTTGACACGCTCAAAATCTAGAGAGAGAGTGACTCTTGATAAGCTTAAATTTGTCAGGAGTTTATTTAAACTAAGGAACCATGAATCACGAGGATTGTAGCACCTTATACATGTTGTAGACTCCCATTCCCTTGAAGCTGTTTCAAAAGACACGTAAGGCATTGAACCAGAAAAGATAAACTTCATAACACTTGGAACATTAAAGTTGGCCTTCAAGATCCAGTCCTGCGCAAAGCTTATGCCCTCAAGTGAACTGCTATGAATTCGTAGTTCATTGTCATAGCCATAGCAATAATGAACACTCAAATCCTTCAAGCAAGGATACTTAGATGAGAATTCAACGAAAAAGAATGTACTAATTCTCACCTTCTCCAAGAACGTCTTCTTCAGCTTATGCAACTCAAACAGATTGGTAGGACCATTAACACTACATTTTTCATATTGTTTTTTAAACTCAACAAGGGGACTCAATTCCATCGTTCTTGTGTTCGTCGAGATACGATTAAAATTCTGAGCAATAGTAAAGCGATTGCATTCAGGCAATACCAATTCCTCAATCAAGGGGCAGCTAGAAAGTATATCCAAAATCATATCACCTTCTACAAGTACTTCGTGTAAATTTAAGGATTCGAGTCTTGAACAACTTACCTTCCTATATCCTATTCTGCAACGGGCGATAGATAATCTAGTAAGGGTTTCGGATCCAAACACCTCACGAGGTAAATCTAACAGCGGAATTCCAGAAAAAATCTTGAAATTGAGATCAATAGCACCAATTTTCAGCGCTTTCACAATCAATTCATTAGCTATAGAATCACTAGCCAAATCCGACCAATTCCTACATAGCTTGAAACTCTCAATCTTTAAATTCAATTCATCGTACTTTTGCAGAGTCTTCCTAACAAATCCCAAAAATCCGTTTTGAAATCCCGATACTCCATTGCCGCGATTCTTAAAGTCGCGTTAATCGAAATCCAGATTTGGGCGAGTTAACCAAGCGCCGTACCACGATTTGGAGAAGATAGTTGTTTGCGCAGCTTGTTTTCCAGTGAGGAAGGATTGAATGTGGTGAATGATTTCTTCTGGTAAAAGAAATTCGGCTTCAACGAGTTTCTCCATGGCTAACCCTAGAAATGGTTTCGATTTGTGGATTTACTCATTTCGATTGAACTTTGCGATTAATTCATACTCAAAAAAATCATATCTAAAGTGGCGGGAAGATCGTATTTTGCCGTTTCTTTCTTTTTCTATTTTTTTAATTACTAATAAATATTAACTATATATTAAGGTTGCATTTACTTCAATTATTGATTTTATCCATGGAATAATGAGTTGGTTTGAATACACGTGGAATAAGCTATCCATCCATTAGTATGAGTAGTCATATCAAACAATTAAGTTATATAAAATCGAATTTTTTATATCATAAATTCACATTTTTCCAAATAAACAAGTTAATCTTGTTGATATGGTATACTATCAAGTTCAATAAAAACAAGCAAACAAATCCTAAATATTTTTTTTTAATTAGTAATAAATATTAACTATATATTAGGTATTTTTTTTAATCAGTAACAAGTTTAAACTATATATTTCCTTATATAAGTCCCACATGATATGTACTATTAGCAATAGGATACTCTGCAAAAGACTGAGGATATGTTTGATTTGTGTGTTGGGTTAATTAGGTTAGTTGAATTGTGGTGGATTTGCACTATTTGGGTTAAATTGAGTTAATTTTTCAATATGTTTGGTTTGAATGTTTAATGATAGGTTTGATTTAATTTTTTGTTTGGTTTGAATGTTTAATGATAGGTTTGATTTAATTTTTTGTTTGGTTTGAATGTTTAATGATAGGTTTGATTTAATTTTTTGTTTGGTTTGAATGTTGTGGTATTTATTGAGTTAAGTTTATGTATTAAAAAAATAAGTTTTATTATAAACCCACCACTTTTGGTGGGTTTAATTAATCCAAATAAACCCACCACAAGACCATAAATGCTATTTTTGATCCGGACCTCAAAAAAATACGAATTTTTCAACCATTAAAGCAAACACATGTTTATTCGGGTTAATTAACCCTATCCCCAAACCCCCAATCCAAACATCCCCTGATAGAACAAGGGACTCAAAATTGTTGCATTCCCAATCGAAGTGTGTTTGGGCAGAACAATCATGAATTTTTTTTTTCTTTTTAAAAAATATTACTACTATCATTGTTATTAATATAGATAATAATTAATATTTTTATATTTTAACTTTATAAATCAATACATGTTTGAGCTTACAATATAAACTTGTGTTGGATGATTACTTTATGATCATGTGAAATTCTAATTATATTAATGGATTAGAAATTAATTCAGTTGTATTTAATTAAATTATATTGGAAAAATTAGATCAAGATAAATATTTTTTTTATATTCTTGTTCTGCATAGTCAAAAATCCCCAAGAACATTGTTCGTTAGGACACTCGAGAGAATACATTCAAAGATGAAAATGATCATATAAGGTGAGCCCTCTTTATTCTCATTACTTAGTTGTATTTAACAATCTGGATTCCAAATTCGTGCAACTCTTCCACATATTTACTACTTACCAAATACAATCGATGGATTATATCATGGATCTAGCTATCTCGAACATCTTCAGTTTTTGTCCGCAATAAGAGCAAATGGTACACATAATGAAGTATGTTTTAAATATAATTTTGATATAAGATACAAACAAAGTCAGATATTTCTTCGTTCATTTTCATCAATGAATAGTGTTTTTTTATATCGTGTAAAATTTTATATGGATCATGTTGTATAGCATCTATATGTATCACATGGATTGCAAGATATGATAAAAATCATTGTTGGTGAATTAGAAAGGATAAAAATCCAACTTTCTTGTTATTTTTTAGGATTAAAAATGCAACATTTAAAAGTTTATACCACAAAATGTAAAATTACGTATAGTTTGGATGAGAAAATGTTATTAACCCTATTTTTTTATCAAAATTATACTTGGGACAATTTTTTTTTTTTTTTTGAAAAGCATTGATTTGATATACTATATTCTATATTTAAAACATATTTCAAATGAAATAATTGTTATTGATTTAAAATTTAAATTATATTTTTTTCCTACACCCTACCCCCAAAAGCAGACCCAACCCCTCGACCAAAAGCTTTTGGAAGCTTTTTCTCTAGCTTCTTACCTTTTTTCTCTTTTCTTTTTTACTTTCTAACTTTGGAAATATAATTTGGGTGTGGTTTTAAAATGTATATATTATTTACTAATATTTATTATGAGAATATTTAATTTGATTTAAATAGATTTAATTAAAAAAAATAATTGAGTATGATGCCCAATCTATCACAATAGAGATAAAGTGATCTTTTTTACCACTCAATACAAAAAATGTCCAAAATACCACAAATTCAAGTAAAAATAAAAAATACTCCTACTTTATTCCATTTGATGAGACATATATAGGATCACCTACCTTACATCCAATAAAAAATAACGGCGCACTCAATATCATATACAATTTTCGTATAACCCTATGAAACATAAGAATTACACGAAAAATAATTATTTTTCGTATAAAAAAATTATTCTTTTGGGCTTACACGAAAATTAATTTAATTTCGTGTTTCATGTAAAAAAAAAAACAAAACAAAACAAAAATTATGCTTACATAAAAATTAAAAAGATTTTTTTTTTTTTTGCATGAAATAGGATTATACGAAAACTGATCAATTTTCATATAAGTCCAAAAATAATAATATTTTTTACACGAAAATTAATAATTAATTTTTTGTAAAGCTCACAAAAATTAATCTAATTTTCACGAATATTCTTCAATTAGTATGCTACTAACTCTTATTAATTGTATCCACGAAAATTTCAAGTATTTCACCAGTTCTTCAATTGAATTTTTCTATAAAAAAAATGAATTTAGGGGGATAAGTGGGGCTAATTATATTATATATAGGCACCCCACTTATACTTATTATATAGAAGATTTTATACACAATGTGCCCATATGACATGAGAAATTTTAACAAGTACATTGCAACATCAATACATCATCTCACGTCTTATCATTCATTTTATTCCACGTGGACTGATCAAATTTTATGATATTTTGGGATCATTTCTTATATTTTATAATAAAAAGGGAATAAATTTATATCAAATAATATCAAGGGTATTATATTATAACTTTAGTGATAGATTGGATCATTTACTCAATTAATGGATTAAAACCTGATAAATAAACACGAAATCAACTTAAATGAAAAATAGCAACTATTATTGATATATTATATAATGTAATGTAATAAATTTGATGTAAATTCTAAACTATTGTAATTTTACAATGTTTATTGTTAACATATTAACTATTTAAATACTTTATTATTGTTGCCCTTCTTTTTATATATATATATATATATATATATATATATATATATATAAAAGAAAGGTGCGACTATATATACACCCTACCGACTACCATTTTTTAAACACTCTTCATAATAAAATTGAAAAGTAAAAAAAAAATATATATATATCCTAATTTTTAAATAAAAGAAATACTTCTCCCTTCTTCTACATATTCTTTCTTTTCTATATTTCTCAAATCATAAGTTGGAAAAGTAACAAAACTTGATTTATCAAAATAATAATAATCTAAGTGATAGATGAAAGATATATTTGAATGAAAGATATATTTGAAATGTAGAATTCAAGATTTTTTTAATACATTTTTATAGTTTTATTTAGTGTAGTTAAATATTTCGAAAATAAAAATGTTGATAATAAAAAAAATTGTTGAAAACATGTTATTCAATATGTAAAGGTCGAACATTACAACTATGTATTTGATCTCTACATGTCGAGTTTTTTTAAAGATGTTCAATCATAGATAGAATAGTATATTATGTGATCGAAACAACGATTAAAAATTATCAATTTTTCAGACTTTTCTTTGACAATATATTCATACAATTCTCATCGATTTAACTTCAAAAAAATGCATAAAACAATATTTTGTGACGGTAAAAAAAAAAAAGCGTGTACAGATCAAGCGACTTGAGAGGTCTAAAACTTGGTTGTAGCTTCTAGATAACTGGAAAAGGTTTGAACAAAGAACTTTCTGAATTCAAGATTCAGCCTAAAAACACCCAACCTATGAGGCCCAATTAAAAAGATATCAGCAAAAGGAAGCCCAGAAGCCCAAGCCATAAAACCCAAGAAGATCCAAAATAAAAACAGCCCAATAATTCATAGCATATTCCAGCCCAAAATTAGGAAAAATAAAACACTACAGCAAAAGAGGAGGCCCAATAACCCTAACAATTTCCAGCCCATGTCGCTTAAAGTAAAAGAAAGTTATCTCAACAAAAGAAAATAAACAAACTCAAACTAAAGATATCCAAAAAAAAGGGACCAAAATCATTCTTCTTAAAGGAAACATTAAAAGGAAGGAAAAATATTCAGTGAAATATATAGTTAAATAATTATTACTAATTAAAAATATAGATTTCAAAATCACGAAACATATATCAATTAAAAACCCATCCAACTCGCTTAATGTCTTTCTCCTAGTACTTAAGAAAATGCCTCCTATTTTGTTCTTTCTTTCTTTACTTTATTTTATTTTATTTGTAATTAGTATTAACTATATATTTCATTGTATATGTGAGATGACATCATTCTTTTGAAAGATTTCGATGGTGTTCGATTAAGTTTCTGAGCATTGATCCAAATTTAAAATAAATAGAATATCTTCTGATGCTTAATATATACTTTTTTTTTTTATTTGAATGAAATATTTTTCATCAAAAAAAATCGTGAAAATACATATTCCTTAGTTAAAGAAAGACATAAACACCTTATATTTTATATAATATAACCTTTAAAAAAAAATCTACTTTATCAAAGTATATGAAAAACTTTACATCGCCTTACATCTAATTTTTTTTTATAATTTGTTAATATACATTTAATATGTTTCTTTCATCAATAATAAATAATTAATTTAACTTGAGTTTTTTCGCCATCAAATTCATTTAGCCATATATATACTTTCTTCTCTAGAAAAATTATACCAAAATCATGGATCCATCATTATTTCATCTTATGTCTTTGTGTGTGTAAGAAAAATGTGATTCTAAGACTATATTTAGGAATATTTAATTATTCTGTACAATCTCTTGCATGATTGCATCTAAGACATAATCTCAAGAGCTTCCCTAGCTTTTCCTAGTACATTGAACACTGTTGCTGCAATGTGAGAAGGTGTTAACCCTGCTTCCATCACTTGATCCAACGGAGATCCATGGTCAATATATCGATCAGGAAGAACCAACGGTCTCCACTGCACAAAAAAAAGAAAGTTGTAAACGTCGCATTTTCTGTTGTTGAAAACGAGTTAATGGATAATGTAGTTCAAGATTTGTACCTGCAACTTGCCATCAAAAAGCCCGTCTAGCGCCATGAAGTGAGCAACGTGTGATCCAAAGCCACCGATGGACCCTTCTTCTACGGTGATCAAGACTTCGTGTGACTTGGCTAGCCGTCGGATCAGAGCATGATCCAACGGCTTGCAGAAACGAGCATCAGCTACTGTCAAACGTAGACCGTGTCGTTCTACCAATGTAGCTGCAGCCATACAACTCTGAACTGCTGCTCCGTATCCTACGAGAGCCACTCTCTCCCCTTCAATCAGTACACGGCCCTTCCCGACCTTAGATCATACACAAACTCGTCTCATTAAGGGTGTGTTTATAGTCTTCTGCTTTAGGCTAGGGGTGTAGACGAGTTGAGTCGAGTCGAGCCAAGCCAAGCACTGTTAGGCTTGAGCTCGACTTCAACTCGACCAAGCTTAATTTTTTAATGTTTGAGCTTGACTCGATGGGTAACTCGATAAACTCGACTCAACACGATAAAATAACCTAAATTCCTAAAAATATGCTTAAAAAATTATGAAGGGCAAAATAGTAAATTTGACATATGTTCGAGTCTACTCGATTATGCTGCCAAGCTTGTCGAGCCAAGTATTAATGTGCTCGAACTCAAGATCAAGAACTACTCAAGCAGCATGACATCGATCTCGACTCAATTATCTTCGAGTCGAATTCGATTTTTTTCCAAGTCGATCCCAAGTAACTCACAAGCTCTATTATCTCATTTACACCTCTATTTTAGACCGCTAAAAAAGGGAAGTACCTCAAGGGGAATGCCTTTGTTTCCGGGTGGCAATTCAACGCCTATACCGTTACCTCTTGGATAACGGAAGCAGCTCGGCCTATCGTCAATGGCTGCAGCAGTTGCCACCATGTGAAAGAGCTCAGCCTCATCTGAAGGAGCCATCACCACCATGTTGGGAAGACAAGCCATGAAAGTGACATCGAAAGCCCCACAATGTGTCGGGCCATCTGCTCCTACCAATCCGGCTCTGTCCATAGCAAATCTCACCGGTAGCTTCTGCAAATCGACGTCGTGCACGACCTGGATTGTGCAGCCAAGAAAGGTAAGATTTCTTGCATCTTGATAAAGTATTACATGGAGAGATAGATCAGCATGCCTGGTCATAAGCTCTTTGTAAGAAGGATGAGTAGATTGCACAGAAGGGCTTGATGCCTTCACAGGCCAAACCAGCAGCAAAAGTGACAGCATGCTGTTCTGCTATCCCAACATCAAAACACCTTGTTGGAAAACGACGTTGGAAGAGGTTCAAACCGGTCCCACCTCCCATTGCAGCATGGATGGCAACTATATCCTTGTCTGCTTCAGCTTCCGCCATTAACGCCTCTGCAAAGTAGGTCGTGTAGGCCTGAGTCGGAGCGCTCGATTTGAACTGCTTTCCGGTCGCTGGATCAAACTTGGTCACTCCTGCAAGTGGTATACTAATGCTAATCAATCCCAGTTTCATTTCTTGAAAAAAAAAGATACTTTCTTGAACAACTTTTGCCCAAGTCTAATGGATGGGTAGTTATCTACCATGGTATTTATCAGTAGCTTTTTCTGCATAAGGATAACCACGGCCTTTCTCAGTGACAACATGGATCAAGACAGGGCCTGTTGTCTTTGTACTCTTCACTTCTTTAAGAATAGCTGTCAGATCATCGATATTATGACCATCAACGGGCCCAATGTAGTAAAGCCCGAGCTCTTCAAACAGCGTTGATCCGGAGCCGCTGATCAGCCCACGAGCATACTCATCGACTTTAGCAGCAAGTTCATGCATAGGCCCTCCAATCTGCTTTGTAACACCCTGAACACGCAACAAAAACCTCAATAAGTCAATGATTAATTCTCAACATGCGTTTTTCTTCTCACTTACAACACTTACCTTAGCAACTTCTCTAAGTTCTCTGAGGGGCCGGTTGGATTGCAACCGGCTCAGAGCACTGCTCAGGGCTCCAACGGGAGGGGCGGGCCCATCTAGATTAGCAGTAGGCAACGAGACTTGCTTGTTGTCGTTGAGAATAACAATCATATCCGAGTCCAAATAGCCCGCATTGTTCATTGCTTCATATGCTTGGCCAGCTGTCATAGCACCATCTCCGATCACAGCCACAACCTGATTGCTTCTTCCTTTTAGGTCCCTCCCAACCGCCATTCCTGCTTCATCATATCTTATTACAGGCCACTGTTATTCATTACACAAAATGCAAGAACATGGGATAAAACAGTACCTAATCCTGCAGAGATAGTTGTAGAACTGTGACCAGCTCCGAAGCAATCATAATCACTCTCGGACCGCTTAGTAAAGCCAGAAATGCCGCCTGTTTGTCTTAAAGTCGGCATCTTGTCTCTTCGTCCAGTCAGAATCTTATGTGGATAAGCCTACACCATCATAGAATCAGTTGTCATCATAAAGTATAAGAGTTACTAATCTCCGCAAAGTCTGAAACGAGCAACGAATCTATGACCTGGTGGCCAACATCCCAAAGAATTCGATCTTGAGGGGCATTGAAAACATAATGAAGAGCCACAGTTAGCTCAATAACACCAAGGCTTGAACCAAGATGACCCCCGGTTTTCGACACATTGAATATAACCTCAGATCGTAGCTCATCAGCAAGCTGTTTTAGTTCCTGAATTTAACAAAAAAATAAAGAGAGTTTTTAGGAAAAGGGACTTGCTGGAACTTCAATATTCAATTTTGTTTGACATAATACCTTAGTGGAGAGGTTTTTCATGTGAATAGGATAGTTGATAGTGTCCAAAAGAGGAGTCGGAGGCTTTTGCGAGAAATACTCGCCTCGTTCTGACATTGATACACGAATCCCAGTCCGGCTTTTCCTTGTCTTAATCAATCATCAAAACCAATAGACAACAACCTTTTCAATCAATTGTTCCAATCCTTAACTTACAGATGAAGAAATATTGCAATCTATTCTTAGTGTGCATCCAAACTAAATAATATAAACTAATAATATACAACACAAGTTACCAATTCAAGAAACTTTTAATCTTCACTATCATAAATAAATATAAAATCTGTTTGAATTAAAAAATATTTTATAGTCCTTTAACTTGTGTTTCTTGAATTTTTAGTCATCTATCTATCCACTTTTTATGTTTTAGTCCTATAATTTATGAAACTTTTAAATTTTAGTCCGATTACATATGATAATACGACAAAAAGACTTGTTGTCTACTTGCATCGCAACTGCATATTATAAATGAATAAATTTATAATGAGTAATGATAAATGGTAAATGATGAAGATGAAGAAATGTGGAACCTGAGAATTCTTGGAGAAAGGATGAAACAGTAGATCTGTTTGAAGCCAAGTGATGTGTCTTTGAGCATCTCCTGCAGCAGCTACTAATCCTTTGCTCAAATTCCCAGAAAATGCAAATGGGCATAAAGCCATTGTGTATATATGCTTCTTTATACACTGTTTGAACTGCTCAAACTAAAGATAAAGAGTACAGATTTCTAACAAAAAATGTTAGCTTTATTCTGTAGTTCTAAGGTGGGCTCTGTTTATATATTATATTTGAGAGAGAGAGAGAGAGAGAGAGAGAGAGAGAATGCAAGGATTCTTGAAGAATCGAACACTGATGAAATTGGGATTGATTTCTTTAAGGTGCTTTTTCGGTGGAGCAATTACTCTCTGTTTAAGTAAATGTTGGGGGTGGTGGTTATGTAAGAGAAGTAGAGAACATAGTGGGGAGGCGTGCTCTGATTGGGCCACGTAAGCAGAAATCAGCAAGGGATAGAGATATGATAATGTATTTATCTTTGTATTAGGGAGGAATACAAGAAAAGGAAGTGGGTGTCGTTTATCAATTCGTCTTTTTTTTTTTCCTTTTTTGTTAAAAGGCGAAACTTTCAAACTTTTAAAAATTAATAATCTCTCTTTTATAATTTTTTCCGATTATTTTGGTAAAATAAGAAGAAAAGCCTTTTATAACTATATAAATCCAACTGAGAGCATAAATTAACAATCTATTATAATTATAAATGCATTGCACATCCCTAGTAATCAATAATGATCATGATCGCAATAAATTTCAATTTTGACTTTGATAGTTGACCTAAAAGGCTATAAAAAAGTTGCATTTTCATATTCGTGGCACTAAATCTGTCACGATATTAGTGGCAATTTGCATTGTAATTTTATGAAATCCCACTAGTGTATAGTGCTAAGCAATACATTGTATGAACCAATTGCGTTTTGTTAAGTCCACATTATGAGTGGAAGGACGTCAACCTTCTTAAGAAAAATCGAATTGAATTTAAATGAGTTATAATTAAGTTAAAAATTAGTAGAGCTACAATAATTCACTTTTTTTATAATATATATATATACTCTCTTTACTTATTAAAAGACCTCAGACATAGTTATAAATTGTGTCAAACAAAATATATATGTTCGAGTTTATTTGATATGTTTATCAAACAAAATTTTCTTCATCGATTTCGAGTGGTTATCAATTAAATATTAACCTAAATGAATTACATGATTTCAAGTATTAATCGCTTTTAATATATTATTCTGTGGTCATTGATTATTGATGGCCTACATCAATTGGTAGCTTGTACACGTTGATATTATATCTTCCAAATTAATTTTAAAAAAATATTAGATACATAATAATATTGTATATTAAATTAGAGGGAATATCTTTATTTATTTTTTGCATTGCGATAGAGTGTATAATATTTATATTTGTGAGCATTTACTTCCTAGTATAAAGGTATTTTGTGCATAATTTTTAAATAATGTGATTGCATTTTATATTAAAAGAATAATTGAAGTTCCAACAATAGGATTACTAGAGTATTTAAACCTACCTAATAATATAGCTAATACCAGATTTGAAGACAATGCAAATTTATTTTTGCTTAAGAAGTCAAGCAAAAACCCCTATGATTCAATAGAGCAACTTGTATAATGCAAAGATATAGAGCAGCCAAGGAGTTAATAAACCAGAGCAGCTTACGAACAAAAATGGAGGGAAAATGGGGCTTTCATTTCATCATATAACTTAAGCTTATAAAGAACGAATGGTTCATTCATTCAGAATGCAAGCATCAACAAGAAGCAATGAACGTTAATGGCAGCAAAGAAACCACACAATCCACTCACATAACTTGAACAGAGTCAACATGTCAGAAGACATGAACAAAGAAGCTCACATATTGGATGCAATTGAAGGGTTTAAGCATCTAAGAACTGATGTAGCATTAGGTAGAAATGAAATCTAGAGAAATTTCAATTTAGCTTTGAATAAATAAACTTATCCAAGACAACAGAAAGGTTCAGTAGGGGCTAGCTTAGCTGATTCTGGCTATTTTTATCTAGTTGGAAAGGTATCATAAGGACCATGAACAACGAAGGGTGGCTTAGCAAGAAGGTCAATAATTGTGAATAAACGAAAAAAAACAAAGATTCAAATCTTTGAGAACTTAGTCGGGGTCACAGTTAATCAAATTTCCCTTCAATCTATACGTAGCATGGCTTGTATTTTAGCAACTCCTAAGAGTTCTTAATAACTATCAAGTGCCGAGCTTCACAGAACAAGAAAACATTCAGCAAGACAAAAGGAAAAATATACCTTTTCAAAACTGATCATCCAACATGAATGGTTGCATTAAGATAAATTTATTTCGAATACCATGTAAATAATGTATCAAATTTGAATTTAAGCCTATTCTCTAAATAGGTCTATGAAATCCACAGGTGATCATCTTTAGAGCAAGCTAAAATAAAAAATCACTAAAACCATAATAGATAACAAATCAGAAAGATATCAGATCAGCTTATTGGCAATGCTCAACAAAGCAACCCCAAAATGTTAAGATAGTACTAGTCAATATAACAAGCCTGGAGATAACATACTCAAAATTGGAAAGCATTAGAAACACACAAGTTTGCTTGACTTAAAAGTTTTTCGATCCAAAGACAGCAATGAGCAACCAGAAACACGCATAATCGGTTCACAAATTGGAGTAGTACTCACTTCATCTTCTGCTCGGTGAACAAAACATGGCGATTGACACGAGGATCATACTTTCGGAACTCAAGCTTTATGCTCTCGCTCTGGAGCCTCTTTGTCTTCTTAACTACATAGAAGAATCCAGTCCCAGCTGCCGAAACGAGTCTGATTAACGCAGCACCCGCTTTCTTCTTGTCACCCATCTTTACAGTTGAGCACAATCAACTGAAAGAAGAAACATCTGCATTAGCTCAACTTTTCCAGTAACTAAAATCGCGAAAATAACCGGAAAGGAAAGACTTTCACGGTTCCTAAACAACAATTGGAAGCTTAGAACAATAAACTGATAATATTAACTTCAATTTCTGCGTATCATTAAATAAATATCTCTTTGGGGAATAACATCAAACACAAACAAAGCATCGTTCAAAACAGAAAGCGTAAACATACACCAGTTGCTCGTGTGTTTCGATAGAATGATGAGATGAATGCGGGCGCGCGCGCGCGCGCGTGTGTGTGTGTGTGTGTGTGTGTGATAGAGAGAGTTACCGGAGGCAAATTGGAGAAGAACTCAGTCAAGAGGGTTGCGGTGGGAAGGTGAGATCACATAAGAGTTTCTGGTTAAACTGGGCCTGGGCCAGCCTACTTCTAGCAAGGCAGCTCAACTGTTGGCCCATTAAGAATTCCTTATATTTCTGTTTTATATAATCTAAAAATCCATATTTGCTTATTTATAATTTATGAGTTTAATTAAATAGTGCATATATCTGCATAAATAAACCAACTATATTTAATTAAAGTTTTAAGGTAGAATTATATGTTAAGAAGATTAGTGTAAACTGAACTCAAATTTATTTTCAAATTAAACACAGCAAACTTCTTAAAAATATCAAGTACTTTCTATTTAATAAAAAGGTTGAATCGTTAAAAAACAACCAAAAAATGATTCTGTCAAATAATATAATTTTTTCCGGAGACAATTTAAATTTAATTTATTTTCAGGGAACTGCTATTGGGAAGCTACAAACAGAATCTGAAATCTCGTGCACAACTCCTGGTTTTACTAAATCAACTTTGCTATAATTTAATAAGTCACAATATTCTATCAAAACCAACTAAACTTTCTATTTACTCAAGTATATAATATCACCTTCAACAAGTACTAGTATTTAAATATTACTTATATAGATTAAATCGGTTGTATTGGTCAACTTAATCAGATTATCAGAACTTATCAGAAAAGAAAAAATATAAAGCTAGGAAGATATGAGGAGAAATTTAAACAACTCATTGTCTCATTTCAACAAAAGGTAATGAAAGTGAAGTAATCCAACTGAAACATTGACATCATTAGCTCTACACATTTAACATCTAAAGTAATATTACTGCATTAACAAAAAGTAAAGGTTTGGACTCAAAACTCAAAACAGCAGTCTAGGTAGATGATTCTGGTTATCATCATATGACAGCACGATCACGCTTTCACACTCAATAATGATCTTGAAGGTGGCAAAAAGATGGATGAGCCTTCAGCGATTACTGCACGGCCAAATAAGGACAGTGATGAATATAACAAAAAAAAACAAGAGTTTATATCACATGAGGACTAGGCTGTATGGATCACATCTGGCTTTCGTGTTTGGTCAAGGAAAAGGTTGGATATACAATTAAAATACAACTCACGATACTTGCATCTCATGAGAACAAAAGAAAATACAAATATCAGTGAAGAGCAGGAAATATCTGTTTCTCAATCTTCCCAGAAATCAATGATGTAATCAAGCCTAGGATTTCAAAGCCAAATAGCATGAAAGATCATTTCATTTTTATCTCTCTTTAAAATAAGATGAGAATCAAGGCGGTGCATACCTTAGGATATAGAATGGGATCTGGCTGGACTCTTGGAGTCCATTCTTTGGCTTGGGGACCTGCTTGATGCACGGGCAGTCTGGCCATTTTCTTTTAGACTCGGGGACCGGCGATTTGACCTGTGATTTTTGTCATCACGTGGAGAAACAGAACGAGAGATGGACCTGGAGTGCCTACGAGGCCTGTGATTTTTGTCATCATGGGGAGAAACGGAGTGAGAGATAGACCTGGAATGCCTACGAGGCCTGTGATTTTTGTCATCATGTGGAGAAACGGAGCGGGAGGTCAGCCTGGAATGCTTACGAGGCCTGTGATTTTTCGCATCATGCGGAGAAACAGAGCGGGAGATGGGCCTGGAATGCCTATGAGGCCTGTGATTTTTCTCATCATGTGGAGAAAAGGAGCGAGATATAGGCCTGGAATGCCTGTGAGGCCTGTGATTTTTCTCATCATGTGGAGAAACAGAGCGAGAGATAGACCTGGAATGCCTTCTAGACCTTTCATGAGACATATGACTTCTATCATTCCTTGGCGAAACTGATTTAGACACAGATCTTGATCTCCGTGGAGAATAGTCATCACCCCTAGCTCTACGCCCTCCATATCTGTAGGGTGGAAAGAGCAATAAAAATATAATTAGTTGCTGTCATTTTCAAGTAAAACTAGTGAACCCAGAAGAAAATGTGAAACCAACTACCATGATGTCTGATTCTCATACAAGGTTAGCCTGTCCAAGTCAGTGTTTCACAAGTCACAGAATAGAGCCCAAAAAATTTAATTTCAAACACACTAGTAAAAAAAAAAAACCAGATCATTAAGCATGATAAAACAAGAAACCTCTTCGAAATACCTAATGACTGAAGCATGACTTTTACCTGAATCCTTTTCAGATATTCTGGAAAAAACTAGATACTTTGAGCCACACAATGTTTAAGGCTCTACAGCAATGAACAGGTTCATCAGCATCAGAAAACTTCACAGCTTTTCCTGTCTACTATCTTTTCTTGGGCATTTTCACTTCAATCAGTAATAACTTTGAAAGTCTTTGCTTCGTGAAGATGATTTCTTTCTTTCGCGAAATAAAAGCTCTAGATTCTTTAACTGGATAGTGTGCAACATTAGGAAATCAAACTAACATGCTAAGCAATAAATAAATAAAAACTCTGTCCTTGTAACTAGTTCAGCAGTCATACCAATTTGGTGGTGCAACATAAAGCTTTTCACGCCACAAAATAAATAGACATAATTCCAAAGAAATTTATAGTTAACCATGACAAATATAGAATTTGAAACTTCTGGAGAAGCTTCACACAAGCTTAAAGCAATGACTCTTTTAACTTCATGGAACCTTTTCATATTTCTCATATTAGACTGGAATTCTTTCTCTCTTGTCACTTAGGATCTGCATAAATAACGATGAGTCACTTGGACCCACCACAAGCCAAACATTGCGTGCTTAAGAGAAATGGCAAACTTCCCAGCAACAGATGAATCTCAAGAGTTGCAGAAGACTAAGAACTTTTCAGTAAAATATTACGTAAAATTTTATGATTTTCCACAACGATTCATGAATATGAGGAAAATTTGAATTTTTTTTGTGCTAGTTACACAGACATCATTTTCACCACTGCACTACAAAGACTTTGAACATCAAAACTGAAAAGTATATTGACACTAGTCAATGATTCAACTATTCTACTATTGTACACATACACAAACAGTCACACACATATATACACATTCATGCAAACAAGATATAAACAGGTGAAGCATAATATGTGTACAAAAAACATTTTAGATGTACTAGTAGAAGATGAAGATTATGAGTGAAAGCAAATACATACGAAAGATAATAAGTGTTGGTCAAAGCTTCAAAAATTACCACAGAACCAACCTCTCTGCCCCCCCTTCCCAGAGGAAAAAGCAAAGAAGCTCATATGTTAGGAAAACAGCCAGAACTAAAACTGAATTGTGTGTCTCAAATTGATAGTTATTCACAACAGAATAATACACTAATAAGCACAACAAAAGCCATAAAAGTAGAACAATTACACAGCATGCCAGAGACAAACTAAAAAATTCAGTGCACGAAAAATCATAGAATGCCTGATATTCACCGAAGAGACTGAATAGGGGAATCGAGAAGATAGAAGTTTAATGGACAAATGTTTGACTTAAACCAGGGATTTGAAAACGTAAATTTTCTGTCAAAGGCAAAAAGCAAACCTTGAATCATGCCTTGCTGGAGAAGGAGAGCGTGAATAAGCTGTCATTAAACAGAGAAAATTTGTAAGATAATTACTGTATTGTGAAACAGGTTATACACGTAAATTGTTATGCACTGTTGCAAACAGCATAAAAAATAAAGTTGTGGAATATTTTAACAAATTCAAGAAATTAAATGCTGAATCAAAACAGAACTCACAGCGATGACGGTGTCTGGGTGAAGATGATGGACTCTGTCTCCTGTGGCTTCCACGTGAACTGCAGATAAAGTGCAAGATAACTTAATCATAACCAGAACATGTGGCATAATTTCTAGAGAAGTTGGAAATCATCAAGGAAGAGCATACTGAACACAACCACAACCTTCTGCCTGTGACCCTACGCATTTCCTGTGGAGTTTTCCTGTTTTCCTCAGCAAAAACTATCCTTATTTCACGTCCACCAATTACTGAATGATTCAGGTGGCTTTTTGCTTCGGCTGCGTCTTCAGGATAACGGAACTTAACAAATCCAAAGCCCCGTGGTTCCCTGCATGTTATTTCCAAAATAGTCAAATTCACTTTTATGTAGCACACAGAATGAACTTGAAAGATCCAGCTCACGAGAAGGAATCATACCCTGTGTAGTAATTTTTGGGCAAATAAACATCCTTCACTGGACCAAATCTTTCAAAAGGAGCCCTAAGGTCTTCTGGCCTGCAAGGAAAGTACAAATAGTTATAGGTTCACCTTTCACCAATTCAGATAAATTGAACGTAAAGAATAGAAGAGAAAGCATTAATATATTTGAGCTTGAAACAGCAAGAGTATGCTTCTTGAGCCACAACATGACGACTTCAAGATTGAACTTTAGAAGTCCAAACAACAGTAAGAAACTAAGACTTTAGCCCACTGTATGGGGTTGGTAATATGTACATAACTCACCACATATTCAGTCCAAATACATGTTTTCATGTTAGAAGTATAAAGGTATCATAAAAAAATTCAGATCAAATAATTAGCTATTCACGCAACCAATAGTATAATATATGTCTATAATCACATTTTGCTACTTCTTAAACAAGAAACAAATCATGCCCTTTGAGATCTTAACCATCTGAAGGGAAAAAAAATCCAAACTCAAATGATTACGATTTCAGAGAATGTTGAAAACCTAACATCATTAAATATATTCCCAATACTTGAGGCCCAGTTTAGTGGTGTAGAATGTGAATATATTCATTGTTAGGTCATATATGAAACAAACACAGACATTTTCATTATCATCTGGCAGAATTTAGAAGGGCACAAAAAAACAAACAATCATCTGGGCGGATTTGGAATTTGGTAAATAATTCGGCAAATTACTTGCATGTTTTCCATTGTTTTCTGCAGCCTTCCGTGTTTATTGAACATCAAATTAATAAACCCATACATTTTTATTGTAGAAAAACGACAGAAAAAACAATACTCTCATACCACCAAGAAACTCGCGAAACAAAATTATGTACCACAGGTAAAACCTCTAACAAAAGGATAGACAGCACGGTATAACTAGATTCAAACGACAAAAGAACACATACAAAACGAAATTTCGACCACAGTCAAAAACCAAAAAAAAAAATTTAAATTTTTTTTAAAAAAAAAAAGAGCAAAAAAGACCTGGCGCTGAGAGAAATGTTTCGAACGAGGAGGCCGGTCGGAGCAGGGGAGCGGCGTTCGCGGTGGCGATCACGGTGGTCGTCATAACGCTTTCGCCTCACGGGGCTTCGGCTTCGACTACGGCTACGGGTGCGGCTGCGGTCCCTCGCCATTAACAACTCTTTCTTCGCTCTGCAGAGCCGTGAATTTCAGTTTGAAAACCCTAATTAATTTCAGGGTAATAGAAAAACCCTAACCCTATTTAGAAGAAGATGACGGAAGTGTGTGCTGCCAATGGTGCTTCATTTTGGAGGGAGAGTGAAAATTGTGTTATCTTATGTTAGTTTTATGTGAATTACTAAATGTCCCCTAATATTTTAATATTTGTATTTTAGGCCCTGGATATTGTTGGGCTTTAAGTGGGCCTAGTTCAGATAAAAAAAACGTCATGAGTTGGGCTTTGGAGAAATTTATTTTATGAAAGTTAAAAAAATAAAGCGTGTTCGAAAATAAATAGCCACAATGTTTTATTTGTAATTTAATCATTATTTTTGGAATTAACAAAGAAAGAAAAAAACTTTTAAGTCACGGTTACAATTTGAATCATAATATCATTTTCACATGATTCGAGTTCATGTATCTAACTATATAGACTATAGCCGTGTTATGAGTCATATCATATATCATGTAATTCTAAAGATAAAAAATGAATTTTATCTCTATCAAAATAACAGTGAATTCAAATTAGAAGAATGGAGTTTTTATTTTAATTACCTAACATGACGTTGTTTTGAAGGGTTCAAAATTTAACTTTAGTTTATACTCATATGTGAGAGAGGCTTTTTTAATGATTTTCAACCAACTTTGAAAATTATGAGTTAATTTTTTTAAATGAATTTGAGAAATTATAAAAAAAAAGATACTTCACCCTCTATCTATATCTATATCTATATATATATATATATATCTTACGACAAGCCTTATAGTTTAAAGTGGTATCCATATAAAGATGAGTATTGTTCGGAGAAAATTGAAATACCATATCAAACATTTCAGATTTGTTTTTCATTTTCAAAAAATTTGGATTTCGGTTTTCATAATTGCAAAACCTAAGCACCGAGACATAAACTATACTACTTTTCATATTTATTCTTTTAATGAGAGTTTATCTAGATAATTTGTTGTTGTTGTTTACTATATTAAACTTTTGAATTATTTTTGTTTATTTGTTAGTTATTATATGGATTGTATAACTTAAAAAATTGTGGCGTCTAGTATTAATCTTTGTTTTTATTATGTGGAATGATCGAATGAATCTGATTTTATTTTATTGAACTTTTATATAATTTTGATTTGTGCATGAAATATAAGTGTTATTTAAATTCTGTAGTTTGATTTCCGTTGATTGTATTATTGATTTGATATGGTTAATTTATTATTTTTTTGTCTAATTTAGCAAAGAATAATAATTTTTTTTTGGGTAAAAATCGGTTTTCAAAATATAAAAATTTTCGTTTTGGTATTTCAATTTTCGATTCGATTTGGTCAACCAAGCGACCAATATTCACCTCTAATACACATATATAACTGTAAAATTTAGTTGATTAATATTCAAATTTGAATCATTTAAACATTATAGTCATTATTATCTTCTTTTCCCCACCTCAAACTCATTAAAAAAGTAAAAAACATATATAATTCTCCTTTATTGTTTAAAGCTCTTGTTCGGGGAAAAGGAAAAAGAAAAACCTTAAACCAAGAGATTAATTGAAATACTTTAAAATCATGTTATTCAAACAAAACATATATACAAAAACACATATTACTAATTAATATTAAAAAATGCAATACATTGTTGCAGGTATTATCGTGCATAACTAAACCCACAATCATGTTTTACATATATATTTTTTTTTAAATTGTTATGACATACATTTTTCTATAGTTTCTCAAATAGCATGAACACTTAAGGTGTACGCAATTAACTGATCGATTATTCTCCAACATGTTTGGTACAACTGCCTAACGACCAAGGACCTATGTTTCTTTGTCACTAATTATATTAATAATAATATTATTAATTTAGGGTTTGGATTGCTATTGTATAATGATTTGTCTTAAAAAAATTTGATGTCTTTGTTTTGCTTGTGATAGACGAAAGATATCATGTGTTGGTTAACATATCTATTTAATCAAATGTGAAAATTTATTTAAGTTATCTCACGGATATAATTTTATGAAATGAAAATCAATTATTATACTTTGAATTTAGTTTACAAATTAACTTTTAATTTGTGGTTATGAATATGAGGTAACTCATTTCGTAAAATCAGATATATAAAACAATCTTATGATCAAAACTTACACTTTAATTTTATATGAGTAGGCATGGCTAAAACTTTTGACAAAAATATGTCCTTAATTTCAAACTACACTTTTGACCTTTTTTTTTTCTTTTTTCTTTCAACCTCAATTAGATAGTTTACTACTTTTTATCAACTTATTATATGCAAAAAAGGTGAAGGCATCAACCAATAATAATTGATCAAGAGTTCAATTTCCTTTTTAAGCGCAAATTAATTTAAGTTGATCCAAAACTAGAACGTGAAAAAAGTAATGATAAAAATAATAAATATTCTTACATTTTTATGGAATCCTTTTAAGAATACAGATGAAATTATAGCAATATTTCATCTAATGTTCGCCTCGATATTACATTTTTATGTAATAAGTATCCTTACATATATATATATATATATATATTTTTTTTTTTAAGAAAACGAGATATTGTAAATGTTCGCCTCGATATTTATACTTTATAGACTGTTTAACCATCTGATGTGAAGTTTATTATGCAATTTCCTAAAAAAATAATTCAAAGATCAATGAATCTTGATTGAAAAGTGAAAAATAGCTTTTAAAATAAAATAAAGATCTGGAGAAAATTTTAGTAGCTCTCGTCCAGAAATAGTGGCCATATAATTTATATATGTACAAATCATTGGTTCATATTTTTTTGTCAGTACAGGTTAACACAACATGTCGTTGGAGTAAACCAATCGTTGAACTTTCTTAAAGCAACTATTGTTTTTCAATTAAGGGAAAATAAAATTTTGATTTTCTAACTTTATCTTTTTCATCTTTTATTTTTTTACTTTTTAATATTTAGTCATTTATATTTAAGAATTGACATTTTCATTTTTTAATTAAAATTCATCTTTAATACCAAAAAAATATTTTTTAATTGATAAAATATTAAATTAATATTAATAATTGAAAAAATTAATTTTTTTTCATATTTCTAAATTCGAAATACCCAAATTATTAATATTAATAATTGATAACAAAACTCTAATCCACGGTTCAAGATGAAAAATAATTTTTTATTTATTAACATTATTTTAGGCATGTTGGATGAAAAAAAAAATTGTGATTAAAAAAAAACGTTCTCTCAATAAAAAAATGTTGTTAAACTTATATTTCAATTTAAGAAAAATAGGTACATATTGTAACATGTTAGAGGATTAAAAATAATATTTTTTAAATATAAATGATTAAAAATCAAAAAAGTGAGATAAATGATGAAAAATTTAATGAGATAATCTTAGAGAGGAAAACACTTGTTTTCTTGAAAATGATACCTTTCAAAGTCAAATTAATATTTTAAATTAGATTTAAAAGAAATAGTAAGTAATGCTTTTCAAATGTATTATTTAATGGAACAAGTAATATTTTTCGAAGTAAATGAAATATAATGAACTGAAACAATATTTATTCTGCAACATTGATAACTTTTGGATTCCAAGTGAATAGGAGGAATATATATGAAGCCAAACATAAAACATGATAATAGCAGTTCATACTCAATTGTAATGATTCAATCCATAACCCTCAGACGACAAAATCTGTAGCCACCCGCCCCACCTACCATTTTCGAGATCCGCCGCCGCCATCTCTGCCACTCTCTCTTTAATCTGAATTCCTTCAAAACATTGAAGAAGAGTCAAAAGAGGTCAAAAAATGCAGCATAATTCTCCTCCTCGAGTTCCGATTCCGGCATACCTACCTAGAGACCCCGAAATGGCCTCCGCCGCCGACCATTTAGCTCCGGTCGACCCCGCCTCCTCTTCCCTCTTCGACTGGTCCGATTTCCTCGATTTCGACATCGACGAAGCTCTCGACACCTCTTTTCTCCACTCCGAATTGGGGCACGGATCCGGAATCGAGCAAAGTCAACCGTCGGAGAATTTGGGCCGAGTGAGGAAGAGGGACCCGAGATTATTGTGCCCTAATTTCGCGGCGGGTCGGATCCCGTGCGCGTGCCCCGAATTGGATAAGGCATTAGAGAAAGAGGAGGAGGAGGAGCCGGCTCTCCCCGGAAAGAAGCGGGCCCGGATTGTTAGGGTTTCTGCCGGGGGCCCGTTACGGTGCCAGATACCGGGCTGTGAGTCGGATATTTCGGAGCTTAAAGGGTATCATAAACGGCACCGTGTGTGCTTGCAATGTGCCCATGCGAGCTCTGTGATACTTGATGGGGAAGAGAAGAGGTACTGCCAGCAGTGTGGAAAGTAAGTGTTAATTTTTTCTAGTTGAATTGGAAAATTTGCATTCTATTTTAAATTTTAATGATAGGATGATTTATCAATGGCGTATTTAACTGTGTGTTGGTTTGATGATGTTTTTTTGCTCAAGTCAATGATGACAATGGGGTTAAGCTCATTTTATCGATCCATTGTTGCATATTTGTCGATCATTACGCGTTTTCTTACACAATATGGTCTTGTTGTATATCTGAAGTTTGTGATAAAATATGAAATGCGTTTCGTTATTGGTGCATATAATAAGTTCAAACATTGTGTATGTTATTCTCATAGATCAGATTCTGTAGCTTTTGTATTGTTCTATATTCTCTGTAGCTTGAAGGCTGTATAAGGATATTTTTGAATAATTGGTAGTTGAGATGATCTCAGAAATGCTGTAAAAGATTTGCACATGGCATGATGCTATAGCCTATAGGTATACCAAGTTCTAGCATTGCTGGATGGAAAATTAGTGGTTTATCAAATATAATATTGTTTGGCCTTGTAACTTTTTTTACTATAATTTAGCTGCCCTGATTTTTCTGTCTTAACAAATAGGGAATTTTCTGGATAAAGCCTGAGCTTACAGTTTCTTGATTGTCCCGCTTCATTGCTAAAATGAATATCAGATTAGCAATGGAAAGTTGCATATTCTGTTAATCGTTGCGGAATAGTAACTATTTTCAACCTATTTACATTGACCGTATGGGGATAAATGCATTAAAATTAATTTTTCTGGTGAAATTATGGACCAAAAACAATTGCTTTTGGTACATTTTGCTTACGTATTTGTAATGCTGGCAGGTTTCACGTCTTGTCGAATTTTGATGAGGGTAAACGTAGTTGTCGTATGAAATTAGGTAGACACAATGACAGACGTCGAAAGAAATCTAATAATTCCAAAGGAGGCACTGGAAGGGAAGCTGAACAGGTTATCTTTGCTGACGATGTCAAAGATGATGATGACATAGAAAAAGGTACAAATAGCGTATATTAAATGATTAATGTAGATGAAAAATAATTCGGATGAAAATAAGTTCTACCCGTTTTTTTCTTTTTTTTGTATTTTTTTATTTTCTTCTCATGACTGTTCGATCACTGATTGGGGCATCCCCAAATATTTCTGAGACATAATTTTAGCAAGAATTCAAGATAATATCTTTCTAGTCTTGACCAGTTATGGGGAAATTTTACTCTCTTTAGATGGCACAAGTCCGAGTAGTCAGAGTGAAGAAAGGGAAGCATTATTGGAGTCGGATGGACATGTCTCGACTCTAGGTTCAGCTCCAGGTTCCCGAAATTTGCAGGGTGAAAGTATAGCATCATTTGCCGGGCCTGGTGAAATTCAGAATAATGAGCAGAAACAGAGTCTACATTCAAAAAACTCTGCATCTTACCATGAGAACAATAATAAATTTTCATCCGTGGTAAGCCCGGTACCTTATTGATGTTCATTTTTTGCTTGAGGAATCTAGCTGAGTTAATCCCTTCTGGTTCTATATTTCTCCAGTGTCCTGCTGGTCGAATCTCCTTCAAGCTCTATGACTGGAATCCTGCCGAGTTTCCTCGACGGCTTAGACTGCAAGTATTCAAAAGATTCTTCTTCCAGTTCAGTATATAAGAGAGATTATCAATATTATCTGAGTCAATTATGTGATGTTTCTGACAATTTTCTGACTGTTTTTGTAGATATTTGAATGGTTGGCTAGCATGCCTATTGAGTTGGAGGGGTATATCCGTCCTGGTTGTACAATTTTGACAGCTTTCATTGCAATGCCAAAGCCTACGTGGCTTAAGGTATTCTTGAATCTATTTTCTTATTATTTGGGTTAATTTTGATGATTGTTATATTTATACATCTGGCATATTTAAGACTTAAAAGATACATGTATAAATATAGGGAGGCTCCGTCTTTACTATACATGTCTCAAAAAAGAATAATATCTGTCAAATACCCTTATGTTATTGCATGCAGATATTTTAACAAATGGATGAAAATATCTGACAAGATTCATTAAATAGTGATGATACATTTCACATGATCTTACTTTGTATGGTGTGAGAATATTGGGTTATGTCCAGGCCTTGTAGGTTCCTTATGGTTTAACTACCTACTATCTTTGCATCGGGCAGTTATTGGAGAAACCAGCTTCATATATAAAAGACCTTGTTGCCTCACCTGGAAACATGTTATTCGGAAGAGGCACAATGCTTGTTTATTTGAATGACATGATATTCCGTGTCACGAAAGGTTAGTTGGCATCTTATTGTATGATTATTGTATTTTCTTCTTGAAGCTAGAGCAGCCTGGTGTGGTGTATTTACTTAAAAGTGTAATAAGGCAAGGAAATGAATTATCAAAAACTGTTCAAGGCAAATTAGACATGGCAAATTGTCAGGATTGTTTTAGACTATTTTTGGAATTTGAAAACAGTCTTACTAAAAATCCCAGATTAGGTTATGGCAGTTTGGATGTGATACTTTTAAGGATGTACCTTTCATTGGAATTGTTTGAGAATATATTTTTTATCAAAGAAATTTTCTTACTTTTGCCAACATTATGTTTGGATTTTCAGAAACCAATTTGTCCCAAAACATTTTTGACTCCAAACATAGCGTTAAGGTTATAATAGTGATCAATTTCTAGCATAAGGTCGTGATTTTTCCAGTTGAGAGGAATTCATCTGATTCTGTACTGGATCCTTGTGTAAAATGGATGCAGATTCAGTAGTCCAAGTCAGAGTGAAGGATAGATCTCCAAAGCTTCACTATATCTATCCAACTTGCTTTGAGGCTGGCAGGCCGATGGAATTTTTAGCCTGTGGAAGCAACCTACTCCAACCTAAGTTTCGGTATGATATGCGTTATATTATCCTTTAATATATTGCTTAATTTCCGTTCTTGGTTTCTCTCCTAATTTTTCATGGTTTTTATTAGAACTGCATTTACTTCCAGCTCCTAAATATCAAAATATTGGTTGCCTATTGTAGGTTTCTCGTTTCATTTGCTGGACGCTACCTGGCATACAACATTTGTGTTTCATCTCTATGTTGTAAGAAAGGGAATAGCAACAGTTATGACCATCAACTGGTGAAGATATCTGTCCCTCACACCGACATGAATATTTTTGGCCCAGCATTTCTTGAGGTAAGAAATCTGGGAAAATATGTCTTTTCTTTTCTCAATTCTTGGAAAATTTTGAAAAATAGGTCATTTCTTGTTGTGCATCTACAAATTTGGCGAAGGACTTTTGAATTTGATTTTTTTAACCATATTTTCAACCTCCTTCTACAGGTTGAGAACCAGTCTGGTTTATCCAACTTCATTCCAATTCTTTTCGGTGACAAAGAAACTTGTGCGGAAATGGACATCCTGCAACAAAAGTTCAACACATCATCCTCCCATGAACAACAAGGGTCACCTCCAAGGCCTACATGTGAAGCTCTTGCCTTAAGACACACACAATTCTCCGGGTTTCTTTTAGATGTAGCATGGTCGTTGAAGAAACGTGAAATGGATCAACCATTGACATCTTCCCACTTATTAAGATTCCGCTACTTATTGGACTTTTTGATTGAAAATAAGTCTTCTGTCATTCTGGATAGAGTTAGTCGCTCCTTGAAACCTGCAATTGATAGCAATATGGTTGTTGGCATATCTGCTTCTGATATGAAGTTATTACAAGAAAAAATGGACATTGCTCAAAGTATGCTTGATCAAGAAAATGTTCACAGGCAAAGCTCCCACAAAGATAATCAATTTGATTTTCCAACTACTAAAACGGTACGAACATCAAATTCCCTATTTATACCTTCTGATATTCATTTGGGAAAATCTCAAATTTAGTCATGTAAGTTAGGTGTTGTCCACTTTTCTACCACTAATTTTACGTATTTCAATTTTGGTCCTCAAACTATCCTTTTTTTTTTCTTTTTTCCTTTCCATATTTTGTCCAATTTCACATAGAATGTTGATTTCTGGCTACTTGGATGTTGCGAAAACCAAAAATTTGAGTGAAATTGGATGAAAATTGGAAAAAAAATAAAAGAAGACCAAAACTGGAATACTTAAAAATTATATAGGACCTATTCTTTTTCGTGGTATTCTAATGTTATCAAAATTTCTTTCTTTAACCGAATCAAGATTGTAATGCAACATTGCCTTTCTCGTTTCTGTCTGTTTGATGTTGCGGTTCCTCTTTGCAGGGTGTTCATGGAACGGAGAAGGATATCTCGGGAGACATAGATACTGCAACGGTTCCTCTTATAAACAGAGATGTGGTTATGAACGTTGATCTCCACGCTACATCACGAAAATCTCGCGGTATATTGCTAACAAAAACATCTTTAACTTCACGTTCGCTTATCATGGCTATTGCGAGTGTTTGTGTATGTTTTGGAGTATGTGCTGCCCTTTTCCACCCTCAACGGGTCAGCCAGATCGCCACCACCATTCGGAGGTGTTTGTTTGATGGCTCTGGCTCGTAGGATGTTTGCTAAGGAAGGTGGAGGTCATTGATCCTAGGTTTTCTAGACATGGGCATGGTGCATATTCGAAAATCTTGCATGTATTAACAGTTTAAAGTTTTTGTTGTAAATTAAGAAACATTGATATATGACGAAAATGTTCTTAAGCAGTTTCTTTCCTTATTCTTGATTTAAGGTGAGAGATAAATAATGAAAGAAATTAAATATGATTGAATGGTTAAATAATTCTGTTTTATTTTGTGGGGTGTCAGCATTTACAATTCACCCAAAAAAACTCAATTATAGTTAATTCTCTCCTCCATTTATCCCTTTATATCATCATTTCATTAACTATATCTCACATTTTTTAACTCCTCCAATCATATATAAAAAATGAGTTATAGTTAACTCTTTTTTCTTCACCTAATTTTAATTTGAGAATTTTTATTATCTAAAATAATTTTATATTTATGATAATATGAATAAAATAAATATCAATTTTTGACAACGGTCACAAACAGCTTTATTTTTCAATTTTGAACTTCAAATTAGATTGAGTTATTATTTCAAGACAACATTCAATTTTATTTTTATTTTTTTCTTTTCTTTTTTGTTTATATTTACAATTTATTTACCTTTTAATATGTATTTATAGTTTTAATACATTAAGACAAATTAGTATTATTTTGGAACGATCTTAATCTATTAGGTATTCTTAAAATGAAACTTTATCTAATTTGAAGACTCCAATTTCATTGAAGTTACAGATTCGAGTAACTCGATAAATTTTGATTGAATTATGATACAAAGAAGAAAAAGATCAAATAAAATTGAAACATAACATCTGAGGTTGCATTAATCGAGGATACACGACAGAAGGAATTGTTCTATTTTCAAACTTCACCTTCAACAGGCGTAGATTTATTTCAAAATTTTTCCCAGATCGTGTGTCTTTCTCGTAAGACCGAGATATGAAAAAAAAAATAATTTAAGAAATAAAGTTGAATAATTAAATCGAACTTCTTACTAAGAAATTTTAAACTTTGGTTCTATAATTGAATATTAACAATATGGGATGTGGTTTAGTACTTGTGGATTCCTTACCATTTTTCTTTGTTTGTCATTAATACTGATAATAAATTTTCGGTTTATAAAATTCTCTCTTGATTCAATAATAGTCATTAATATCAATAGTACTGACATACTCAAATAAATCCAGTAAAAATCCTAGAGTATCTATATAAAAATTATATTATCTCCTTGATGTCATCCCATATATATTTAAAAATTATAATGTCTCATTGATACAGGATAAGCCAAAAACACCTTATAATATTTTACTATTTGAATCAACTCTTTGTAAAAATTGAATGTTATATTTTTCTTTCACAAATTCTCCTTTGCACCTGATACACGAATCTAAAATCCGTACAATTCAGGTCGATCCTACTCGAATTCAGCGATTTTTTTTATAAATTTTATGTTTTGACCTTTATGTATAAATTTGGTGACTTTTATGCATTGTAACTTAGAAAAAAAAAAGGAAGAATTTTAGCAAAAGTTGTACATTAATACTTTTATATATATTCATGTGACCTTTATGTACAAATATTCATACCTTTATGTAATATATAAATGTATATAAAGGTATAAATATTTATATATAAATATCACATAAACATACATAAAGGTCATATAAATATAACATAAAGGTATCTATATACAAATTTTACTGAAATTCTTCATTTTTTTCTAAGTTATTTAACATAAAGGTCACAGAATTTATACATAAAGGTTACATAATTTGTATATAAAGGTCACCAACTTTGTACATAAAGGTTTTGGCCTGAAAGTTAAAAAAAAAAAAAAAATTAAAAGTGCGTGGATCCGGATCGACCCGGTCGACCCGAATTATATGTACACCAAGTGTACAACAGTCATACTCTTTTTCTTTTTCTTTGATCTAAAGAACATCATTGATATTTCAACATTCTCTATGTGTATTCTATTAAGGATCGTCCATAATTAATATCTCAATGAAATAATAAAATAAGAAAGTTTAATATGTCCTGAGAATGATTAAATTAAAAAAAATGAAATTTTTACCTATTAAATAAAAAATAGAAAAAGGTGAAAAATATAGCGATTGAATAGATTTTTTTGACAAAAAATAAGGGAATTAATAAGAAAGCAGCGGTGTAAAGAATAAGAAAGTAAATTTAATTAAAATAGAAAAAAAAAAAAAGAGATTAATTATCTGAATAAACACATGAGCAAGATTGAGTGCATAATGAATCCAACATTAACTCGATAAATTCGTTATCATTACTATGTACATATATATAAAGCAATCATATTATATTATTCATTGTTGGCACAAACATAAGTTCTTGCAGTTAACAAATAGGCTAATTCGTAGTTCTCTTCATAGGCAGCTAAGGAAGTGTGTAACATCCCGTTTTCAAGAAAACTCTACATTGCATATTTTATAAAAAATTCTTTTATCGTTTAAGCATAAATGATTTAAGTGAAAGTTCTTATATTATTTAAAGTTATGATTTACAAATCATAATATGATCGATGATTTTAAAATCTTTATGATTTAATGGTTATTTCGAGATTTTAAGGATTTTGCAGGATAACTTATGGAAGAAACCGACTTCGATCTCCACTCACTCGACACATATGAATGAAAGTAAAAGATAAGATGTTAGTTAATTTTAAATGAATTATATGATATTAAGTTCATATGCTAATTTTATTCGGTACTGCTTTCGAATGCTTTCTTTTATGAAGTTTTACTTATAATCTTTAGATGTGTTTTTATGAATCAAAACACTTTACTTGAACGAACATGCATTATAGTAAATAGTAAAATAACCACGATACTTATTACGTATGTAAATTTTAATACTTACTTTTATGCTATTTAATTTTTACACTTATATGATTTATACTTTATACTATTATTATTAGTCTCTTTAATAATATAAGACACCAAAGTAAAAAAAAATAATAATAATAAAGATGAGACAAGCTATACGTATATACATACATATGAGATTTTTCACAAATTATTAAGATAACAAATAAATTTATTTTATTTGAAACTTCCATGGTAAGACATGAATAAGCAATCTATAGTCTAGACCTAGCCACCTCAATATCCTACTAATCTCAAGGTAACTCCTAATATATGTGCTAAACCTTATAATACATAATATGATGGATGAATCAAAAAGAAGAAGAGGAAAAAAAGAAGGCAACTTGCAGCCAAATTAGAAGAAGAAGAAAGAAAACAATTTCATAGAGAAAGAACACCCCTTCTTCTCTTGATTTTGAAGGTATTTTGGCTTAAACCTTTTAATTCCTTCTTTGAATTTTGATGTTTTCTTACTTTTAGTATATATTATGAAGTCCAAAGATGTTCTTTGGAGTTAGGGTTGAGAATAAATTGTTTATGAATTTCTTGAATGAAACAAAATAAGTTGCTATGCTATAATTTTGTTTATGTTATGCTTCTCTGTTCATAAATATGCTGGATGATGTAGAAATCGATTTAAGCTAAACCCTTTTAAAATAATCTATTATATGAAGTGTAGAACATGTGTGTCAAATTTCAAAACATTTGGAGTTAAACTCGATTTTATATGATTTTTCTAAGATAAGCTGTTCAGAGACAGTTTTTATCTCGTTTTTTGGGTCCGAATCAAATAATTTTCTTGAACTGTACCCTTCAATTTTATGTATGATCTTTTACTATAATTTAGGATCAGTTCTTAGGTATGCTCAGAATTTTAGTATGCAATTTTTTGAGTTATGTACGATTTATGCCAAATTTTACAACATAGTCGGTTTTTTGGGTAGCTAATGTCCTGTTTTTGGTCTTGTTATAAAATTCATAACTAATTATTGAAAACATATATATATATGACATATTTCACTATGTTGTAGTAAAAGTTCTTATAGAGATGTATAAATTTACCATGTAATTTTTAGAACCTTGTACAATTTATGATGATTTTTGCAAGAAAACATGTTTTCAGCCCTGTTTGCAGAATATATGTTCTGTTTTTAGGTCCGAATCAAATTATGTTTCTGAATTGTATCATTCGAATTTATGTATTATCTTTTACTATGTTTTAGAACCAATTCTTAGGTACGTACAGAAAATTGGTATGCAAATTTTGGAGTTTTGTATGGTTTATGCTGAATTTTTCAACACAAGCTGTTTTCTGCATAGATCATGTCCTATTTTCATTTTAGTTCTAAAATTTATAACTATTTATTTAAATCATATTTATAAGCCATATTTTACTAAGTTATATTATTTGTTCTTAAGAACAAGAGAAAATTTATCTTGGGAATTTTCAAGTAAAATTGAAATTATGAGAATTTTTATAAGAAAACATGTTTTCACCATATAAAGTACCCTGTTTTCAGCCAACTTAGAAAATTCATAACTAATCATGTAAACCTTAGTTTTAGTTGATATTTTTATATGCTATACTTAAACATGTTGTTTAAATTCTGTGAAAATATAAAATTATTTTATGAATCCTATAATATTTGATAAATTTATCAAAATAGACTGATTTTGAGTTGAAATTGAGGTGAAAAACTAGTTTATAAAATTAATTTTATTTATATATATAGCTGATGAAAAATTGTGAATTTTTAGAATATGATATCTAACACTATTATGTGAATATGTAAATATTCTTATCAGTTTTGGAATCACCTATGAATTATTAAAATTGTTGTGGCTTTATGTGTCATTTTATGCCTAGAATCACCAATTTAAGTGTCTAAAAAATTTATATCACAAGTATGATATTTTATTTCATATGTTATTTTTACTTAAATGTTTTTGTTAGGATATAATCATGTTTAGAATTTCATATAGGAATCAAGTATGTATTAAATGAAGTATAATTATGCTTTACATTAAAGAAACCTAATATAAAATACAAAAGATTGTGTTATATGACATAAGAGGCTAATCCGTTAAGTGTGTCGAGCGCAGTCAAGACGATCGGTGAATTCAAAAGGAATCCTCGAACCCTCAGCTTTCAAGTGGGTAACTTTTACTCTCTACTATATGATGATAATTGAATTGATAAGTTATGTATGAAAATCTACGACTGAAGTCCGTAGTTATAACCGATAGTTGCTTCACTATCGGGCGACGACCGTAAGGGCGAAAATGCCTGGTCTATGAAAGCAAGGTTTAGTGGGCGAGCGACTCCCACATTCCTTTATGATGATTATACAAGGTTTAGTCGGCGAGCGACTCCCACATTCCTTTATGATGACATGTAGTACTTACTTAACGATTTAATTGCTTCAATATATTAGACTGTAAAATTTATCCCACTGGGATCCCTCTCCGGAGGTGTCTCATGATGCTATTCCTTTTATATTTTCAAGCTCGACAGATGATGATGTGGACGTGTAGCAGGCTGGGCTGACTTCTCACTGTATCTATAAAATTGTACTAGAATAATGTTTTTTTTAGAACAATAAGTTGTTAAATATGTATAGTATGATAAACTATGGGCTTAGACTTGTATCTTGTCATGTATATACGTTTCTCGTGTAATTTTAGATAGACTTTTGTTATTAACATTTTACCTAAAAATGTGGGTAAGACATGAACTAGTTTATATATATATATATATATATATATATATATATATATATATATATATATATATGTTACAGTTTTAAAATAAAAAAATAAATATATATATGTATAAAGCTCTCGTGTCTTCATTTTAAATCTTCCGCTATATATTAGAAAGTAATTATAATTTCTTTAATTTCTAAATAAGTAAAGGGTGACGACCTATTTTCAATTAAAAAGGGAACAGAGCGTTACAGACGGCATTTTCCTAATTAATATGACTGGGACGTTACAAAATGAGTCAATTACAAATTGCTATTTTTATTTTAATATATCAAATATCTAGTATATATATATTTTTCACATATAATCAAAGAATGAGATTATAATACGTCAACAAACAAACACTAAACATTTTCTATATTGAAAGAGTGTCCAAGAAACCAAACACGTGTAAAAGTAAAATCATGTCCTCAAATGATGTCCAATTTGTGGTGGCTATCTAGTGAATTTTCCTACCCACATTAAAGCATTTTGCAAATGGACCCTTTGTTTTTTTCTTTTAATATTTCTTTCTTGGGCGCCCATGAATTTTTCTTTGTACAACAAATGATAACTAGAAGTCTAGAACGAATTATTCTAGAATTTTAGTTGAAAAGAATCTACTTATAATTTGACAAGCATCTTAAAAGTTTCAAATCATAATTATCATCCAATTAGTTGATAACAACTCACAACTAAAGACATAAATAAATCGGATAATGCATAACACACTATTTTTTGCTTCAACGTATTGAATATTTCGAATAAAATATCACGATATATCACAATATATCATGAAAATATCTCTTTCGACGACAATATACATAAAAATTAGATATTTTGGAGTTATATTGCTATTGATTATCCAATTTTCAAAACTGGGCCTCTAAAAAGCAACACTTCATTTGCCCAATAAGAGAGTCCCATCTGTCCAGACAATTTTGAAACAAGATGTTGACTTCTAGATAGTACACGTGGAGTATTTCAGTGTTGTGTATTTTTTTTTAATTTATGATTTTTTTTTCAAAATTGACACTAAATTATGTTTTTTTATATATTTTTAAAGGATATTTATCGAAATTGAGCCATTTTCTCTCTCTATATTTTTGTCTATGAATGGAGCAAATAATTATTTTATATTAATTTAATTAAATTATTTGAAATAAATTAACACACCAATATTTAAGTTCCTCTCATAATTTAATTAAGCTTAATTAAATTTTTTGAAATAAATTAACACACTAGTACACTTATAATTTAATTAAGTTTAATTAAAATTTTTAAAATTTGATAAAAGGATTATGATGTATATAATAGTAGTTTATCTCAATATTTATTGTAAATATATCAATTTATTTGAAATTGTAAATTCAATATATGTATTAATGTTAGTTATATATTGTTGGATACATTTTTCAATTTTTTTTACTAATTTTCATATTTTTTTAATAAATTTTTGATATTTCCATCGAAACCGATATATCCATCAATATTTTCATAAAATTAAGATATTAATATATCTATTAAAGCCGATATTTTTATAAAATTAAGATATCAATATATCTATTAAAGCCGATATTTTCATCCTTGAATACGTGTGTAATTTATCATATTATTAATTTTAAACTAGTGTCAGTTGAACCTTTAAACAAATCTTTGGATTCGTTAGTGTTTATATATGACCAAATAGTTTTAACATTTTCTTTCCTCCAAAATTGTGTATTTTGACATTTTTTTGGATCCAAGCTTTGGTAAAATGAAGGAAGTTCAACAATAGTTTAAGTTATATATGTTTCTTGTATAAAATTTGCAATGAAATAAACTCTACCGAATAAATTATTACTCAAATCAAATCACTTAAATTATTAAGAAGTCACTGAAAAAAAAATGTACGCGAATGTATATGTATTTTATATATATTATTTAATTTTTATAATATTGTTAGTTTGATCAGATCTCTGGGTTCATTAGTGTTTATATATGGCCCTATAGTTTTGACATTTTTACTCCAAAATGTTATCTTTCATCTCATTTTTTTGATCCAAGTTTAAGTAAAATGAAAGGAGTTCAACTAGAGGTTATGTTGTACCCGATTCTTATGTAAAATAAACTTGTCAAGTTCTAGGTGATATAGTATATGATATCTAACCTGATATATCGTGTCAATCATGTTATTACAATGTCGTTAATGTTCAACATAAAAAAACTATATGTACAATTGTTCTATTGAGTTTAGATCATAATATCACATTTTGAAGATGAAGATAAATTATGCGTTATAGTTTGTTAGGGGTCATAACTCCACGGGTTCTACATGTATTGGCACTTTGCAATGAAATAAACTAAATTTAATCGAGTTCTAATTGGGTCGAGTTCGAATAGTCAGATTTTTTTATACCTTTTATCATTTTGTAGCTACCGAATGGTAACTTTTGTTAACCAAGCAATTATTTTGAATTTATTTGTTAAGCATGTCAAATATAAAAAGATTTTGAACCATAATCTACTAAATTTCAACATTGAAAATACAAACTTCAAACTTCAATTACAACTAAATTTCACCATTTAAAATACAAACTTCAATGTCAGGGAAATTCAAATGATTATCATAAAATGAAAGTGAAAATATGTTGGGAATTTGGTCTAAAAGTACAAAGACATGCAGCCACATTTGCCTCTTAAAGAAATTTTGTCTTAGTTTTGGTTAATATATAAAAGAATATCCAACAAACAGTTTCAGATTTCTTAATTGAAAAGTAACATAACCATCGGTTACACCGGAGAGAAAGAGAAATGATGTAACATTTTCAAACATAGACCAAAGTCATAGATAGAAGAGCTTTAAAAACCAAACATCTCCAGAATACAACACCTAAAAAAGAGAGAAATCAAGTGACATAAATAGAAGCAAAGTTAGGATGAATTCAATTGAACCAACTCAGGGTGTTCTTATGGACCATAACTAAGTAGTTATCACATGAGAGAGCTCGCTGGTCAAGCTTATATGGAGCCGGTGGTATTTGCTGTAGCGGCAGCTTAAACAGGTTCATTTCCTGTGTAAGAAGATTGCAGGAAATGAAAGTCCGAGCCTTGGATGTACCAAAGACCAACACCTCTCGGTACTTTAACCAACCGACTGGCATCAAGTATTCATCTTCTTTAAGCCCGCACTCTTCAAATTTGCACACTTGACCTTCCAACACAACGCTACACACCTTTCTCCATTCTCCTGTTACTGGTTTCATCTCCCAAACTTCAAACCAATATTTCTTGCAGGCAACCAATAATGATAGATACCTTCCCCCCGACAGATAATAATACATCTTCCTGTTTTGTCCTGCATAAACTTGAGGGATAGGGGCAGGAGTCTCTGTAATAATTTCTGTTTCCACATTCAAAGTCAGTACTTGAATGCCATCCCTGGCCCAATGCATAAAACCTTCAGTTATCAGAGGATAATTCAAAAATATTTCCTTAGTTTTGACAGATAAGTGTTCGGTATCAAGATCCCTCCAAGAATTATCCACTCCGACAGTTAATATAGAACATAGTTGTCCCCTAGCAATGCCAACGAAATATGTTTGAAACACTTTGTACTCCTGGGTAGCTGCTGAATATGCTATACCATATGTGATGCTGTGAGGTATTTTACGATGAAATGGAGGGAGAATGAACTTCCGCTTCAATACAGGATTTGTAACATAAAGATTTTTGTCATATGATTTCAACATCTCCAAAAAAAAACCATTACAACTACCCCGAACTTCGCATCTGAATTTGTAATCGATCTTAGATATCTCAATTCGGCCTTGTTGCAGAGCAACAAAACATAAATTGAAAAAGAAATCTTGGAAGAGAAGCCCGTAAGTCGTATGTTGAAGGTGTGCATGTAAGAAATTACGGGTATGGATCATATGGTACCACTTCCGGCAAACAAACCTTGTTAGATGATAAATATCTTGTGCTGGCACACGTGCAAGAATTTCCAAGAACAGATCATTGGGAAGAGATTCAATGTTTGTTAACCTATTCCTTTTACACCTCCTGGGATAGTAAGTGCGGATACACTTGCCCCAAAACACCTGCATTTTAAACGAAGTCTTTTCTGAGCAAACGACTTATATTTCAACATCCTCTTTTCCCATTTGTCTCTTTTAAGCAAAAAGATATCACAGCCTCTTATATATCTAAACGCCACTTTTATTTATCTTTCTTTAATGGACAATACTGCATAAAGAAGGGGATGTGGTCATTAAGCTAAAGCCTTTGCCTAAATCACCATACATATGCCTTATTTTCTGTTCACCACAAAGTTAAAGCTTCAGCTAATTAATTTGGCATCAAATACATACATATATACACAGATGAGCTTGTTTAAACTCTAAGATTAACTATTCTGCAATTTAAAACATCTTAAACTTTTAATCAACTCTAATGCTGTCACAGGCTCAAAGAGTTTATCCAAACGCTATTCTAATTTATGTTTCGTAGATGGTAACAAAAGCATATGACCATAAAGCTGAAGCATTTGCCTAATTCACTCTCCCCGCACATCTAGGTTGTATTTTTTTAGCAAATTATTCGCATAAAATCTACAAATCTCACTTCATATACAGATATATAAATCAATATACATATAGATCTTTAGATGTGTGTAAAAAAATGGTAAATTTTTAAGTAAATTTGAGAACAGAAATGAAAAAAAACCAAATACCTCATACCTCTGTGTTTCTTTCTTCTTTATTGCCGGCCATCAGGTAGCGGAGGTGAGGAGGGGGCGGCGGAAGGCGGTGGTGAGGAGGCGGAGGTGGAATCTCACCTATTATTATAACCCTTATTATAAATGGCTATGGATATGGGTGGAGATCGGACGGATCGAATCGGAAATAGGGTGTTTCGGAAAAATTCCAAAAAATTTCGGAAATGAAAAACCAATTCCAATTTCCATCCAAAAAATTTTGAAATGCAATCCGATTTCGGAATTTTCGGAAATTTCGGAATTCCAAAATTTCGGAATTTTCGGAATTTTTTTCGAAATTTTCAGAAATTAAAATGTTTTCAAAATTAATTAGTTGGTCTATTAGCTATATTACCTTTTCTAATATCCTAAGAAATAATAGGATCTAAGATACTACAATATAAACTATGGTATATAATATATATTATAAAATAATACTAAAAAACTACAATATAAACTATAGACTATAGTATATAGTATAAAATAAAACTGTACTATATACATATAGTATATAATATATTTATATACTATCATATAGTATAAAGTATATAAAATATATTATATAGTATTATAAAGTATATTATAATATGTATATTTATATTTACACATAGTATAAAGTATATAAAATATATTATATAGTATATAGAATATAATATTATAAAATATACTATAATAAGTATATTTATATTTACATATAGTAAATGTATATAAAATATATTATATTATATAATATAATTCAAACATTTTATACTATATACTATTTGCTATAGAAGAATCCTATATACTATTATTTCGGAAATAAATCGAAAATCGGATCGGAATTTTGGATCGGATCAGAAATCGGAATTTTAAAAAATTAAATTTCGGAAACATTTCGGATCGGATTTCAGAATTTCCAAAAATTTCAAAACTAATTCCAATTTCCATCCAAAAATTTTCGGAAAAATCGGAATTCTGATTTTCGGATTTTGGATTAAAAATATTCGTTCCAAAATCGGAAAATTTCGGATCGGATTCGGAAATTTCTATTCCAATCTCCACCCCTAGCTATGGATCTTTTCGCTGCCAGTAATAATAGTTTTGAATATTTTGTTTTCCCACTAATTTAGTGCTTTTCAGACTTTCATTTATCCATTTTTCTTTTTTTATCTTGTAATTTTTTAAGGGGTGGGTTTATTTAAACCCCAAATTACTAAACACGTTCCAAAAATTCAAATTTATACATTGGATTATAAAAAAATTGAGATACGTATGATTTCATCTTTTTTTAAATTTTGATTTTTAATGCAACTAGTAAACGATGTATAAATTATGATATAATTATATTTGGATAAATTTTATAACAACATTCAATTTATATGTTAAAAATTATAGAAATTCTTAAATTTTCATTTCAGTTGATAAAAGATTAAATTAATAAAATAAATATATATATATATAATAAAATAAAATCCTATTTTATCATTAGTTATGGATACATTGAGTGTTATAAAAATATTTTTCTCATTAAATCATAAAAGCTATTAAGAAATTTTGACTTGAGTTATTTATAAATTTATCTTTAGCCCAAGCCTAAGTTATAATGAGTCTAAATTTATATAGGTTTTGTAAACTAAGCCCAAGATCTTTAGCCCAAGTTGTAATGAGTCTAAAAGTATATACATTTTGTAAACTAAGTCCAAGTTGTGAATAATGTAGTGGATTATCATATTATTCAACCCTCCCACAATTATTCTACCTTTTGTATTATGTTTTTCTTTTTTATAAATTTTAAATATTAAAGATTATAGAGATCTTTAAATTTTCATTTCTATTGACAAAAGATTAAATTAATAAAATAAATATATAAATATAATAAAATAAATAAAAATTCTATTTTATCATTAGTTATGGATATATTGCGTGTTATAAAAATATTTTTTACATTAAATTATAGAAATTACTAAGAAATTTTGACTTAATTTATAAAGTTATCTTTAGCACAAGTTGTGATGAGTCTAAAGGGCAATATTTTGGAACAGAAATTGAAATGTAAGCATAGATACTATATATAGCTGTCTTAAAATGTGCTATCACAAATCCAAATGCCACATTTTCATTCCATGTACGAAAAATTAGAAGTAGCAGCATTTCAACATAATAAAATTTTATACACAGTAGATTTACAAAAGCCTGGTGGATGAGTACCACTGGACACAGGGTAACAAAGCTTTATTATAATTTTGACACTTGTCTGTCCCTAAAGTTTTTTGCACAAAAAAATTGTATCTTATACTTAAAAAATCAGTGAGATTAAAGGTTATAATTTTGCACAAAAAATTTGTATCTTATGCTGTAAAATTTTCATACAAAGACCAAAGTCAAAGATAGAAGAGCTTTTTAAAACCAAACATCTCCAGATTACAGCACACTAAAAAGAGAGAGAGAAATCAAGTGACATGAATAGAAGCAAAGTAGAAAGGATTCAATGTAGAAAGGATTCAATTGAACCAACTCAGGGTGTTCTTATGGACCATAACTGTGTAGTCATCACATGAGAGAACTCGGTGGTCAAGCTTATATGGAGCAAGTGGGAAAAAAATATTTTGATCTTCTAAGTTTATCTTATTGGATTTTTATCATTTATTTTTCATCTTTTGATTTATAATCCTATATATTTAAAAATTACCATTTTTTTAGTCTTCTAACATGTTATAGCAAGTAATTCTTTTTTAATTCAAATTTAATTTTAACACCAATATAATTTTTCTTTTATGAGAGAACATTAAAAAGAGTTTTTAATGAATTTTTTTATTCTCCCAACATACCCAAATTAATATTGATAACTAAAAAATAGATTTCCTTATTAATATGCATAAGTGTGAGACGCCTACATTATTAATATTCACATTTTATAACAAAAAATCTATTCTATATATTGGGATTAAAAAAAAAAAACTTTTTAATTATTAATATTAATTTAGATACCTTAGGTGACTACTAAATATTTGTGATTAAGATTTTTTTTAATGTTCTTTCAATTTAAAAAAAAATTATGATAAAATTAAATTTTAAGTAAAAGAAAGTTACTTGATATAACAGGTTAGATAATATCAACATGTTAGATGACAAAAAAAAATTTGATAATATTCTTTAAATATAAACGATTATAAATTAAAAAGATAAAGGATAAAGAATGAAAAATCAAATTAGATAAAAAAAATGATTTATGTTTATTTGGATTTTTTTTCATTAATATTTTCAACAATATATGTCGTTGGAAATATTCGTTGGAAAAATTCTAATGGTACAATGTTATTGGAATATCCGTTGGAAATAATAATCCCAATAACTTTTCCAATGGTACATTCCAACAATATTTACTAGTTATTGGAATTTTCGTTAGAAATTTCAAACAATTACAAACAAGATTGGAAAATCTGTTGAAATTGTAAAAAATTCAACAATTTTTATGTGTCGTTGGAATTTTTCCATTGAAATTTTGTTGTTTTGTTGTAGTGAAATAAAAGTTCATTACAACTTAAATGATGTCAGTTATGCGCAACACAAGATTAATCCAAATGGAATTAGAGTGAAGTGGAATATCCATTGGAAAAGTGACTCAAATTCAGTGATTTTAGATGTAAAATAATCTTGTGTTTCCCAAGTATCTTTCTCTCTTTTTCAAAATTACAAAATTCATTTCAATTCGAACCTCATCACCTATTCACCCAAAACACTAACCTCACACATACTAAAATCAAAATTCTCACCATAAACACATCTCTAAAAGATTATGAAAATAATAACAAAAATTTTAAGAGACCTTAGAATTTCTTCAAGCGACGGCGAGTGGCTGCGGATTGGCCGGCTCAAATTTTTTGCTAAGATTTATCCTGAAAATCTTCCATGTTATATACGATGGTGATGTACAATGAGCAGCTAGGGCACAACGTGTCCCCAAAACGACTTGGTAAATGTGAATAACTCATCATAGATCTGACCATTTCCAAAAGAGTTATGTTTCTTCGCTCTGCAACCCCATTTTGTTGAGGGGTTTCAGGTGCAGTTAACTGGGATACAATCCCTTGCCCTGACAAGTAGTCCAAAAACTCGTTATTGAGGTATTCGCCTCCACGATCATATCGTAGAAACTGGATGAAATTTTATATAAGAATTTACAATTTACTGAAAGATTTTAGGATTTAGGGTTTTACGAGCTCCTTTTGTAATGAAGCAAGGAGTTTTGTACTTATTTTAAGATCTTACAAAACTCCTTTGCTTTTTAATAATTTATTTTATGAAATTAATCACTGCTAACTTTTCATGAACTCCTCTGGGGTCTTGGTTTATCTAGATATTTGAAAGGGTTATTAAAAAATAAAATCATGTGGCTTATAATTCACCCAAAAAAAAAAATTGGATGAAGCTTAGCGAAACACCCTCTTATTCAGGTTGTGTATCCCATTCTTTCATTTATGGTTTGTCATTATCACCATTATGCATACATTAAAGAAAATTAGCATCATTAACTTAGATGCATGCAGGCAAAAGATATACATGCAGGCAATGAGCCTATTTGTCAGTGATCCTATATGGACTCCATACAATCGACCGATCCTGTATGGACTCCATACAATCGACCTCACGACCATCTTCCTGCAAGGCGTGCTATTTGTTCTCAATATCATTATATCTCAAATCCCCATTGTGGAAACATCCAAATTGAAAACAAAAATGTTGAAGAATTTGCATAAAGTAACACAGTACTGGTGTTTATGTGCAGGAAAACCTCTTTCTTTGTTGAAAACCTCTTTCATATGTCATGGTGTGGTGACACGTGGCGGAATTTTCCGTCACAAAATTAGTGACGGATAATTTCCGTCACAATATTCCGTCATTAATTTGGTCACTGTCGAAAATTTTCATCTGTGACGGATTTTTCCGTCACTGTATCCGTCACTGTTGGGCAATTTTCTTGTAGTGGATTCGGTTAGACTTATATGAGCTTGTTGACATGGTTTTCGTGTAATATAATGAGTTTGCTAGAATAATGGAACTGTGGTCTAAACTAGGGCTTAAACGAATCGAAACGAATCGAATATTGAGAAATTTTATTCGAATTCGAAAATTTTCAACACTATTCGAATTCGTATTCGATTCGAGTTCGAATACTAATTTTGGATTCTTATTCGATTCGATTCGAGTTCGAATACTAATTTTAGATTCTTATTCGATTCGAGTTCGAATACTAAAATATTCGATTCGAGATTCGAAATTTTTACACAATTTTTTAAATATTCGATCTGATTTATGAAAATAATAATGATATTCGATTAGAAAACCTGCTAAATGATGAAATAATTGGATATATGAAATAAATTAAAATGAAAAATAAGTATATATATATATAAATATGTATATATATGTATATTTAAATATTTCGAATCGAATCGAATACACCAGTATTCTTATTCGTATTCGAAAATAATTCGAATATTAAAAAAAATTCTTATTCGAATTTTTCGAATACGAATCGAATAATTTCGAATCGAATCTCGAATCGAATCAAATTTTTTTTATTTTTTAACAGCCCTAGTCCAAACATATAGGGATTGCTTGACAAAAACGTTTGTATGTGTCTGAATCTTCATATTCTTATTATATACCTATATTATATACCTAAATGTGTCTGAATCTTCATATTCTTATTATATACCTAAATATGAGAAATGGATGGATGGTGAAAATTTGCTTATGGTATGTAAAATGTTTGAGTGCCACTGGGTAAATCACATTTACTTTTCTTTGGCATATGTTTAAATTACTTAACCTCTTTTGTTTATTTAAATTACAATGAATTTCTTGACTGGTCAGGTCTTCAATATATAATCTATTTAAGATTGGACTTCAATATATAATCTATTTAAGATTGGACGATGATGACGATGATGGGATAGTGAAATGATTGTATCTAGACTAATTTACCTTGATTTCCTACATTTTAGATAATAACTGTAACATCCTCTTCTTAGGGTAGTTACTTTTACTAAATCAGCAAAATTTTCTAAACTTATAAAAATTCTCGTAAGTTACTCATAGAAAAACATAAATAAACATTCAAGCAAATTTTGCATCAAACATTAAACAAATAAAACAAAACTATTCATAACAAATAAAACAAAACTATTCATACTGCAGGTGAGAGGTGAGAGAGGTAAGTGTGAGAAGTGAGAGAGGTAAGTGTGAGAGGTGAGAGATGTACTTACCTGAACTTTTCAAAACTTAAAAATCTCTTAAGACTCTTAAACGCGTTTTAAGCCTTCTCAACCAAATCTAAAACATAATTATTCGATGATATCAGAACTTATGAATCTAATATCTACTAAATTTATAAACTTATAACCCCTTTATAAACTTATAACTCCTTGTAATTATAATACGAGCTTTCTAAATGAGTCATTTAACAACATAATTAAAGTTAGGCCACTAATATAAATAGACCCGAACAGAAACTTTAATTTAGAGAATTGTTCACATTTTATTAATAATGTTATAATGATGATTTAAGGTCCAAGGTTTATCCTAATCGCTTAAATCATTATGCAACTCCACTGTGTGTCTTTTAATAAACATATATACCCATCAACATTGCACTGGATAATTCTTCCAAATATTATGCTTAATTAAAGCAGATTTGCAACTCCATTAATTATTAGCTAAATTACAATCAACCATTGATGATTAATAAAAGACCAGTAATCTTCCTTATCATTGAAATAAATTATTAAAATAATTTCTAACCTTAATTGAGACTACACCTTACACAGAACCATAATTTGTAAAACTAATAAAAGAATTTGATAATAATTTCTTAAAGCACAAATTTGGTTAAAGTTTTTGTCGATCTTCTAAAACTATTAAATTACAAATATTTGATCATTATTTTATTAAGAATGTCCAATTTACTACACTACACTATTTGTCAACTACTTCCAGAAACACAGATTCAAATTTTGAATTTTATTTATTTTAACTCTCTCCAAACTAAGTCATAAGATTTGTGTAGAATATTTTATAAATATTTTCTCAATTACTGAAGAAATAATTAGGCATCAACCACTACTCATTCGAAATCTCCACAACAACACTTAAATTCATATCGATAGTCGAACCCAATCTATTACAATTTATGTGATCTTCTAATTATAAGGATGAATAATTAACTAATTATTTCATTTTATACCAAAACAATCTTATACCCAAAAGTATCATTCTGAATTTACAAGTTTCTCTTATAATAAAATATATAGACTAACCCCCACCACATAAACTAATAATGGACATGAATAAACATGTAATACCTTAGCAAGATGTTGCGCCCAAACTATTCAGCGGAGGAAGCTTTTTGTTTTTCTTTATTCTGCTGTCTCACGTTCTCTCTCTTTCTTATTTCTATAGTTCCGTATATTTATTTATCTAGGGTTTGAATTTCTCATCCTTTACAAGTTTTAAAATAGTGGATCCCCAAAATATCTCAACTAATTTCTTATATATCTATTTCCATATCTCCATGCCATCAATTTAAAAATTCTAAAGATTTATTATTAACCCACTAAATCTTAGAGTCCTTATCATATTAGGCGTAATATTTCAAATAACACATAATTAATATCTCTATACTATTAAATCATGATAAATTAATTAAAGTCTATTATTCATAAAATAGATATAATTAGAAATTTGGGGTATTACAATAACGACCCTCAAGCATTTTAATTTACGAAGTACTATTAAAACATCTTATAGAGATACTTATCTTTTTTCTTACATTATATTATTATAATATGATTGTTTGGAGTTTCATCATCAGTCCGGATTTGGGATATTTAAAAAGAGAAAAGACCTCAAAATATCACAAAACTTTATCCTATAGCCCAAAATGCCACAAAGTTTAAAATATAATCCCAATATGCCATAAAAGTGGTTAAAGACCAATTTACCCCTAATAATACACATTGATAAATGTTATTTTCACTCTTATTTTATGATTTCCAAACCATTTTGCTAAATCAATTTTATTAAAACCGGATATAATTATCTTGGTATTTAGGCTGGAAACTTTTCTCGTACCTCAAAAAACACTCGTATTTATACTTGTGATCTGGTTTGAAAGGTATAACAATGCCAGTTGATTATTATTTGGAAACAAAATTAATAGAGTTTTTCCATGATTTATATTTATTGAGATCTGATGCTCAAAAATGGTATCAGAGCCAAGTTTTATTGAAGATATAAATTTAAATTATTTGTACAATATTATTTTTTTGTGCCTAACGGGAGGAGAAAATCAAGAAAAATGTATCCAAAATTATTTCGAGATAAAATAAGTGCAGGATTTCATTAAATGACATCCAACAAAGATTGGAACATAATTGTTCCAAACACATCTAAGGTTACCCAAGACCTTAGGGAAGTCAAAAAACCATCATATACTATGATGGACAAATGGAGAAGATGCGTCGATCTCTATCCGAGATCCAACAAGAAATTTTAGACCTAAAAAAAAAAATTACAGATCTAAAAGGAAGGATTCCAAAGGGAACAGGTCGATCGATGAACGAACGTTTCAAAAATGTGCTCAGAGATAAACCTAGCATTCCTAAAGGAAAGGCTATGGAAGTCCCAAAGTCTAAAAGCTACGAGGAACTCTTGCTCGACATCATCCGACAAGTCTGATGGAAGTCTCAAGAGAAGAACTCTCGAAATTAACCGAATCACTTTCCAATTTAGGAATTGTGAATCTGGTTAATCTCAAGATGAATGACCATATTTCCAAACAGGAAGAAGGGAATACGAGTGCTGAAACACCTGTCCCCAAACAACCATAAGAATGGAAATATGATCGAGTCGACTATAGCGCATCTATGACTCGACAAAAAAGAAGATCGGAGTGGAATAAGGCAACATCTAACAGCCCTTGGGCAAAAACGATGTTAGAACCTATACATCCATTCGGGTTAATGCTCACAACCGACGTTATCGATTTTAGAAATCTAGAAACTTTGATCGATGAATGGATGACAGCTTTAAAAGTTGTTTCATCAGCGTTGGACGTGGACAAAGAACACTTTAGCAAAATTATTGAAAATAGTTTGTAAGGTTCAGCCAAGAAAGCATGGGATAAGACGGAGGCCCATATCAAAGAAGAGATTGGATCTGGAGACGATCTCTATGGTATTATCGAGAAATTCTATAAATGACTCAAAGTATGTTTCATCGGCGATGGATACTTTGACAATAGACAAGAAGAAAAAGATCGAGTATACAAATAGGTTTTGTATGCTCTCGAGTTGAGAAGAATATGTATGTGAATGAATATATATACTGGTTCCGCAAACACTACTTCCAAACTCAGATACCATTGAATGTTGCAACAGAATTATTCTTTACAAAAATAGCCTTTGGAGAGAGATGCTTATACAAAATTATAAGGTACCTCCAGGAAGGGTTGATTCAGTGGCCAGAAGGATGTCCTTTTTAAAGGACAGTTTAAGAGAATGGTGTCATCAAGCGACACCACAAAAGAACAAGAAAAAACTAAGAGGGTTAGTAAAAAAGACTCTCACAATAATGATTTTCCAAGTATTATTGGAGAACCAAGTCGCAAAAGACACGGTAAACGAAAGAAACACTTTCAAAGGAGGTTTCGATCGAAATCCGGAGGATCATACAGAAGGCCTTCCAATCAAGGAAGATCATGGTGGTCTAAATCAAAGGCTAGATCTTACAAATTTGGTCAGAAGTCTGGTCCTTCCAGGTTTTCTTCACAAAAATCTAGATCCACAAGAAAGCCAACAGGAGGAACAATCAGAAGGAGAACTTTCAAACGAGCTCATACTCGTACAAATGAAAGTTTCAAAGATTACAACTGCTGGATGTGCGGTGCAAGAGGACATATTTTACCCGATTGCCCACAGAAGTAAAAAGATGTGCGCCATTTCGAGCCAACAGACGACATCATGGATGCAGTCTACTACGGTGATTTGGTGCCCGTTTACAAGTTCGAGGATATCTCTTCAGATGAAAACATTTATGAAGAAGAGTTCGAATCTGATTTAGGAAGATCCGATGGATCATCTACAGAATCAGACGAGTAACCACGGCGAACAGGAAGATAGACTCAAAACCTCGGAAAGTCTATTAGGATTTTTTTCAAGAATGACCATCTCCAACAAGACGATGGAAAGAATCATGCGACAAGATTTAACCTTGAATCCATATGATGGGTTTAAGATTGGAAGTCTTAATCGAATATGTGATCAGATCGGCTTACAACAACGTAAGCACTACATAATCTACCGGGTGAACTCAAGTGAGTTTTCAATTCATATGGAATTAACCGGTAACCAAATTGATATGCAACTTATTTCAAGAGAACAAATTCTTGAAGTACTAGTCCATATCAAAGTAAAGGTAACAGTTACTATGAAATGGATCCATATTGGAACTATTGAAGTAGTAATTAAAGCCACCTTTAAAGAAGGTGTTGATTCTGAATTACATTTATCTGTAATGGATAGCAGAATTAATAATTTACGAGATAGTTGTCTTGGTACAATGGTAGGAAATTTATATGCAGGTAAACTCATGTTTAATATCCACCATAAGATTACATACAACCTAGCTGACCAAGATTTCGATAGAATCTTAACCCTTCATCAAGACTGAATTTGATGGATATTACATTTCAAGTAGAGAACACTTAATTGATTGTATTAAAGGATCAAGAGTGTTTTCAAAATTTGATTGTAAGTCTTGATTCTACCAGATCAAGTTAGAAAAAGACTCAAAGAAATTAACAGTTTTTTCTACTCCACAGGATTAGTATATCTGGAATGTACTTGTTATGGGACTTGCAAATGCACCCCAAATATACCAACGAAAGATGGATAATTTTTTCAAAGATTATTTTGAGTTTATATTTGTTTACATAGACGATATTTTGATTGCATCTAAATAAAAATATGAAAGATCATTTAAAACATCTTGAAATATTTTCAGAAGCATGTCACAAAGAAGGATTAGTGCTTTCTAAAAAGAAGACAATAATTGCGGTTAATAGAATCGAGTTTCTCGATATTATTATTGACCATGCAGGTATGGAACTATAGGAACCTATTGTGGAGAAAATCCACAATTTTCCAGATGTTCTTAAAGATAAGAAGCATCTTCAACGTTTCCTGGGAGTGATTAATTTTACAGGTTCGTATATCAAGGACTTAGCAAAATATTGCAAGGATTTCCATCCTTTATTACAAAAGGATGAGAGAACCAAATGGAAATGGGAAGACATCCATTCCCAAAGGGATCGAGAGTTAAAAAAGGTTTGTAGTAACCTGCCGAAGCTCGCGATTCTTCAAGATAAGGATCAGTTAGTTGTTTACACAGATGTTAATGATTTTCGATCAGCAGCAGTGCTCATGAGAAAGACAGCTACTGGTGAAGAACCATGTAGATACACAAGGGGGTTGTTCACTGAACAACAAGCCAGAGTCTGGCATATTAACGAGAATGAATTCTTTGCGGTTTGGAAGACGATTAAAAAATGGCCTTTATTTTTTCTAGCAAAAGAATTTGTTTTAAAAATTGATAATACAAATGTTAAAGCTTTTTTGAAAAATAAACTTGAATCAAAAATCAAAAAAGCTCGTATTATCAGGTAGCAAGTAGAATGCCAATATTATCTATTTGATATTGTCATTGTGAAATCTAATGAAAATGTTCTTGCAGATTTCTTAATAAGAGATGGATATCCTTGACACAGATTCCATCACAGTCAGATCAAGGCATCTCAGGGAACACCTTGAGGAACTAAACAAGACATTTGAGTTGCTTAGGATACGTGCCGAAGCAGCTTCATATGTACAAAAGTCAGATTTGGACAAAGTCCAAGCAGCCATACAAGCTTCGCGATTGGCCCAACTCCATTTGTAGAAAGCATTGGAAGGGTCCTGCTCAAAGGCGGGTTCACCATCGGTAACCCAAAAAGAAATACATGAAGGTTCATCATCGATGAACAAATAGGGTGTTTTTACACCAGAGGCAGGACATCCTGCAGACAAGTGTTTTTCATCGGACACCGGTGAAATGACTGATAAAGTCGAATCAAGTGTTTTATCGAACTCCGATAAAAAGATTAATTCGAAAAGTCAGGAAGAAATTCCAGGCAACCCGAGTCAACCCAGCACCTCTGGGATAAAAGAGGGAGAGGTTAACCTAAGGCCCTAGACAGGTTAACATTAACCAAGCTGTTTCTCCACTTCAGGTTTATCAAAGAACATGGGAGAAATTATTTACGAGGAATGAGATCAATCCAGGAAAAATAACTGCGGATTGGTTTGGAAAGTATCCAAGGCTTTGGATGCTTTCGTGTGTAAACCCACAAGACGTGTGGGAGTGGTTCGATTTTGGAGTCATTGCTTCAATATTCACAATCGCACCTAGTTTTTCAAAGATTTTCAAATTATCGGAATGGATAGCTACTGCCGTGCACGACTCATGACAGAATAACCCACATCTGGGTTGATGAGATATACTGGAGTCGAAAGTAATTTCAGCAGCTCTAGAAATCACGGGTAAAGGGTCTCATCCAGTTTTTCATTTCGTAAAACTACAGAGACCAGACATGGTGGCCTTCTACAGAGCTAAAGCACCCCATCAAACAGCCCCTTAGTGGTCGCCCTTACAGAAGATGATATATCAGCAAGGCGAGTCTGGGACTTTGGGTCTGTCTCACAGAGATGAACAAAGTTAAGTATCCATTTAAGATATTTCAAAACTCTGTAAATGGATCTTTTCTGTTAAACTCAATGACAGAAAACACGACTAGATTTGCTGAAAACCTTTTTGAAAATAAGAGGAAGCTTATCTGGGAAAATAAGGTTCCAGCAACGAAACAAATAAGGAGAAATATATGTAACATGATACATATCGGAAGATGGAAGAACGAATATGTTCTTACTGTCAGGTACAAGAAAAGCCTCTATTCGGATAGGGTTTCAAAGTAAAATAGGACAAACCCGATTACCCAAAAAAGAAGGGAAAAAGAAAGGGGTTTAGACAATAAAACCCAAAAATGTAATAAAAGGAAGCGAGTCTAACTGGACTCGATTGTAAAACCAGTTGTATTCTATCCTAAAATATAATAGATAGGAATACAATATAAAGGGTTCAAATACAAACCCTATACAGGTTCAAAGGGTGCTAAGAGATCTTTTTTGGCTCTTTCTAGCACATGCAATCCCGTCAGACAAAGTGTAATGGATGGTCCCACCATCCTTGAAGAATCAAGTACCAAAGATAGACTATTGTCAAAAGAACAAAAGTGGAGGACCCCTCCACTAAGCAAAAGAATCGTTGCTAACGCAAAAGGACAACGAGGCCACCTAACTCAACAATAAATGGTGGAAGGTGCACTTACCAACGGTGGGTGAGAAATAAAGAAGGTCGGCCCCATTCCCCACTAACCAAGTAAAGTACAAGCTGGCAAGACAATAATGGATCCACATAAGAGCACATTGATGCCTATAAAAGGAGGCCTTCAGTCTCAGTAGAAGTTCATTAAAAATCCACAACTTCTCTTTCTATCCTTATTTTCGAGAAATCTTCTCTCTAGTTTGTAATAGTTAATGTCACGTCCTAAGTTTTATAATACTTTTGAAATATAAAACTCTGAAAAATGTGACAATTTTTTTTCCGAGCTAACAAATAACAAAATAACAGAAAACAACATATCATCAGCAACACCTCATCTATACCAGAGCATAAACCAATATCTTACACCAAAGTATCATCAGAGTTCTCTTAAACCAAACATATAACATTATGGCGCAACGATTTTAAACATATCCCAAAAATTTGAACAAAACCAACATGGTTAAAAGCAAAATAAGCCCAAGTTTTAGCCCCGCAGGTCGTCATCCATATACACCATCCCAAAACACCGTTGGAGCGCCAAAACATGCTAGCAAGTCCCAAAAGCTCATCAAACGTTGTCATGCTCACCTACAATGCATAAACTAGGTGAGCTAAAGCTCAGTAAGCAGAAATCATGCATGCACTGTCATACAAATGGCTGTAAGAACTTTAAGAATGATGTGAATGCATGGCTTTGATATCTTTTACTATGTTGGGCCCTTGACCCGTCTACAGTACATCGGAAAGGAGCTAGCTCAATAATCTCTGTACTTTACTTTGCTTTGCTTTAAAGTCATGTTTATAGCCCAATATCTTCGAACCATAACCACGGCTCGCATGCCACACAGGCACACTTTTACTTTGCTTTAAAGTCATGTTTATGGCCCAATATCTTCGAACCATAACCACGGCTCGCATGCCACACAGGCACACTTTTACTTTTAAGCCATATCCATGCCTCGCATGTCACCGGCCTCGATGTACTAGTAGCGGTCAACTTTGCTTTAACTTTGTTTCTTTGTATGATTATGATGTGCATACAGACTCATCATGTCTTCTATGCATACACCTATCTATGCTCATGAATGATATGTACAAAATTCAATGCTCACGTATCATCTTTAATTACACATAAAAACTAATCACCAATATTAAGAAGCGCAACTTCACTATTATCATATAATGCAAGTAAACACATAAAATACTATGTTTATGCAGTGTAGTTGCAAATGAATTTCTACTTACCTTGTCTTGTAAAAATGGTTATTCTCAACTTCTCGTCTCTTTTGTGTCAATACCACTAAACAAAAATAATGAATAAATTGTTATATCAAATCAATGACAATTATATTAAACTAAAGTAACTTCTAATAACCTAAAACATCTTTTACTACTTCATGGTAGTTGTAATGGTGTGCATGCTAACTCAAGAGCCCGACTCAACCGAGTCGAATCCCCAGCCCAAATCCTCAAGACCCTTCAAATTATATCTTCCAAATTATATCTTCCAAAACGATAAGCCATTTTAACTTAATCTCGACCTCCACCATGTCCGCCCTCCTCCTCTCACTCCTCGCTATCACCCTCCGTGCCAAATCCTCCCTTCCACCGCCGTCCCTAGTTGAGCTTCACTAAACTCCTCCACATATGCTTTTCCTCAATTTTTGCTTCCGCTTCCTCCTCTGAAACTCTGAGCCGTACTGCTCTCTGTGGCGAATTGTCCGAACCGGACATCAGCAAACAGGTTTGCCTTTGTGGCTGGGTCTTGCTCCACCATGTCCATAGCGGTCTCACTTTCCTTAACCTCCACGACCATAGCGGAATCATTCAGGTTTCTTTTCTTTCTTCCTCCCCCTCTTTCCTTTCCAAATGTATTTTGTATTGCTTGATCTTGATCACCCCCCCCCCCCCCCCAAAACATCTTACTACCCATCCGAATGAGTTTCCTGAAGCTCATGCGGTAGTGAATGATTTGTGGCTTGAGTACGTAATTGCAGTGGAAGGGGTGATTCGACCATGGCCAACTGAGTCGATCAATAGAAAAATAAAAACAGTCGTCATAGAGGTGAAAACAGGCCATTGATTTCAATTTTGTTTTTATAATTTTGAAGTTTGTTTTCATATTTGCATTGTTTCTTGATCTAAAATAACAACGTGTTTGTCTGTATTGAGTTTACTGATTGAAATACAGTATTTTTATGCGATAGTATAACGTCGATGTGTTTTATTGCATGAAGAAATTATCATTTTGTTTATATGTTTACTATTGTAGAAAGAGAACCGCTGTCTTTGGTGATTTTAGTTATTTGAAAATGAGTGGAAATTAAATCAAACTTTGACATTATGGATTACTTTGGCTTAAAGTAGTTTTAAAAGGTGGTATTTTTGTTGAAGCTGGATAAAACAGGGGGTTATTTTGTTAACGATGGGGTACTTGTCTGTTTTTATGATTTTGCAATCAAGTAATTATGCTGGAACTACTAACAAATTTTGTCATGACGTTACCACCTCACATTATAATGTACTAAAATAGCAAAGAGATGGTGTTATTCATCCTGAGTTGGTTAAACAATTATAGATTGTAGGCTATGGCCTGAGATTTTCTATTGCACGCATGAGTCCGAAATTGAAGTATCTGATGAACCTTAATGGGGCAAAGAGAGATTTTTTTTTTTTTCAGGCCCACATTAACCACTTCTCAAATAAAGATGGGAACCTCTCATTAATATTTCTCAACTTGCTAACCTATTCATTATCAACACATTTCAACATATAAAGTAACAATGAATTTTGTACTAAAAAAGAGAACACATTATATATATATATATATATATATATATATATATATATATATATATATATATATATATTGGGGCAATTGTTATTTTGAAAGATGAAGAATCCGATGGGAGGTCATGAGGCTTGGAGTATGATTAGGTTGCCCTCAAAAAAAAATTGGAATGAGAATGGGGATAAGGTTGGTAAGATATTATTTTCATTTCATTAAATGTTTGAGGAAATAGAAAATTGATAAGACAAAGGAAAAATATAAGAAGGTGTTTGTCTCAATTTACTTATATCGTGCACGAACAATTCTTGCATTTTATTGAGTAATTAATTTTTTAAATAGTAATATAATGTAACACGTCACACGTTGTGTGTTTTTTTTTTTTGTTTTTTTTTTATGATTTTTTTTTCAAAATTGACACTAAATTGTGTTTTTTTTATATGTTTTTAAAGGATATCTATCGAAATTGAGTCTTTTTTTTATATGTACCCGATTCTTGTATAAAATAAACTTGTCAAGTTCTAGGTGATATAGTATATGATATCTAACCTGATATATCATGTCAATCATGTTATTACAATGTCGTTAATGTTCAACATAAAAAAATTATACGTACAATTGTTCTATTGAGTTTAGATCATGATATCACCTTTTGAAGATGAAGATAAATTATGCGTCATAATTTGTTAGGGGTCATAACTCCACGGGTTCTACCATGTATTGGCATTTTGCAATGAAATAAACTAAATTTAATCGAGTTCTAATTGGGTCGAGTTCGAATAATTTGATTTTTTTATACCTTTTATCATTTTGCAATTATTTTGAATTTATTTGTTAAGCATGTCAAATATAAAAAGATTTTGAACCATAATCTACTAAATTTCACCATTGAAAATACAAACTTCAAACTTCAATTACAACTAAATTTCACCATTGAAAATACAAACTTCAATGTCAGGGAAATTCAAATGATTATCATAAAATGAAAGTGAAAATATGTTGGGAATTTGGTCTAAAAGTACAAAGACATGCAGCCACATTTGCCTCTTAAAGAAATTTTGTCTTAGTTTTGGTTAATATATAAAAGAATATCCAACAAACAGCTTCAGATTTCTTAATTGAAAAATAACATAACCATCGGTTACACCGGGGAGAAAGAGAAATGTTGTAACATTTTCAAACATAGACCAAAGTCATAGCTAGAAGAGCTTCAAAGACCGAACATCTCCAGAATACAACACATTAAAAAGAGAACATAAATAGAAGCAAAGCTAGGATGAATTCAATTGAACCAACTCAAGGTGTTCTTATGGACCATAACTGTGTACTCACCACATGAGAGAGCTCGCTGGTCAAGCTTATATGGAGCCGGTGGTAGTTGCTGTACGGTGGCTTAAACAGGTTTATTTCCTGTGTAAGAAGGTTGCAGGAAATGAAAGTCCGAGCTTTGGAAGTACCAAAGACCAACACCTCTCGGTACTTTAACCAACCGACTGGCATCAAGTATTCATCTTCCTTAAGCCCGCACTCTTCAAATTTGCACACTTGACCTTCCAACACAACGCTACACACCTTCCTCCATTCTCCTGTTTCTGGTTTCATCTCCCAAACTTCAAACCAATATTTCTTGCAGGCAACCAATAATGATAGATACCTTCCCCCGACAGATAATAATACATATTCCTGTTTTGTCCTCCATAAACTTGAGGGATAGGGGCAGGAGTCTCTGTAATAATTTCAGTTTCCACATTCAAAGTCAGTACTTGAATGCCATCCACAGCCCAATGCATAAAACCTTCAGTTATCAGAGGAGAATTAATGAATATTTCCCTAGCTTCGACAGATAAGTGCTGGGTATCAAGATCCCTCCAAGAATTATCCACTCCAGACAGTTAATATAGAACATAGTTGTCCACTTGCAAAGTCGACGAAATATGTTTGAAACACTTTATACTCATGGGTAGCTGCTGAATATGCTATACCATATGCCCTGCTGTGAAGTATTCGAGAATGAAATGGAGGGAGAATGAACTTCTGCTTCAATACAGGATTTGAAATGCAAAGATTTTTGCGATTTAGAGTTAGCATCTCCAAAAAAAAACCATTACAACTACCACGAACTGGGCATCTGAATTTGTAATCGATCTTAGATATCTCAATTCGACCTTGTTGCAGAGCAACAAAACATAAATTGAAAAAGAAATCTTGGAAGAGAAGCCCGTAAGTCATATGTTGGAGGTGTGCATGTAAGAAATTACGGGTATGGATCATATGGTACCACTTCCGGCAAACAAGCCTTGTGAGATGATAAATATCTTGTGCTGGCACACGTGCAAGAATTTCCAACAACAGATCATTGGGAAGAGATTCAATGTTTGTTAACCTATTCCTTTTACACCTCCTGGGATAGTAAGTGCGGGTACACTTGCCCCAAACCACCTGCATTTTAAACGAAGTCTTTTCTAAGCAAACGACTTATATTTCGACAACCTCTTTTCCCATTTGTCTCTTTTAAGCAAAAAGATATCACAGCCTCTTATATATCTAAACGCCATTTTTATTTATCTTTCTTTAATGGACAATACTGGATAAAGAAGGGGATGTGGTCATTAAGCTAAAGCCTTTGCCTAAATCACCATACATATACCTTATTTTCTGTTCACCACAAAGTTGAAGCTTAGCTAATTAATTTGGCATCAAATACATACATATATACACAGATGAGCTTGTTTAAACTCTAAGATTAACTATTCTGCAATTTAAAACATCTTAAACTTTTAATCAACTCTAATGCTGTCACAGGCTCAAAGAATTTATCCAAACGCTGTTCTAATTTATGTTTCGTAGATGGTAACAAAAGCATATGACCATAAAGCTGAAGAATTTGCCTAATTCACTCTCATACCTCTGTGTTTCTTTCTTCTTTATTGCGGGCCATCAGGTAGCGGAGGTGAGGAGGGGGCGGCGGTGAGGAGGCGGAGGTGGAATCTCACCTATTATTATAACCCTTATTATAAATGGCTATGGATCTTTTCGCGGCCAGTAATAATAGTTTTGAATATTTTGTTTTCCCACTAATTTAGTGCTTTTCAGATTTTTATTTATCCGATTTCTTTTTTAATCTTGTAATTTTTTAAGGGGTGGGTTTATTTTTATTTAAACCCAAATTACTAAATAACGAGACTTCCCATTTTAGCTGAAAATCTGTAATAATTCCAACGAAAATCTGGGAATTTTTTGACTTCCAATTTTTGAGGTAATAAAATTAATTCGGAGGTCAGTCATTTACCAAATTCTCGATACTTTGTTGTTTGCGATTACTGTCTTCAACAATTCAATTTATTTGTCTAATTGCTTGCATCATTGCTTCGTTCTTGCTATCTCTTCCTACATTTGAGCACTCAAAATTTTCGTTCAAGTTTGAAAATTTTGGTGAAAGATTACCTCCTTTTTATTTCTTGATTCTCCTTGATTATGGTGAGTTGTTTCAATAATTTGTGTGTATTAATCTTCCCGTAAGTTTATTGTTTTAAGTTGGTATGTTTCTCTCTTTACGTGGATGCATTTACATGTTTTGTTATTTCAAGAATTTCTGAATGCAATCTTGTTCCCACTACCTTATTTGCAGGAATAATTTGATGAATATTTTGGGAATTAAATACCCACCCTTTTGTGGGGTGAAAAAGATAAGTGCAGTTTGAGCTTGCATAGCAGTTTACTCCTTATTTGTTAGGTTTCTTAGCTACAAGGTAGAAAATGAGTAGACCAAGAAGTTATATTAGTGCTAGAGATTTCATAGATGAGCCTGGAGAATCACATGATGATGTGTCGATTGGTTGTGTTGATGATGAATTTGCACAACTTACGAAGTCAAGGTCAGCGCCACATCAGCATCTGAGCCGGGTGTTGCCTGGCCGGGCAAGATTACCTATCTCGCCGGTGAATATGTTAATGGGTAGAGAATGCAACTACAGTGGAAGAGGGAGGTTCTCTTTGTCGGATTCTTGTCATGTTTTGAGCCGCTATTTGCCCATTAATGGCCCTTCTGTGATCGATAAGATGAAAAGTTGTACATATGTCTCTCAGTTTTCCGATGATGGCTCCCTTTTTGTTGCTGGGTTTCAGGTACTGTGAATGATTGTGTTTTTGCGGTATAACTTAGTCATTCGGTTTTGTGGGATACATTTTATGGAAATTGTTTAAACAGGAAAGCCATATCAGGATATATAATGTAGATATGGGATGGAAAATTCATAAAGACATTCGTGCCAGGAGCTTGAGGTGGACTATTACCGATACTTCTCTTTCACCAGATCGCCGTTTTCTTGTAAGATAAATAGATATGGAAATTGCTTCTTTACTATCCCATGTCTAGATGGAAATTCCTTAATTAGTTTGGTTTTGATGCATTCATTATACGCAGATTTATTCCAGCATCTCACCTGTCGTCCACATTGTGGATGTCTCATCAGCTACAAAAGAGTCCCATGCAAACGTGACGGTTTGTGATTCAAGATCTTTTAATATTTCCCTTGGAAAAAGAAGCAAAGAATGACTTTGAAAAGCATGCTAAAGATTTATGAACACTGTATATTCATGATCTTTTCTTGAACGACTATGATGTTCTAAGTTTCGATTGGCGTAAGTCATATTCCCTTCTTTATTCAGGAAATTCATGAGGGGCTGGAATTTTCATCCAATGTTGATGATTATGAGGATTATTCATTTGGCATCTTCTCTGTTAAATTTTCTACTGATGGGCGAGAAATTGTGGCTGCTAGTAGCGACGAATCAATATATGTTTACGATCTTGAATCCAGAAGGCTAAGCCTCAGAATCCCGGCTCATCGGGTAGTTTAGGCCTAGTTCTTGGAACCCATGTTTTAGCGTTGATATGAATACGTCATTTAAGAAGAGCTAACTGGGTTTGTTATAATATTGCAGTCTGATGTCAATGCTGTATGCTTTGCCGACGAAAGCGGCCACATTATATATTCCGGCAGCGATGATCACCTTTGCAAAGTAAAGTTTTTTCATCACTCTAGATTAAGTCAAACTTGAAATTCGGCTTTTCTGTTTTTCATTTATTATATTTGTTGACGTCGAAATTTGTAATTGATTAATTCCTAATCTAACACTCAAAATATGTGGATTCAGATCGAATTTATTATTTCAAGACAACATTCAATTTTATTTTTATTTTTATTTTTTTCTTTTCTTTTTTGTTTATATTTACAATTTATTTACCTTTTAATATGTATTTATAGTTTTAATACATTAAGACAAATTAGTGGAACGATCTTAATCTATTATATATTCTCAAAATGAAAACTTTATCTAATTTGAAGACTTAAATTAAGAAATAAGGTTGAATTAATTAAACTTCTTACTGAGAAATTTTAAACTTTGATTCTATAATTGAATATTAACAATATGGGATGTGGTTTAGTACGTGTGGATTTCTTACCATTTTTCTTTGTTTGTCATTAATACTGATAATAAATTTTGGATTTATAAAATTCTCTCTTGATTCAATAATAGTCATTAATATCAATAGTATATTTCCAAATATAAATCCAGTAAAAATCCTAGAGTATCTATATAAAAATTATATTATCTCCTTGATGTCATCCCATATATATTTAAAAATTGTAATGTCTCATTGATACAGGATCAGCCAAAAACACCTTATAATATTTTACTATTTGAATTAACTCTTTGTAAAAATTGAATGTTATATTTTTCTTTTTCTTTGATCTAAAGAACATCATCGATATTTCAGCATTCTCTATGTGTATTCTATTAAGGATCGTCCATAATTGATATCTCAATGAAATAATAAAATAAGAAAGTTCAATATGTCCTGAGAATGATTAAATTAAAAAAAATGAAAATTTTACCTATTAAATAAAAAATAGAAAAAGGTGAAAAATATAGCGATTGAATAGATTTTTTTGACAAAAATAAGGGAATTAATAAGAAAGCAGCGGTGTAAAGAATAAGAAAGTAAATTTAATTAAATTAGAAAAAAAAAATTAATTATCTGAATAAACACATGAGCAAGATTGAGTGCATAATGAATCCAACATTAACTCGATAAATTCGTTATCATTACTATGTACATATATATAAAGCAATCCTATTATATTATTCATTGTGGTCACAAACATGAGTTCTTGCAGTTAACAAATAGGCTAATTCATAGTCCCCTTCATAGGCAGCTAAGGAAGTGAGTCCATTACGAGTTGCTATCTTTATGTTAATGTATCAAATATCTAATATATATATATTTTTTACATATAATTAAAGAGGTTTATTATGAGTTGCTATCTTTATGTTAATATATCAAATATCTAGTATATATATATTTTTTACATATAATCAAAAAATGAGATTATAATACGTTATCAATGAATTTATTAATAATTATCGACAAACAGACATGTAACATTTTCTATATTGAAAGTGTGTCCAAGAAACCAAACACGTGTAAAAGTAAAATCATGTCCACAAATGATGTCCAATTTGTGGTGGGCTATCTAGTGAATTTTCCTACCCACATTAAAGCATTTTGCAAATGGACCCTTTTTTTTTTAATACTTCTTTCTTGGGCCCCCATGAATTTTCTTTGTACAACAAATGATAACTAGAAGTCTAGAACGAATTATTCTAGAATATTACTTGAAAAGAATCCACTTATAATTTGACAAGCATCTTAAAAGTTTCAAATCATAATTATCATCCAACTAGTTGATAACAACTCACAACTAAAGGCATAAATAAATCGAATAATGCATGACACACTATTCTTTGCTTCAATGTATTGAATATTTCGAACAAATTTCGATGACAATATATATAAAACTTAGATATTTTGGAGTTATATTGCTATTGATTATCGAATTTTCAAAACTGGGCATCTAAAAATCAACACTTCATTTGCCCAATAAGAGACTCCCATCTGTCCAGTCAATTTTGAAATAAGATGTTGACTTCTAGATAGTACACGTGCAGTATTTCAGTGTTGTGTAATTTTTTTTTAATTTATGAATTTTTTTTTTTCAAAATTGACACTAAATTGTGCTTTTTTTTTATATATTTTTAAAAGATATCTATCAAAATTTAGTCATTTTCTCTCTCCATATTTTTGTCTATGAATGGAGCAAATAACTGCTTTATATTAGTTTAGTTAAATTATTTGAAATAAATTAACACACTAGTATTTAAGTTTCTCTCATAATTTAATTAAGTTTAATTAAAATTTTTGAAATAAATTAACACACTAGTATTTAAATTCTTCTCATAATTTAATTATGTTTAATTAAATTTTTTGAAATTTAATAAAAGGATTATGATGTATATAATAGTAGTTTATCTCAATATTTATTGTAAACATATCAATTTATTTGAAATTTTAAATTCAATATATGTATTAATGTTAGTTATATATTGTTGGATACATTTTTCAATTTTTTTTTTACTAATTTTCATATTTTTTCAATAAATGTTTGATATTTCCATCAAAATCGATATATCCATCGATATTTTCATAAAATTAAGATATCAATATATCTATTAAAGTCGATATTTTCATCGTTGAATGCATGTGTAATTTATCATATTATTAGTTTTAAACTACTGTCAGTTGAACCTTTAAACAAATCTTTGGATTCGTTAGTGTTTATATATGCCCAAATAGTTTTAACATTTTCTTTTCTCCAAAATTGTGTATTTTTGACATTTTTTTGGATCCAAGCTTTGGTTAAATGAAGGAAGTTCAACAATAGTTTAGGTTATATATGTTTCTTGTATAAAATTTGAAATGAAATAAACTCGACCGAATAAATTATTACTCAAATCAACTCACTTAAATTATCAAGAAGTTTTTATTTACTGTGAAATAAAAATGTATGCGAATGTATATGTAATTTATATATATTATTTAATTTTTATAATACTGTTAGTTTTGACATTTTTACTCCAAAATGTTATTTTTCATCTCATTTTTTTGATCCAAGTTTAAGTAAAATGAAGGGAGTTCAACTAGAGTTTATGTTGTACCTGATTCTTGTATAAAATAAACTTGTCAAGTTCTAGGTGATATAGTATATGATATCTAATCTGATATATCGTGTCAATCATATTATTACAATATCGTTAATGTTCAACATAAAAAAGTATACGTACAATCATTCTATTGAGTTTAGATCATAATATCACCTTTTGAAGATGAAGATAAATTATGAGTCATGGTTTGTTAGGTCATAACTCCACGGGTTCTACCATGTATTGTCACTTTGCAATGAAATAAACTAAATTCAATCGAGTTCTAAATAGGTCGAGTTTGAATAATTTGATTTTTTTATACCTTTTATTATTTTGTACCTACGAATGATAACTTTTGTTAAACAAGCAATTATGTTGAATTTTTTGTTAATTGAAAAGTAACTTTGAATCTTAAAACATACTCTCATCTCTAAATAATTGAATAAACATCACTTACACCGGAGAGAAAGAGAAATGTTGTAACATTTTCAAACATGGACCAAAGTCATAGATAGAAGAGCTTTAAAAACCAAACATCTCCAGAATACAACACCTAAAAAAGAAAGAAATCAACTGACATAAATAGAAGCAAAGCTAGGATGAATTCAATTGAACCAACTCAGGGTGTTCTTATGGACCATAACTAAGTAGCTATCACATGAGAGAGCTCGCTGGTCAAGCTTATATGGAGCCGGTGGTATTTGCTGTAGCGGCAGCTTAAACAGGTTCATTTCCTGTGTAAGAAGATTGCAGGAAATGAAAGTTCGAGCCTTGGAAGTACCAAAGACCAACACCTCTCGGTACTTTAACCAACCGACTGGCATCAAGTATTCATCTTCTTTAAGCCCGCACTCTTCAAATTTGCACATTTGACCTTCCAACACAACGCTACACACCTTTCTCCATTCTCCTGTTACTGGTTTCATCTCCCAAACTTCAAACCAATATTTCTTGCAGGCAACCAATAATGATAGATACCTTCCCCCTGACAGATAATAATACATCTTCCTGTTTTGTCCTGCATAAACTTGAGGGATAGGGGCAGGAGTCTCTGTAATAATTTCTGTTTCCACATTCAAAGTCAGTACTTGAATGCCATCCGCAGCCCAATGCATAAAACCTTCAGTTATCAGAGGATAATTCATAAATATTTCCTTAGTTTTGACAGATAAGTGTTCGGTATCAAGATCCCTCCAAGAATTATCCACTCCGACAGTTAATATAGAACATAGTTGTCCCCTAGCAATGCCAACGAAATATGTTTGAAACACTTTGTACTCCTGGGTAGCTGCTGAATATGCTATACCATATGTGTTGCTGTGAGGTATTTTACGATGAAATGGAGGGAGAATGAACTTCCGCTTCAATACAGGATTTGTAACATAAAGATTTTTGTCATATGATTTCAACATCTCCAAAAAAAAACCATTACAACTACCCCGAACTTCGCATCTGAATTTGTAATCGATCTTAGATATCTCAATTCGGCCTTGTTGCAGAGCAACAAAACATAAATTGAAAAAGAAATCTTGGAAGAGAAGCCCGTAAGTCGTATGTTGAAGGTGTGCATGTAAGAAATTACGGGTATGGATCATATGGTACCACTTCCGGCAAACAAACCTTGTTAGATGATAAATATCTTGTGCTGGCACACGTGCAAGAATTTCCAAGAACAGATCATTGGGAAGAGATTCAATGTTTGTTAACCTATTCCTTTTACACCTCCTGGGATAGTAAGTGCGGGTACACTTGCCCCAAAACACCTGCATTTTAAACGAAGTCTTTTCTGAGCAAACGACTTATATTTCAACATCCTCTTTTCCCATTTGTCTCTTTTAAGCAAAAAGATATCACAGCCTCTTATATATCTAAACGCCATTTTTATTTATCTTTCTTTAATGGACAATACTGGATAAAGAAGGGGATGTGATCATTAAGCTAAAGCCTTTGCCTAAATCACCATACATATGCCTTATTTTCTGTTCACCACAAAGTTGAAGCTTCAGCTAATTAATTTGGCATCAAATACATACATATATACACAGATGAGCTTGTTTAAACTCTAAGATTAACTATTCTGCTATTTAGATGTGTGTAAAAAAAGGGTAAATTTTTAAGTAAATTTGGAAACAGAAATGAGAAAAAACCAAATACCTCATACCTCTGTATTTTGTATTTCTTTCTTCTTTATTGCCGGCCATCAAGTAGTAGAGGTGAGGAGGGGGTGGCGGAAGGCGGCGGTGAGGAGGCGGAGGTAGAATCTCACCTATTATTATAACCCTTATTATAAATGGCTATGGATCTTTTTGCGGCCAGTAATAATGGTTTTAAATATTTTGTTTTCCCACTAATTTAGCCGATTTCTTTTTTAATCTTGTAATTTTTTTAAGGGGTGGGTTTATTTTTATATAAACCCAAATTACTAAACACGTTCCAGAAATTCAAATTTATACATTTGATTATAAAAAAATTGAGATGTCGTATAATTTCAATTTTTTTTAAATTTTGATTTTTAGTACAACTAGAATACGGTGTATGAATTATGATATAATTATATTTGAATAAATTTTATGACAACACTCAATTTATATGTTAATTCTTAATTCTAAACTTAAATTTTGAAAAATTTCAATAAGGGATTAATTTAATTTTTTTTCAATTTTGGATTTCAAATGGATTGAGTTCTCAATTGAAAAAGATAACATTATTTATTTATTAATATTTACGTACCCAGGATAGACTTGTATATGTTCCACCCTCTCAAAGTATCCTGATCAAGTCAAGCTTGACTTTTCCTTTAAAGAGAGACACTTCCCAACCAGAAAGCAAAGTTCCCACTGATGGTATACTTAGTGTAAGCGAGCTCTAAGATCACATCTTTGGAATAAAATATAGTTAGAAAAGGAAATCTAATTAGGGATAAGCCGTCCATGAGCATCATGGCATAGGTAAAAGGGAACGAGGAGGCAAGCCCCCCCCCCCCATCTTCCGCATATCTTGCTCATCTGACATGGCATGAATCACCGAACCTGCACTCATTCAATATGTATTTATAGTTTAATAAATTAATACTTGTTAGTACTATTTGAAAACAACCTTCATTCTTTACCTATTTTTAAAATGAGAACTCAATCGAATTTGAAGACTTAAATAAAGAAATAAAGTTAAATTATATTGAGCTAATATTGAAAATTTTCAAAATTGGGATCTAAATCCAGAACTTAATCATTGTCAAATTACAATATTTGGATTTAAAATTGAGAATACATATATAAATTGGGTCTCTTTGAAGAATTTATCCTTTTTAATTTATTTTTTTAATAAATTTCAAAAAATATACTGTAAATGTGATGAATAGAAACTTAGAGGCCAGTAAAGAGTGAAAAAGAAATCTAAACTTCTGCACCATCAAATAGACCAAATTAAAGCACTTCAATATTTTTCTAATCCCATTTTAAGGGATAAATTCCATAATAAGACTCAATTTATAGATTAATTTTTAATTTTGGATCTGGATTTTAAAGTTTCTCAATATAGAGCTCAATTTAACATTTTTTCTCAATTTAATTTTTGAAATTTAGATTGAATTCTCAATTCAAGGCAAAATTTCATTTTTTTTTCTTTTTTATTATATTTATAATTTATTTATATTTTAATATGTATTTATAATTTAAATAAACTAAGACAAGTACATGCAATTTTGGACCGATCTTCATCCCACTTGTATTAATATATATATATATATATATAATAAATGCAATTAAAAAAATAAAGATTCTTTTATTTTCTTAATTTTATGAATAAAAGTATAGAAAATCGATTTTAATATTTAATATAAATTATATTTTATGAATTAAATTAATTATATTTTTTTTTTTTTTTTGTATAAATTAAAATAAGTCGGATGAAAATTGTTCTTAAAGCGCACTAACTTAACTTAATTTATCCAAAACTAGCAGTACACCTGCGCGATGTGCAGTTTGTGATAAAAAAAATCTATATTTTTTAATATTGATAACATAATGTAATGATATATCATTTAAATGTAATATATAAATATATATATTGCTTTTAATATCTATATTAATTAAAAATGTTAATATTTCAACTTTAAAATTATGTTATTTTGAAAATTGTATTTGATATAATTAGAAATTTTGGATGCAAACAATTTTGAAACTCAACATTTTAAATTTGATATAACATGTATTAAAAATGAAATCTAAATTAAATTATGAATATAATTAATTCATAAATATAACACAATACAATATAAAATAATAAAATTTGAATAATAAAATAATAAATTGAACATCAATATTAAAAAATAATAAAATAATAAATATGAAATCAATATTCAACAATTCAATTTGAAAATAAAATTGAATACAATATAAAATAATAATAATAGTTTTGTGCTTGTGGGTTTTAATTTCTGAATAATTAAGAAGTCATTTACTAAACTTGCTAATATGTTTTGCTAATGTGTTCTGTTCATATTTTTGATCTTTTATATTTTAGAATTATTTTTAGAATATGTAGATAATTTTCTACATTGTTTTTAGATGGATTTGTTCAATTTTTTTTTTAATTTATTCCAAAATTTAGTTTATGTTTATAAAATTTAGCTTCCAGATTATTTTTACATTTTAAAATAATATTTTTTAGATTTTTCAACCCATGTTTTGAATTATTTTAAAACAAATTCTTGTTTTTTTAAAACAACTTTTAGATTAATTATATCTATTTAAAATAGGATTTTCTTTTTTTATGAGATCTATGTTGGTGTATGGTGCTAAGCTTCTCCACAATTTATAAATATGGACAAATCTTGAATAGTACTCTTCTTGTTCTTTTTTATTTTCTAAAAAATATATTGAGTAAATTCAAAATTAAGATGGAAGGAAGTGAATTCTATTGGAATTATTAGGGCTCTCAATTGAATTTTTAAATATTATAATCATAACATTTTCTTGTAAAAGACAAAAAAACACATGATTTCATATAAAATATTAATTTTTTTAAAGCCTAAAAAAATTATACAGTTAACATTTTGATGTGACATTTTTAGGAGGAAAAATGACAAATCAATAAAATTTACCAATTTCTTTCATTTTATATATAGTATAGATATGAATACATATTGAAATATAAATAAATTTATAAATATAAATAAAAAAAGAAAATAAAATTTTGTCTTGAATTGAGAATTCAATCTAAATTTCAATCTTTAAATTGAGAAAAAAATGTTAAATTGAGTCCTTTATTGAAAAACTTTAAAATTCGGATCTAGAATTGAGAATTAATTTATAAATTGAGTCTTATTATGAAATTTATCCATTCTCAAGTGCGCTAGTGTAATAGTATTTCAATTCTTTCCACATGTTATAGACTTATAGCATATGATCCGTATAATAGATATGTTTTTAAAAAATGGTTAAATTAGACATTTTTAAATATTATATTAAAAAAATTTATTGTGTTATACCCTACCATCAATAATTTGATCATTTATATATATATATATATATATATATATATATATATATGCATATTATAATAGGGTTAATACCCTAAAATACCCATTTAACTATAACAACTTTTAAAAATACCCATTGATATAACAAATAACCCAAAATACCCATTTTTGGTAAAAAGACCTAAATACCCTTTGACATCCCAAGAGAAATGATTATTTTAATTTTGAAAATTACTCTTTCCAATCCAATTTTATTATTGCCAAACCTAAGTTGCTTTGTTATAATTAAAACCCGGATATAATTGTTTTGGTATATCGGTTGGAAACCTTTCTCGTGCCCCAAAAAACACTCGTATTTATACTTGTGAATCTGATCTGAAAGGTATAACAATACCATGTACTGGATAATTTCATCTGGATAAAAGAATTTATTTGAGTTTTTCCATGATTTATATTTATTGTGATCCGATGCAAGAATTGGTATCAGAGCCAAGTTTTATTGAAGAAATAAATTAAATTATGTTATACAATATTATTTTCTTGTGCCTAACGGAGGAGAAAATCAAGAAAAAATGTATCCGAAAATATTTCGAGATAACACAAGTGCAGGATATCTGTAATGACATCCAGCGAAGATTGGAACATAATTGTTCCAGACACATCTAAGGTCACTCAAGACCTTTGGGAGATCCAAAAGACCATCATTTATTACGGTGGACAGATGGAGAAGATGTTCAGATCTCTAACTGAGATCCAAGGAGAAGTTTTAGATCTAAAACAAGAAGTTTTAGATCTGAAAAGAAGATTACCAAAGGGAACCGGTAGATCAATGAACGAACGATACAAAGATACGTTCGGAGATAAACCAAAAATCCCAAAAGGAAAGGCTACGGAAGTCCCGAAGTCTAAAAGCTACGATGAACTCTTACTTGACATCATACGAAAAGTCTGATGGAAGTCTCAAGAGTTGATCTTGCAGAATTAACCGAATCACTTTCCAATTTGGGAATTGTGGATCTGGTTAATCTCAAGATGAATGAGCCCATTCCTAAGGAGGAAGTTGGGAGTACAAGTACTGGAGTACCTGAAGCACGAGTACCTAATGCACCCGTTTCCCAACAAACATGGAAACATGATGAAGTTGTCTACGGTACCCATGCAGCTCGACAACATAAGAGACGACCAGGATGGGAGAAAGCAGCATCCAATAGCCCTTGGGCGAAGACGATGCTTGAACCAACACACCCGTTCGGGTTGACACTTACAACAGATATCATCGATTTTAGGAACATGGAAACCATAATCGATGAATGGATGGCGTCCATGAAGGTCTCGTCATCAGCATTAGATATCGATAAGGAGCATTTTTGCCAACTTATCGTAAACAGCTTGACAGGTTCAGTTAAGAGAATGTGGGATTCTACGGAAGACCATATTAAAGAAGAAATCCGATCTAAAGATAATATTTTTGAAATTATCGAAAAGATTGGGAACCTGATCAAACTATATTTCATCGGAGATGGATACTTTGATGAAAGAAAAGAAGAAAAGAAGAGAGAATACACGCAAGCTTTGTATGCTCTTGAGTTACGAAATATTGGTCATGTGGACGAATATATATATTGGTTCCACAAATACTACTTCGAGGCACAGATACCACTGAAAGTTGCAACAGAATTATTCTTTGCAAGAATATGCAGCCCATGGAGAGAAATGTTGATACAAACTTATCAGGTACCTCCAGGGAGAATTGATTCAGTGGCTCGAAGGATGTCTTTCCTTAAAGACAGCCTAAGAGAGTGATGTTATCAGGCAACACTACAAAAGAACAAAAAGAAACTAAGAGGGATGATGAAAAAGACTCCTCTTTGTTGCGACAACAATGATTTTCCGAGTATTATCGGAGAACCACAACGAGAAAGATACGGAAAGAGAAAGAAAAACTTCAAAAGAGGGTTTCAATTTAAGTCCGGAGGATCATACCGGAGACCTTCCAGACAAGGGAGATCTTGGTGGTCCAAATCAAAGGCTAGATCTTACAAATCTGGTCAAAGGTCTGGTCCTTCCAGGTTTTCTTCACAAGGATCTAAATCCACAGGGAAGATAACATGAGGAACAACCAAGAGAAGAACTTTCAAACGAGCCCACACTCGAACCAATGAAAGTTTCAAGGATTGTAATTGCTGGACGTGCGGTGCGAGAGGTCATATTTCGCCCGATTGCCCACAAAAAGAGAAGGATGTGCGCCAGTTCGAAACTACAGAAGACATCCGTGATGCTGTCTTTTATGGTGATTTGGTGCCAGTTTACAAGTTCAAGGACATCTCTTCAGATGAAAGCATCTATGAAGAAGAATTCGAATCTGATTCAGAAGGATCCGATGGATCATCCACAGAATCAGACGAGTAGCTTAGGCGAACAGGAAGATAGACTCCCGACGACGGACAGTCTATCAGGATTCTTCTCAAAAATGACCATCTCTAAAAAGACGATGGAAAAGATCATGAGACAGGATTCAACATTAGGTCCATATGATGGATTTAAGAAAGGAAGTCTTAATCGATTTTGTGACAAGATCGGGATAAGACAGCGCAAGCACCATATCATTTACCGGGTGAACTCAGGTGAGTTTTCTCTTCCAATAGATCTAACCGGTAATAAAGTTGAAATGCAACTTATTCCAAAAGAAGAAATTCTTGAGGAATTGAGTCATCTCAAGGAGGAAGTAGCAGTCATAATGAAATGGATCTATATTGGAACTATTGAAGTAGTGATTAAAGCTACCTTCAAAGAAGGAATTGATTCTGAATTGCATCTATCTGTAATGGATAAAAAAATCAATAATTTAAGAGAAAGTTGTCTTGGTACAATGGTAGGTAATTTGTATGCGGGCAAACTTATGTTTGACATTCATCCTAGGATTACATACAACCTAGCTAACCAAGATTTTAGCAGAGTATTAACCCTTCATCAGGATTTTAAAAGACCCGATCTTATGAAAGAAGGAAATAGTCCATATTCTATCACGTATAGAATTGCATATGCACTTTCCTACACACATCATTCAGATATGTTTCTTAGGAAAGAGTATATAGAAATTCCTATAATTTTTAAGAAATTCGCCAAGGTTAGAACACCAGACCCAATCCAAATACCAAGGTTAGTGGGTGTTAATTTGCTAATTAAGGATCAACCTATTTTAAACAATAGATCATTAAGGTTTGACTCGGAAATTAGTAACAGGTTGTCCTTTTCCGAAGGTAGGATTCTAAGCCTAAAAGGAAAAGAACCATGTGAGGATTTGTATCCACAAAAAATTAGGGTAAGAAATGTTAAAATCAAATGCCCAAATGATGAATGGAAAGAAATCCATATTGTTTTTGATATATCTAAAACTGATAATTTGTTTCCTTGTGAGGAGATATATCATTTACAACAACCAAGTATTAATAGATACGAAGGTATCTTAGAAATAGCAGGCTATCATGTATCTGTTACAGGAAGTGCAGACATAACCAAAGGAGTTATGACCCTAGGGTTAAGTTTCCTTGAGGAACACAAGCCTTGGAGAAGAGAAAGAAAATGGATGGAGTTCGACCTTGATGGACATACAATCAGGGTAGAATAAAACCATTATTCCAGGAATCAAGGTGGACCAAGAGATCATTGATCTCATGACTCAAAGAACCCAGGCAAGAACTTTGTTAAGATTTTTACGAGAGCAGAATCCACCAGAACAAAGAAGTATCCAAGAAGTCATAAGGATACAAGAGGTTGCGTTAAAAATAAATCAAATAAACGCACGAATAGACATACTAGAACGCTGGAGAAGAGAAATTTATCCAAACAATCCAGAAGGGTTCTAAACTATGCCAGGGAGATGTATTGATGATGAGATCGAGGATCTCAGAAAAGAGAAAGATGAGTTGACAGAACGCATAAGGGAGATGCGAGATAATGGACAAACTCATCAAATAAGGTTTCTAAAGTTAATTCGTGAGCATAATATTAGAAGTTCAAGGATAAACTTGTTAGAATCATGGAAAAGAGGAATCTATCCAGACGATTCTAAATGACAAGTATTTTCTCTATATATATATCTGTAGGGATATTATATGATCAATATAAGACGGAATATTTTGCAGCTTATATTGACTCAGGTTCAGGCATTTGCACAGCAAAGCCAGGTGTTTTCCCCAGCGAAGTAGTGGAAAAACGACCTATTATTGCAGGAAGGGATTTTTCCCAGAAAATCTTAATACTTAATAGAGGTATTCGGGAATCACGAATAATGATTGGAGGCGCATTCGATACCCCTTGGTATAAAGTAAGAATGCCACCTATCTATATTCATGATAAGGTGCTGATATTTTGCTTGGTAATAATTTTATCCAAACTTTTGCAAAATACGAGCAGGATAATCACAAGAACCTGTTAACCTTTACTACTAACTGTGGTAGTTTGATACAGATTTTGCGGCGAGAGGAAGCCTTTAATAGGATTATGCCTATTAATTTTCGCAGCAAACGTGGTGATAATGAAGCCAAGTTAACTCATCCTAAAATGCAGGATAAAAGGAAATTTGGTGAAGCTCTTTTGTCTTACAGACAAAAAGGTATGAAGAAGGCACACGAAGAAGCTATTCAGTTTCTGAAAAATGCCTTACAAGAAGGACCACCCCAGATTGACATGGATGAGGAATGTTTACTTTCCCTTGAAAATGTTAAAAGGCTAATCCAGAGGAATTACAATGAGAATCCGTTAGCCTGGTGGGACAAGAACCAGATCGAAGCAACGTTGAAGGTAAAAGAACAATACCGATACGAGTTGGTTCGATACAAGCCGATTCAGATGAACCTTGAGGATCAAAAGGATATGCAAAAGATTATCAAAGAGCATATCGATCTCAAGCTGATCGAAGCAGGTATTTCTCCTTATAGTAGCCCAGGGTTTTTGGTAAGAAATCATGGTGAAATAAAGAGAGGAAAAACAAGGTTAGTAATTAACTATCAAGGTATTAATAAAATTACCGAATTTGATGGTTATTATATCCCAAGTAGAGAACACCTAATTGATTGCATTAAAGGATCAAAAGTGTTTTCAAAGTTTGATTGCAAGTTTGGGTTTTACCAGATTAAGTTAGAAAAAGAGTCTAAGAAATTAACTGCTTTTTCTACACCACAAGGTCAGTATATCTGAAACGTAATGCCTATGGGGCTTGCAAATGCACCGCAGATATACCAACGAAAGATGGATAATCTTTTTAAAGATTATTTTGAGTTTATGTTTGTATACATAGACGATATTCTAATTGCATCTAAAAATATGAAAGATCATTTAAAACATCTTGAAATATTTTCAGAAGTATGTCATAAAGAAGGATTAGTGCTCTTTGAAAAGAATGCAATAATCGCGGTTAATAGAATCGAGTTTCTCGGTGTTATTATTGACCATACAGGAATGGAACTACAGGAACATATTGTGGAGAAAATCTGCAATTTTCCACATGTTCTTAGAGATAAGAAGCACCTTCAAAGCTTCTTAGGAGTGATTAATTTTGCAGGTTCATTTATTAAGGACTTGGCAAAATATCGCAAGGATTTCCGTCCTTTATTACAAAAGGATGAGAAGACCAAATGAAAATGGGAAGATATTCATTCCCAAAGAGTTCGTGAGTTAAAACAGGTTTGTAGCAACTTACCAAAGCTCGCGATTCCTTAAGATGAGGATCAGTTAGTGGTCTACACAGACGCTAATGACTTCAGGTGGGCAGCAGTGCTCATGAGAAAGACATCTACGGGTGAAGAACCATGTAGATATACAGGAGGGTTGTTTACCGAACAACAAGCCAGAGTCTGGCATATTAACGAGAAAGAATTCTTTGCGGTTTGGAAGACTTTTAAAAAATGGCCTTTATTTTTATTAGCTAAAGAATTTATATTAAAAGTTGATAATACTAACGTTAAAGTTTTTTTGAAAAACAAACTTGAATCAAAAATTGAAAAAGCATGTATTATCAGGTGGCAAGCAGAATGCCAATATTATCTTTTTGATATTGTCATAGTGAAATCTAATGAGAATGTTCTTGCAGATTTCTTAACAAGAGATGGATATCCTTGAAGCAGATTCCATCACAATACGAGCAAGGCACCTTAGGGAAAACCTTGAGAAGCTCTACAAGGCATTTAAGGTGCTAAGGGTAAGAGCCGAAGCAGCATCTTATGTCCAGAAAACTGATTTGGACAAAGTCCAAATGACCATACGTACAGCCATAACTTCAAATAATGATTTATGGAATGCATTAGTGGAACATGTAAACAAGGTCTATTCACCATCGGTGATGCAGAAAGAGGTACACGAGAGGAGTTCATCATCGATGAACAAACAGGGTACCTTTATACCCGAAGCAGGACATCCTGCTGATAAAAGTTTTTCATCGGATACCGGTGAAAAGACTGATGAGGCCGAACCAAGTGTTTTATCGGATTCCGATAAAATTATTAATTCGAAAGGTCAGGAAGCAATTCCAGACAACCCGAGTCAACCCAGCACCTCTGGGGTAAAAGAGGGAGAGGTTAACCTAAGGCCTCAAACTGGCCCTAGACAGGTTAATACTAACCAAGCTATTTCTCCTCTGCAGGTTTACCAAAGAACATGAGAGAAATTGGTGACAAGAAATGGGATCAATCCGAACAGAATTACTGCTGATTGGTCTGGCAAGTATCCAAGACTTTGGATGCTTCCTGGGGTAAACCCTCATGATGTGCGGGAATGGTTCGATTTTGGAGCCATTGCTTCAGTTTTCACTACCGCACCCAATTTTCCGGAGATTTCCAAATTACCGGACTGGATAGCCACTGCTGTGCACGATTCATGGCAGAACAACCCATATTTGGGTCGAGGAGATATACTGGAGCTAAAAATTATCTCTGCTGCTCTAGAAATCACAGAAAGAGGATCTCATCCAGTTTTTCAATTCATAAAACTACAGAGATCTGAGATGGGGGCGATAAACCGCGCCAAAACACCCCCAGAAAACAGTCCTTTGGTAGTCGCTCTGACTGAAAATGATATATCAACCAGGCGAGCATGGGGTCTATGGGTCTGTCTCACCGAGATGGACAAGGTGAAGTACCCGTTCAAGATATTTCATAATTTTGTGAACGGATCATTCCTGTTAAATTCCATGACAGGAACAACTACCGGATTTGCTGAGAACCTCTTTGAAAATAAAAGAAAATTAATTTGGGAAAACAAGGTTCCAGCAACATAACAAACAAGGAAGAAGATATGTAATATGATACATATCGGAAGATGGGAAGAGCGGATATGCTCTTACTGTCAAGTGCAAGAGAAACCGCTGTTTGGACAGGGTTTCAAAGTAAAAAAGGACATACCCGATTACCCGAAGAAAAGGGAAAAGGGAAGGGTTTTTAGAAAATAAAAGCCAAAAATGTAATAAAAGGAAACGGGTCTAATTCGACTTGATTGTAAACAAGCTGTATTGTATTCCAAACAATGTAATAGGATAGAAATACAGTATTATCAAGCTTTGGATGCTAATTCAGACATAGGATAGTGGCAGGACCCGCCATCTTTGAAGAATCAACATCTAGACAAAAGTGGAGGACCCCTCTACTCATAAAGAGATTCGTTGCCGACGCAAGAAGACAACGAATGAGGTAGATGCACTTACCAAACGGTAGGTGTGAATTAAAGAAGGTTGGCCCATTCCCACTAACCAAGTGGAAAGCAAGCTGACAAGGCAATAATAGACTCCTACATGAGCATATTGATGCCTATAAAAGGAGGCCTTTAGCCTCAGAAGAGGATCATCGAAAATACACAACACTTCTCTCTTCATAAACTTTTCGAAATCTTCTCTCTAGTTTTGTAATAGTTTAGCTTTCAAGCTTTCGTATTCATGGGGGTTTCCCCTACTCGAGTATTAGCCATGATAGGCTAATTCAAGTTTCTCTTCCAATGGCGGAGAAAATTTATATTGTAAAATAGTTTAGTTTATTTTCTTCAATAAACAAGGTTTTTGCTTTCCGACATTCTGTCCAAAAAAATTTATAATTTTGAGTGATAATTCATCCAACAGTGAGTCTCCCCGTGATCTCCTTAAAGGCAGGTGGCCGTTGAGAATGATATATTGCGATTTGGGTTCCCAAGAAAATCGGTTTCAAAACCGTAGACTGCGGGCGAGTGGTTGGATCTTTGATCCGTAAAACCTGAACTGAAGTTCAAGGGAATTTAAGAGACAAAGGCGAGTTATGATTTAAACTCAATTTTATTTTATTTACGGAAGCATGTTGGGCCTGATATTGATCAGAGGACTAATCCGAATCTGATAAATATAAGTGTGGAAGAATGAAAATATGGCTAATGACAATCACAGGTTTTTGGTAAATAATGAAAGTCAACAAGGTTAGGATAGTAATTTTCCAAGAAAAATGGGTAGAAATGGATGTTTTGTTATATTTATGGGTATAATGGGTTGATTATTATATTGATGGGTATAAAAGAAAGATGATATAGAAAAATGGGTAATATGGAATAATATCCCTATTATAATATCATATTATTCAACTCCCATCATGATTCTACCTTTCGTATTATAATTTTTTTTTTATAATTTTTAAATCTATACCTATAAAAGAAGATTTTGGCTCTCTCACAACCCGACACATCAATATTTTGGAGGAATGTAGAGTCTCCACATGTCTATACCTATAAAACAAGTACTGACAAGTGACACTAAAACAATGACAAGTGACACTTTTTCAAGCTTTTTAAGCATTTACAATGCACCCCAAAAAACCCAGTTATAATTAACTCTCTCCTCTTCTTACCTCTCCACATCATCATTCCATAAACTATAACTCACATTTTTTAACTCCTCCAACCATATCTAAAAAATGAATTATAGTTAAACACTCTCTCCTTCACCTAATATTTAATTTGAGAATTTTTATCATCTAAAATAATTTTATATTTACGATAATATGAATAAAATAAATATCAACTTTTGACAATGATCATAAACGACTCTATTTTGACAACGGTTATAAACGGCTCTATTTTAACACATCAAATGTTTATCATCTTTTTTAATTTTAATTTTATAAAATTAAAAAAAAATTACACATGGGGTACTGCTCTGATTAATTATAAAATAATTAAGAAAAAAATTAATTATAAAATACAAAGTAATTAATAATAATTAAGAAAAAAAAATACAAACAATTAATAATAATTAGGATAAAGACAAAAAAAAAAAGACAACGGTTGGAATCGCACGTGTACATGGGGTTCTGCTATCCTGACACGTCTAAATGCATGTGCCAATCGCACGTGTACATAGGGTTCTGCTATCCTGACATGTCTAAATGCATGCGCCAATTAGGGATTGCGTATCCTGCACGCGTTATGTTTTTTTTTTTCCTCTTCTGGTTCATTGTGAACCAACTGTCCCAATATAATTCATAACTCACTTCCTCTTTCTCCTACAATATTAATTGGATTATAGTTCACTAATTATAACCCAATTAAATTGTGCATTGTAAATACTCTCAAAATAGTAAATTCTTCTATAAATATTCAATTTGAACGTAAACCCTAGATTGCACTTTATAGTGTTATCAAAAAAAAAAAAATGAGTTTTAATAAAAAATTAATAAACTTTTGCGCTAATAGAATGATGTGGATTTCACGATTTCATCACAAATTTAGGATTGAAATTTCCATTGAAATATTGACATTTTCATTCCTGGATTAAAGTAACATTGGTATAATTTCCAAAGTTAGATTCAGAAAAAGAAAAAAAGGGTTACTTTGTTGAGGAAAAAAAAAAAGATATTCTTTGTTAATTATTTATTCTCATTAAATATCAAAATCATCTCATTTGTCTTCTTAATAGTTCTTATCTCATTACGAAATATCCAAATATTTTTCACAAAATCTCTTATGACATGATCTACAAATTTACTTTTACCCACAATTCAATCTAAGTTAAAATGAATCATGAGTTTGGTAACTCAAGTGGTATCTCACTTTTATAAAAATACAAATCGTGATAACCCAAGTTCAAATTTGAATCACACAAATTTTCTAATTCTTATTATTTTCTTTTCTTCCACTCCCCCAAACTCATTTAAAAAATCTCTATCAAAATGATCGTACAACAATTAATTTTACCCATATAAAAAGTGTATGATTAGCAAACAGAAAGTCTAAGTATCCAATATTTTATAGATTAAGAAGCATGATTAGCGAAAAGATTCTAGAAGGACAATCATTATTTAATATGTATCAGGTCAAATCGGTCTCTTCATATAAAATAAACAGCCAAATGCCCTTCTGGAATCTCTAAAATGTTCCAAATTATTTTATCTTTTTACTACATTTTTCTGATATATATATATATATATGTATATATATATATATATATTTTAAGTTACATCCCTTGGAAATCTTCTAATATGTATTCTGATAGAGATTAGCCTTTTAAAACTATTAATTAATTTGAGGAATCAAGATAAGTACATCTCAATGATTGAGTTGAATTAAACTTTCAAAACGGGTCAAAAACAGAGAACAAAAAACAAAATAATGATATAAAATCTCAATAATTTTATAGGTTCACAAGTATTTTTCTAAATCGGAAATCAAGAAACTCAACAGGCCAAAATAAAAGAACGGAAAAGAAAAAGGAAAAAAAAAACAATTTTCTAAAAAAATCTATTAAAGATATTTCCTTCAATTTCTCTCGAGATGCCAAGAGTCCAACTTGAATAATCATAACAAACCTAATCCAAAAAGAAAAAAAGATAATTATGTTGTATAAAACTCTACATTACTTCAAACACAAACTTTTCGAGTATTTATTTACAAGTTTGACGAGATAATACATGTCTCCACTATATCCTACTATTTAATCAATATAATATTATTTATATCAGATTAAAGTTGGATTTTATGTTGGATTATTTTGAAGACAACAGTCTAATCGTTCTAACTTATTAGGATTTGATGAAGTTTGATTGCTTCGATTATTGAAGGCTCAATCGAAAGGTAAACCTCTAATTTCACGTTGACTTGTTGCATCTTCTTGATCAATACTATGCAATTTTATTCTATTTTAAGTCGATTGAAAAACAAATTGATTTTAACCTTAATAAAAAATAAAAAAATTCACATGCTGATTCTGACAATCATGAAGCCAACATCTGTCAATGTTTTATGCTTTTTTTCTTTTTGATCAATTAGGTTTTTTGCAGCAATATAGTTTATGTGTATCATCTTTAGTACTGGGAATTGTGGGGATAAAATCGACACAAATTAGTATTTTCTTTATAAAATGTGACAGAGGATCTTGATTCGATTTCTCAAGTATTTATTGAAATGAAATATGAATCCCAAATTTAATTACAGTGTTTGCGACCCAGCATTCATTCCCAAGAATAGATTATCATAAACAGGGTGTCAAACAGCCCACTATTATTTATTAAATCTTGCAAGTTGCATTTGTAGGTGATTAGTTTTAACAAGTGATACGAATAGTCATATTGAGTATGAGACGATACTTCATATATAATTTCATGAGATAGTCTCATTATTTATAATTAAAATTTATTTTTATAAGTTATTTTTTATTTTGTAGATTATGAATTATGAGTTCACTCGTCTTAATATTTTAAACTGTGTATCGTGATTATAAACCACTTGCTAGTTGCACCACTTGTGTTTGTTACTTATGTATAGAAAAATAAATCTTTAATTAGCTGCCAAAGCAATAATTTCTTTTGAGAGAGAGAGAGAGAGACGTAGTGGCTATTTGAAAAGTTTTTGATTTCTATGGACTATAAAGTCACTAAATTGTCAGTTTCAAGAACTATTGTTAACACATAAAAAGTATAAATATTTGTTCAAGTAGTTAGCAAAAAGTGAATGCTATTTTTAGATTTGACCATTCTTATTTATTTGGGTTGGGTTAAATAAATAAATATAATTGTATAAATCAAAGTTTTGAAGATTGGGTTTTAGGGATTTTGTAGATAATTTTTTTTATAGATAATATAGGGTGAGAAATTCGAATTTGAAATCTTACTTAAGGTGGTCTTATCTCTACTAGGCTAAGTCTATAAATATGACATTTTGTAGATACTATAATTGGTGAATTTAATTTTAAATAAATGTATTAGAATTAGAAAATGAGTAAATGCTAATTATTTAAGGGCCTTTTAATGCAGCCTCTTAGATTTTTATACCATAATTTTAACCCCAAACCTTTTGTCATAGGATTTTCTATATCAGCATTCGAATTCTAAGATGCATTAAGCAATTACCAAAACTTAAAACAAAATTTTACTTTTGAAGAGGCCCATTGATTCTTATCGGGAAAGTCATTTGAAATTCATTATCATCATTCAAAACTAGTTTAAATTGTGACCTTATTATTAAATTTGAAATAAATAAGACGCCTTATATAAAACTCTTATTGTTAATCATTTTGTGGCATAATTTGTGAGAAATTGCTTCTAAATAATTTCATTTTCTTTCAATAGTGTTTTAGGAATTAATTTGATAATATGTAATGAATAATGGAAAGCAAATATTATCGAGAATTCAAATATTATTTAAATTTGCGTTTCAATCTCCTTAAGACTTTAGGAAATACGATTAATGTAAAGTTGGAGTTAATATTGCAATTCGGATCATAATTGTATTTTCAAAATGTATGGATTAAATTATAATTTTAGAAAAAAAAATGATCCTTTTTTTTTTTAAATTCAAAAAGTTTGGATTAAACTGTAATTTTGAAAGAAAATGGTGATTTTTTTTTTTCCATTTAAATCTTTAAAATATATGAATGTGAAATCACATGTTTTTGCACAATTGTCCTGTTTTTTTTTCAATAATTGATGCAACAAAATCTGTGTACAATAGACACATTCAATTTCCCATACGAAATAGCATAGGCCGACTAGATCCCACGTCAGCGACAGCTACATTTCACATGAATTCTAATCTCTTAACCTTAAAAATAAATAAAAATTGAAATATCTTATTAATTATATGACCTAATCATTACAATTACTATATGCAAACTAAGGTTGCTGCACTTATTGCAAAATAACTTGATTTTGCTGTACTATATACATTGCATGTACACACATGTGTCTATATATATAGAGCTCAAATCCATTGCATGTACTGTATAGTACTTAGCAAAGTCACATCTCTTTCATTTTTCTCTTATTACATTTTCAAGTTATTACATATAGAGATATGGATACTGATCAACACAAAGACATTGAAAATCATCTCAATGAATTGGAGAAGCCCTTCATTCAACGAACAAAAAATGTTGATTTAGATGAAGGAAACGGATCGATTTGGATGGTTTTGTTGAGTACTTGTGTTGCTGTTTGTGGATCATTTGAATTTGGATCATGTGTAAGTACTAAGATTTAATTTGGTTTTTTTTTTCTTTTGGTAAAAGATTTCTCTGAAGAAAGAAGCTTGTATTAAAAAGGAACCAATTTTTTTTTTTTTTAAAAGATATCCAATTTAGCTTAAGTTATTTATTTTGCAGGTGGGATATTCTGCACCAACTCAATCAGCTATAAGAGAAGATTTAAATTTATCTCTGTCAGAGGTACTTATTTTTCTCTGATTTTTTCATCTCTTTTTATTCTTGTAAAAATGTCTTTATATTATAAAAATTCAACTTTTTCTTATTTTTTATTTTTAAAATCTAGTTCTCAATGTTTGGATCCATAATCACAATTGGTGCTATGTTTGGAGCAATCACAAGTGGAAGAATTGCAGATTACATTGGTCGAAAAGGGGTATATACATCACACAAATTTCACAAAAATTTAAGTATTTTTAACTAATTTTAACTTTAATTTGATCCTATTTAGTGTTTTTAATAAACAGGCAATGAGAATGTCAGCTGTTTTCGGCATCACAGGATGGCTCACCATCTATTTTTCCATGGTTCGTGCGACGCAAATCTATTTTATTTTTCGTATTTTTCGCCTTTTTTGAGTTGTAGTAATTATGCTAAATTTGCTAATTTTATCACTTTTTTTTTTGGGTAATATTATATCAATGTAGGAAGCCATGTTTCTTGACATTGGAAGGTTTTGCACTGGATATGGCATTGGGATATTCTCTTATGTGGTATACTTGTCTTAATTTTTTATACATGTATTAATTAATTATCATCTTCATGATCTTGATTAATCCAAAATAATAATTATTATTATTATATAACGATTTTTGTTTTTTGACAGGTTCCAGTATTTATAGGTGAAATCGCACCTAAGAATCTGCGGGGAGGACTTGCAACATTGAATCAAGTAAAAAATATATATATATATATATATATTTTTAATAAATATTTGTGTATAATTAATTATAAAAAAATTCATGTAATCGTTTTTCTTTTTTTTTTTTTTCATATTTGATCTTGGTCAGCTCATGATTGTCTGTGGCGCGTCCACAGCGTATATACTGGGAACAATAGTTACATGGAGAACATTAGCTCTAACTGGTGAGTTTAAAATTGCTAAATACTATATAGAAATAAGAAAATAATTTTTTTTTGGTAAGAATACAAACTGTTCAAGAATATCCAAATTTACTTTCTGTTTACTAATTTAGAAAAAAAAAATTTAATTCGGATATATGCAGGGCTGCTTCCATGTTTTTTAATTCTTGTTGGCTTATTTTTCATCCCAGAGTCACCTAGATGGTTGGTGAGTTCACTATGAATCCATCATAATTACTAAATTACTTTGATTAAATACTTGTTTAATTTATCGATTATTAATTCATCGATGAATTCTGATTTTGCAGGCGAAAATTGGCCGCCACAAAGAATTCGAATCAGCATTGCGTATACTTCGTGGCAAGAATGCTAATACTTTGCAAGAAGCTGAAGAAATTCAAGTACATTTGCCAGAATTTCTTTTTGTTTTGCAAAAAAAAAAAGTTGTTTCGATTCTTTTTATTTCCACTAATTATGCATATTTTTTGTTATAGGCTAATATCGATGCTCTGCAAGATCAACCTAAAGTTAAAATACTGGACTTGTTTGATCCCAAATACAGCCGTTCTATCACTGTAAGATTTTTTTTTTCAGTGAATTAATGTAAGAATAATTGTCTGAACATGATAGTATGAACTCATTAATGGATTTTATTTTTTGTTCAGATTGGTGTTGGATTAATGTTTTTTCAACAATTTGGAGGAATAAATGGAATAGGTTTCTACTCGAGTGAAACCTTTGTAGCTGCAGGATATTCCTCTGGAAAAGTTGGGACTATTGCATATGCAATAATTCAGGTTATTTTGCAAGATTATTTCATTCATATCTGTGTAAGATTTATATTATAACCGATAATATATATGTCTAAATTTTTGTCACGAAAATATTATAGGTGCCTATAACTGTGCTTGGAGCAATATTAATGGACAGATCAGGAAGAAGACCTCTTCTAATAGTGAGTACTCGATTTCTAGTGGTGTTTTCTCTACTTAGAATTTAGAAATTGCGATTTTTATAAAAAAATTCACGTTTTCAGGTATCGGCCATGGGAACTTTTCTTGGATGCGTCATGACAGGCGCCTCGTTTTTCCTCAAGGTGGATTGTCTTGAAATATACTTGTGTTTCAAATATAGTATAGTTCATTTTTAATTAACACTTGCCATTTGTTGCTAAATCAGGGCCACTCTATATTTCTTGAATGGGTTCCGATTCTTGCAGTTTCCGGTGTATTGGTGAGTTCACTAACAAATATGCTAACAATTTTAGTGAAAAAACGTTCAGAAGAAAAAAAATGATTACTGACTTTTACTTGTATGAATTGTGATTATTAGGTCTACATATCTGCGTTTTCAATAGGGACGGGACCAGTTCCTTGGGTCGTCATGTCAGAGGTAAATAAAAACGACGTTTTCGTTCCTTTCTTGCAAGATCAAAAACACTAAGACAACACTAACGTTGTAAATCATTTTTCTAGATTTTTCCGATTCATATAAAAGGCATAGCTGGGAGTTTAGTAGTGTTGGTGAACTGGTTAGGTGCATGGGCTGTTTCATACACATTCAACTTTCTCATGACCTGGAATTCTACTGGTGAGTAGCACTTAGTTCTATATATGAATCAAGAAATGAATACCTTTGCAATTTACATTATATTGATTTATTAGATAGTATTAATCAGATTTTTGTTTTAGTAGCAATTACTTGTATATTTGAATCAAGAAAATGAAACTTTTGCAATTTGCATTTTTCCTGATTTATTAGATAGTATTAATTAGATTCTTATTCTATCATCAATTTTCCAGGCACTTTTTCGATTTATGCTGGATTCTGCGCATTGACAATTTTGTTCGTGGCGAAGATCATGCCAGAGACCAAGGGAAAAACACTCGAAGAAATCCAGGCTTCTATTAACTCATAGAAATGATGCAAATATCTCAAAAAAAAAAAAAAAAGGAATTTGACAGGAAATTTTGGATCAAGATTAGTTTAAAAAATTCTTTTTCATGATTTTTTGCAAGTATTTTGATGATTTTAGCAGTTGGTTGAAAATCTTGGTCTTGGTGCTTGCAAGAAGATTTTCCAGTCTTTATTACTTCTTCCATGAAAGTTCAGTTTAGCTTGTAATTTTCATTTAGTTTTTTGATTTTTTTTCAATGATTTTTGTAAGAAATAAATCAGATCATGTAAGAAGAGACGATAAAAATGTGATTTGAAAAAAAAATTTACTATCACTTTAATTAGTTATTGTGAAATTATTTTCATATAAATTATAATCAAATGGCAAATTGCCATAAATAATGTTGTGTTCTAATGCTGACTCTGATTTTTAGTGAAAGATCAATAATTAAAAAATATTAAATGGTTGTGAAATTCCATGATCCCTCTATGGAAAATTCATAAGGGTATATTAGTAATTTTATTTTTTGTATTTAAAAATGATCTGCAAACATTATTCATACATGGTTAAATCATGGTAAAGTATTAAATAAAAATCTATCTATATATAAAAAACAAAGATGTTTGACAAAATTTTGAAAAATCTCTTACATAATAAGCTTCAAATATATTTTACATAATAAACTATCTTATAATTTATATATAGGAGTATAGATGAAATAAAGATTACATTTCAGTGATTGAGTTGTTGTTATTATTATTATCATTATCATCATCATCATTATTATTATTATTATTAATTTCAATTTATTGCCTATTGCACTTTTTTTCGGTAGGTGTGTAAACTTGAAATTTTTTTCCATCACTAGCCATTCTCTTCGAAATTTTTCGATTGCTACTCCAAACTTAATTTTTAACACTTATTATTATTGTTGTTGTTGTTATTATTATTATCATCTTTTAAAAAAAATTATTATTATCATTATTATTAATATAGATAATAATTAATATATCCATATTTGCACCTCGTTATAAATTAATACATGTTTCGACTCAAAACATGAACTCAGTATATTATTAAAAATTATATTTTATCATGGTAATAATAAACTGCGCATCGCTCGGGTGTATTGCTAGTGTAAATTAATGGTAACACCTTTTATTTTAATTCCAATCCAAATTTAAATAGAGCCCATGGGCTTGAAACTGGGCCTTTCTGTAAGTCCAAGGCCCATCCAGACACACACCAACCACATTCCGCCTCACGCGAAATTACGCGCGTCAACTACACTCGACCGCCAAACAACTGTAGAAAAGCCAACCGACTTGATTTCACATTTACACGAGAGAGAGAGAGAGAGAGAGAGACCAAATAACGAGACTTCCCATTTTAGCTGAAAATCTGTAATAATTCCAACGAAAATCTGGGAATTTTTTGACTTCCAATTTTTGAGGTAATAAAATTAATTCGGAGGTCAGTCATTTACCAAATTCTCGATACTTTGTTGTTTGCGATTACTGTCTTCAACAATTCAATTTATTTGTCTAATTGCTTGCATCATTGCTTCGTTCTTGCTATCTCTTCCTACATTTGAGCACTCAAAATTTTCGTTCAAGTTTGAAAATTTTGGTGAAAGATTACCTCCTTTTTATTTCTTGATTCTCCTTGATTATGGTGAGTTGTTTCAATAATTTGTGTGTATTAATCTTCCCGTAAGTTTATTGTTTTAAGTTGGTATGTTTCTCTCTTTACGTGGATGCATTTACATGTTTTGTTATTTCAAGAATTTCTGAATGCAATCTTGTTCCCACTACCTTATTTGCAGGAATAATTTGATGAATATTTTGGGAATTAAATACCCACCCTTTTGTGGGGTGAAAAAGATAAGTGCAGTTTGAGCTTGCATAGCAGTTTACTCCTTATTTGTTAGGTTTCTTAGCTACAAGGTAGAAAATGAGTAGACCAAGAAGTTATATTAGTGCTAGAGATTTCATAGATGAGCCTGGAGAATCACATGATGATGTGTCGATTGGTTGTGTTGATGATGAATTTGCACAACTTACGAAGTCAAGGTCAGCGCCACATCAGCATCTGAGCCGGGTGTTGCCTGGCCGGGCAAGATTACCTATCTCGCCGGTGAATATGTTAATGGGTAGAGAATGCAACTACAGTGGAAGAGGGAGGTTCTCTTTGTCGGATTCTTGTCATGTTTTGAGCCGCTATTTGCCCATTAATGGCCCTTCTGTGATCGATAAGATGAAAAGTTGTACATATGTCTCTCAGTTTTCCGATGATGGCTCCCTTTTTGTTGCTGGGTTTCAGGTACTGTGAATGATTGTGTTTTTGCGGTATAACTTAGTCATTCGGTTTTGTGGGATACATTTTATGGAAATTGTTTAAACAGGAAAGCCATATCAGGATATATAATGTAGATATGGGATGGAAAATTCATAAAGACATTCGTGCCAGGAGCTTGAGGTGGACTATTACCGATACTTCTCTTTCACCAGATCGCCGTTTTCTTGTAAGATAAATAGATATGGAAATTGCTTCTTTACTATCCCATGTCTAGATGGAAATTCCTTAATTAGTTTGGTTTTGATGCATTCATTATACGCAGATTTATTCCAGCATCTCACCTGTCGTCCACATTGTGGATGTCTCATCAGCTACAAAAGAGTCCCATGCAAACGTGACGGTTTGTGATTCAAGATCTTTTAATATTTCCCTTGGAAAAAGAAGCAAAGAATGACTTTGAAAAGCATGCTAAAGATTTATGAACACTGTATATTCATGATCTTTTCTTGAACGACTATGATGTTCTAAGTTTCGATTGGCGTAAGTCATATTCCCTTCTTTATTCAGGAAATTCATGAGGGGCTGGAATTTTCATCCAATGTTGATGATTATGAGGATTATTCATTTGGCATCTTCTCTGTTAAATTTTCTACTGATGGGCGAGAAATTGTGGCTGCTAGTAGCGACGAATCAATATATGTTTACGATCTTGAATCCAGAAGGCTAAGCCTCAGAATCCCGGCTCATCGGGTAGTTTAGGCCTAGTTCTTGGAACCCATGTTTTAGCGTTGATATGAATACGTCATTTAAGAAGAGCTAACTGGGTTTGTTATAATATTGCAGTCTGATGTCAATGCTGTATGCTTTGCCGACGAAAGCGGCCACATTATATATTCCGGCAGCGATGATCACCTTTGCAAAGTAAAGTTTTTTCATCACTCTAGATTAAGTCAAACTTGAAATTCGGCTTTTCTGTTTTTCATTTATTATATTTGTTGACGTCGGAATTTGTAATTGATTAATTCCTAATCGAACACTCAAAATATGTGGATTCGGATCAAAAATAGATCAACAATGTAAATATAAGTGCAAAAAACACTGGCCCGGAGCCTAATCGAGCAAATTAGCTCGGCTGATTCTGGACGGTTTTTAGTGACCGGACAGGATCTTATGTAATTGCTTAGAGAAACGAGTTCTCTAGTGCTTAGTACAAAAAATGTTGGAAGTCTTTACAAGTTGAAAATACTTCTATTTATAGCATAAGAAGAATTCGAGTAGTGGGGATCTTGCCCACTATCTCCCTGTTTTTAGCCTATTTTCTAGGAAGTGGACGGTTTAACTCCCCACTCCTAGCAGTTAAGAAAATCCTGCTCAGAATATCCTACTCGAGTCGGCCATGCCCTTTGAAACCATCACAGAAACGATCTTGGCGGCGTCAAGTCCTGGCCGGGTCGGTAATCATCATTTTGAGACCGATACTAAGTCGGTAATTATCATTTTGAGACCGATACTAAGTCGATCCTGGTCGATTGTTCCCGATTACCTACCAGGTCTTATGTCCTAGCCGAGCTCCGATCGGGGGTGCAAGCTCTTCTCAAATGAGATTGATTTTGTGCTCTTTGGTCATCTGAGTTCCCATGGTTTTAGCTCTTCCCTAAATGACTTACACGAACCAATTATCTCTGATCGGCTCGGCCATCTTTGGTCGGCCGAGTCCCAAATTAGTCCTTTGAAGATTCATTTTTGGTCCGCTCGACCACTTCTGGCCGCCTCCTTACTCAAAGTTGTGGCTGATTCGATTTTTAATCGGCCGTTTTTGATCCTCCATGTATTCGATTTTGTTCGACTCGATTTAGGGGTACAACAATATTTAACCATGTCTTGGAAAAAACAAAAAAAAATTGTTGATTATACATATTCTATACGATTCATTTGGACAATATATTTGAGTGGTGATTGTACTGGATTAAAAGGATGAGAATATAGGATTTTTCCACTATTATCATTTATTTGAACAATTGGATGCATACAAGTTTTTTGTTACGAACCTCAACTTTTTAATATTTAATCGTTCGATGTGTTGGTTCTTTAAGGTTTGGGACCGTCGTTGCTTTGTGAACAGAGGGCAAGCTGCTGGGGTCCTGATGGGACATTTAGAAGGCGTTACATTTATCGATACTCGTGGAGATGGCCGTTACTTCATCTCCAATGGAAAAGATCAAGCCATCAAACTTTGGGATATTAGAAAAATGTCATCTAATGTCAATTAGTATGTCTACGTAATAAACTTACATTTTGATTTTCAATTTGTTTTTGGTATTGGGCTAACACCATACATGTAGCTTCGTTATTTATTGCACTAACGAGCACTTTGTTTTCTCGATTCAGCAGGCCAAGGCGTCAATATGCTGAATGGGATTACCGATGGATGGAATATCCCGAACATGCAAGAAAACTTAGACATCCAGAGGACCTCTCGTTGGCTACATATAAAGGCCATACTGTTTTACGCACTCTCATTCGCTGTTATTTCTCACCAGCTTATAGGTAATATAATTATATGGTTTTTTCTTCTTTGAATCTGTTACTTTGAAGCTTTACTTTGTAATAGTGGGTTGTTCATCACACTTTTTTTTTTGTTTTGGCTTCAGAATTCACTCATATTGTTAGAAAATTAGTTCAGAATGAAAGTGATGGATCCTCCATCCAAACACAGCCTTAAAGAATGTGATTATGTATTCCCATTTTGAACTTACCTTTCATTTTTATCGACTTTTTCAGCACCGGGCAGAAGTATATATACACGGGGTCAACAGATTCCTCCGTTTATGTTTATGATGTGGTACGTATTTAAATCACAGCCTTGTTTGCACATATTAGTCATTCTAATTAGTTTTCCGAAATGCATAAAAACAAGCTGATTTTTAACTATCATACTTTTCTTGTCAAAAAGTTATCTTTATTCTGATCTTCATATGATCACTGCACAACATTCCCTTTTCCATATCTATCCTGCCTAATCTTTAAACTTTATTTCCTCCTTAGTTGGGTGGTAATCAAGTTGCAAAACTTGATTTCCATGAAGAGCCCGTACGAGATTGCAATTGGCACCCGTTTTACCCTATGTTAGTCAGCTCGTCTTGGGATGGCATGCTCGCTCGATGGGAGTTTCCTGGTAACAACAACCTGGCACCCGCCAAGCGAACAAGGCGTAGAAGGCGGTTTTTCTACTAATTTTCTTATTTGAAAGTGAATTTACAAGATATATATATATATAGTTATTCATATCATGTTCTTACCAAAATGATTTGTGTTATGGCTACACTATATGTGGTGTTCATGCATGATAATCTCTCTTCTTCTTTTTCACCCAAATTGTGAGAAAAATTAATTTTATTTGATTTTGTGGTATAAAGGACTATTCTAAAAACATTCTATTAAAATATGTTGGAATCCCATGTTAGGTTATAGGCTTGACACTGGGGTGGGAAATCCTCGTTCCCCTGTTGGGATTTGCCTTGAAAGTACTATTTGTGGGGGAATTTTTTCCTCATTAGCAGGGCGGGGAAGGATCATATTACCCACACCGTTCCTGTGGGGATTCTATATATTATATATACTGTATGTATTTTATATTATTTAAAATAATTGATTAACTATATAAAATATTATAGATATAATTAAATTGTTTTATCTATAATATAAAATGACTTATTTAAACTTCATTAAAAAAATAATTATATAACATATATTTTTTTAAGAAATTATCTAAAATAAATTGAAGTTGGGATTTAGCGGGGACGGGGCAATATTTTTTCCCTGCGAGGATGGAGATTTCGGAGACAGGATGAGGATTGTCCCCGACCCACCCGTGCCAATTTATTAGACTACATTTATCACTGATATTCACTCAATCTAAAAATAAAATATTTATTTCTCTCTTCCACCTATACAATCTACAACTCAACTCAATTTCAAAATTTTCATAGTTTATTACTGACACTAACTCAACCTAGTCCAATATTTTTTTTCATTATTTAATAATTATATATTATTTTGTGAGCATTTTTTATTATTATTTTTTGATATATAATTCCGCAACCTTTGTATATATATTTTTTGATAAATTATTTTTTATTAGTGACACCTTTTTTTTCTGATATATAAAATAACATATAAACACAATAACTAATATTTTTGCCCTCTTCTGATTTGTGTTTGTCTCTCGAATATTTTGGAATAAATTTCAAGAGATATTTTGTGGTGTTTGGCTAGGAATTTGATTGAGATTTGGAAAAAATTGAGAATTTTCATAATATTGAGGATTTGGATAATCTTCAGAGTTCAAAAAAGATTGAAAGTTTGGGTAATTTTGAGAGTTTGAAAAATAATTTGAATTATTTGGATCCATAATAAGAAATGATAGAAATTTGATAAGTAAAAAAAGAACTTGAAATGATAGAAATTTGATGAGGAATTTTTTTTTTGAGATTATGAGACAAGTGATAATGAATTTTGTATTGGTGAGAAAATATGTTAAAATTGGACTCTGTTTATAGAATTTTTTTTTTATTAATTTTGATTTTTTTAAATAAAAAATATTTCAAAATCAACACTTTTAATTATATCAGAAAAAAATTAATCGAGACCAATATAATAATAACACGTATCTTTTGTGAATAAAAAATGAGTGTCATGACATTTATCTCATGATACCCACCTTTTCTTTTAATATTAAATTCATATTTGTGGTACATTTGGTGGAAAATATCACCAATAAATGTAACCTAAAGTTCCAGGGGAATTAATTGATTCTATTATATTAGATATTCATATATTTAGATCTAGTAGATTATCGTTTTAATATGATTTAATCATTTTTAAATTGTATTTATCGACATTTTAAAGTTTTTTTTTTGGTTTAAAGTAAATAAATCTAAACAAATCATAAAGCGCTAAATAATTTGAAGAATGAAAGCGTGTTTAGGTGTCATTTGAAAATCACCCTAGATTTCATCTCTCACACAATAATCACACAGTGTAAACGAAGGCGGCGAAGAGTGAACAACAATGGCGTCTCCCACCGCAAAACTTACATTCCGTTTTTTACTGGCGGCGGCGGTGGTTCTGCTTCTGTTCTACGTTGGACGGCCGCTCTACTGGAAAGTTTCCGCCACCATTCACGACATCCGACACAACAAACAAACTGTGTCTGGAGGTTAAATTTCTAATTTCTAATTGTTGATTATTGAATCTTCAAACTTTCTATAGTCCTGAACTATGTATAATATCCTTGATCCGTGGAGTTTTTATGTCTTTTCTCCCATAAATTTGGTATTTTGCACCGAAGTACATTAGAATGCCATTGTTTAGTGTTTACTGAGGGTCCTTGTTTTTTCAGATGGAGAATTAGCTGTAGAATTATTGATTTTCTGAAAGGAATATGCTTTAATGCTTAGGTATATAGATATTTTTCTATGATTTTCTATCTTGTTTTCTAATTTCTGTTTTTCTACAAAATTATGTAATATTAGGGATTTCTCAAATTGTGCAAGAAGCTCAGAGATCAGTGGGGTGGTATCACGATGAGTCGGATTCAGGATTAAGTGAGAACAAGAAATATACTAAAGCTAGTAGGTTCCTTCTGCATCAGGTTCTGTGAATTGTGAATTACTCTTGTTTATAGATTTTTTTTTTTGTTTTTCATTTTATCTGTGGAAGTATCATAGACATGTTTTATGTCAATAGAGTAAATATTTCAACACACCAGATTCAGATTTCTTCGAATAAATTTGATTACCTTTTAAGTTGGTGTCTGAACAAGTTCTAGTCAAGGTATGTGTTACGATTAGTTTTCGTACTGATTTCTTGAAGCTGTAAGTGTTGGAGAGGATTGTAACACTTAACCTTGTATTTATCGTAATAAATATTGATTGTCAGAATGTTTCTTGAAGGTTGAAATGTGATCCTCTTCTTTGATTCTTTTGAAATGGTATGTGTGCTGATTGAGTGAATCAAGTCAATCCTTTGTTTCGAGCTATATACTTTTTGTAAGAAGCTTATATGAATTTTAGTCATCTGCTCGAAAATGTTTCATTAACATTCCAGTAAAGATGCGGAGAATAGAGTTATGGATGATTAGACTAAACCGAGTGCTTGGTCTAAATACGGTGTGTACTTATATGTTGAAGATTGTTTCATATTTTGTATTTATATGTTGTCTAAACATAGGTATCATTAAGTGTAACTATGCTCAAGTATGCTTAGAAACTCACTGTTTGATAATTTATTTCTCTGATGCTCTCTTGAACAAGATCCAACTTTCTCTTTTCCTTTCATCGGTTAGTATGCATACTTGTTAGATCGGTTTAATTTTAACACACATCATAGTGTTTTCAATACTTCTGTGGAGGATTTCTTTTAGAAAGATCGTCCATTTTATGCTGTTACGAAACTTTTGACCTATGATGAGATCATAGTTTTTGCTTGTTGAAATCTGGCAATATCATGTTGGATCGTCTCGTATGAAGCTTTTCTGCATCATTAGATGATTTAGTCCTGAAGTTATGTTCTTTTATTAGTCGACTAAATTGACTCTTCGTTTCCACATTCATCTTTGATCGATAAATTTGCTTACTCATCTACTCTCGAGATATAGCAACGGTATATGCAATTGCAGCTGATTAATTAAGTACATGAACTGATTCCAGGCACCTGATTTTGAATCACAGTGTGAAAATGCTCAGCTAGAGAAAAAAAAAAAATAATAATTCAAATAACAATCTTGAAAAGTGCTTTAATGTGGTCTATTTAATGGCCCGGAAGTTTAGGTTTCACTTTCACTATTCAATGGGCTTTAGGTTTCTATTGATCAGAATTTATTTTTTTGAAATTTATAGTTTTTTTAAAAATCTTATTTAAAAAAAAAAAAAAAGATATACCGATTAGGATCTAAAACTTCAAATTCAATGTTTTTTAGATTAATATTTTAAATCTTATAAATTAGTTATAAAAAAATTTCATGGCTTGTATGCATGAATGCTATTAAGTATCAAGAAAGTTAACAAATTGCAAGTTGAAATAATCAACCTGTGTCATAAATATTTAGTTGAATCTTATATCATATGGCTGTTTAAATTCTGGATCTGGGCACATGCTGGAGTTGACCTACTTTATGATTTTAAAACATTGAATATTTTAAAGATAATTTCATCAAATCTAAAAAAGATTCTTGTAAAAATAATACCACATAAATATATTTATAAAAAAATCGTCTAATTTTTTTTTTGTTTGTTTGAGAAATACTAAAATGGGAACAACCGACGTCGTTTCAACAGAATATTAGCATACATTAAGATTGGGTGGTTATTTTGTGGCAACTATCATATCATGGCCCCTCCATTGAATCATGTTAAAAAGTTATTTATAAATTCATGCAACTTATCATTACATGTGACAGAAAGAAATAATTAGAAAATCAAACGGTTGGAATTGGTTGACCCTTAAGGAGCTTCTAGTTAGCTAATAATAATGCTATATTAAAGTTCATTGATTAATTTAACTTTAAGTTAACTAATTATGAATCCACTAATTAACATGTGCAACTCTTTTTCACACATAAATTCATTAGAGATGGTTTCATGAATATAACATTGTAAGTTGTTGATCGACTTATTTAATGGAATTATATTCGTAACACTTTTACTCTTTGTGCCCTTGATATACATGTGTAGTTTTGACTTTATATTAATTTAATTATTTTATAAGAAAAAGTAAGATTTCTACAAATCTTTAAAATTATTGACATGTAGGACGCCTTTTAGTAGTTGAGATTTTTGTTTATCCCCTTTTATTCTTCTTTAGTGCCTATTTTTAGGTCAAGATATAAACACATAGTCAGCATAATTACATTTCATTCTTGTTCTTCTATTAAATTTCCTTTATTTCGTATTTCATTTAAAATGTCACAATCATTATATATGATGTTGGTTCCAAGTGGTTAAAAGTTCATAAAAAATGGAACCATCATAGTAATTTGGAATTTTTTGTTATATAGAAGTCTGTTACCTTATTTAGAATTTTGATTACGTAACAAACTTAACTACTCACTAATTTACTTTAAATGTTAGAAATTTAGAATAATGCGATTTGAAAACAACTCTAAATGCAACAAACGAATTAATGACTATGTCTTTTTCAATACTTGTATGTTAAAATATGCAATTTAATGCAAGTAAAACCATAAATAATAAATGATATAAAGTTTAAAGGTAGTTTATTTCTCTACTAAAGAATACAATTCTTCTAACATGAAAGCTCTTTCATCTTTTATTTTAATAATATACAAATGTATATTCTCCCAAATTAATATGTGACATATATGTATTTATAATGTTAGTACAAAGAATAACTCAAAAAGTAATATACTACTAATACACAAATTTATATAATATTCTACCCTACTACTAATTATGATATAGATCCACACACTTACTGCTTTATTACGTGTCTAAACATACATTAATGGATGAAAAGTTAATATTTGACTAAACTAAAATAATTTTACTCGTGGAATAAAAAGGGAACCTCCTTTTTTGTATCACATTCTGCTCAGCTAAAATATTATGCATATTTGGCTTTCCATTATTTTACCCAAATCAAATTTCAATCTTTCTTATCCATTTGCTTTAGTCATTCATTTTTCGTGGAATTTCGAATTAAAAAATTAAAAAGAAAAAAGTGGATTGTAATCCTCTCTTAAAGAGAATGCACATACACTGGCCAGGAAGAAGATACTAAGAATGAGAACATGAATTAAGGGAATATTTGAATAAATTTTAGTGTTTTAGGATAAAGTTTTCTAGATCAAATTGAAAATTCGTGTATTTACTAATTTAATGTATATTATAATATATATAATTACGTGAAATAAATAATAGTATAGTTTCTTCAATATATAAGTTTTTAGAGAGATGTGATGGAGAGTTTTATTCTTAATACAAGAAAATAGTATTAATTTAAATCCACTTGAGATTGACATCGCTTGATGTGGATAATTTTTTTTAAATATTATTTTTTGGATTATTAGAAGGAAAAAAAAAACATAGACTATCAACCAAAAAAGTATGATTGTTTTTTTCAGTATTATTTGTGATAAATAATGTATTCATGATTAAAAGAAAAAGAACACAAGGAAAGTACAAATAGGAAAAAGTGACAACAATCCGATTAAGAAAAAGGGCTTATTAAGCTCATATGGTTTTCAAATAAGAAGACAAGAATAGTTTCCATGTTCCAATATCATTGGATTACATATTATATATTTTTATTACGAGTATTACTTTTGTAAGATTGTCCAACCAATCTAATTTTGCGAAATATATTAATTCACAATTTATAAAATAAATACTGACTTATAAAAAATGAGAATATTTGAATATATAATTTTACGAAATAAGAATATATGCTAATTATTATTTTTAGTAGAATATGTCAAATTAATCTTGCTTTCATAAAATATACACCACATTTGAATCTACAATTTCATAAAACGAGCAGAATACAAAATTTATTAAGTTTTATAGTGGAATGCATGTATATGTCAAATCAAATATCGATTTCATATCAATATATTTAATTTTATCCGTGGGAGACGTGATAGTGAATTAATCTGAAAATATATAGACTTTTAGAGGTTGAAATATAAATAAAATAATGATTCTCTTAATATCCAATTCGACTTGATTTCAGAAAACCAATTAGCTGGCCATTTGCATGGATTTGACTAATCTTGGCAATGAAAATACAATTTAAGATTATAAATTTAATTTTTGAGACGGAACACGAAATATAATCTAATTTGTGAAATGAATTTAAATTATACAAAATAAAATTACGCTTTATAAAATTGTATTTCAATATGAAATAGATGACAATTAATAAAAAATTAATTATCGGAAAAAACTCAATCTTTACATGAATTGTCATTTTAATCAAGTTTTTTTACTAATGATCAAAATAACATAATGTTATATATGTTGTATTGTATGTTTTTTGGCCTTGGTCATCTCCATGTAGATGGACACATCAATAAAAATCATAAGAGAAAATGGTCTAATTTGCCCTTTTTCCCTATTCTGTGATCTCATATGCCATTAAATATAAAAGTAAGTTCCCATATATCATTTCCCTTATAATGTGATCCCGAAATGCCCTTTTTTTTGACCTGACCCAATCTTTTTACCCTAGGTCAACTGCAAGCCTGACAAGTACTTGACAAATCAGCGACAACTTCTGAAAATGAACCCCACATTCTGAAATTTGTTGCAAATTCGTGTAAGGCATGACTGACCTACTTAATTAAATAATGAAGAAAAATCAGGCTTTGCACAATGAAGCCTTCACGAAGAAATTAACGATTTTGTTTGTATTAGGAAAAGTAATGAAGCCTTACACGAATTTTTGTATTAGGAAAAGTCAGGCTTTGCACAATTTAGCCTTACACGAATTTTTGTTGTTTGGGATATATGATTTTAAAATTAATTTCCATTCACTACATTCATTACACCATACACGAAATTCATGTAATGTAATTTATTTTCAAAAAAATTCATGTAAGGTTAGACCGATTTACTCAATTAATTAATCAGAAAAAATTCAGCCATGCACTATCACACCTTACACGAAAAGAAGAAACAAAATAATTAATTTGTGTTGTTTATATTAAAAAAATAAGCAAATGCTACACAAAATTTTGCATACACGAAATTCATGTAATGTAATGTATTGGATGAAATTTTTGTGTAAGGTTGTGCTGCACTATCAACTCTTACACCAAAACAAGAAGGAAAATAATTTATTTGTTTTGTTTATATTAGAAAAAGAAGGAAATGCTACACGAAATTTTAGTGTGGAAATTTTTTGTTTTTAAAATTAATTTACATACACGAAATTCATGTAATGTAATATATTGGATGAAATTTTCGTGTAAGGTTAGACTGAACTAATGTAATTTCCAAAATTTCGTGTAAGGTTAAACTGACTAATGTAATTTCCAAAATTTTCGTGTAAGGTTAGACTCTCCGTATCAATTAATTAACAACAGAAAAAACGTCAATGTACTATTACGCCTTACGCTAAAATTTTGAAAACTGACAAAAAATAATATATTGTTTTATTTTTGTATACACAAAAAATAATGCAATGCAATGTTATGATTAGTAATAAAATATTGTTGCCTCTTACACGAAATTTAATAAATTTCGTTGAACTTTATTAAGGTAATTATTTGTCAGTGGAAACTCGTACACGAAATTCAATCAAGACTAGAGTAAAAAGTATTTTGGCCCCCATCCACTTGGAGTAAAAATTGGGTGACAAGACTAGAGAAAAAAAAAACAAAATGGGAGTCACATGTACACAGTTTATCTAAGTAAACCGTCTATATATACGCATATGGCAATATCTCATAGAAAATGAGATGAGAAAAAAATACAATATATTTCATAAGAAAACTCTTTTTGTAATATTCATCTTACATTCTGAGGCAGTATTCAAAGGTATATTAGTCGCCAATAATTGCATAGTTTATTCAGTAGTATGCTCGTGTAGGAATTTATTAATTTTTAATAAACTTTGTGATTTATTTATTGTAGGATGAGGCATTGTTATTACTATAACTAGCAATCATTTCGTATGAATAATACCTGTATAAATGTTATTTTATTGGTTTCTGTTGTACTGCATTTACAAGAAAAAATGAAGTCTACATATATCCTACACGAAAAATGAAACAATGAATACGTACATGAAAAAAATGTGGTACGTCATACACGAAATCTTTGTAAATGAATATGTGGGAAAAATGATACTGAAATGTGCCTTACACGAAATTCTGCATTTTGAGGCTTACACGAAATTCTGTATTTTCAGGCTTACACGAATTTAAGAAAAAATAGGCTTACACGAAAATTAGTGAAAATTAGACCTACACGAAAATCTACGAAACTCTATTATAGGAAATTTTGAATTTTGAGGCTTACACGAAAATTTGAAATAATAGGCTTACACGAAGTGGAGAGAGTGTAATAATTGTTAACACACATTTATGGAAAACAAATTTAGTTCTATTATTAAAATGTAAAAGCAAATTAGATAAATTGAAATTTATGACATGTGGTGTTCGGAACCACCGCTCTCGTATTCATCATCGTTTTGAGTCCGTGTCACCTCACGGAACATCAAAATGTGCAAAAAATCCTTACAGGTCTCCGGGTCGGTGGCCCATAAGAGAAAATGACCAAAACAAGACTGTCTAAAGCTTGTGACGGTGTCCCTACCTATAGCTCGCAGCTCGTTCCATTTTTTTCAAAATTTGTGTTACAGCTGATATTTAGATATCTCTGAAATGCAATTTTCGTGTAAGGTTTACTTGGTATTTTTACCCTTAGTATTTATGGAAATTCGTGTAGGTTACGTAGGGTAAAATTTTGTGTAAGGTTTACTTGGGCAGAAATTTCGTTAAAGGTTTATTTGGCGTAAATTTCGTATAAGGTTGACATAGACTCAATTCTATAAAAATTCGTGTAAGATTGAATTAGCAAAAAATTCGTGTAAGGTCTATTTCGCTGGAAATTCGTGTAAAGTCTGTTTTGCCCATATTTCGTTAGAGGTTTATTTCGCGGAAATTTCGTGTACGCTTGATATATACTGCATTCTATGAAAAATCGTGTTAAGGTTTAATTCGCAACAATTTTCGTGTAAGTTCTGTTTTGGCCAAAATTCGTGTAAGGTCCGTTTTGCCGAAATTTCGTGTAAGATCTATTCTGGGGAAAATTCATGTAAGGATCTATTGTAACATTCTCGCCCTAATTCGTGTAAGAATCTCCTATATGCCGCCCTACCTAAATTCATGTAAGAGAACAATTAATCCAGAAATCCCAAAATTTCAAGCCCTAATTCGTGTAAACAAATACACAAGCCAAATTGGGCAAAATTCGTCGACTTCAATCCAAGCAAAATATGGCAGAAAATCAACTTGAACAAAAATTATTGAATCGATTACAAAACAAATTCGTGTAAGCATATAATTACTTCAATTCAAATCTGGCCGCGCATGAAATAGAAAATACTTACTTGTCTTCCAGCCATGAGTAATTCGTGTACCACTCACGCCAACCGTCAACGAACTTTAGCAAATTGAACTCGCTCTCCCTCCCAATTCGCCAGATAATCGTCCTTTACAAATCTATGCCTACACGAAAATTGAAAGACTATTTTTTGGGTTACTGAATTAATCAGAGAAATTGGGTTTTTATTTGACGTGAGTCCTTACACTAATTTGCAGCGCACTTTGCAGTAATGTGGGGTCCTTTTTTTCAGAAGTGGTCGTTGCTTTACACTGTACTTGTCAGGGCTGCGGTTGACTAATATTAAAAAAAGTTAGTCAGGATAAAAAAAAAAAGCATTTGGAGCTCAAATTATAAGGGAATGGACAATTGGGGATTAAAATCTATATTTAAGGGTATATGGGGTATAAAAATAGGAAAAAGTGGCAAGTTGAGCCATTTTCTCAAAATAATAATATCAGGGCTCATCGAATCAAAAAAATATAAAAGTTTATGATATTTTGATCAATAATGAAAAATTAATTCTAAGTAAATTTTATGAATGTTTGGACAATTAACCCATAATGAAATATCACTTGTTAAAGGAACCTATCATTCCAAAATTGGAAAACATCGGGTGGATATATAAATCGAATAAAACACCAAATTCAAATAAAATAAATAAGAAAGATCCTAACTTGTCACCGTCACATCATGATTATTATAATCTTTGAATACTACCTACCATTCATAAAAATGCTTAGTATAAAAGTCTCATGTTGAAAATAATTCAAGGATTGAAGATGAATCACAACCAGCATCTCATTATGCTCTTTAAAATTCAACACCAACATTAAATTACTACTATCACTTTTGCCCTCTGCTTTGAAGAATAATCGAAGACTGCAATAACCACACGAATTTTCTCTGTGCATTAACTAATTTAGAAATCATTCAAACCTATATGCATCTGCCATTTCTTACAAGTCAAACTTCTACGATAGGTAGAAGACCAAGAAAACAAGATTATTACGGCAAGTCTTTATATATGTACATATATATATTTCTATGATCATGTTTCTGTGTTTATTTTTTTTTTTCAGGAAAAAGAAGAAGACGAAGATGATGATACAGAGATATGTATGCTTATATATATGCATATCAATGGTGGTTGGATTGATTGGACTCAACACAAACTTCGTCGAGGGCCTGCCACGTCGGATTCTATTGGACACAGATGTTGATACTGATGATTTATTTGCTTTGTTATACATTTTGAAGCTCAATAGATCAGAATTTGATTTGCAGGTATAAATCAACATCAAAAATCTTGTTATATATATATATACTCATAGTTTATTGTTGTGTTGCTTTATAAGTTCAAACAAGAGCTCCATTTTATAAGACAAGTAAACAGATTGAACAAAAAAAAAAAAGGGGGTTTAAGATTTGAGTATTATTCTTGATTTGTAGTTGTACTTTTCGCGTAATCAACGAGTTGATAAACTCAGTGTGTTGTATACTCAACTCAGTAGTACTATATGTTTTGCTGAACCTGTTCAATCAACTATACTTGCATATGAAAGATTTTCTTGTTGTGCAGGCAGTGACTATAAGCACAAATGCATGGACCAATGCAGGGCACTCTGTAAACCAAGTTTACGACATTCTATACATGATGGGACGGGATGACATTGCTGTTGGGGTTGGAGGCGAAGGAGGGATACTCGAAGATGGCACTATACTGCCTAATGTTGGTGGATATCACCCCATCATTGAACAGGTTTCTCATGTTCTTGATTTGTAATAAAATCTTGCATTGATATATATATATATATCATGATCTTGATGTTCTTCTGTGTTGGCTCGTTTACGTAGACAAATAGTACAGCTGGATATTGCAGATATAGACAAGCCATTCCTGTAGGAATTGGTGGAAGACTAGACATTGACACCAATATGGGCTTCAGAAAAAGCTTTCTTCCACAAGTATGTTATATGTATATATAATCCTATGTTATAAATAACATAATTGGGTTTAGAATCCATGAGTATAGTTATCTCTGTTTCCAAACAGGGAAGAAGGAGATATTCGCCTCTGAATCAGCCCACGGCTCAGGAAGTGATGATCAAGAAGGTTTCGGAGGGGCCAATCACTGTGTTCATAATCGGAGCTCACACAAATTTTGGTGTTTTCTTGATGTCTAATCCACATTTGAAGAAAAATGTCAAACATGTATACATAATGGGTGGTGGGGTGAGATCAAGAAACCCGACAGGTTGTTGTCCCAAGAACGCCAGCTCATCGTGCCAGCCACAGCAATGTGGTGACAAGGGCAATCTATTTACGGACTATACTTCGAACCCTTATGCAGAGTTCAACATGTTTGGAGACCCTTTTGCAGCTTATCAGGTACTCTAGTATGGTAATTGATAGTGGTGGCTTTTGTTGTCGAGTTTCATAGATTTTGTTGATGTAATAACAGGTGATCCATTCTGGGATTCCCATTACTCTTGTCCCACTTGATGCCACGAATACAATCCCTATATCCATGAACTTTTTCCGAGAGTTTGAGAAGAATCAACGGACCTATGAGGCGCAGTACTGCTTCAAGTCGTTGAAAATGGCTCGTGACACTTGGTTTGATGATCAGTTTTTCACGGTAAAAGATTGGAAAGAAGTTGTGAATTTGAGACAGATTAGTCTATAGTTGTATCATAGTTATGTGAAGCATTGCTTATTGCAGAGTTATTTTATGTGGGATTCTTTTTTATCTGGCGTGGCTACTTCAATCATGCTTAAAGAGAACAATACTAAAGGGGAGAATGAGTTTGCTGAGATGGAGTACATGAATGTTACTGTGGTGACTTCGAACGAGCCATATGGGATATCAGATGGTTCTAATCCGTTGTTTGATGGGCTAATGAAACCGAAGTTTGAGTTAGAGAGAAATGGCGTACATAGTGGGCATGTTCAGAATGGACTTAGAGATCCATTTTGCATTGTCAAGAATGGCAAAGGAAGGTGTAAGGTTATTCATCTTTTTCGCCTTTTTTTCCTCATATTTTTGGGTTTGGATTCATGTTTTTATGCTGTTTATAAACTCGGGTTTTAACCATACAGGATGGATATACGGAAGAGGTAGTAAACGATGAAGGAGGAGTTCGTGTTCTTGTTGCTGTAAGAGCAAAGCCTAACAGTGATAAAAGCAGTGGATTGAACAGAGAGTTTTTCAGAAGCTTTCTTGAAGTGAGCTTGTTTATTTTCTCCTCCTAATAAGTACAAGCTACAAGCAACTAAGTACAACTTGCATTGCAGGTTTTGAACCAGGAAGAACAAACCGGGAAGTTCAACTTCACTACACAGTTTCCTCATCACAGAGAAGTGACTTACAAGCCCGATTTTAGGGGAAGACGACTTGGGAAGAATGTGGTTTTTGACATGGATATGAGTGCTGGAGATTTTCTAGCACTATTCTATCTCCTCAAATTACCCATTGAAGTTATAAATCTCAAGGTAATCTATCTTTTTCAACTTTTACTAAATATACTATAATTCTTGCATTCTTTACATCTATTCTGTCCAAGCAGGCAATATTAGTAACTCCAACTGGGTGGGCTAATGCAGCAACAATTGATGTAATCTATGATCTGCTTCACATGATGGGACGCGATGATATCCCTGTCGGTTTAGGAGATGTGTTTGCACTAAACCAATCAGATCCCATTGTCTCAGCTGTCGGAGATTGCAAGTACACCAAAGCCATCCCACATGGCAACGGTGGCTTCCTCGACTCAGATACTCTATATGGCCTTGCTCGTGATTTGCCTCGTAGCCCTCGAAGGTTTTCACTTAACCTTTTCAAGAAAAGGGCTAATTTCACATAAAGATGGATCAATAACAAGAAAATGAGTGATATATGCATGTTTTTCATTGCAGATATACAGCAGAAAACTCGGTGAAATATGGAGCTCCAAGAGACACTGATCACCCTGAGCTTAGACAACCACTTGCTCTTGAGATATGGAATTCTGTAGTACAATCTCTCCAATCTGGATCCAAGATTACAATTTTAACCAACGGGCCGTTGACTAATGTTGCAAACATTATTCTCTCAGACAAAAATTCAAGTTCTGTTATTCAGGTATGTGTGTTTCTGAAAGCTAAAAACAACTAAATCAATGTCTCTGATAACATATGGCATGACATTTTGTAGGATATATTCATAGTTGGAGGACATATTAGCAAGAACAGAACAGATAAAGGGAATGTGATAAACATTCTTTCAAATGAATATGCTGAGCTAAACATGTTTCTTGATCCTTTAGCTGCAAAAACAGTGTTCGATTCAGGACACAGCATCACGTTAGTCCCACTAAATGTTCAACGTAGAGTCAGCCGATTCAATGAAGCTCTGCAGAGTCTCCACCTTAAGAACAAGACACCTGAAGCATTATTTGCAAGACGTTTGCTGTCAAGATTGCACAAGTTAAAACGGGCTCATCCTACATATCGACACGTGGTATAGAAACAATCAAGAACTTGTCATATTCTTGAGATTTCACTATTTTCTCACATTGTTTTTTCTATTGCAGGATATGTTTCTGGGGGAAATTCTTGGAGCTGTAATCTTAGCAGGAAACGACTCATTTCTAAAGACAACGTATACAAGGAGGAAAGTTGAAGTGTTGGCAACAGGAGTTGAATCTGAAGATGGAGAGATAATTATGGATCCAAAAACAGGAAGTTCAATCAAAGTGTTGGAACATGTTGATCCTTTGGCCTATTACAATACTCTTGCGAGTCGACTTTGTGATGAAAAGGAATCTGCTGTGATTGGAAGCTTTGAAGAACAGAGAAGAAGATGGAGTACTTCACCATAGAAATGAATTAAAATGGCCTCCAAAAGAGGCAATCTTTGCATGTTTAGTTGAGCAGATTTTGCCATTCTTTTGACTTTTTTTTTGCCTGTAAAGCAAAGAAAAGGTAAAGATTATACAAGTAAAGAGAATGTTTACAATGATCAAAACAAACACATGAAAGAAATTTATAGAAAATATTGAGTCCATTACCTTTTGTGTTCCTTTTTTCTGTCAAATGATTTGAACTGAATAAGATTCAAAGTTTTGAACTGATATAGCAAACTAGAATCTTGATAGTAAAACAAGATTCCTAATTTTATCAAAAAAAATAAATGGCCAACAATATCAACATTTTCATCAGGAAAAAAATTGTTATGTTAAACTTTTTTCTTTATTAAATAAATAAACATATTCATGAGGTCAATTTTTTCCATGTTTAGTTCAGCAGATTTAATCATTCTTTATAGACTTTTTTTTTTTTTTTTTTTTTGTTTCATGTAATCAGCAACAAAGAAAAGATATAGATTATAGAACTAAAGAGAATGTATACAATGATCACAACAAAACCATGAAGAAATTTATAGAAAATATTGAGTCCATTGCTTTTTTTTTATTGGCAAATGATTGGAACTAAAAAAGTTATGACCTGATATTGTGGTGGTTCGTTATAGTATACGTAACGAAAATCTCATACATTATATTGAAAATTTTATTATGCATTATCGTTACCATACCGGAAATTTCATCCATGGATCTCATTGGAAATGCTTGATGCTTCTTGGGGTTTTTTTTTTGGCAACTATGAAGTCATCGGATGAATTGCCAAGTAAATAGATCAATCAGATCTGGACGCGGCTGTTGCTCCGCTGCACTACTCGACCCGCTGTAACTAATCCGAAATTTTTTGATATTTTCGATATTTTTGGGTATGAAAGTGTTGTACCAGTATTTTTGGCACTTTACCAACCCTAACTAATACAGCAAACCAGAAACATGATAGTAAACCAAAAGTCCTAACAAAAGGCCAACAACATCAACATTTTCATCAAGAAAAAATCTCATGTTACACCTTATATTTTTGAGCAAATAATAAACATGTTCATGAATATGTTTGATGATTAAATATATGAATATGAATATGGATCTCTAAGTCCATTCTGAACATGCCCACTATGTACACCATTTCTCTCTAACTCAAACTTCGGCTTCATAAGCCCATCAAACAACGGATTAGAACCATCTGATATCCCATATGGCTCGTTCGAAGTGATCACAGTAACATTCATGTACTCCATCGCAGCAAACTCATTCTCCCCTCTGGTGTTGTATTCTTTAAGCATGATTGCAGTAGCCACGCCACGTAGAAACACGTCCCACATACTATAACTCTGCAACAAGCAATGCTTCACATAACTATGATATACTCTTCAAATCCACAACTTCATTCCAATCTCTTACCTCGTAGAAATGATCATCCGGCCAAGTATCACCAACCATGTTCAACGACTTGAAGCAGTACTGCACCTCATAGGTCTGTTGATTCTTCTCAAACTCTCTGAAAAACTTCGTAGATATTGGGATAGTATCTGTGGCATCGAGTGGGACAAGAGTAATGGGAATTCCAGAATGGATGACCTGTTATTACGTGAACAAACATCCAGGAAACTCAACAACAAAAGCCACCACTATCAATTACCATGCTAGTGTACCTGATAAGCAACAAAAGGATCAACAAGCATGTTGAACTCTGCATAAGGATTCGAAGTGTAGTCCGTAAAGAGATTGCCCGTGTCACGACATTGTCCAGGCTGGCACGATGAGGTGGCGTTCTTGGGACAACAACTTGGCCTCACACTTCCACCCATGATGTATATGTGTTGGATGTTTTTCTTCAAATGTGGATTAGACATTAGGAAAACAGCCAAGTTTGTGTTTGATCCCAGGATGAAAACAGTGATTGGACCTTCAGAGATTTTGTCAATCATCACTTGCTGAGTAGTGGGCTGATGCAGAGGGGAATATCTCCTTCTTCCCTGTCTCAAAACACAGTAAAAACACATGAATTCTAAACACAATTTGTGTAAACATACAGAGTTTTATTATATAACATTAATATCAATTTGATATCTGAATTATAACACTATTTTTCTTTTTGGTATCTAAATCTTAAAAAAATTCCGATGACTTAAATTTTCTATTTGCTAACCAAATTCAATTTTTGCATATTTTCCGGCTAAAGCAGGCGTTTACGTCCAAATATCAGTAAAAATGCATGAATCGTATACCAAAATGACCCTATTGCAAAATCATATTAGAACCCGAAGTTAATTTCAAGATTCTCATTCAATTCAAGTCCGAATCGTATAAAAATCGTTCTAGGGCTTTGAATGATTTTGTTCAATTTAGGTTCGAATCTAACGGGAATTATGAAATTGACCGAGGGTTATAATTGGGCTTTGAAAGAGGTTCATTTTGGCGTATGACTCATGTATTTTTGTTAATGTTTGGAGGTCATTTTCATTTTTGAGTTCTCCAACGACTATTCTTTGTCGGAAAATATGTTAAAAACTAAATTTGGGGTGTAATAGGAAAATTTTGGAAAGTATGACATTTTTGAAAGTTTAGCAACCAAGTTAAAAAAAAAATCTCTTAGTTCAGATAACAAAAATGATATTAGTCCTAATATATACACACCTTAGGAAGAAAACTCTTTCTGATGCCAAAATTAGTGTCTTTATCTAATCTTCCACCAATTCCTACAGGAATAGCTTGTCTATATCTGCAATATCCAGCTGTAGTATTTCTCTACATAAACAAGCCACCAAAGAAGAACATCAAGATCACGATATATATATATATATATATATATCAATGCAAGATTTTATTGCAATTCAAGAATATGAGAAACCTGTTCAATGATGGGGTGATATCCACCAACATTAGGCAGTATAGTGCCATCTTCAAGTATCCCTCCTTCGCCTCCGACCCCAACAGCAATGTCGTCTCGTCCCATCATGTAAAGAATGCCGTAAACTTGATCGACAGCGTGCCCTGCAGCGGTCCATGAATTCGTGTTTATCGTAACTGCTTGCACCAATGCTGTGAAGATCAAGAACCAGACATAATGGTAACAAATTGATCTAAATATTCGAACCCTGAAAGATGGTCAACTATCAATGCGGGGCTTGAAAGATAAACCATATTACAAAATATTTCTTTTTAAGAATTTTTCTTCAAAATCGACTTACCTGTAAATCAAATAGTGATGTATTAAGCTTCAAAATGTATAACAAAGCAAGTAAATCATCGGTGTCGACATCTGTATGGAGAAGAATCCGACGTGGCCGGGCCTCGACAGCTCCGATCAGTTCAACCACCACAACTATACATACATATATGCAAACAAATCTTTCTATCGTCATCTTTATGTTTTCTCCTCAACTATTGCACATACAAAAAACATGCTTCTTCTATATAACATGATTTTCTTTACATGTTAGTTTGGAATTTATGTAAATGCCAAGTGTGAGTCAATCATTTGCCGATTTTCTTATGTTTCTATATATACTTATTGTTTTCAATATATTTCATTAAATCAATTACCCTTAAATGGGTTAATATGTTAATAAAATAATTCCTGTTACTATAATTTCACTGTTACTATATGTTGGAAATTTTCAAAATTTCTGTCCATTTTGGGACAATAAAATGTGTGGGTCCCGTATCCACATAAGAAAATAAGTTGTTGGAACGTGTACTCCTACGAGAGGTTCGAGATGATAAGTAGTTTGTCCAAATGATCAATAGATTAATAAGAAATTGAGGGTCAAAATAATGGATTTATATTGATCTTCACTTTAATGAATGATAAGAATATTTGGTGGTAAGGCTCTCCATTGGGGGGACTCATGTTTAAATAAATAACTTCTTCATTTAAAATTTATTTTTAATGTATGATAGTATCAAAATTATCAATTTTATTTTAATTTTGTTGATTTTCATTTTTATTTTATATTTGTTGCGATTTGCCCCAAAATTAAACACAAAAGACTAAATTACCCGCGAAATTCACAAGTGTGAGCCCCCAAAATTAAACACAAAAAGACTGAATTACCAGCGAAATTTACAAGTGTGAGCCGCAAGTGACTTAATTTGGCTGGAAAAAATGTGTATCGGATGGTCTCAAATGGTATGTTGCAATTCGCGCAAAGTTGGATGAATAGTTGCATCAGAAAAAAAATTATATAATTCGCGCAAAGTTGGATGAATAGTTGCAACAGAAAAAAAATTATATAATTAAGTGTAAAGACGTTTATAGTTTGGATGGTTATTTGTAATTAATCAACTCGAAGCAGATTTTGCCATTCTTTTCTCTCTTTTTTTTCTTCATTTAATCAGCAAAGAGTAAACATTATAGAACTAAAGAGTATCTGCAATGAACAAATCAAACACATACAGAAAACACAAGAACATAAAAGCTCTCGTTTTCTTCTATGTCTTGATTACTTTCCCTTTTATAAGTGTTGAAGAAATTTCAAGAAACAGTCTTGCACCATGAATGTAGTCTTGATGTTTCATCTAGTCGGGCGACGAGATATGATCCATATAGCCGACCTCAAATATGTATGCATTTCATCTCGTTTTTCATTACATAAAATCGAAAGAAACTTAAAAAAACAGAAATGCATTACTAAGAGATGAGTTTCCAAGTTCAAAACAAAAGGCAAAAACACTTTTCACACAAGTAGAGAATCTCAGAGCTTAGAGAACCTTAATTGTAGCAAAGTGATGCTATAAACGATTTTGGTTCAAGAGAAGTCGTTCAGCATTGGAATCACTCCACCAGCAGCCACAATCTGCTGTTCCAACTGAAACCAAGACCAAATCATATTATGTTACAACTATATATGTCTAAAATAAAATTAATTAAGTTCTTGAAAATATATAGTTTAAAACATCTCAAATTAAATCACACCCTTAATAGTGCCTCCAATTTGGTCTTCACTAGCAAGTACTCTTGCTTTACTTGTTGCAAGCATCTTATGCACCTATAAAATCGAGAAATAGATATACAATGCGTTTATTGATGATCTTCGGAATATAAGATGAAACATAATTTTTGGAAAATAAAAATAAAAAAGAATTCTTACCCTTCAATGTTTTGCTCTTCGCAGAAATTACGGAAATCAATGCATGAATTTCTAACTCTCTGAGCTCCAATGCTATATAATCACACACACAAAAATTAGAAAAAAACATCAAGTATATATGAAGATTGAAGGGTATAAAAAGCAGATAAATCTTTATTTAAAAGTCAGTTTTATAGTCTGTTTACATGAAAATTTAGACTAGTTTCAGCAAGTCTGTGTGTTTATGTCTATGATTGTGTTGGATTATTGCATATAAAATGACGTTTGCAACTTGCTAATAGATATGTTGAGATCAATAAATCAATTAGCTTTATACATTTCACACACACACACACACACACATACCTGGAGCTGCTGCCTTTGAACTGATGAACATGAGCATCAATCTTCTTAAAGTCCACATTCTGCTGATCCCTACACACATGCACCAAGTAAGTACCATAATGAAGAGAGAGAGAGAGAGAGAGAGAGAGAGAGATTATTACAAGGCCAAAGAGAGATCATTAAGAATTCTCTGAGAATCCTCAAAGAAAAGGGAGACAACTTCCATCACAAAATCAGGGTTGCTCTCATCTTGAAGCATCTGAAGTTGACCAAATTGACCATCCAAGAATCCCTTCAAACCCAAACCCAATTCATTACAACCAAACAAAAAATCATTACAACACAACATTTTCACTTTCAATTAATTAATTCTCACCTCACGAAACAAAGCACTGGTATATTCAAGAAAACTCCTCTGCAACTGTTCCACCTCCATGCCTTGATTTCAAAAATGGCAGATCTTGAGAAATAAATTCTGCAATAAACCGGAGATATAAATAAACGCTGGAAAATGGGATATTAGGAATAATCCAAAAAATTGCCTGCTTTTAGGCTGATTTGTTGCGACCCTTTTTTCCCAGTCTCTGGATTTGTGCTGTTGTTTGAGAGAAAGAGAGGAGAGAGAAAGAAGAGGTGTGGCATGAATATTGAGGCTCTCTACATACGGCCCCCCTACCTGCATCTTTCTTGCCACCCCACTTACTTTCTTGCATTATATTTTATTGCAGATTCTCTTTTAAGAGTAATTCGCCCCAATATCACAATTGTTTATATTTATATCCAAAATATCACAAAATATAAAAAGTAATTTCTATTTATCACAATTTTTTATAATTATGTCCTATAATTTTTGAAAATGTCAAATGTGTAAGTGTTGATGTAACATGAGTTGGTCGAATGTCAGTGACATCAGTGACATGTAATCGTCAGTGACATCAGTGACATGTAATCGACTTCAATTAAATACACAATTTTTAATTGTTTGAGAAATGTTATAAGTCTTACATGAAATTTTAGCCAAATATGTGTAAATTTTTTAATCAATTAATTACACATTCTTTAATAGTTTGAAAAATGGTGTAAGTCTTACACGAAATTCTGGTCAAACATGTGTAAATTTTTTAATCAATTAAATACACAATTTTTAATAGTTTGAGAAATGATGTGTAAGTCTTACACGAAATTAATTTAATTTAATTTAATGTAAGGGCTTAAAAAAAATAAAAAAAAATTTGGACTTACACAAAAACAACCCTACATCATGCAAAAAAAATTTAAAAAAAAATCTTACACAAAATTAAATTAATTTTGTGTAAGGGTTAAAACAAAATAAAAAAAATTTGGGATTACACAAAAACAATCCTACATCATGCAAAAGAAAAAAAAATTAATTTTTTTTTTACTTACACGAAATTAATTAGATCATTAAAAAATTATGTATTACCCACCAAAAATTTCGTATAACAATTGAATATTTTTCTATATAAAAAAATATATTAATATATTACTTTTGTCAGTTTCCACTATTTTCGTGTAAGAATTGATTATGCATTTAAGTATATTATTTTATTATTATATTGATTGAATGTTTTCAAAAATACGGCACCAATAATTTTTGTAAGAATTGACTCATGTCCCCTTTTTAAATTTTGTGTTTAACATATTCAAATTTTATGATATTTTAGGCATAAATTATAACAAAAATGATATATGAAAACTAACTCTTAAATTTTGTGGTAGATAAGGTCAAAATATAAGAAAAATGATATATTGGGCCATTTTCTCTTCTATATAATGTCACTTCCAATTATATTTCTTTGTCTCTTTTTCTTTTATCATCTTCTTTGAGGGGGCAAAATTTGTACTTGACAGCTCATGCCTTCTTACATTACTCCCATTTAATCTCATGAGATTTTAATGCCACGATTTCTTATAAAAAATATAGTTTTCACATGCTAAATATGTATATTCTAATTGCACTCATTTTGTCGTACCATTGTTTGGATTGTACTTGAGCCATTCTAATTTTAGATGAGTTTAGTTCAATTTTAAAGAAGAATTTATAAAATCTAATTATCATATTCTAATTTTACTAATTTTTCTACAAATATTCATAAATAACATCTACGTTTTTTAAAATATTTAATATAAAAATAATATTTTAACTATAATTATATTTTACAAAATCCAAAAACAAACACAAGATTTCAAATACCATACTCATAAAATTCTTCTAAATCCTAAATTTAAACCTCAAAAATCATCTTAAATTGAGAACAAATATAGCCCTAAAAACGACCTCAAGAAAGTTTTGGATATCTTAATTTAAAAACAAAAACAAAAAATACACACATAACAAAGCTAAATTCAAAGAGAGTAAAAAAATAAAAATTTCATTGTTCATGTGGTTTAATAGTTGCATTGGAGAATGGATATTGACTTTCACTGTTGTATTCACCCTTGAGTTAATGTAAGTTAAATCTTGCACTACCTAAATGAAAAAGACAACATTATTATTACTTCCATAGAGTACAATATGCTTCAATTATTGTTGTTTCTAAAGCTATAAAAACTTGTAATATTACTTAAGTTATATAAACTCGCTCTATTTTAAAATAACTGTGTTTAAAGTTATTAGAAGATTAAGAAAAACATTTCATATGTATAATTATGCATATAGAATGATTATCTTAGTAACATTTAATAGGTGTAACTAATATATTACATTAAATAAAAGTCTAACAGAAAAAACATAAATGAACAGAGTTGAAAAAAATTCATTATCTTTTCTTGATGATAAAAAAACGACTGATAAATCAAAACAAATTATGTTTTCTAACTAAATACAGTTATTTTGAAATGAAGCGTAAAACAACTAATATATATTATATTTTCATTGAGATTTTCAAATTCAATTTATTCCACTATTGACTATCAAAGCTTGAGCACAATTAATGCAATTTATATAAACAAAAGAATATATTGTGTGCATATTCTTAGATGCCCATTCTTATATTGCAGCATCTTTTTGTGATGATAAAATTTCTTTGTGACAATTCAAAAGTAAAAAGAAAAAAAAAAAAAAAAAAAAAAGGACAAAATCCTTTGTTTAAGTTATCTAGGTTTGTGCGACCAATGAGTTGTAAGGTTAATGGCCTTATCTTAAATTAATGGTAACAATCACAAGATCACAGAATCCTTTATACAGATAAGAAGATTGTTTTTGGTTGGAGGAAATGGATGCCCAATTACACTTCACCAAACACATTTAATTTAAAACATTTTAATACTTAAGTTAAATCAAATCGACATCTTTTATTTTGTAATATCTCGACATATTTATGATATTCTTGACTTAATCGACATCTTTTATTTTGTAATATCTCGACATATTTATGATATTCGGTCAAGATTGGTGAACAATAATAGTAAAAAGATCATTCTTACTTTTTTTTGACAAAGAATAAAAGGACCAAGTGAATGTATATATAATAGTATGTTTATATCTTTTTTTTTTTCATTCTTAAATTGACCCTCAATCTTATCCAAATGGGCAACTTGGGTTATCTTTCCAATCTCATCATGGTTGATCTATCTTGTCTATGTTTGGAATGAAGATGACATAGTCACATTGATGTATATAACTCGATCTACCTTTTACAATTTTCAATTAGTCTTTATGAATTTGTTTGGATTATTTTTCGAAACCAAATTATTATTTTACAAGCTGCCATATGTTATTTGGTCAACTTGAGAATGATAATATCACATTAAATCAAACCAAATTCAAGTTTCATTCTACATTTTTATAAGCAAGAACAATTAAAAGATTAAACGATGTTATTTATATGTCAAACACGATATAAGACACATATATAATTAGAACTTGAATTGAAAATGGGTAATATCAAAAATTACATTTTTCAATAACTTTTAGCATAAGTATCTTTAGAAAGACAAAAAAAATCAGTAGATGTCATTCAGCAAATGACATTGAATGTAAAAGAGACAATAATTGAAGACTATATAATATGTATAATTTGTTAACATTCATATCTTATATAGTAGCTTTATAAATTTATTACACGTAATTAACTGTACATAGACCATAAAATCATATACAGTAGTAGTTGTCTGTCCTTGCATATGTATGTCCATGCACGGTTGGTGTTCAATATTTTATTTTATTTTTTAAATAATCACAACCAAAAAAATAAATTTGTGATGAGAAAAAATTAATAACAAAGTGTTACAGTTGTAAATTAGTTGTATTTGTAGTCTTAGAATAATGGGGCCATGGTAGCATGTGTGTGTAATGCTGGCTAATCTCTTTTTTAATATAACATCAAATTTTCACAAAAAAATATATAAATCACCAAACGTAAATTTTAATGAAACGAGACTCCACTATCATAATTATGTCATTTTGAGGGATCAATCTTTATTTATAGATTATATATAACTAGTGGTCTTAACTATTAGTTTCATTTATTTATTAATATTTTCGTTGGCTATGTCAGATGATTTGGTTGTTTATCTATAATAGTTTAAAACCTTTAAATTAACGGTTATATTTAGGACCTAAATTTAATAATGTAAGTCATTAGGACACAAATATGATGCGACGTAAACATGAATGTCCGTACAAATTTAAATCACATGCATGGTCTTTACTCCAAAATTAAGTACCAAATTGATTAATTATAAAAATTTAAAGGTTTTGTCTTAATTTACAACATCTATTATGTTTTTTTTTCCACATTACGACCTAAATAAATAGATAAATAAATTCTCCTATTGCAACTCATAATCTACACACGCCTTTTTGAGTTTGCAACCTTTGATCAATTTTTTAAATTTTTTTTTTTATTGAGTTCTGATTTTGTATGTCATTGTATTACATAGACGTCACAAAATAAAATAAAATTAGGACATAGGAAATAATTCAGTAAAATTTAAGGTTTTGCAAAAAAAAAAAAAAGAGAGAAAGAAAGAAAAGAAAAGAAAACGTGTCATAGACGACGAAAAGAGTAGAGAACCACCTTATGCTTTCAATTATTCTCTCACTTTTAATGGGCCACTCGCATTTTTGCATAAATTCTCTCTCTCTCCCTCTCTCTCTCTCTCTCTCTCTCTCTCCCTCCCACACACACACTGTTGGATTTATATATATACACACACACTAGCTTACTCCCCCATATATTAGACGGATTTTTTGAAAAAAGATTAAAATAGATATTTGTAAATAAAAATGATAAATGACTAATAATAATTAATAAGTATCAGTAGTTGATATATTTTGATTAAGTAACTAAACTTAATATATTGTGATTAATGTTTTATTTGAAACTGAACAGATATTATATTATTAATCAAAAATATAGTATATTATTTTGATTCAATAATTTTGATCTCATTGCATGCACAAAATTTCTCAGTGAATAACAATAATCAGTTCAACCAAAGAACTTGAATGATTACAATTTAACGTAAATAGCCTATTTAATTTTGTTCAAGAAATTAAACATCAATTTTCTAAATTTGACCTATATATAAGGAATTTAAAAAGGTAAATATAAATTAATATACACAAAACCAATTTAAATCATTCTGAATGACATTTAAAACAATAAATAAATAATATAATTCCATAAAAATGAAAAAAAAAAAAAAAGTTTCTCCCAGTTTATACATATATCATGATCGGAAATCCGCCCCAGTAACAGTATCAATACACACTAAGACAAATCATTTACCAGGACTACAAAATTTAGTTAAACAACATGAAACAACAATAATCATACAAGAAGAAAATCACATTGTAAAGATACACAAAAGTGAAAACCAACTAGAATTAGTGATATGTATTTCAAGGACAATATGGATGTTTGTGTGTGAGGCAACTAAAAATTTAACATGCTTTGCAACTCTTTCGACAGTAACCTGGAAGATCCGAAGAGCCAATCATATACAGGGGATTTTTGGAGCATTCTCCAAGTGAAGCCCATCTTTCGCAATTTTCATCTGAATCCGTGCAATTCCCACCAACGATTCTGTCAAAAGAATCAACATGGATCCACTTTGTTGCAGACCACTTCTCGCCTTCCTCCACGGGGCAGCCAGCATGCAGACTTGCAGTGTCTGGAATTGCGTTTGGATGAAGACTGTAGAACAGGAGAGCGTCCCCTTTGCGTGGCTTCACTGAAAATTTTACCAGAATATAGAAAAGGAAAGGAAATTCAAGATTCTCAAATGGTGAAGATTTTAAGTAGTGGTATGGTATGTGTTATTGTCTGACCTGCAGGGCCTTGTCTTCCACACTCAGAGAAATCTTTGTCTGATGAAACAGACCTGCGACGAGGTGACTCCTGCATTATGAATTCAGATTATTACAGAAGGAAAAGTGATATAATGGATATTTAGAGAAAATTTTGTGTGCAGTTTGATGGTCTTGAATCATGGAAAATGGAGACATGATTAACCTCGGCAGCAGGGAAGACAGTTTCGCCTCCTTTTTCAACATCGGAGAGATACATTAGCACGGTAGCTATACGATGTCCACCACGGGCTATATTTTCCTTGTCCACGAAATAGTCGTAATGTGGGTCGTACTTCTGTCCAGGTTCATAACGCAAAACTTGTATGTCTTCTCCATTTTCTATATAGAGAAACAAACATCAGGCCTTGCAAGAAACACATCATCCAAAATTAGAAAATTAGCTATAAATATATATGGAAGACCTCAAATAGTCCTAGAAGCTTCTATCTGATTGTCAGATATTATTGTGATCACTAGAAACTCAAGATTTTACTGAATAGCCGAATGAGTTATGTAAATGACGGGAAAGACGATGAGGGGTAAATAGAAAGCAAAGAGTAAAAGGGAAGCAAGTTATACGCAATTGATGAAGAATAACAGTATCAGATGATTGCCAGTTGGAGAGTGTATGCTATTCTCCAGAGGTACCACCAACCATGTAAGTTTCTAATTACAGTATAATTCATACAATTTGAATTTTGACTACAATTACAAGACTTGAAAATTGACTGGCCATTTGGCGAATTATTTTGTTCTGAAGATAAACACATAACCTGAGGTGTTAAAGAATCGGAATATCATGAAATAACAATCAGACTGTGAATAGATTTTAATGACCAGGAGCATTATTATCTAGTCATCGATTGGTGATGTCTCTATTCCATATCAGTATATCATCAAATTATTAAAAAGATATTACCTTTCGGTAAAAATGTCCATGTAGCGATCTTGTCTTCTATTCCGGAAACAATAGCATCCTATAGGCAACAGAAGGGAGGAAAAATACTTAATGACAAAGAATACATAGGTTCTCAAAAATGAATGTCACAAGTGCGGTGGAAAAACCTTAAATCAATCAATAAATAATATCTTTGTGTACCCAATTCACACAAACCAAAAACCATATAATGTTTCAAACACAGAAACACATGAAATACCAGCCAATGAGATCAGATAAGCCTATCAAAACAAAACACCAATCTTTTCATCATAACTGAAGCTGGCAATCTGCGACGGCATTTATATCTAATGATGCATAAGTTAAGGAAACCACATAGTCACCCAAAAAAGTTCAATATAGTTAACCATATATTAAGTACTTCATTACTAAATTTAGCAGCGAAAATTTTCAGTTTCAGCGTATTCATTTGAAATACCAAAATAAATTGCAGCGAAGTAATTTGTTGTTATTATTATTTTTTAGTTAGATTTCAATAGCTACATCAATAGCCAAGAATTATCTTAAACATGATTATGACAGTTTTGCAAACTAATAACAAACATTAGAAGCATCAATGCTATAGAAAATTAGAGACAATCAAGTAAAGCCTCTTCGGAAAATAGTCGAACCTTTCCTTTCGAAATAAACATCCCGGAGCTTGTCCGGACTTCACTTTGCTTGCTCTTCCCAGACTCATTGTCCGCCACTTGTGACCTCTTCAGCTCAGATTTCGCCTAAATTTAATCACACAATTCAACTAATCGCCATAATAAGAAGGGAGAAACGAAAAGAAAAGAACATCCCTATCCAGAAATCTAAAACTCACCAGAGATATTAAATGATTGCATTCTGCATCCGTAAGAAAACCTTCGTACACAAATGCTCTAAATTGCAACGCAAAAAATGTAGCTCAAATCATGCAAATAGTAAATCATCCAACAGAAACTCCTTAAATCACACAAAAAAAAAAAAAGTTCTATTCAGGGAAAAATATCGGTACCTGGGTTTCCATGAAATGGTTTTGACTTTAGATGGATTGATTATCGAATTGCTCAAGGATTTCCGCGCCATTGATGCGATAAACAGCAGAAAAAACAGAGGAAACCTGGAAAAATTAATCATCTTGAAAATTTCCTTAAAATTATTGTGGAGAAGATTTGTTTGAATCTGAAAGTTTTTTCAGCTAAGACTGAGATTTTGGTTCGGTAGATCATTCGGTGGGAGTTGACGGGAAATATATATACGGTTAAGCGAGAGAATAAACGACGCCGTATTGTTGAATCTTGAGGTTTGGTAGTTTTACAAATTGCTACCTAGAGTTTTAATTTATTTCTCATTTAACACCCTGTAAATACTTGTTGACAGTTTTACCCTGTCATATGAAGTTTTGACTTTTGATCTCCCAATTTTTAGTTTTTAGTTGTTGAATGAATGTTTAGGTTTAATGCAATTTTTTTGGTTTATTTATTATATCATGTTAATAAAGTCTTAATTTATATACTTTGGCTCTTGTTTTCTATTGTTTGTGTTATTTCACCATGGTAAAAAAAAAAAAATCATCAAGATATTTTGTAAATTCTTACATGTTATATTAGTTAGTTTTATAAGATATTTTCTAAAAAAAATTAGTAGTGATCGTTTTATAATTAAAATAATCAAGGTCGATGAAGTTTATAGGATACCAAAAATAAAAAACAAATTCCAAAGTTCGTAACTTTTATAAGCTATTAAGCCCGCCTTTAACATGTTTTTAAAAATTTGTAATAACCAAACACTGTCTTAACTGATCCAATTTCATATTTTACTTCACCATCATGTGTAATCTACATAGGATATTATATACACATAACGTGCATTGACAAATTTATTATATTAAAATATTATAGAAAATAAAGGGTCTAATATATCTTAAATAGCTACATCAACAAGAGGTATGAACTTATGCCCTAAATTGACAACATTACTCAAGAAGATTGGAGAAGACAGTACACTGCAACACCATATTAAACCCAAAATCTCAAACTTGAGTATATTAATACAAGAATTTCGAAATGTCACATACTAGAGTAATGACAAAAAAGAAAATCCCCCAAAAAAAAAATGCAACCTATGTATGTTTTTCATCTCTTGTCTTTCCTATGCAAAAGCTGAGATAACTCATTACAACAGTATCCAAAACACAAGCTGTTTCAATGCTACAACAAACAGACAGCTCTTCACCTTGTTCCCAGGAAGCTATTATAACATTAGTATTCGAAGGAAAATATAGTGACTCGAGCAACTCAGAGGAAGACTATACATTCCAATCTCATCCCTACGCCCTTTTTTGCATGTTTTCATCAGCCCCGACATTTGGACAATGGATGTCTAGTTCCAAAGCAGGCTCGGTTTTGTGGTTTCTATGGTTGGAAGGTTTGGTTGAGTTGCCTTCTTCTTCTGCAATCGCCTCCAATGGGCATGTCCTTTTGAGTGCAGGCCTTTTTTGGAACTTGTTCTTGTTCTGCAATATCCCTTCATCACCTTGTAACATCCTCACAACCTGATGGGATCGTTCAACATCAACTGTGTGGATATGTCTCACGAGATGGATGTAAGAAAAACGACGTACCTGGCTCATTTGAGGCCTGTCTGTTGAGTTTTGATGAATGCATAGGGAAGCAACCATCACCATGCAACTCAGCTGATCCAAGTCATAATCACCATCGAGCGATGGATCAGCTAGCTCTTCGATGTTTTTACTAAGTAGCAGAGGTTTGGCCTACAAAGTTTCAGAAAATGGAAGTTACATAACCACCCCTGTTCTACCTGTAGAACTTGATGCTTATTGTGTAGAGGATAACTTACCCACATCACAACACTTTTATTTGAATCATCTATAGCTGGGCGACCAGTAATGAGCTCTAACAATAGCACTCCATATGCATAGACATCAGTTTTTTCATCAACTGTACCATGCAGGAAAAATTCGGGGGGGAGATAGCTGCCATAGAAAGAAACACAAAAATGTTTCAGAACGAGAGATGATTTAGAGTTTTAAGATAAAACAGAAAGGTAGTGTACCCAAATGTGCCTTCAAATTGTGCAACACTAAGGTGAGTCCATTGATCAGGAAGCCATTTTGCAAGTCCAAAATCTGAAATCTGTGTGAATTGATATTACATTTAGTTATATTGACAGAAATAACTATCATAAAGCAAAATGTTCTGTTGAGTGAAGAATCTATTACAAGGATCGTCAAACATAGAATCTCTACCTGAGGTTCAAACTCTTCAGTAAGCAAAATATTGGCAGACTTGATATCTCTGTGGATGATTCTTCGTTGGCATCCCTCGTGAAGATAACTAAGACCAGAGGCAATGCCTAGAGCCATATCATATCTGAGGTTCCATATCAGTTTCTCCTTTTCGCCTGATCAGTAGCATATGAACCAAAAAGATAAAGAATTTTGAGTTCTTATTTATTGTGAAAAGCAACAAAAGACTAGGTAGAAAAAAAGAAAAGAATATACTTTTGAGCAAAGACGACAAGCTCCCATTAGCGGACAAAGGAAGAACAAGGTGCATCCCTCCTTCAACACAATAGCCAATAACTTTGGCAATGTTTGGATGGTTAACATGAACTAAAATTCCGAGCTCAGATAAGTAGTCAGCAGTCATCTCCTCTTGTGTTCCCCTAATCAACCGTTTAACGGCCACAAATTGTCCATCTCCCAGTCGACCCTTGTAAACTTCAGAGTAGCCTCCTTCTCCAATCAAGTTATCTAAACATCCAAGACGAAAAATCTGCTTTAATCTATACATTATCTACATACTAACTCGTTATCCAATCATGCTTAGATATCAGAGCTTCTCTACTCATGCATATAGTCAATGCAGAATAAATTACCACGGTTGAAGTTGTCTGTTATTTGCTTGAGGTCTGAGAGAGTGAAGTTTTTCCAGGAAGTTTCAAAGCAATAGTACAAGTCCCCATCTATATGAGTAGGAAGTTCAGGCAAACTCTGAGTGCTCCTATTTCTTCTTTTTGAAGAAAGCTTCTTTATCGAAAGAAGATGAGGTATAGGATGGAAAGTCCGGAAATTCACATCAGGGCCCTTTTTCAGTTTGCGAAGGAACCCTTTCCATTGAGAATTATCATGTTTTCCCATTGCTTTAACTGCTTCTTCGACTGTGCTCGCCATGGAGCCCAGTGGAATCACCTTCTCTTCATCTTGATCTTCTCCACTCGACGAGCACCCTTCTTCTAATGCATTGACATCCACATCTAAAGCCCTCAAATCTAAGACACGATTCAAGATTACAAAGATAATTGCAAATAATCATCTCAGAAATCGAGGAATGTGAGTGAAGGTTATCTACCTTCAGCAGAGAGAGTAATTGAGGAAGTAGAAAAGAGCAATTTCTGTCCAACTACAACAAATTGTCCTTCTGAACTTTCCACAGCTACCTCGCATGCATTCTCACTTTCCCTTCAATTCAATAAAATGTCATACACGATACAATTATCCGAAACACTACCTTTTACATCTCATTCATCAAATTCCTTATACCATGTCAAAATCAAAGAAGCAAACAATAACCTCGTAAAAATTATGAAAACAATTTAGGTACAGGATTCCCCAAAATTCTTTTCTCATCAACCTTCAACTGGAATTTATTCAGAAACAAATAGCTATACACATTGATCATCTATAACCATTTTCACGCAGCTTACAACGCATAATTTTGACGAAATTGTCAGGAAAATGTTCTACATTGAGTCAAACAATCTCAACAACAAAACAATCAAATTTCTTCATGTGGGGGAAAAACATTATAGGATTGATCAGATAATGAGATTACCTTTGGGAAGGAGAAGATTCAGCACCATTTCCCATGGTTCCTAAACGACAGCGAAAAGAGGTGCCTCAGGAACCAAGACTCAGGTCTGCAGATTCAATTCAGAATGAGATAGAGAGAAAGGAAACAGGAGAGTTAGAGAGAGAGAGAGAGAGAGAGAGGATGAGAGAGAAAAACAATGAGAGATGGTACTAGTGGTTTGCATGAGTTCTCCACATTATATGCAAGATCTTCATGCTAAAAAGTCGGCTTCTCATACATGCATGGTAACACCATTTTATTAAATTAGATATTTTTATATATTTAATATAAATATAGAATTTTTATTATATTTAAGGATAATTGACTATTTTTGTAAATCATGCTGACCCTAAGAAAAAGACAAACATACCCTTCAATTTGTTTCAAATATGTAAAGCTTGAGGGGTACTTTTCAATTAGATGCATGTTAGAGACTGATAAATTTCAATTCTTTTATTTTATATCATACGTCCATAGTATGTATGTATAATTAATATTAAATATACATAAGAAGAAATAAATTATTATTTGTTTTTTTTTATTTTTATAATATAAATACTATATTCTTTTAAGAATATAAATAGTTATTAATATATTATAATATAATTATTTTTTGAAGAAGAAATATATACATATTTTTTTATGTATATATTTAAAGAAATATACCATTGTACATGTAAAATAAAACACTCTACTACAATGTAATAATGAACTTCCAATAAAATTAAGGGCCAACTATTGTATCATATAGAGAAAGAATAAATCACAAACAATTTTATTCGAAGAACTTGCAAACAATTTGCATTTAAATATGTGATTGTAACTTATTACAACTATAATTTTACACATGAAAATCTACAATGGAGAAACAAATGTACTGATCTTCAAGATTCATGAAATACATGACCTATCTCACTGGACATTACGCGTGATTAACCCCTCGAAAATGACGTAAAGGTCCTTGTTATCGGGGCCGAAGATTTCATCCGCCTTCCGTAATGTCTCCTAGCATATAGCAACATTTTTCATGTTAAAAGAGCAGAACATTGCTCCTAGATATCCTCATCAAGTATCTAGCATTACAAGGGTAACACAGCCCTTTTATCAGAGTCTCTTTGATAATAGAAGGGGGTTGTATGCTTTTTGGGAACAAAACGAATGTGATGAGTGGATAAAGTTGTCATTGCCCTCATGAGATTACATACCTCCTTTGTTTGCTTGTGCGAGTTGAGCTCCTTCACATTTGCTAGAAACGCACCGAACTGCTCGTATGATAACCGAGTTCTGTTGGAACGAATAAGAGATCAAGGAGGCATGTTTGTCAGTCACAAGACAATCATTAGATTGAGATCATAACAATTTATGGGTTTTTCTGAAACTCAACTCTATAAACATGAATGGAATGTTAGAACCACTTAGAATAGTCAAGAATTGATGATACTAGTTGAAGTATAAATATCAGTCAACTATAATATGACAATGGTGAACTTATCTAGACAAGATGTAAAAGAACATTCTGGTTTTGTGTGTTTCTTGCAGTTTCATAGAAGTACCAAGTACCTGACTTGCCGGAAGAATTCTTTTCCATCAACACGGGTTTTTCCTGACAAACGAAATGAATTTGTTATGATAATTGCCCTGCTATCTAGCAACATATCAGTGACACTCATTGCTAAATGAGACAGTTAAGGAAGTTGAGATAACTAACCTGGTTGTGATCCAGGATCCAAGCTAGACATGGAACTGTACTGACTCGAAGGCATGGAAGAAAAGACAGAAGACCTATCATCAAATAAGCCTCTGGCTGCTGAAAATGAAACAGAGTGTCTCCTTGGAGACAATGGTTTGGGTGTTCTAGAAGGAGATGCAGACGCAGATAGACTCGGAGGGGAACCAGGAGGTGTAAGACGAGGCGTGCTAGTCTGCGATGCTAGCAATAGGCCGTGTGGTATGCGGGGTGGCCTCAGAGCTTTCATGACAAGAAAATAATCATTTAAAACAGTAAACTCATGGCTTCTTTATAGTGTGAGAAAGAAACGAGAGAAGTGTACACCTTCAGTCTCAGTATCCCCCGAAATTGAATTTACAGGGTCTGAAAATTGAATTGGCATCGAAGTCGTTCGCATAGGGGGCATCCCAGCATCATCTTCTGAAAGAAATTAAATAACATGATCATATGGACTATTCAATAATTCAATATTTGCCACAAATTATTCATAAATGCAATCAACATTGCAAACCATTACTGCTTGGCAGATTTTGGGCAGCAACCTTAGGAGCACTTGCCTATCAGACAAAAAAAAACATAAGAATGAGCAAGGAGAATATATGTCCACACACACACACACTAATATAACTTATTCACTAACAGGGTTGTCTTCATCCTCTTGAAGAGATCGCATTAGTGTCTTTCTGAAAGCTTCCAACTGCAAAGGCTAAGACTGTAAGAGGCTCTGAATAAACACCAATATGGCATTGACATCAAGAAGCCATTTAATCGGCTTGCATACTATTCTTGTAATAAAAACCAATATATCGATACTTCTACTAAGCGTAATATCGTATACTTCAAATACAACCCCCATAGACAATGCAGTTTTATCTTAACTCAACCAAAAGCGATGCATGATGAATGTGCATGAATCGAATCCAAGTCTAATAGGCTCCAATCAAAGAAATCTGATCAAGATCCAATTTCCATAATCAATCAACAACACAAACATCATCAAACACAAAGCAATTGCAACATCCTTAAACACCACATGAAAAACCACACCCATTCACCATACCTTGGTAAGATCCCTGTTCAGCTTCTTCACAGTGTTACTCAGCTCTGCATTCTCTCTCATCAAGTTATCCTACCAATCACAAAACCAAATTTTCAAATAAAGCTAAACTCAATTAACTACCAATGCTGAAACTCATCTTCTAGAAACTTCATCTAATCGAAGTGAAAACCGAACACGAATTCGAGTCAGGAAAACGGGTAATCGGACCTTATCCTGCTGAGCGGCGGCGAGCTTTTCCGACGCCTCGTTGAAGGAGGCGTCGAACGACTGCAACTGCGACTCCAAACCGGCGATGACGTTATCACGGTCTGCGAGCTGATGCCGGAGCTCGTCGGCCTCCGACTCGAGCGTGTCGACACGCGCCGAAAGGGCAATGGAGGTAATTTTTCGAGCAACATCGAGCTGCTCGAATGGATCGGAGGGCAAAACATCTAGCAATTCCTCAGGAAGATCGAATTTCGGCGATTCTTTTGCCAACATTTTATCGCGCTGTCTTTTTTTTTTTTTTTTTTATAATTTTTGTTATTATATTTTATCTTGGGGTTTTATAGTGTGTGGGTGAATGTATGGTAGCCACTAGAATGTAGTCAAGTATCAGGATAAGGAATTGGCCCTTTTTGGCTTATTTGTAATTTTGTGTGTGAGTTATATTTTATGTGAATTTATAAATAAAGAAAATAATTTAATTATCGTTATTGAGGTGAAAAGATTGAAATGAGTGGTTGCTTTCATTTTATTTTCCAAAAAGACTGGTTGGTTGGCATAGGGCTCATTATAGAATTGCATTTAAAAAAATCGAAATTATTTGAATTTTCCTAAATCTAATAGTTCTCGTGGTCATTCTTGATATGATTTTGGAGATTGAAAATTATTTATCAAGAATCATATTGGATCATATCAAAAAGAAATTTTAGTTTAACAATACTTTTATTTGTGTGCGCATATTTATAAATATGTTATATTGGAATTTCGTTTATTTCTTGGAATCCAATCAGACCAACAAATCAACTAACTCAAACTTAAAGAATTTACAATTTTTATATATAATATTGATAAGCGGCACAGATAGAGAATGAATGTGATGATTTGTGCACTTTTAAACTTGTCTTAGTCTTTAGGTTTAATTTCTAAAATTAAATTAAGAGAACACATTTTAAGACTTATTTCAAGCGTGCATAAAATTGAGTATTGGACTTAATTTATTATGAGCCAAAAGTGCCGGGAGAATTAAAATAATTAACATCAATGATTGTTAATTTAAAAAAAAAAAAAAACTTAAAAATAAGCAACAGCAATAGAGTATTGTGGTCAATAAAGGGAGTATAATTTGACTCTAATTGATGAAAGGCTAAGCCTCATTTTAAAGAAGCTTTGGGCCTAAGGGAAAACAGGCCCGAAATCTGAATCAGATTTAGCCCATTCATCTTTTGGGCTTCAAATATTCTTGATGTTAAGATTTTTTTTTTTTTTGGGTTAATACATAAATATTCACAATCTTTATGTCGAATTTTAATTTCAAACTTTTATTTGTAACACGAATTATGGAAATTTTAAAATTATAGAATTAACCTCATTTTTTGATAATTGATGATGTTGTCACCATTGTTTAACGTGCCTCAACGAATCGTTTCAAGTCCACACGTATATTGGGATTCAATCATGCAATTTTTATGAGTCATTTAGATTTATCACACCTTTCATCCTAAATTGAAAAAATTAATCAAATGGGAAAAAAAAATATCGATAAAGAATTTCAAGAATATTGCAAAACTCTATTTGTAATCTATCGTAAAGAGTACATTAAAATATCTCAAATTGTTCTCCATTAAGCCTAATCAAGTTGGTCTCAGTTTATTAAAAGGGGTGCATAGAGACTATAATTTTTTTATTTTGTTTTAATGCACTCCTTTAAAAAAGGCAATTAAACCTTTATATTTTCTCTTACATGCAACTCATTTTGAATAAATAAAAAGCTTCACAAAAGTGCTAGTTTTATATTTAAATATTTTAATCCAACAGGAGTTTCACAAGAAAAATCGAATAGGATGCTAATTTTTTTTTAAAAGGGGCAATTATTAATGAAGAAAATTTGATATTAATTATTATTAGATCGTATCATGAATTTAATTATATGTCTCACAAAATTATATTTATATAATAATATATATATATATAGTGTAGTAATGATTAATTAATTTTAGGAGATAAAGATTATAAACGCAAGATCCTACAAAGATATGTTACCTACTTGAAATTTATTCTTCAGATTTTATATCATTAAATTTAAACTTTATTTATTATAATTTTGACCAATAAATTGACAGCACAATGCACTGGTGGGCCTAAAATGAACATAAAAAATAGTAATAATCGCAATAGACATGATTCGAATCTAAACTTTTTAAAGAGATTTTTATTTTTAAGGGAAAAAATAGTAAATTATTTGAATGATAAACTTAGGTAAGATGTGGGATTAAAATATAATTAAAGAAAATAAGATGATGTTTCCTTTGTCTAAATCAAGTGGAGGAACACACATGTAAAAATCCTTGACCAAATCATCAATTACAAACCTAAACCTAATAAATAATAAATTTTTAGGATATTAAATATGGGATGACACATGTTGTCACTTTCTCATAATTTATTAACTATGGGCCAGCTATCCAAACCCCAGGTTCTTCTAAACACATCCCATCAAAATATGAAAAAAATAAATATAATGTGTAAAGTTAATAATGTCTTTATCCTTAATTAAAAAAAAAAACAAATTTGTTGATTCTAAACACACCCCATTTATCACTTTTGAAAGGAAATTGGGGTACATCATTCATCTCTTTCTCACAACATACTAAACCCTAAAACCTTAAGCAATTTCTCCACAAAACCTTACTCAAAAATTTTTTCTTTAAGTTGAAAAAAAATCATGGATCAAGAAAGAGCACATGATGTCCACAATGTAAGTCATTTAGTTTCGTTTTATTGATTTATTCTTCAGTATAGTGCCAAAAAAAAATTTGCGCAGCTCCTGATCGGCCAATACAGGCCAAACTTTGAGTTATGGGTTTGACCTGTGATTGGCCGAACATTCCATACTGCATTCGGCCTATTGTCGAACAGTTTGCCTAGTGTTCGAACCAAAGTCGAACATTCTATACACCGTTCGGCCCTTGGTCGAACATGGTTCATTCTGTTCGACCAACCAGGACCGAACGGGACCCAATCCAGACACAGTTACGTGACGAAAAAAACGAACACTCCAAAGTCGAAAATAATGCATTCTCAGCAAATTATCCATCGTTTTCCATCAAAAAACGTTCTAAACATGAATCTCAAGCACTTAAATTGTATTTCAAACAATATTACACAAATCCACTACATCAAAATGATAATTTTATACTCGAAATTGAAAACTTTACTTATTTGGAATTTCATTTTCTTGGTGTGGATCCATTATAGACTTCTTCGTACTAGATCAAACTTGCCAAAAAATGTTCGATTGAAGGTCGAACACTCCTCAAACAATGGATTCTTAAGGTTTGTAGCTTGAGGATGAGAGATGGCTTGGTGTATGTTAGAGTTTGTGTTTGGAGTGTATGTTTAGTAAATTAATTAGTTTTTTCATTTTCTTTCATTAGTTTTATTATTATGGGTATTTTGGTAATGTTGTAGGGTGTGTTTAGTATTATATTGATTATTTTTTTATTATACGGAGTGTATTTAGAAGAATTTGGGGTGTGGATAGCCGACCCTTTTTATAACACTATCTTACTAAATTATTTATAAAAAAAAATTGTGAAAATAGGTTTTGGATAGTGAATAGCGGACTTTGGTTTAAGTACTCGTATAAATTGTGTGTGAATTAGGAAAAAAATATGTTTTCATCTTCTAACTTTACTTTATTAGATTTTTCATCCTATTTCGCATTTGATGTTTTAGTCCTCTACATTTAAAAAAAATCCACAACAAGGAAATCTCGTTTATTTTTTATTTTTTTATTACAAATTACACCCTTTAATGATCAAATTTTCAATATATAGTATCGATAAAAATTAGTGATTTTGAATTAAATTAGTTATGGAAATCATTCGAAACATTCTATAAGTTTTTAAATTATTTCATAGTTAAAGGTTTGATTATGATTTTCACAAATCTTTGGACTCATTTGATAAATCCCCAGGAATTTATTATCAGTTATTGTTTAATATTCCATCATATAATCATTGTCATGGGGTCTGGAATGAAATAAAATAACTGTAAATGGTGTTTAGTTTATAATTAAATGATTTACTGGCCAGTTGGTCTTCCAATTTTTCACAATTAATTAAAAGCAAAGATAAAATAATAATAATTATATAATTTAAAATCTTCTGTTGCTTTGAGTGGGACTATATTTAATTAAAACATTAAAGAACGCAATAATAATGCACATACATGGGGACAATCAATTATTATTTATCCCTAATCCTGTCTCCTATATTATATATTATATTGTGAAAATTCAAAATAGAAGGCCTTATAATATTTAGTGTTATTTACGTTGGTGCATTACACGTGTTTATGTTGCTACTTTGATCTTGATCTCTTGCCTCAAACCCCAATTAGTTTGTTGAATTCTTCTTGATTGAAAGTGTATAATTCAAAAAAAAAAAAAAAATCGAAATATATAACTAAATGGCATTTATCTTGTGATTATGAAGAATTGAATTTCATGTACTCTTCTTTAATTATTGCAACCGATTTATTAACAAAACAATGGTATGATGGAAATGAGTTGGAGGTAGTTGTCCCACTATCTTTGCCTGCAATCCTACATATCTAAAATTATTTTGACATTAAATAATAAGAAATGGTTTACAAATGAATACGGTATATTAAATTTATAAATAATATTAAATAATTTACTTGTCATGCATGAACATATAAATTGTTGTTTAAAGGATAAAAATGCTTTTTTTATAAGTGATAATCGGCCAAGTTTAGAACAAAAATAAAAATATGTTTAGAACCCTTATGAGATTAATAAAATAAAATTTAAATGACAATGTAATTTATCTCACAAGTCACAAATCAAGATACATTAGATGATTATACAAGAAATTCATCTTGATATATAAGTATCTGATATAAACCCTTCATAGGAATCGTAGTCTTATTTTATTGGAGTAGCTGAATATTGAAAAGTGACTAATAAGAATCTTATTTTTGTATAAACTTTTAGTTGATCATTTCTACTCAACCACTCTACTTAAAGAAATAAAATATAGAACTAATAATTTAACTTTAACTTCATTATATCAAAACTTATCTGATTTATTATGCACACACTGAATGAAACATTGAATATGTATATTTTTCTATTTATAATTTAAATTTCAAAACATAGTTAAACATCTATATTGACTTTTTGCGTAAATTAAAAAAAAAAAAAAAAAAACTCGACGTGATTTAAGAAGATTTGGGAATCATTTAATTTTTTTAGAACAAATTTCAAATAATTCGTGAAAATCGAACTAATCCACCCGACTACACATGTACACATCATATCAATTTCTCAATTTAAATTTGAATAGAAGTGCAGTTAGTAATAAAGTAACTGAATTAGTGCTATTAACTTATCACGTATTAATATTAATCACATTTAGAAAAAAAAAATCATATATTTAGAAAATGTAATTAATAATATTTTGTGGATATAAGTCGGTGTAATAAACGCTCTCTAAATATCAATTGGCATAAAATTAAACATAGAGGACACGTGTCAGAAGACAAGTAGCTGTGGGGATTACAGCCCCAGTACAGATGAGAGATGCACATAGTTTGCGGGCCCCACCTAAATTATTATTCCCCCAAACAAACACGACAGTTTACCATTCATTTTTCATTCACGCCGTTATTCTCAAGTTAACACCTCTCCTTACAAAAATAAAATTACCATCAATTAAGGTGGTTTCAATAACAAATAGAGAAAAACTATAATTTTATCTTTTAGGTTGGTGCATTGAATTTTTTTGTTTTTTTTTTTAGATTTGTAAAAATATTTTTACATCCAATATATTTGTAAAAGATTATTTTTTACATGATTTGATCCAAATCATTTGTGACTTATATCTCAAGTAATTTTGGTGCAATCAGAATTATTCGAGAAGAGCTTACGTAAGATAAGTCAACCAACAACCACAATTCATATATAAAATGATATCTATCTGTAGATGGTAATGATCAGTTTCACTGTAAGTATCCGATGAGACGGTCTGATATAAGTTTTTGTAATATAATAAAAGTTATTATACATAAGTTTGTGTCCAAATAAATAGATTTATTACATAACAAATGTAAAAGTGATTTTTTAAAGTTTGAAGAGGACACAACGAAGTCTTTTGGAAATAGAGTGAGTATAATGAGTTTTTTTTTTTTTTTTTTTTAAGATTTGAGAACGAAAAATGAAAAAACTCAATAAACCCTTGTCAACAAAAAAATAATTCTCATTTTAATATTATATAAGTTACCCCAATTATAGGATTGGGTCAAGTTCTGTATATCTTATACTAAATAAAATTTACTACTAAATATTTGTATTTATATTTAAACAATTACACATACATAGATTATATGCATGAATACACAAATCAATTTGAAATCAAAATGATCATAAAATACACTCAGATCTGCAGTAATACACAAATGTTAATTCAATTTGGGTGTTTTTATAGTTTTCGAAGACTATATCAAGATTATTTTTTGGTATCAAAAAAAATTTAAAACATTGTCTAAAAACGAAAATCTTTCTTTTAACATCATATGAAAATTTGAGTTATATCAACAAATACTTGCATCATCTAATAATAACATAAAACATGTCAAGTAAAATAAATCATATACCTAAATCACAAATAAATTTATGAGTTTTATTATGTATCATAGTTTTCATATGTTGTTAGAAGTAATACATTTTAATTTTATAAGTGAGCAAATGGTTGAGGTTACCACAAAACATATATTGTAAATTCTTTTATATGATTTGATATAGATTTTAATTCATTTTCTACCACTTTTATACTTTAAAGTCAAGAAAGTCACATGTCACCAAATGTGAAGTGATGGTTGTCGGTTTCACAAGACTCAAAATTAATGGCTGACTTACCTATACATACACAATTTTTGTGCATTTTATGCTACATAGGGTTACACAAAAATAAATAATTTTTTTTGTATGAAACATAAGATTACACGAAAATTATGTATGTCAGTGAGTGCACCAATATTTTGATTGGACCTGAGGTAGGTGACCCCTATATGTCTCATCAAATGGAATAAAATTGAAGTATTTTTTACTTTTACTATAAATTATGGTATTTTGGGCATTTTCTTATCTTGAGTGGTAGAAAGAGATCACTTTATATTAATTGTGGATCTTATGATAGTTTCGACACCAAATTCTTTTATAGGTTCTACAGTGCATGAAATACTCAAGACATCATATTTAGGGTTTATCTATCACACAATATATATTAGAGAAAATGACCCCATTTGCTATATTTCTCAAGTCAAAAAAAGTGATATTTGGGGATTATAAAAGGGGTAATTGCGGATTCATTTTTATATGTTGTGGTAGATGAGGCCGAGAAATAGGGAAAAATGACAAATGGAGCTATTTTCTCATATATATTATTATATAAATATATTATTATATAGAGATATCATCCATTTCTATCTTTTACTAATAATTGACTAGATACATATTTTTTTACTAAAAATTTAAAAAAATTACAATTCAATCGATAATTTTACTTTATGTAGATGTGAGAGTAACATTTATTTCTAACTTTCTTTCAAATTTTGGTAGAAAAGTAACGATAACATATATTGCAATAAAAAAGTTAATTTTATTGATTTAGTGGTGGTATACATGGCTATTATTCCATGATATTTACGGTTCATCTATTAATTTACACTACATATATATTATTTATTTTTGAATAATTCTGCAAACGACAAATGAAACGGAGCAACAAACGGCGTTTACTCAATAAAAAAGGGACCCACAGGCGACCCGCTCAATTCCAACCCTGGAAAAAGGTTAATCAAACCAGGCGGCCCGTTTCCACTTTATTGTTATTATATAATTTTCTCTCTCCTCTCTCATTTCACGCGTCCCAGCGAAGGTCGGCTCGAAGCTCTCTCTCTCTTCTATATATATAACCTTCTCTCTTCTCCTGAAAATTACATTGTGCTTAGAGATTAACATTAGCATTTTAACAAATATCATTAAAAAAGAAGGAAAGCTTCCCTCCTCAAGGAAGGGGGGGTTGGAAAGATATTCATACTTCTTTTAGAGGATTACTTTCTCTCTCTTCTTCCCATTTTTCTTCTATTTCTGGAGAACAGTTCTTCTAGGGTTTCCTTTTTGATCGTCGATTTGTATCTTTCTATGGGGACGGAGGTTTTGAGGCCGCAGGATCTGCTGGTGGAGAGATTCCACGTCTCTCCGCCGCATTTCCACCGCCGGAGGAATTTTCCGTCGAGTGGCAACCTGACGGCCCTGGTCGTCAATCGGCGGCCGAGCTACAACAAGAGGACGTCCCCCAAGCCCGATAAGAAAAAACTCAACGAAACGAAGAAAGTAACCCCCGGCGGCGCCGCCGGCGAGACGCGGCGGAGGGACGACCGATCCATGCCGCAGGTGACGATCCTGAGAAGAGGCGAGTCGTTGGATTCCCTAACTCCTCCGGCGACCAACGGCAAGTCTCAGAAGCCGAGGCCCGCAGACGATCTGGCGGTTTTGGGCGGCGGAAGAATCGGCCCGGACTCGCCGTCAATGATCCCGAAACAGATCCGCCTCTCTTCGCCGTCGTTCGCCGACGTCTACGCCGGGTCAGCATGTTCGCTCTCTCCATCTCCTCGATCTTTACCCTTACCTTCTTTTTTCAACAAGAAACAGCAAGATGAAATCAAAATCAGTCCCTTCGACGATCCAGCAACGAGAGATTTACGACGCTTGCTCCGACTTGAGTGAACTCGTTTCTCGAGCTCTGAATTTTCCGGCGACGCCGAGCTCCGCCGTAGATATTTTTTCACAATACGGGTAACGGAGCTCCAAGATCCGAAAAAATGAGGAGAGAGAAAATGAATCATATTGCTTGCTCAAGTATAATCTCTTATTTTAGGGGACTACAATCTGTAATATATAATCTAATTAATAATTTTAGATTATATATAGATAATAACTATGTAAAAATGGGGTGTTTGGGATTGGATAAAATTTTCTGAAAATTATGGATCTATGTTAGTATTAATACCATCTTTGTAGTTTACTTTTTAATGTTTGCGTTGTAACTTGCTTTTTTCTTTTTCTTTTTATCAATGAAATAATTAGCATGATCTTAGGTAGTTAAATATCTTGTCCCTTGTTAATTTTCTTCTTTTTTTGTGTCCTTATTTTTTCTAACCTAGTTTATAGTGAGATGAAGGTAATTCTGATTATTGGTTTACTTATAATGAAAATTAATGCATATTTTCAAAATCTTGTTAGAAATTAAGAAAAAAGTAAAATTCTAGGGGAAGAGGAGTATGTAGGGGTGAGCAAAGTTGATCCGGAATTAAAACCGAACTAACCGAACCGATTGCTGACTTAGGTGTTGGGGCTAGTTGGTATGTAAGAAAGAAAAAAGAAGAAGTCGATTTCGGAAATGGAGACCACAACTTTCTGGTTAGCGTAGTGCCAAACAGGACCTAATAATAAATGTAAAGTTTACATTAGACCCACCGCCCTAATGCTTTGCGTGGCTCTTTCCTACCCCCCTCAACTTGCCTTGCTAAATATCAGTGTTTGGCTTTTTTTAATTCTTTCTTTCTATTTTTTTTTTTTTTTAATGGATGGAAATTATGTGGCCACTATGTAATACTTTTTTCAATTGTGTCTCTTTCGAAGAGTCCAATGAATACTATTTGATAAATTAATAATGAACCCATGAATTATTACAACTAAAACACATGAATTTCACAACTACACCTTCACGAACTTACAACCTAAGAATCTCTTGAAGAAGAAGAACTAGTCATTCTTACAACCTTTTGTCTTGATTTCTTCACTCTTCTACACCTTCTTCTACTTTCAAGATTTCAGCTTCAACTATATGGTGTTGTGCAGGAAAATGGTGGAAATTCAGACACCAACTCCCACCTATGAAACACAACTTTTATGATACTTTTGGTTGGAATCTAGATGCAACAAAGTTGTCAAATGTTAATAAATCTTTTGATCAGGTGTTCAAATTTTGTTCAACTAATTTTTGAAGAAGACAGACAACTAATTGTGGGAGAGTAATATCTCCCCCCAAATTCCTTTTTTTTTTTTGATGAATTTGAATGTAAAGTTGGGTTTGTATACATGCGATGTGAACATTTAGGACCGGTTTATAAAATGGATAATCAGGATCGATAAAAAATCTTATATTTCATAACTCGACAAAAATTTTAACTCACAAAAATCCACAATCTGAGAGCAAGCTTTTTTCTACTGGTTCTCAATTTTGTTAGTCCTACTATACATTTGAATATGGTAATTAATATATTAACTTCTGATTTCTTAACTTTTTTTTTTGGATTAATTAAAGGGGTGTTTGGGTGAGCTTATAAATATTTAAAAAGTGTTTATAAGATCTTAAGAGTTTATAAGATTCTAAAAAATGTTTGGCTAAATTTTTAAAATAAGATTTTATTTTAGGAGCTTATAAGATGTAAAGAATTTATAAGTTTTTTTTTTTTTTTTTTAAGTAGGAGGATCCCAACTTATTTTTAAAATAAGAGCTTATTTTTCAAAATATATTAAATTTGATCATTAAAATTACACAAATATCTTTACTAACATCTTATAAGCTCCACCATCTTATTTATCTAAACATTTCAACAACTTATTTTTAACTTAAATTAAACATCTTATAAAGTTTAAAAACATCTTATAAGATATAAGATTATAAACTCTAAAAATAAGTTTAATCAAACATCCCTAAATAGAGTGCAGTTCGAAACAGAGATTGTACAGTGTAAAAAAACTTTGGATTTTTTTTTTTCCTTTTATTTTATGGTTCTATTTGTTGGCACACTGTCCAAATTCCAAGACTCCCACTAGCTGTATTAATTGAGACCAGAAATGAGAAAAGGAACCATTTCTCAAACATAAAAAAAAAAAAAAACGATTATAATGAGCTTAAAATGGTTTTATTTAAATGAACTAATTAAATTCATGGAAGTCACTTTAGATTTTATTTTCTTTATTATAAAAAAAAACTTAATACATTTTGAAAATGACTTAGATTTTTTCTTTTTCTGGACCCAACAAAGTTAATAAGAAGTCGAAAAGTAGAGGATGATAGGATCATAATGAGGCAATTATGAGAATAAAACAAGAAAAAGATAAACTATAAATCTTGTTTTTTTTGGGCTATAATAATTGGAAAAATTATATCTGCAATTCTTTTTATTTTTTATTTTTTTTGGTTTTTAACAATGTAATGAAAACAGTTCTTTGAACAGGTATTGTGGAATGTGGATGCTCTAATTTCAGTCTTTACATCTTTGTGTGTATATATATATATATATATATATATATATATATATATATATATAGTTAATAAAATCATTGATGTATAAAATAGTATGAATTATAAAAGAAGGTAAAATGCCTTTTTATTTTAAGGAAAATGTCATTTAATAGAGATACCCAGAAGCTACCTTTTGCAATTTTCTTATTTGATGAAGGTAAATTGCATTTAAAATCTTGTACACTACATTATATTATTCTTTTTATTTTTTAAATTCTTGAAAATTTCAAACAAACATCATGTATATAAAAAATAATTTGTTAATATCTACGTTCCGATTTAAGTAAACAACTCATGGCCATTTTGAACTGTCATTATATCATATGTATAAAATAAAATCATTAAAATATAAAATAGAATTGAATTATAAAAGAAGGTAAAATGCCTTTTTTAAAAAAGGAAAATGTCTTTTAATAGAGAACCCCAAAGGCTACTTATTGCAATTTTCCTATTTGATGAAAGCTAAATTACATTTGAAATCTTGTAACACTAAATTATATATATTTTTTATTCTTTGAATTATTGAAAATTTCAAACAAGCATCATGTATATAAAAAATAATTTGTATATCTAAGTTTGGGTTCAAGTAAACAACTCATGGCCATTTTGAATTGTCATAGTAGGTAATCGAACTAAAAATTAATCAGAAAAATTTAATTACATGATTAAAAGTAAAAAAAATTTAAAAAATTGCATAACCCGTTTATATTACTTTTCTTTTTAGATAAATCTACTTACCATATATAATAATGCTTTAACCTAAAATTAAAATTTAAATACTCTAAATAGATTTTTGTTCCAGACGGGTCAGAGGGGACAGAAAATGAAAGTATGGGACAAATTTTGAAACAAAAACCTTTGGGGACCAAATTGAAAATATCAAAAAGTTTTGTGGGCCTAAACAGCATTTCTCCTTTTTATTTGTCCTTGTGCAAGAGATATTTCAACCAAAAAGCTTCGATCTTTTTTGCTGAATCGGTCTCACTTTTTTGTTGCCATCTTACTCGCTTATAAAAACCCACCAGTAGTGTAGAAAACTCCATTCAGCCTTTCATTTTGCTTCATTCAAGCACAATATCTCATCAGATAAGGTCCAGGTTTTTTTTTTCTTGTCCTTTTAATCTGTTCACTTCTGCATCTTACATTTTTCAGTGTGATTTCATTGCATGTTGCAGACAATAAAATTCTGGGATTTCTCAATTTTTTGTTTGGTTTCAAGAATCTGATTTTTCTTTTCTGCAGAATTGTTATGGACGTATGGTATATGGCATGATTTTTCTTTTCTGCAGAATTGCTGCATGTCTAATTTAAGAGAACGGTGTTGGTTTTTTTTTTTTTTTTTGTTGTTCTTTATTTGTGAGAATGATGATTGTTTTTTAGTTTATTTGATTATTGCATGTCCTTGGTATCAGATTGTGGGGGCTTTCATTTTGTTGTTTGCAGTGTGTTTGAGTTTGCCGAAATAGGAATTTTATGCCAAAATCATTTTGTGGTTGTGTTTTGATCTTTATCATCAGATACTTAGAAGAATGGGATAAAATGGAAATACATTGGAGGCTAATTATTTGGGATTTTGGGTAATAAATGGCTAGTGTTGAGCATTGAAACTCGATCTCATCGTATATAGCTTTAACACTACTCAAGCTTTGGATCTCATATTCATTATTGTAGTGTTGTAATTTTTCATCTTCAGAACAAATTGTTAAAGGGCTTGATTCCATCGCCATTGTAAATCATAAGGTAGAGGGTGGGATGCTTTGTGTTTTGGCAATTTATTTCGTTCCATTCAATTCAAGACAAATATGTTTCATATGCATTGAAATTCATCATGTTTAAGTATCAGAAACACGTTTTGCACTCATTATAATTCCGAGTAAGGTATCCCTGTCTTTTATACGTTATTACTTATGTGATAGCTTACATTCTGATCAAAATTATTCGATTATCTCTTCTGATGCAGTAGTTCTTACCTAATTCTATTTTGCATCTAAAAGGATGGCATATAGTGTCTTGAAGAATGCTTAAAAGATAGAACAAACAATGGAATTTTATCACTGCAATTAACATTTTTTTCTTCTATTTTGCTTCATCTCATTGATGCTAGTTTTCATGTGTTTGTAATTGATTTGATTTGATCTGCTAATAACTTGCAACTTTGTTCGATCATTTTGAATTCGTTTCACCAGAGATGGCGTCTATGCAGACTAGTTTGGCATCAACTGTTTGCAACAACAGAAATTCCTCTGCTTCGGTGAAATTCTTGAATAGCTCGTTCCTGCATGGAACTGATGTGAATGGACAAGTTGCTAGCCTAAGGAGAAAGGATGTTTTCTCTGCTTCTTTTTCGGGCCCCAAAGCCACATTGACATTTGATCCCCCGTCTACCAATGTGGAGAAAGTCAAGCAAAGAAAGCACACTGTTGACCCTAATGCTCCCGATTTTCTCCCACTTCCATCCTTCGAAGAGTGCTTCCCTAAAAGCACTAAAGAATACACGTGGGCCGTTTTTCTAATTCACTATTCATGCTGTTTGCTTTTTCTCTATGTATTAGCATCATGATAATATTGCTTGCAGGGAGGTCATTCATGAGGAATCTGGTCATTTGCTGCGGGTCCCATTTAGGCGTATCCACCTCTCTGGCGATGAGCCTCATTTTGATACCTATGACACCAGTGGCCCTCAAAACATCAGCCCACAAATCGGTAGTTTTATTAGCATTCAAAATGTTCCAAACTGGGATGATTTAGTATTCCTTTCTCTATCTTAGATTTCAAGAATGAGTAAGTGTTACCTTGATAAGCTTTAGATTGCATTTGCTTTTCGAACAGGACTTCCAAAGTTGAGAAAGGAGTGGATTGACAGACGAGAAAAGTTGGGTGGATCAAGGTATACTCAGATGTTCTACGCGAAGCAGGGAATCATTACCGAGGAGATGGCGTACTGTGCTGCTCGTGAAAAGCTCGACCCAGAATTTGTTCGGTCAGAGGTTGCTCGTGGTCGAGCAATCATCCCATCCAACAAGAAGCACCTCGAGTTAGAGCCAATGATAGTTGGACGCAATTTCTTGGTGAAGGTGAACGCGAACATTGGCAATTCAGCAGTTGTAAGCTCAATCGAGGAAGAAGTCAACAAACTTCAGTGGGCCACAATGTGGGGTGCTGACACAATTATGGACCTCTCAACGGGTCGTCACATCCATGAAACTCGGGAGTGGATCCTCCGTAACTCAGCTGTACCTGTTGGCACAGTGCCCATATACCAAGCCCTGGAAAAGGTGGATGGCATTGCTGAGAATCTCACCTGGGAAGTATTCAGGGAAACGCTGATTGAACAAGCTGAGCAGGGCGTCGATTACTTCACGATCCATGCTGGAGTCTTGCTCCGTTACATCCCACTGACAGCTAAGCGGATGACAGGGATCGTTTCGCGTGGTGGATCCATTCATGCAAAGTGGTGCTTAACTTATCACAAAGAAAACTTTGCTTATGAACATTGGGATGATATACTAGACATTTGTAATCAGTATGACATTTCCTTGTCTATTGGTGATGGTTTGAGGCCCGGTTCCATATACGATGCCAATGATACTGCGCAGTTTGCAGAACTCTTGACTCAAGGAGAATTGACTCGTCGAGCTTGGGAAAAGGATGTTCAGGTAATTTTACACTGTGTTTCATATAATGTTAAAGATTAAGAAATTGCACATTAACTACTTGGGAATTTAGGGGTGTAAACGAGTCAAGTCGAGTCAAATATTGTCATTTGCTCGAGTCGACTCGATACCTGAATAATATTTATAAAATAACTTAAATTCCCTAAAAATATGATTAAAATTTGGAAATAATGTAAATAAATAAACAACCGAGGGCAAAATGGTAAATTTAGCATATGCTCGAACAAATTCGCAAGCTTGTCGAGTTGAGTATATATATGCTCGAGCTTGATTATGTTCAAGCCTATTTCGATTTTTTTCCAAGTCAATCTCAAGTACCTCACGAGTTGTATTATCTCATTTACACTCCTACTCGGGATTATTTGTCATAGACTAAGGTTATATTATATGTCTTTCAGGTCATGAACGAAGGGCCCGGCCATATTCCGATGCACAAGATTCCGGAGAATATGCAGAAACAGTTGGAATGGTGCAACGAGGCGCCTTTCTACACTCTCGGGCCTTTGACAACCGACATTGCCCCTGGATACGATCATATAACCTCAGCCATCGGAGCAGCCAACATTGGTGCTCTAGGGACAGCACTTCTCTGTTACGTGACTCCTAAAGAGCATCTCGGTTTGCCTAATCGGGACGACGTAAAGACGGGAGTCATATCATACAAAATAGCCGCCCATGCTGCTGACCTGGCAAAACAACACCCCCTTGCTCAGGCTTGGGACGACACTCTAAGCAAGGCAAGATTTGAGTTCCGATGGATGGATCAGTTTGCTTTGTCGTTGGACCCCATGACCGCCATGTCCTTCCATGATGAAACCCTACCGTCCGACGGTGCTAAAGTGGCGCATTTCTGCTCCATGTGTGGGCCCAAGTTTTGCTCGATGAAGATCACCGAGGATGTGAGGAAGTACGCCGAGGAGCATGGCTATGGAAATGCGGAAGAAGCAGTCCAGCATGGTATGGATGCTATGAGTGCCGAATTCTTAGCTGCCAAGAAAACTGTCAGTGGAGAACAACATGGTGAAGTTGGGGGTGAAATCTACTTACCAGAAGAGTACGTAAAATCCATCACGACTTGAAGGTTAGTACAAATTCATATGAAATGTGTACAATAAATCGTCTCCCATGCAACCCCGGATCAAGATTTAAGCTCGTTTATTGCAGGTGTTTCTTCATGGTGAAGATAATAAACTCCGAGATATGACCCACTATCTCGAAGCTATAATGCATGGCTAGCCAAGATGAAGCTATAATACATGTTTAGCCACTTCAAGTGTTAGGTAAGTAAAAGTAGCTTGAAATATGTCGATCATCTTAAGAGGACATTGTTATCTTGATCATGTTTGAATAAGCTTGATTGACAGTAATAAAAACGGTTTTCTTTGGATGGTTTCTTCGTTTTATCTGTTGATTGATGAAAAACGCACCGGGGGTGTCTGTATCTGGTCCAGAGTGGGGCTGTTTTGGGCCAAGACTCGGACCGATCGGGCTGAGAAAGTCCCTTCGAACCTGAACAGGATAATGCCTGCGTAGGGAGTGTGCTCTTCTTTGTTTTTCACAGGGTTGAAGATTCAATGCACTGTTCCAGCTATCTGCTCCCTTCTTTGGTAGTTCATGTCTATTACATACTGTTTTTCTTATTTTAGTTTAACAATTAAATTATGTTTGGAAATAATTGTGTTTATACTGTTGTGCAATATAGTGTTGTTATTGTGTCTGATATTGGTTCATTGCTTTTCTTTTTCTTTTCTGGAAAGACTAATACCCAAAAGAAGAGAGAATGAAAAAAAAGAAAGTAATATAAAAGAAATTAAAAGAGAAAAACAAAAGGAAAATAAGATGTATGTCGTATTTGTAGAGTTTAGGTAAGGAAGAATCATTTAATGCAAGCATGAATACAGAACTTGGTAATATTGAATTCTAATAATTAATTAAAGATAGTATTTGTTAAAAATTGGGTGTTACACAATGAGCTCATGAAACAACTAGAGCAATTCCAACAATTTTTCTATTTTAGTGTTAAATCTAGTTTCTACACTATATTAGCATCTACTAGTTTCAGTATCTTATTATTCTTCTTTTTTTTTTGGTCTTTATCATATTATTCACTTGTAAGGTAAACAAAATAAACTGAATTATGAGATGGTCACTTTATGATTTGCATTAAGAGAGTTAAATAAGCCACAAATAAGTAAGACTTCAATCACAATCATGACGAAGAGAGATTGTGAGGGACGAATCTAGTATCTTGTCTAAACGCTTAACACATAAAATATAAGGCTTACTTTTACTTAGCAACACAGTTGGCAATAAATAGCAATATCACATATTTTATTTTGCACAAGTTCTTGAGATTTAACATATTACATATAACATTTTCTTTCTTTCTTTCCTAAATTTTATATCTATGAAAATAGCCTTGAAGAAACTAAAATTTATTTATATACAAATCCCCATTCACAAGATTGTGAAGATGTCCCCCTTCTTTATACAGCAACTTGAGCTGCAGCTAGCCTTGCAATAGGCACCCTGGAAAAATATAAATAGATTTGGATACGAGAATCATGAATTTTTGACAACAAAACAAGCAGAAAATAACATGATATTACCTAAAAGGAGAGCACGAGACGTAATCAAGTCCCGCCTCTGCAAAGAAGGCAACGGAAGAAGGCTCCCCGCCATGCTCTCCGCATATTCCAACCTAAATCGTTTCATATTCATATAGTTAGTCAAGCTCGATACAAAAAACGTGAAAACAAAGATGATTAATTTACGAAAATAACCTTGAGGCTTGGTCTAGCAGCCCGGCCTCTCTCAGTTGCTATCTTAACAAGCTGACCGACACCCTTCTGATCAAGTACCTGATATCCACACGTACAGATCATTAGTATTCAAAAAGACGAAACTCAAGTAGCTTTGATAGATCAATAGTACAAGAATTTGAGCAACCTCGAAGGGGTCATTTTGGAGAATGCCCTTGGCCAAGTATACGGGAAGAAACTTCCCTACGTCGTCTCTGCTGTATCCGAACGTCATTTGTGTGAGATCATTAGTTCCGAACGAGAAAAACTCCGCTTCCTTCGCAATCTTCACACGAAACCCCATAAAGTCAAAAATATCAATCTCTTCCAACCCAGACACAATTTTTTACCACATACCTCATCGGCTACTAAAGCAGCCCTAGGAACTTCAATCATGGTGCCAACTTTATAGCTCAATGTTGTCGCCATCTCCAAGAACACCGTCTTTGCAACCGCTCGTATAAGACGCACCTGATGACCGAGTTCCTGGACCCCACAACGCAAAAATATTAAAACACGTTCATGATGGATACATAGTTTGTTATTACATCCAAAAACAGGGGTTAAAACAGAGGTTGAAACAGGGGAATTTGATCAAGACATGCCTGAGGTGTTCCTACAAGAGGAACCATGATCTCTGGAAGAACTGAGACACCCTGATTGGTTAGTGAGATTGCTGCCTGAAATATCGCACGAACCTGCATTTCAGACAGCTCAGGGTACGATATTCCAAGCCTGTATTGTCCAAGGAAATAGAATCAGATCAATGAATTTAAGACGAGATGTATATAAGACAAGATGTATTATACCTGCATCCGCGAAATCCAAGCATGGGATTCACTTCAGACAACTTCTCGATCCTCGAATAAACTTCTTCTTCAGTTGTACCGGTATCACTGGTTAGCTCCTTAACAATCTGATCTATGTCTCCTTCAGGCAAGAACTCATGTAGTGGAGGGTCTAGAAGTCGGATTGTCACTGGCAGACCTAAAAAACGAAGAACCAGAAAATGATACTTTGTTTTTACTATCTCAAACGAGCATTTGTAGGGACAGGACATACCATCCATAGCACGGAAAATCCCCTCGAAATCAGCTCGTTGATAAGGCAACAACAAATCCAAAGCAGCCTTTCTCTGTTCAACTGTAACTGCCATTATCATCTTTCTTACAGCCTTAATCCTCTCATCAGAAGCAAAGAACTGACAAACAGAAGACTCATAAACAATGTGTAATAGAATGATTCTTGAAAAAACCAAGGAAACAAACTAACCATGTGTTCTGTTCTACATAAACCGATCCCTTCGGCTCCATTGTTTCGAGCAGTGACGGCATCTTCAGGCGTATCAGCATTCGCCATAACCTGTTATAATCTCCAAACATGAATTACTACAAATCATTCGCTTCTGTTTGTACCTTGTGAACCGTTAAAAGTACCTTGATTCGCCTAATCTCGTCTGCCCAAGACATGAAGGTCTCTAGATCCCCAGTCATGGCCGGAGGAGCAAGCGGCTGTTTGCCTAAGATTACTTCACCGGTGGAGCCATTAAGCGAGATCCATTCTCCTTCTCGTACTAGTTTGTCTCCAATCGAAACCACCTAAGAAATCGTTAAAAAAATCACATGTCAATAGTCCTATTATATCTTTACTTGCAAGGTATGTATTTATGTGACTATGCCTATAGGCTACTAAACTACCTTCTCGGAATCATTGACACGTATATCGGAGCAACCGGAAACGCAGCACTTGCCCCAACCACGAGCTACCACGGCTGCGTGTGACGTCATGCCTCCTCGGGCAGTCAAAATTCCGACAGCTGCATGCATGCCTCCAACATCCTCCGGACTTGTTTCAGTTCTTACCTAAAATTATGTTGTTGGTGAAAACAATGTTCTAAAAATTGGGTTATGCTATGCCTGCACCTACCCGTACTGATTTTATCAGTAAAATGGTGTTGTTCTTATTGGATTATAGAATTCCATCAAACAATTAACATTTAGATAAAGACACTAAATCAACAAATTAAGAAATACAGATAAAAAAGTATATATGAGTATAATCATATTTTATTTATATTAGATGCTCGACTAGCACCTAACGAATTTAAAGTAAGAAAGGAGATGATGGATTAACATACGAGGATAACGGTCTTTCCTTGAGCATGCCACGACTCGGCATCTTCAGCGCAGAACACAACCTGTCCGACAGCTGCACCAGGGGAGGCAGGCAAGCCCTTGGCTATGACAGAGTCTTTGTAAGAAGATGGATTCTCAAACTATGAACAAAACAGGTGATGAGTTTCGAGTCTAGCAAACAAGACATGAATAATCGAATGAATCCGCCATTGATGCACCTGTGGATGAAGAAGCTGATCCATATGTTGAGGCTCCACCATTTTCATAGCTTGTCTAGTTTCAACCAGTCCTTCTTCCACCATCTCCACCGCTATCCTCACCGCACCTTTACCCGTTCGTTTCCCTGATCGACATTGCAACATCCATAGCCTTTCTTCTTGCACCGTGAACTCAATATCCTGCATCAAGGGTAAACACTGTTTTGTTATGTTCTGTTAGTTTAACTTTTTTTTCTTATCCTACTTTACCAATTTTGTTAGTTACCATCATGTCCTTGTAATGTCTCTCCAATATCTCACAGTTTTGGACCAACTCCTTGTAAGCTTCCGGCATGCACTTCTGCATGACTTCCAACTCCTCCGGCGTTCTAATCCCAGCAACAACGTCTTCTCCCTGAGATAACACGATATCAGTACGGAGCGAAAAACGAGCATAAAAAGCATTGACAAAAGAGAGGAAAAAGACCTGAGCATTGATCAGAAACTCTCCATACAGCTTCTTTTCACCAGTGCTAGGATTCCTAGTGAAGAGAACACCTGTTCCTGATGTGTTTCCCATGTTTCCAAACACCATACACTGAATGTTCACCGCCGTTCCTTTCAGCCCCGTTATCTGGTTAATGCTTCGATATTTTATAGCCCGAGGACTATCCCACGAGTCGAAAACTGCCTTCACTGCCAATTCCAGCTGCTTTGTTGGATCTATATATGCACATTAAACATTAATATATTTAGTGAAAATACAATCTTTTACATCATTTCCAGGATTATTACATACCTGATGGGAAGTTTTCACCCCTGGCTTCAAGATAAACACCTTTGTATTCTTCAACAACTTCTTTCAGGTCAGAGGCTGTTAGATCTGTATCAAGCTTTATGCCTTTTGCATACTTCATCTTTTCCAGCTTTTCCTCAAACAGAGAATGTGGAATCCCCATAACCTTCATCAAACCCACCATTATTGTACTTCAATATCAGGGAAAATTGCAATTTTCGTCCTATAACTTAGAATTTTTTTTTTTTTCCACGTAGTTTAATTTTAGTCATCTAGTAGTTAATTTTTTTTTTCTTTTTCCAATATTCATCCGATTTTGCTAGGAACATTGATTTTTGTCATATGTGAACGCTGAAGTTGCTGACATGAATTTTTCAATTCCAGCATCCATTGAAGTAGAAATTAACATTTTGAACAAAATCGAATAAAATTTGAAATATGCAATCGGTCCGTGGCTGAAAACTTTACCGAACCGGAAAAAACCAAAAATCATCTTTTTCAAATCACTCAATTCAGTTCGATTTTCTCTTATTTCTAGTGCAAATTGGTGAATTTGATCTAAAACTGAACTACACCGAAATCTTTTAATTTTGATAAATCAAACCGAACGGAACTGAAAATGAGTTTTTTCCTGAATATTAATACAAATTGTTTACTTCAACACAGAATGAAGAGCTTACCACATTTCCAAACATGTCGAGAAACCTTCTATAGGAGTCGTATGCAAATCGGTCGCCACTCTTAGCAGCTAGAGCAGCAACCACGTCGTCATTGAGACCAAGGTTCAGCACTGTGTCCATCATTCCGGGCATGGATATCTACATGCAAAGAAGGCATCTTCAATCAAGTTTACAATTATATGATATTCATATCCACAACACGAACAGGACTCACAGCAGCTCCTGATCTAACGGACAGGAGAAGTGGCCTCGATGGATCACCAAGAAAAGCTCCCATGTCCTCTTCGACTATCGCCAAGCCTTGGATGATCTCTTCCCATAGTCCTGGTGGAAGCTTCTTCCCTACTTGCTGATACTCTTGACAGGCCTCTGTCGAGATTGTCAGCCCAGGCGGCACTGATAACCCGATGCTCGCCATCTCAGCCAGGTTTGCACCCTTGCCGCCCAGCTGATTCACACATGACGTGTATTAAAAACAATCAAATATGACATTGAATAAGATTGCACTAACATGTTCATATTCATTGCCATGCAAAAAAAGACAACATATTTAATAAAAGAAGAGAAAAAGATTTCACAAATTAACTTACCAAGGATTTCATGTTCTTGTTCCCCTCACTCCTTCCTTTGCCAAAGGTGAAGACCCTCTTTTTTTTTTTTTTTAAAACATTAAAATGCATTAGTATAAATTAAGCTATAAATATGTTTAGAAAAAATTGCAAGAAACTATATGAACTACCTTCATGGTGTCTGAAATTAAAGCAAAGGAAACCAAACAAATTTCAGGCAATGAAAGTTTCAAACACAACCGTGAGATTTAAGGATGCATGTTTTGTCTCATATTTATAGATGTAATAAAGCACCAAAAATTAATAAAAGGACACGTGGATTATACATATTTCCACGTGGGATTTTGCTGATGAGGGGCTCAGTAGTTGAGGCTATCTTTATTGATCCAAAATATAGCACCAAATTCAACTATCTTTGTCCTCTTCCTCTGCTGTTTTATTGTTATCTTCTTGTAATGTGTGCAATATATTTGGTCTGATCCCCTATTTCAAATAATATTTTTGTTTTATTCCTAAATTATTGATATACCATTAAATTTGAATTATACACGTAATATATATTAATGATGTCGAAATAGTCGATCGGAAATATAGCACCAAAGATTTAATCATCTAGGTGGTCCTATTCAATTGCTGTTTTGTTGTTCAAATTGGATTTTCTATTTCAAGTTTGGTGTTTCATCTTATATTTTATTACTTTTTAGTTTATATTATATATACGTCAAATGTAAAAATGACATCTCCAATTTACACATAATATGAATTAAAAATAATGAAATATAAGATGAAATATCAATTTAAAATAGAGGATCCGTTAATTTATTGCTAAGTTAATAAATTTACTGCTTGTAAAGTGTGCACATAAATTCCACCTAGGAGACTTATGACTTATGAGAGCCTTTTTTTTTTCCAAATTATATTTATTAGATATATTAACAATTTAATTTTACATGTATAAGTAAATTGGAAATAAAGAGAGAGAAAATAAAATACTATTTAGAAAATCGTTACACTCTCATTTATCTTATAATGTCGCGTTGTATATCAATTTATTATTATTATTATTATTATCATTATTATTATTGTTGTTATATCTGAGAGTTATCTTTATTGGTTGAAAAATCAAACAATTCAACTATTTTTGTCCTGCTCCTTTGTTTTGAAAGGTGATTAAAAGAGTAGGTTCTGAATTTTATGCTGTATTTTAATATTCGTGTATATTATATTATTATTCTATATATTTACTCTATGTTGATAATACTGAAATAGTTGATGAAATGTTATTAATTTCTTTTGTCCTATAAACGTAGATTTGCTGGATTTTTTTCAAGATTGTGAGAATGCTTTTTATTTCATTAGTGAACATCATATAATTATAATAATAGATGTTACTACGATCACCTTCACATGATAAGGTAATTATGCAATAAGATGTATTGGTAATATAAAATATTATACTCATATATCAAAATTTTAAGCATTTGGATTCTCGAGTTCAATTTTCTTTGTTAAAACTCATTAAAAATCCACACAAATACTAATACAAAATTTATTATATTGTTGGAGGAAACTGAATGAAAAGAATAATTAAACGTAAATTAATAATAGAATTAATGGATATTCTAAATATAATTATTCATATATGTTTACACTTTAATTAAAATGTAAATGCATTAATTGATGATTTGTTTATTTGTGACTTTTTTCCAGATCAAAGATCAGATTAATAATATCAAATTCGAAATAAAGATCAAAACGAAATTCATAGAAGACACAAATATATGATTTTAAATAAAAAAAAAATGAATACAAAAATATGGTGTATATATGGGTTCATGTGGCTAACCTTTTTAGTGGTGGGCGTGGGGCCCGAAACAGGAGTGAGTAAGGCGTTTGCAGGCTCTGATCTTCTTCTGGGCTCAGGTTTTGTGAGCCCACTTGGCTCGATCCTCGAACCATCGCACCGAGTGGCTCGAGCCCACCTGGACCACCGGCTCATGCGCGGGTGCACCCTCAGATGATCAATCTGATCTCCATATTTTTTCTTGAGAATTCTTCTTGTGTACACAATATCATTTGCTGTGGATCTTATCATTATGTCTTTCACTATTGAAGACATCTAACACAATTTTAAGAAAATAAAAATCAAATGGTTAGTATTTGTTTCAGAAATCAAGATCTTTTATTAGTGTATAAACAAATTTAAAAAATACATCACCTTGCTTAGATGATATGAGTTGTGGAATTTAAAACCAAAAAAATAAAAATATAAAGAAAATGAAATAAGTGTGTGATGTTAGTGTGTGTAGTTTTGGTTGAAGATGAGAGCTTTGAAGCCCAAAAAAATGGCGGTTGGTGATTTTGGATTGATTTATAAGGTGGAAAATGAGTGGACAATAAACTCTAAAACATGTTTTTTTTATTTTTTATTTTATTTTTGAAAGTATTATAGCAACAAGTTATGGCGCTAAAAGTTGCTTCTTTTAATAATGGTTTGACTTGGAAATAAATGAAATCCAACAAAATTTTCGAGTATTTTGTGCGATATATATATATGTTTTATTTATGTGTATGTATAATATACATGATAATATATATATAATATAATATATATGTGTTTTATTTATTTGTATGTATAATATACATGATAATTAAATGGGTTAATTCAATTCTGAATCTATATATAAGATAATTTTCATTTTTTAATAATTAATTATTCGTTTTCCTAATTTTGGTTATTTATGTTTTGATGTTTTGTTAATTTTAATTCAATTTTGATGGATATTTTCAAAACTGCTAACGTAGCCATCAAAAATTAGTGTGGTAGCCAAATCTAACAATCATAAAAACGAATTTGAAAATTTCAATTAAAATTAGATTAAAATTAATAAAATTTAAAATATAGATGCTCAAATTTAAAAAATACGTATTTAATTATTAAAAAATGAAAACAAAAATATATCTTAAAAGATCAAAATTAATTTATGTATTATATTTGGTACCCATTTATTAATATATACAATCATTATGTGTATAATGAATAATGATAAATTGATAATATAACATGTCTATTGGAATATAGCAAATATCCAAATTAATAATTTTCTTTTTCTTGTCTTTTGAGAATGTCCAAGTTGTTTGAATTACCTATACCCATTTATGGGCTTCTATTTTCTCTCATGGCACACATATCAAGACCAAATGAAATCTTTATATAATTTTAAAACGATACTGAAAATGAAAACGAAATATTTTCCTAGAGTACTGCAAAAGGTAAGGAATGTTTGAGTTTATTTTGGATATTTTAGAATGATCAGAAAATAGATGTTAAATGTGATGTGCAATATGTATGTTTTAGAAAGAAAAAAAACCATATAGGGTAGAGATGAAAACCATTTTTATAAATTGTAAAGAATAGGTGTATTTGAAATATACACAAAACTAAGTTTTATTTTATAATTCTCTCTTAATGGGGGCAAATTTATTCATGATATAAGATAAAGTGTGGGAGGTTAATACAAAGTAAGACAAATTTTTACATAAGGGTGCAAAGTTTTATAAACAGATGATATAATAAAAATATAAGGAAAAACTACATATATCATTTTTCAAAATCCAAATGAAGCGATTAATAAATTAAATTTATCCCTACTATACACGAAACATGAAAAAATTTATCTAACAAGTTTTACATATGAGACATTTGGAATAAGCCAAAAAAAAAAAGTTTTGGAAGAGTTTGAAATGACATTTTTCATAAAATTGTAATGCTATCGAATTTTTTATATCGTTTTACCTTAAAACAAAAAACCACTATTCCAATTAATTAAAATATGAAATTGAATCATGTACAATTTTATTAACTTATCAATTATATAACAAAGTACATTATTAAGGTTAAGATTCAAAAAAAAAATCATTATATTTTGGAATTAATCATTGATCATGCTATTCTAGGACAACATGAGTCTAATGCTTTAAATTATTTTATTTTTTTAAATGGGCTTTGGCAAAATATTACTACTTTTTTTTTTCAATTTGTCTTTTGTTTTTGTTATATGAAAATGAAAATTATATATATATATATATATATATTATCCTCAATTATTGTTAATAAATAATGGGTGGTGATAGCTTTCCAAATAAGAAAGAATTTAAATGGAAAATAGTGTTTAAGTAGGACCAATTTTTATTAATGCTAGAATATTCAGTCTGGTCTATTAGTCATGACACGTGGCATAGTTGTGCGCACACAGTTGAGAGAGTAGTGTGAGCCCATCTTTCTCCAATCTTATCTCTCACACAACGCTTGTCTCACCAATAAATTAATTTCAACAATTATTTTTTTAAATGATAAATAATATCAGACTCTCACCAATAAATTATTCCAACAATATATATTTTTAAATGATAAATAATATTAGACTCTTGTGAAATCACTTTATGAATGTAATCTTTTAAAATTGGTCAACCAGTAATAAATAATTCACAAATTAAATATTAATTTGTGAAAATGAATTTAGATTGTGGATAACAAGTTTCAATCTCACAAAATTACAATTGTATGTTTTTTTTATATAAGTTTTTGTGATTATTGTTATGTTATTTAGCTCATTAAAAAAATTCTTTTTGCTTTGTTATTTTTCATAATTTTATTAATCGATCCTCTCTATATATTAGGAAACAAAATTATCATGCCATAAAGTTGTTCCCATGAGATTAATGAATTCTTTTTCTTCTGAAATATATTAATTATAATATTCATTTTTATATGCTCTTCCTTTTTTTTTTTTCCTCATATGTAATAGATAGAAATCTAGTGATGTTAAAAAACTAACTAAAAATGAGAGGAAAAAGAATAGATTTTTCCCCAATTGTGTAACACAAAAGGATATAATTTTATTGTCAATTTTTTCCATAATTAAAATGATAGGAAAAATGATTTTTAAAATAAAATAAAATGTGGTAGCCTTTCATTTAGGTGTCTTTTCATCTAAAAGAACCCACCACAGTCAATTAAATTGTTCCACTTTTTGGATGTTCTCTTCACAATTGTTTTTGCATTTTTGGATATGTTATGTTCTAGTCACAAGTTTAAGATTTGAACAGCCTAATAATAATTAGAAAATTAGCTTTATCAATCAAGAAGAATTTAAATCCAAAAAGAATTGTTGACCCTTTTATAGTTTTGTGTTGGCAAACTACACTAAGTTTTTACCAGTAATTGTTTGGTCAAAAAGAAAAACATTTTAAAAATATATACATCATCATGGATGAAAGTGTAACTGTATTTTGCATATATATGACCAGAAAATACTTATATTTAATGCTTTTTTTAAAAGATATAATATCGAAATGTATTTAGTATATCCCAAAAAAAGAAATAAATTCCTACTATTTATTCGTGGGCTTGACCAATCCCTTACCTGGTCGATTTTATTGAGCCTCCAGCATCCTTTTTGGGCCTTGAGCCCAAATTGTCTGAAGTTGGGCCAAGGCACAACAATATATTTAATATCACCTTTTCTTTTTTAAAAGAAATGAGTAATATTTTTTTAATATATTTAATATTTACTCCATCCATTTCAAAATAAAAATTATTTTAGAAAAAAAAATATCTAAAAAATCATTATCGTTAGGCTATATTTATCGGTGGAAATGACGCCCACGACATAGTAAGAAGCAAAAAAAAAAAATGTAATTAATATTCATGACCAAGGTTGTGGCATGACCTTGATTATGAGATTTTGGTTACTCAATTATGATGATACGTATCATTGTATGATTCATCGAGTGTATTTTATTTAGATAATTACAGATTTCGATTTATTCACTTAAAAAAAATTTATACACCAAAATTCATAAAATAAAATTTTCTATAAATAGATACCAATATTGATATATTTTGGATTACAATCTCATACACTCTCTTTTCTGTCGAATCTATTTTCTCTTCCAACTTGCAACAAAAATCTAAATGTTTATCATTTTCTACATGGATCAAAATCAGCCCAATTATTCTCACTACTCCCAAAATCATCCAAATTCTCAAAATGATGAATCATTTTTTAATACTATTGATTCTCAATTTTCTCAATATTATCAAAATTTTCAATTTACTTCAAATTTGAACCAAGTTCCTATCTTTAAACAAGTTCAAAGATCGGAAAATATCACTTGCGATTTGTTCGGAGAAAAAAAGAAAAAAGTGACAAAAATAAGGTGATATGTTAAAGAAGATGTTGTATTAATGTCATCTTGGTGTTTCATCAGTGAAGATGACATGGTTGGCAAAAATCAAAAGATCTCAAAAGTGTAGGAACGAGTACATACTATGTACGAAGAAGCTTGAAGAGAAAATCCGAAGGAGATAAATGAAAGAAATATAGAAATGATGAGAAGTCGTTTTAGACGAATTATTGAAAATTGCAACAAGTGATTGGAAGCATCCAAGGAAGCACATAGACGATATAGAAGTGGAATGAGTCAAGGGGATATTGAGAAAGAAGCTCATGAAATTTATTATGTTGAACATAAACACAAGTTTATAGATTTGGTTGTGTTTAATGAAGTTCTAAGTAAATATGTGAAGTGGTAAATAAATTTCGATTGTGCTCCAACTCGTCCCCATGCTGAAGATGAAAAGGGTAATGAAGAAAGTGGTGGCAACTCAAAGAGATCAAAAATCAGTGAAGAAGGACAGTATTCCAACCCCACTATTCAAGAAACTCCAGATAGCGTCAGTTCAACTATCTCACGTCCTATAGGTAGAGATAAGGCGGAAAAAAAGAAAAAGGTAAGGTGGTGTCAGATGAATTTGCTGAACAAATTCGTGCAATGAGAATCACTAGAGAAACTGAAATTGAAGTGGTTAGAAAACGAATCAATTTATAGAGAGAAAGAGAACAAAGGAAGAAAGTGGAGAAGAAAATGAAGCTGCAATTTTCTCTTTTATCCCAGTTGATGGTGAAAGATCACTTATCACCAGCCGAGTAAGAGATGAAAGACCATCTATTGGCATTGTTCAAATAATCAATGTCATTTATTTTCATGTACTTTTACTTTGTGCTTTTTTTTGTCTTGTAAGTTTTTTTAATTTGTGTGATTTTATTTTATTTCATGTAATCTCAATTAGTTGTTTTGATTATGTCGGTGGAAATGCAAGATTTTTCTTTTTTTTTTTAATTTATTTTGTAGTGTAGCATTATTAAAGTTATCTTTGCTCACGTGCATATCCCAAGTGAGAATCATAGCACATGACAAGTTGTACACCTTCATCATTAAAGTTATTTTTGCTCACATACATATCTCAAGTGAGAATCAAACCACATGTCAAGCTGTACCCCTCCATTATTAAAGCTATCTTTGTTCACATGCATATCCCAAGTGAGAATCAAACCACATGACAAGTTACATCACTCCATTATCAAGGGTTCCTTTCGTATAAACTATTTCCTATAAATCATACTTGAAACAATATCATACTTACACCAAACTCGTTATCTTTACTCATCTCAAATATAATTACTACTCATTTGTCTTACCTATTCCACTTTACAAATGTCTCTCAATGAATATACCTCAATAGATTCAAATTCAAACTCAAGTTCAAATTCATTAAATTTGAATGATCTTGATGAATGGCAACAACGGAATGCTCGTCAAAATTACAAAATAGATCGCATGATCGAGGATATGGTCTTAACCAATCTTAATATGATCGGAGGAGATTCCAATCCTAGAGCTACAAGAAGGTATTGTGAAAGGGAATGCGAGCTAGGTGAGGAACGCTTGATGAATGATTATTTTGTCGATAAACCAACGTATACTCCCGAGATGTTTCGACGTAGATTTCACATGAGAAAATCTGTATTCCTTTATATAGTGGAGGCCGTCACTGTCAATGACGAATATTTTTGACAAAGAACTGATGTCACGGGTCGACTAAGTCTTTCATCATTACAGAAATGTACTGGTGCTATGAGGGTGTTGGCTTATGGGACATCCACTGATGCAGTTGATGAATATTTACACATCAATGTAGCAGTAACAAGACAATCTCTCAATTATTTAGTTGAAGCCATCATTTCCTACTTTGGTGAAGAGTACCTTAGAAAGCCTTCCGACGCAGATTTGACAAGACTATTCTATGTTGGTGAACAACGTGGATTTCCGGGTATGATAGGTAGTATTGATATGCATTGGGAATGGAAAAATTATCATGTTGCATGGGCTGGGTAATATGCAGAGAGAAGTGGAAAATCAACCATCATTTTGGAAGCTGTTGCATCATATGACTTGTGGATATGACATGCTTTCTTTGGAACTCCAAGTACGTGCAATGATATTAATGTACTCCAACGCTCTCCAGTTTTTACAGATGTCTTGGAAGGTCGAGCTCCAAATGTTAGTTATGTTGTTAATGGTCGGGAAAATAATAGAGCTTATTATCTAACTGATGGCATATATCCTTCATGGGCTGTATTTGTTAAGTCAATTACTTATCCACTAACCCAAAAGCACAAATTGTTTACTCGACACCAAAAGGCTGTACGAAAAGATGTTGAGCGAGCATTTGGAGTTCTACAAGCTCGTTTCGCATTTTTTAAACGTCCATGTCTTGTTTGGGATAAACTTTCGATGGAAAAAATTATGATGGTTTGTATCATCATGCAAAATATGATAGTGGAAGATAAACGAGACACATACCAAAATTATTATGATCCCATCGAATTTTCAATGGATTGTCCCGTAAATGATGATCAGCCTTTTCGATACTCTACTGAACCAAGTTTATCCACTTACATATGACTAATAGGAAACAACTTCACAATAGAAAAGCTCATGCCGCTCTTAAGAACGATTTGATTGAGCATATATGGTAGAAAATCGACACTATTAATTAAATATGTAATTTGCATCTTTTGCTTTATTGTAATTTATGCATGTATTTGTAGCTCGGTTTATTTATTTTCTATTGTATTTCAATTCTTGTAATTTTAATTTTTGTATTAGATGTTGTAATTTATTTTAACGTATTCCCAATTTTTTTATTATAATTATGATTTTTTTAATATTAAATAAATGTATATGTTTCTTAAATATTTAAAATATAATAAAAATTAATTATAGATATAATTGTTAAATTATAAAAGAAATAATTTATTAAAGGTTGGTTGTGGTTGTGGGTGGTTATTGATAAAGTATGAAAAAGATGAAATTTGGTTGTAGTGTAAAATGTGTATGTGGAGAAGAGAGAAATGAATTGTTTCTTAGTTGGTTGTGGATATGATTGGACATAGATAAACAGTCTTATAAAGTTTCAAGATTTACTTATTCATAATCTACCAAAAATACCTTCGCTTACTCTTATTAAATTAAAGAGAGTCGTTAAGAGAAAAAAGAAAAAAAAATTACTACAATAATTATATTTAAATAAGGTAGTTCCATCTTTACATAAAAAATTCTTAATTTGAATGAAAAAATCTAAAACGGCATTTATTTTGGGATAGATAGAATATTAAACTTTATTTTTTACAATTTTCTTTTTCTCACCTAAAAGAAAACCTATAGAATGAAAGGATTTAACCGAAAAAAAGAAAAAATAAAATTATTATATTTCCCAAAATCCTTCCATCCATTCCAAACACAACCTTAATGAATTCACAAGTCAAGAATTTGCAATTATAATTGGTTTCCACAACAGGCTATAAAGAAAAGAACACAATACCAATCTTCCTATGGAGCTATAAATCTACTAACAAATGGAATTTCAGAGACCATTCCAAGTTGCATGGTACAGAGCATCATGTGTCAGTTCATCATCAAGAAGCAAAAAAAGCTGAGATAAACCGGAAAATCGAACCCAAAACTATCTCCAATTGAATTATGAAATCGACTTAGAGAGAAACACATGTATCGCCATATATAAGAATCACGCCACACTATTATTCGATAAAATTATGAACCATCATATACAAACCAGCCACGAAACAAGCCCTTCATTTTCGTGCTTTTTTTTTTTTTTTTCCTCCATTTTTCTTCGGTTATAAGCATATAACGCAAGCTTAATCGTCCATACCTTTTATTCTCAATCAGTCCCACACAGCATTATTCAAAAAAAAAAAAGGAAAAGCTCATCTTTGAAATAATTCAAGTGTGAGCATAGCGTACACTGACGCGTCGCTGGATTGTGCTTCGACAAGATGGGCAGTCCTTCATCCCCTGCTTCTCGTGCAGCTCATTGCACATTGTACACACGACCTGATGTGCACATGGGAGGAAAACTACGGACATCTCCTCAGATAGACACATCACACATTCTCTCTCCCGTTTCACTCCCCCGTTTCCAGTGAAGTCATGAGTCATCACCATTTTGGAGATGTATGACCTGGCGGAATCTTTCATGGCCGGAGTATCTCTGAAGTCAGTGAGCTTACTGGCATAGCTCCCGTCTATGCCTCTTTTGAGGGCTGCTATTTTTGATGAGTCGGTCTTCAACCTCAGCTGAGATATTTCCTTTTCAAGCCTCTCTATATCCTCTTTGTACTTCTTTAGATTGCTTTCAGCTCTGGATTTGATCGTCTCCTCTTTGGAATGAGTGGACACTTCAATTTGATCTCTTTCTTTTCCATATGAACTGGCTTGTGTTAGCAGTTCGTTCTTCGCCTTCTCTTCTTGATTCAGTTTGGCCTGTCATTGTCACAATGTTTACATGTTATAACACTTCATTTCTTGAAGTTTATGCTTTCACAAATATAACACTGAAATCGATTGCATCTTAGGTTTTTGTTAATGGACTTTTTTTTACGCCTACAGTAAAATTTCCCTTGTTTTGAATACGTGTATTTCTATCAATATCGTGGCTTAACAAAGAGTAGGTTAACAAGAACATGTAACAGTTATACCATCAGACACCTTTTAATCAGACATTTATAGTATTATCTTGAAGTTATGAGTTTGTTCTTACCACAAACATGTTATAGCAGGTCCAATATCAATATCTTCTCACAGATGAATCTACATGCAAAATTCAGACTTCATTAGATAAAGGGCTAAATGTACCTCAACTTGATCCCGTACGTCTTTAGCCAGCTGTACTTTCTGTTGCATCTGCATCAAGTTCAATTTTTCAGCCGAAAGCTCCTCATGAAAAATGGACTTTTGCTTCTCCCAAGATTGAAACTTTATTAGGGTTTTCTTCTCCCTCTTCGACACCTCCTGACAGCTGGCGGCTGACTCAGCAGCACGTAGTTTTGCAGCTTCCATTTCCCGTCTCAATGCAGTGTTCTCAACTTCAAGCCTCCGGACAGCAGAGTTGGCTCGTTCCACCTGCCCGCTAGCCTTGCATAAAGCATTTTCCATCTCCGAAAGCTTTTTCATGGTGTTATCTTCTAATGTTTGCTTTTCTTTCTTCAGCCTCTCCACTTCTTCCTTCTCTTGTCGAAGGGTTTTAAGCTCTGCTTTGTCCTTTCCTAGCCTTCTTGCTGCTTGCATGACCTTCTGATTCGCCCACTCGGTCCATTCTTGAAGCTGATTTTGCAGTTCCCTAACTCTTGGAACCAGCTTCATAATCATCTCGTCCTTCCTATCTTGTGGGGCCAACTGCCCAAGAGATGACTTATCATTCGATGAACCAAGATAACTGCAATTGGCACCCTCAATATTGTAGCTGATCGGCATAGGATTAGGAATGTTCTTGGCAGGGAACGAAAGAGAAAGCTCGGTATCAGCAACAGGTAACGAAGGAGAGGTATTAACCGGCACCAAAGGTAAGGTACTTGATTTAGACAGTAATGAAGTTTGTTCGACACTTTCCAGACCAAATGTCGGTGCTGAAGTGAACGCACTAGTGGTTGAAAGATGATTATTCCCATTGTCCGTAGGGACCTCAAATCCAGCTGCTTTGTTAATCTTAAACGGGGCATTCTTAGCGTTCACACTCATAGAATCCGCCACGCCTTTAAGTTTCTTATCCAAGACGAGGCCACTAAAACTGCTGAGTTTACCAGTTCTTGATGAGCCCTTAGAACCATACGTGCGATAATGCCTCTCAAAATGCATTGACTTTTGGCGTAATATGTACTCCCTTTTCGTAATTGCAGAAACTTTTCTACTCCCAACAAACCTCTCCTCCGCCACCATAGTGTGAGATACTCCCGACGTGCTGAAGGGTTTCTCGTTCGTCGGGTTTTGCCCATCTTTATCTGGAACTAGTCCATTCGGAACAAACGAGTTTTTCAGCTTTAAGTTAGGACCGTTAACTACCTTAGGTGTAGGAGTTTCAGACGAACAGTTATGAGAGTAAGGAACAGAGGCGTTTGGTTTACAAGGAACTAAAACATTATATTCAGAACTCTTGAGCTCTGGTCTTAGTTGGGATTGAGGATTCACATTCAGAGTTTGATCACTAATGACATCACTCAAAGGATCACCATCCATGGCACAAACATGGGATACATTCATATCACATATCAACAGACACCACATTGCATCCCCGGTGCTGAAAAATGGACGAACCTCTCTTAGAAGACAAACCAACTCCGCTAATATATACTTCTCTGTCTGATTCAAATCCTCGAAATAGTGCTCCTTTGAGGGGTCAATTTCTTGCCCACTTCTAAGAAACGCTAGCGTGTTGTCCACTATATTTGATACGATATCTTTACACCCATACCAAAGGCCTGACCTCATTAAAGCCTTAGTCGCAACTTCCTCATTATAACCACTAGCAACTATTTTCTTGATTGCACTCTTGAAAATCGTGTCCAAATTTCCCAAAACAAGCTCCTCTAGCTCAGATTCCGTAAGGTCACTCCAATCAGCATCATGGAAATCATCCGATGATGCCTCTACCCCATCTCTAGGTCGACTCACACCTATCTCAGACATCCCCACAGCACAAGATAATCCAAGGTCAAGCTTTAAAGCATCAGAACTACTATCTTGGTTTACACAACACATATCACATGAATTTGTATGGCCATGGCTCTCAAACTTTTCTGCAGAGAATTCAAAGCTAGAGCATTCGTTTGAAGGTAAAGGGATAACCTTACTCAGATCAGCTAATGGGGGATCTGCCCGGAATTTCCTCTTATTACGACTTCCTTTCTCTTGGACCGTCATTGCCAGCATTTGACTGGAAGTACTGCTACAAGCCTTTGCAACCATTGATGCCATATCTAATCTGCATAGCAAATGTTTTCAGCACTTTGCCAAATTCAATACATTTTTTTCATCTCATTTTTGCAACTTGATTCTACATATGCTGAAAAAAAAACTCCTAAATGAATCAATGATACAGAAAGAGAAGATAATGAACAAGAACACAATTGTCATTACATTAGCAAACCAGCTCAATCAATATAGATTCACTGACATTCAATCCAAACCAATACTATAAACTTGAGAATCAAATAATCAGACGAATTAAACACTTAGAGAAAGCACCACTGTTTCAGTCACTAAACATTACCCACAAAAAAACAACAATAATTTTCTGCATCAAAAATAATAAATAAAACAGGAATACAGCCCAGAAAATACAACTCAATAGTCAATGCAAATTAACAACTTTCCTATTCAAACCCGATCGACAGATCAAGATAATCAAAATTGATAAACGCCCGCATCAAAAAAAAAAAAATCATAGAGAGATTCAATTTTTCATACAATCGCGAAGATCCCAGAAAGAGTGATACAATTGGGAGATTTTGTTCACAATTCTTGGGATGATTTACATCACCAATTCATACCGATTCGAGCTTATCGTTTTTGGGGGCGATCAAACGTCGGACAAATCTAAGAGCATGGGATGTAGGTAGAGAGATTATGGATAGTTGTCTTTGTTTGTTTCTATGTTTCTATGTGTTTTTTTTTTCTTTTCTTTTCTTTTTTCTTCTTTTTTTTGCCTATTTTAAAAATTCTTTCAGCTTAGAGCATAGAATTGCTCTGTCTCTCTCTCTCTCTCTCTGTGATTTTTGAGATTGTCTTTTTCCTTTTTTTCTTCAGAATTATGAATTGGTTTGGTTTAGGTGTTAACTATAGAACGAGACCAGGGTTCAGAGATGTACACGTGTCGAGTTAAAGCTTGTTTTAGATGTTACCATAGTTATGGTCAAGGGGCATAATAAAAACTTAATTCATATTTAAAAAATAAAATGTTTAAACATATTATATATTTTAAATAAATGTTTTACTAGGAGTTCAAGACAAATGGAGGAAAAATGTTTCAAAAATAAGATGAGAGCTTAAACAAATTAAGTAATTTTAATCCAAAAATTATGTTCTTTCTACCTTTGATCTCTCATCATCAACTTCTTTAGATGATTGAGCTTGTAATACCACACTCTTCCCTTTGTATATTGCTTATTATTAACAATATTCAGCTCATATGTCTTTAAAATGCTTTCTTTTATCATGTTTTTGGTCCATTTTATGATTTTGGCTTAACTTTGATTATTAAGTAATAAACTATTTCTATTTCAATGGTGTGAAAAGGAAACATTTGCATCTGCATATCATCGAGACAAAATTTCTAAAATTGTAAATAAAGTATTGGCTGAAAAAAAAGGGAAAATAAATGATTGCATCTTGAACTACTCTTTAATTGAATAAATATATAAAGAATTGGAGGAAAAATGAAAAGTTATGCGTCTTTTTTGATTTAAAATGATGGTGAAAAAAATGGTTATATTAAAAATTATGCTGTCTTTGAATCTAATTTAAATTAACTCAACACATTCAAATTGGCCCAAGACCATAACAATAATTTTAGGATCAAACAAATACACGTGTAGTTTAGGTCCAATTCCAATTCAGACAAAATATAAATAAATAAGAATGTAAAATTTAGGAAATTTCCTTTTTGGCCTTTTGCAATTTTGAGCTTAAATCCGACGTAGCCCAAAATCTCTATATATATAATAGGGTAAAATGCGTCAAATCCCCTTGTAATTTGGAAATATTGCGTCGGTCTCCCTATGTTAAAAGAATGACAACATTTACACATGTAATATGATTAATACTGCGTGAAATCCTCAAAACTGTTAAATATAACGAGAGTATAATACACTCACCTGTTCTGCGAATTGGAATGGATTTTGATTACTTTTTGTCCTTTATATTAACTATTATACCCTTTTAAAGTTTGCATATCCCTTTTTTATACTTCATTGTACAAAATAATAAACATTTTTTTTATTTCTTGTAATGTTTTAATTTATTCCATATTTGTGCATTTCATGTCAATTTTTTTATATATACATGTTATTATGTTCATTTAACAATATTTAAGAAAAAATATTTTTTGTATTAAATTTATTAATATAAATTATTAAGCTTATAATTTAGAAAAAATGACTTTAGATTTAGGAAAATTCACTTTAATTTATTAATATAAATATTAATGCTTTTAAATCAAGAAATATGATTAAATTTAAATATATTAGGAAAAATTATTAATACTTATTTATCTTTTCCCCCAATCCTTTTTTTAAATTGAAATCTGAAAATTAAATAAAGCAGAATCAAGCATCAATTGCATATTCAACCTATTCAACCATAAATCATACAAATTTTTTCACAAAAACTGTTTAAATGGATGCAAAACTGAAAATAAACATAGACCTCCATAGCACTGGCAATTTTCAAGAATCTCAGTCAAAAGGATGCTACAGAAGATAAGTACATATAGTTGCTAAAAATCTCACACATCAAGGTAACGTTTGTAGAAATTAAAACTGATAAGACAGAACGATCAAAAAAACAAATTCTCTAAATTTAACTGTGTCTGCTCCCTCAGCCTTCTGATGGTACTCTTCATAGTCACAGCACTAGCAGTGCTGCAAACCAAGCAAGATTAAGTAACATAATAACATGAAAATCTTATAGTGAAAGATCATTACTTCAAAGTGTAAGCACCACCGGCTTTTACTTTGCCACAGTCCTTGCATCCCAAATGCCAACAACCTGCCTCTTCACTGCATAATGTGATATAAAAAATAGTTGATTCAGAAAATGCAATCAATATTTCAAGTAATGAACCAATCATAATATTATGTTATGCATCCATGGTTCATACATTTCCACAGAATTCACAGAAGTACTTGATGTAGTGTAATAGTGAATGGAAATCAACCTCACATAGCAAAACATTTTTGATGTACTTGATCTCAAGGAGCAACTCAACATTTCTAAATCATAAGGGGATTTGGCGCATTTTAATAGATAGAGTTCAAATTCTCGGACATTTGGCACCTAAGCATTTCAAGTGATATATGTTGCCATGTGTAAACTCCTATTTTAATTAAAAAAAAAAAAAACAAAGCAAAGCATAACTCACTTCCTAACGTTTCAATCTCATTTCCTCAACCTCTTCATTTCTTATCACTTTCATAAATCTTAACCATTACAATCACTATGCCTCTCTTTCATCGCTAGAATGAACATTTGTCTTCATCCTATTTCGCCGCCATCAAGCTGAAGAAGGAATCCCCATCAACGCCATTTGTTGTAAAGAAGCCGACCACTAATAATGGATAGTCGAATCGAGTTTCTACCGAATGCGGAAAAAATATGACATAAATATTAGAATGAATTACTAATGAATAGTTTTCTGTAATATTATTGTTTAGACAAGCTAGCAATATATTCAAATTCAAGAAAATTTTGACTATATGTCTAGATTAAAAATTAAGAAAGATTGATTAATTTGCTCTATATATATTTATATTTAAATACAATAAAAAAATAATAACTACCAACCTCGGTTCAAAAAAAAAAAAAAAAAAACTCTCAAGATAAATTTGTAATTGTTAAATTTCAAATTGTCAAGATTTCTAATCATTATATTTCTGATAATATACTTTCATATATTCATTAAGTCGAATCATTGAAATCTTAAGTAACAATAAGTGGATGGGAGAACCTTTGATTAATAATTACACAACATATTTGATTTCTTTTAATATTTTCAAAATTGTGTATCAATAATAAAATTATTTTAATACCATTGTCAATTATATCAAATAAATTCACACCAAGTCATACAATTGTTCTATGATCAACAAAAAAAAAAAAAATTATATATTAAAAGTTTAACCACTGTAAAAGAATATTCAAGACTCAAATTTACTAAAAAAATTTAAAGTTATAAATCTCAAATCAATTCACCTAAAAAGTCGATTTAGGGGTTAATTTATGAATTTTTGTTTATTGTCATTAGTTTTTTTAAAGGTCGTGAGGTGTATTGAACCGACCCAAATCCTCTACTGGGTTAACATGCTGGCCATTTATTTGCCTTGTTCCCCCCCTTTTCCCAGATGTATTATATTATTATTTATTTCATGAAGTGAAACTCTCAAGAGTTATTTAAGCGTATAATATAATATAATATCAACAAGAAAATAAATAAGTAATTATTTATTGCATGAAGTGAATTTCTCATAATTGTCTAAGTTATATTGTATGATTAGTAAATTCTCGTATATTATAATATATTATAAAAACAATAAAATACATAAAATTACATAAAGGAAAAAAAAAAAAAAAAAAACTAGCCAATTTCTAACGCGTATTGACAACGGTGATATTGAGAATTACCTTATTTATTAACCCTATAAGTGGGTTTAGGGGTTAAAAAATAATAATAAGCCGCCATAAATCAACCGTTTGATTTTATATATATATATATATATATATATATATATATATATATATATATTCCTTTTTCCAACTCTTCACTCTCATATTCACACTTCACTGGTTCTTTATACAATCTCAATTTCGATTTCAAATTTAATTTCTTGTCTGAAACTGCATCAGGTACTATCCCTTTCCTGCGTAACCTTCATTTCTTGATTTGTCGGTGCTGATAATATAGGAAACCCAAGAGAGAGATAGAGAACGCAACGTGTTTGAAATTTTCTTGGAGTATCTTCGGCTCTTGCAATTATCTTGGAGTAACTTCGGTCCTTGAAATTTTCTTGGAATATCTTTGGTTCTTGGGATGCATAAGACTGGAACCATCGGAAGAATAAGATCTTAACGTTAAAGTAGCTTTTCAGTGTTGGAATAGAGAAGGAAAATAGTTCCTAACATCAGAATTTATGAGAAATCACTGATGTTATTATGGCATGCAAACACTATATTAGAATTTGCGTCTACTATGCTTGTATAAATTGCTAATATTCACTTCTATAACCGTTGTCCTGCTTCTTGGAAAATGTTTAATGGCAGCTTGTATCATGTGACTGAATGAATTTTGATTTTCCTTCATGAGATGCCTTATATGTCTAATGATGACAACATATTTTGTATTTGGCTGGGAACTACTATCTAAAGAATGGAAAGATTTCTTCTGCGACTTTGTTGAATCATGGATTAACTCAGTGAACGTGGATTCTGATTCAAATAGTGCAAAAGATTGCTCGACAAAATAGCCAAATATGGGAAAATTTCTAATGATGCGTAAGTCTTGCCCCTATGTAATTTCCATCTACTTTCTCTAGGAAAGATAAAAGATTATAGATATTGTTTTTTTTTTTTTTGTACATGCATAAACTGTTCAAGTTTCATAGCCATAATGACGCCTTTTTTTTTTTTTCCCTTCCACCAGATAGGATAGTGCATCTTAGCAGCCTGAGATCTTCGAATTTGATCATGTCCATCCAAGTTCAACTGCTGGAAGCCCATTGCCATTCTTTATGGAGTCTTGTCTGAGGCTGCCAGAAAGGTGCAAATACTTGAAAATTCTATTTTCTTCCTATACATTATCTCAGATTTAACAATTTGTTCTCTTTTATTTAAGGTAGACATGTACTTCACAGTTTTCTGGAATGCCGCGCTTCTTAGGTGTAACTGAAATATAAGATAGTGATGGAGCTTGTATTACATGATGAATGGTTTTTAATTTGCATGTTTTTCTGTATTTATCATGACTGGGGCAATATGGTCATGTGATAGTTGAACTGAATTGAATGACATGCCCACATGGTTGCCTGAAAAATAAATGAAGATATTCAAGTGTGAAAGAGAGTTGTGTATATTCATAAATATAGTGCAACACTAGCATGCTCCATGAACTAGGCCATGATATCAACAAGTAGCATGCAAATTGTTTTCACAAAAGCATTAGAGATGCATATTCAGATTTCTGTTAGAAAGGATATCATATCTATTGATATCTCTTTGGAACCATGAGATGACTGCACGATTTCTATTGAATCAGCTTATTTGTTTTGTGCTCATGGGCTTGTGCAAGATGAGATCCATAGAGGGCTTTGTTAGTTTTGGGTTTGGGATGCTCCATGGTTCACTAAAAGCGTGAGAAAGCTTAAAGATAATTTTCACTTAAATATGAAAATGTTAGTATTTTCTCTTTTGGGGTATATGCTTGAAAAAATCTTCAGTTTCTGATTTGTCCATATTTGTTGACCAGTTTTTTACGAATGCTTTAGGAAAACATTAAGTATGTTGTCAGATCTATACTGTTCTTTGGGTGTTAATCAAAGAGTTGTTCCTGGTGTTGAGACTGCCCTGAAGAATATGGAATACAAGGCTATTGATGATAGCATAATAAAGAAAGGTCAAGTTTCTTTAGTCTTCCTACGATTTATTGTTCAACATGTGTACATAAGGTGGCACTTATGCATTTAACATATATAATAATAATTATTATTATTATTTATCATTAATAATAATAATAACAACAATAATAATAATTTATTAATGATAACAACAATAATAATAATAAAAATTATTATTATTATTATTATTATTAGGGCAAATAGTCAAAAAAATCCAAACATTTTCAAGTTTTTATTATTTTAACCAATTCTTTAAAAATTGTCAATTTAGCCATATTATAGCCAATTAGTTTCAATTTTAGCCGAATTTCAATTTTAGTCCAAACTAAATTGTATATGTCCTATATGACGGACATATAGATAAAGAAATTATTTACATCTCATCAAAAATGATAAAAAATAAAAATAAATAAACACTTCATCAATTGTTTTTTTATTTTTCTCTCCACAACATTCAAGTCCAATTCTTTTTATTTTTTTTAATCTATAAACTCAAGATAATATGTTTTTTTTTTTCATTTTTGATAAAGTGTAAATGATTTTTTTATTCATGTATCCGCCACGTAGGACATATGTAATTTAGTTTTGACTAAAATTGCAACTAGTAGGACATATGCAATTTAATTTTAATTAAAATTGAAATTTGACTAAAATTGCAATTAATTGATTATAATATAACTAAATTGACAATTTTTAAAAAATTGACTAAAATAACAAAAACTCGAAAAAGTTTTGATCTGTTTGGCTATTTGGCCTAATTATTATTATTATAATAAATGCTAACGAGCAAATGCTTATCCTAATAGAAATGCGCAAATGCAAATGCGCATGCTAGTGTGCCGATGCTACCATCATCATCATCATATCATCATCATCATTATTATTATTATTATTATTATTATTATTATTATTATTATTCGGCTGCTTGTATAGGGTTTCTTCTCCGAGCAGGGGATGAGGGCAATCAGTGTATACTCCCATCTTTTTTTTACATGTCATCAAATACGGTTCCTTTATATTTGCAGAAAATGTGCACCAAGATTGGTCATAGCTATCCATTTATTTGGGATTCTTTATGTCGGGTTTCAAGGAAGTTATGCTGGTTAACCTTATTTTTTATAAATTTTTTAGGTATATTAAAGTTGAGATTCTTGTTCTGAAGATATTGATTGGTTATTGTGAAACATCTAACCTGTTCGGATGCTTTTACAGGATTTCTTTTCAAAGCAAGGATGCAGGGCAATCATTGATGATCAGGTGTTTTTAATCTGTTCAATTTCTTCCTGTTCTTTTGTCACTGTTTTATATCATGGCTGCCATTTTTAATCCTGCATGTTTTCTCTCAGTTGGGCGACCCTCATATGAGTTGGTTTCATCAATTTATATTCTCGTTTCTGTTGATCTTCATTTTCACCTTAAGTGTGATCTGAACTTTTGTGAATCAGGTTTTGATGGTAATGGATTTTGAGGTATGGTCTTTTATTTCTGTCCACATTGTTTTTTTGTTTTCTTTTTTTTTTAAAATCAGTTGATTGTCTTTGCACAATGAATTTAGATTTCATACCTTATGTTTCTTTTGTTCTATCTCATGTTTCTTTTAGCCAAGTGGTTGTAAGCCCACAGGTTCTTGCTGTTTGTGTTATTGTTTTGCAATGCTTTGCAATGTGTCTCATCTCTAGTTTGGAGTTTGCTTTGACTTTTTGTTTACGGAGCTTAATTGGGTGTCATGTGTCTGTGGTGTTCTCTCGTTGGCAAAGTTTGTTCATTAGAGTACAAGTTGTTCAGATTGTTCGTGTTGTTTTGTATTGTTCTATTGATGTTTGGACTAAATCTTATCTTATCTTTGTAGATGTATCTGTGTTTGGTTGTTAAAAATCAGTCGATTTACTTCTGTGTCAGCCAAGTGGTTGGATGCCCACAGGTTCTTCTTGTTGGTGTAATTCTTTTGCAATATTTGCATTTTGTGTCTCCTCTCTAGATTGAAGTTTGCTTTGACTTTCTGTTTACTGAACTTGATGAGCAGTAAATCCTAGAGGCATTGTTGTGTGTTCTGATTAGATTATATTTTGCTCCAGTTCCTACATGATTATCCTTGGTGTAAATTTTTCTGCATGATTTTAGCATATAGATTTCAATTGAAGTGCTATTTTCATGCTATTTGACTTTGTACGCTTCTCTTTAAAGTAGGCTTGGAACTTGACTTTGTTATTATTCAATTTTTGGTTTCCGTTTGAAGGTTTTGTGTTTTTGTTTACTATCTGGATCCTCGTGAATGTCTGTTTTTGTTTTCTATGATATGGCATCCACATTGGACATCATTTCCTTCATACATTTTCTGGTGTTGTGTCTTATTCATTTTCTGATCCTTGTGAACTCATTTGTAGTTAATAACCTAACTGTAACGTTGAGGAGTTCTTATTTAGCTGTTAGTTGTTAGATTCTATATTCCACGATTAAGGATATGTTGAGTAGTTGCTATAATACCATAGGGATATTTAGTGAGACAGTATTATGATGGTTGTGTTATGAGAAGTTACCTCTTGCTTGGTATAGTTTTGCATCTCTTATGATGTTTGTTGCCTCTGTTTACGAGTGCTCGACTCTTTGTACTACCATGTAAATTCAATTGTGTTTTAAGTTATGCATTTATGCCAATCTTAGCATGGGAATGTATTTTTTTGAATTATGCTTTTTTTGATCTGGAAATTTGTATGCTTCAAGAATGTAATTAACTAATTCACACAATATTTTCTTGTTTTCATGTTCTGAGATTTTCTAACATTTAGATCTTCACTGGATTGAGAATGTCGATTTTATAATGTCTCACTGTAGTAAAATTATCTATTTAGATGTGAATGATCGAGTTTATAACATTATCTAATTGATGAAAAATAACTAGAAGATAAATAAAAGACTTGTTAGGTAAACATTGGAACAAACATTTTGTCACTTTTGCTTAATATGATTTTATGTATGGTCATGTCATATTGTTCATCATATTGGGTTGAAGGTTGGATGATATGTTACTTATCTTTTTGTGCGTTAGGTTGTAAAGGTGGATGTATGGCTACTATAACTTCATTACTAGTTAATATCCATTTCTTATGAATGGTAGTATTAACTTCTATTGTGGGTATTTTAATAAAATCATTAATTCCTTCTTTAGATAAGAATACTAATAAAAACATATAAAAATGCATATTTGATTTTATTCTATTCATTTCTCTAAATCATTCTTCTTTTAATTTTCTTCTAATTTCTTTATCTAATTTTTTATACCAAATTCTTTTTTCATTATGATATTCATCATTTCTTTTTATTTTTAAAAAATCTCTTAAATGTTCAAATTCTTTTCTTGAAGTAATAACATTAATCATACTTTCCGTAGTAGGTGAATTTGGTATACCCTATAAATTATAGCAAAATTCTTACAATTCTTATGAAATTCATCTCCCTATAAATGAACATCTACTAAAATCATTTTATTAGTTATATCTACTGAAAGGTTTGGAGTGTAATTAAAATAAATTGAACCATTACATATATTTGTTTGTACCATTGACATTAATGAATCAACCTCTATGAACTAAAGGTTTGACAGCAATTTGAACAAGTCCTATATGAATATATTTGGAACCTTTTTTAATATATTTATTAATTGTATTTCTATTTAATGGAATACTTTGAGATCCTTGATAATGTCTCTTCATGAGTTTCGATCGAAAAGACAGTTTTAAGTCTTGAAGCCATAGTTTTTTTAAAGATGTTATATTTCTAACTGAACGGATTCTTATTTTAGGACGGTCGTATGGGAGCACTAGGCACGAAACACCTAACAAGGCTTACCAACGTAAATTCCAAACCCCTAATTAACAATTCTTATAGAAATTCTATAACTCCTAAGTAAATTATTGATAAGACTTTGAAAGGTTCTTATACATCTAGGATTCATAGCTTTGATACCAAAATGACATAATGACAAGATCGTGATACATGAAATAACTTTGATTCAAAAATAAAGTTATTTGAAGGTTAAGCATAAGAACAGCTTAGTAGATACATTCTGGATTTAAAAGATCAAATTTATGATAGAGCACGTAGTAGCTCAAATAAGTTTTGCCTTTTATTACAATTTGAATATCTAATTATAGAAGAAATGAAACATCATTTGAATTTCAATTTGAATTTCATGACCATTTGAATTTCATGCCGGACAGTTGAATGACCGACAAGGAATCTTCTTCTTTTGACTTTTTGGGTTAAATTTTCCAAAAGAGATGACTAATAAGTCTTTCATCTTTTGCACTCTCTTTTGAAAATAGTTGGTACTTTTGGAAAACATCTTTGAAAAAGTGGATAACAACTTTTGATTTTGGTGGAAATTAATCTATTTCTTTGAATATATTATCTGTTGGAGAATACTTATCCATACATTGGATTTTATAATTGCTGATCTTGACAAGCTTTCTATATCTCTTTTGAATTTTTGAAACTTCATGAACGGTCTTCATGTTGGAAGGAAAATCATCTTTTGAAAGGATTTGAAATAATAATTCTGTGTCTTTTGAAATAGTATCTTTCTTATTTTTTCTCCATTGAATGTAAGAGAAACATATTGGACATTCTTGTAAGTGCCTTTGATTATGAAAATTTGATAGATCCATTTATAAAAAAAAATCTTAAAAAGCAAAAGGACCTAGGGCACAAGATCCTCCAAATGAGTCATTTGAGGTTGATTCATCTAAATTAGCCTTTTCAGATTTTTGAGTCACGAACTCAAAAAACTGATCCTGGAGTTCTATGTATTTTTTAAAGGTTTCGAATAAAATATTTTATTTCTATTTTTTCTTTAGAAAATATTGTCAATATTTCCACTAAAGTCAAAAGTTGCTATCCACTTTTTCAAAGATACTTTCCAAAAGTAGCTGTTATTTTTAAAAGAGGCGTGCAGAAGATGAAAGACTTGTCAGTCATTTATTTTGGAAAATTTTGCCCAAGAAATCAAAAGAAGAAGATTCCTTATCAGCCATTCAATTGTCGGTATGAAATTCAAATGGTGATGAAATTCAAATTGCAATTCAAATGATGTTTCATTTTTTCTATAAATAGACATTCAAATTGTAATAGAAGACAACTTATTTAAGCTACTATTTTCTCTATCATAAATTTGATCTTTTGAATCCAAAAGCTTTTTATCATTCAAAGTTGTGTATCTACTAAGTTGTTCTTAAGCTCAACCTTCAAATTGTAAGTTTGTTTTTGAATCAAAGTGATTTCATGCATCACGATCTTGTTATTTTGGTGTTAGATCCATGAATTCTAGATGTATAAAAATCTTACAAAGTCTTATCAATAATTTACTTAACAGTTACAGAATTTCTGTAAGAATTCTTAATTAGGGGTTTGGAATTTACATTGATAAGCCTTGTTAGATGTTCCACGCCTAGTGTTCTCATACGACCCTCTTAAGATAAGAATCCATTCAGTTAGACATATAACCTCTTAAAAAAATTATGGTTTCAAGACTTAGAAAATTATTATACCCAGGAACTAGGTCAAAGTATGAGAATATTGTTCAGAGTCATGAAACTCATATGCTTATAGATTATTCAAACTGGACTGTCCCCAAAGAACAAGTAGAAACTATTTATAAAATAGGAACAACAGATTTTAAAACTGCCTTTTCAATCAAAACTCATGAAGAAACATTATTAAGTATTTCAAAGTATTCCTTTATTAAACACAATTAATAAATATATTAAAAAGGCTATAGATATATTCATATAGCACTTGTTCAAATTGCTGTCAAACCTTTAGTTCATATAGGTTAGCTTTAAGAGATATCAAAGTCCTTTAATGTCAATGGTTCAAACAAATATATGTAATGGTCCAATTTATTTTAATTGCACTCTAAACTTTTTAGTAGATTTAAGTGATAAAATGATTTTAGATTCTTTAATTTTAAATGTTCATTTACAAGAGATGAATTTCATAAGAATTTTGCTATAATTTACAGAGTATACATTAAAGTAATGTCATCTCAAATAAATCCAAGATTTAATAGATTACCTACTTCAAAAGAGAAACAATATTATTGGAAATAGATGCAGAAAAATCAATAATATTTAATCCAAATAAATTAAAATAGAATGAAATAACAATTCATAATAAATGAACCTCAATCTTTAAGAAATATAGAGAGAAGAGATATATCTCAGATAATTGAAGAAACAGATGGAAGAGTAGTGATAAGATTTAATTCATATAGGGAAGATTCTAGTAGACCAGAATCATCAAATTCAAGATAATCTTTTTCATAATTTAATCAAAGATATAAATTTAAGACTCCTATTCTAGAACTTCAAAACTATGCAACCCCAAATTCACCTACTACGAAAAGTATGATCAATGTTATTACTTTAAGAAAAGAATTTGAACCTTTAAGAGATTTTTTAATAATAGAAAGAAATGACGAATATCATAATGAAAAAAGAATTTGATATAAAAAATTAGATAAAAAAATTAGAAGAATGGTTTAGAGAAATGAATAGAATAATATCGAATATGCCTTTTTATAAGTTTTTATTAGTATTCTTATCTAAACAAGGAATTAATGATTTTATTAAACAACCCACAATAGAAGTTAATGCTACCTTTCCTAAGAAATAAATATTAACCACAATAGAAGTTAACACTACCTTTCATAAGAAATAAATATTAACTAGTAATGAAGTTATAGTAGTCATACATCAACCTTTACAACCTCTAAACATTCAAATTAAAAAGGGAGAATTCATAGCATATCCCTTTAAACAAACAAAAGATGAAAATGAAAATATTTAATAGAATTGTTTATCAAAATAATTGTACAAATTAAATATTAAATATGATAGCAAATCAAGTAGATCATATTCAAATAAGATTATAGACAAAGATCTCTTTTGATGAAATTTCAAAACCATATTTCCACACCAATAATATTTTAGATAAACAAAAAATTAGTTTTAACCCCAATACTGATAATATACTGTCAAAGATATTAAATAAGTTAACAGAAATCGAATCAACAAGTACAAATATAAATTGTTTACATACTATAAGAGAAGAGAATAATTCTACATCTGATAATTCAAAAGATAGTTCTATTAAGAGGAAGAAAATATTCAAAATATTTGTAAAATTTTTGAAGATAGTGAGAAAGAAACTAATAGGATTTTTAAGAGAAAATATTACAATAATAATACAAGAAATTATTATAGAAGACCAACACCAGTAGATATTCAATATGAAGAAAGAAACCAATTTACAAAAAGTAAATATGATGGCCAATCTATTACGGAATGTAATATAGATGGTAAATCAGAATATGAGATAACTAATACATTACAAGAAATGGATATGATAAGATCAGCCTATAAAATTTAAAACCAATCAAAAAAAATAGCATGTATGTTAATAACTCAAGGCTTCACAGGCCAACTTAAGAATTAGTGGGATAATGTTTTATGAGTAGAAACAAAGAATGATATTCTTGGTCATAAAACTTCAACTAAACTATTGAAAATGAATATACAGACAGAAGTGATGTATGTGAATATTTAATAATCACCATATCTGTGTATTTTATAGGAAATCCAAAAGAAGAAATATAATTCATTAAAAATTGTTTAAACAAATTTAAAATGTCCAACTTTATCAAATTATAGATGATACAAAGATATATTTTTAACTCAAGTTTCAAGAAGAACATATTGTAATGCGTCTTTTTGGAAAGAAATATTTATTATGGGATTACCAAAAAATTTTGCTGAATAAATAATTCAAAAACTTAAGAGTGAAATAGCATTTGAAGATATACCTTTTCAAGAATTAACTTTTGGTCAATTATTTGTATTTGTAAAAATTAATTAAATTTATGTTTAGAATTAAAATTACAAAATAAATATAGAAATGATAAAAGAATACAAGAAAAGAATTAGGATGTTTTTGTGAAATATTTGGTATGATTAAGATAGAAGCACCATCTACTTCCAGTAACAAAAAACATTGAAGATTTAAATCATATGATAATAATACAAATCAAGAATATAAGAAGAAAAGTTATAATAAATTTTAAGAAAAGAAAAAATCTTAGAAAAAATCCAAAGAATGAATCATATCCCCAAAATTCAAAGAAACCAATAATTTATTGGAATTGTAATAAATTAGGACATACTGTAGATAAGTGTTTCAAAAAGAAAATTAAAATTAAAGAATTGAGATACGAACTTAATAATTTAATCAGTAATATAAATATAAGTGATACAGAATCAAATATATTAGAGAATTGAGATATGAACTTAATAATTTAATCGGCAAATTAGATATAAGTGATATAGAATCAAATATATTAGGAAATAATTCAAATACATCTTCTAATGATAGTGATAATAACCAAAATGGTATATGTCATATTAATGTCATATCAAAAGATAAAAAAAAAGCTATATTTGATTTAATTCAAGAAATTTCAGATAATGAAATAAAAAAAATATTTATATAAATTAAAAGATTTAAGTTTAGAAGAAGATAATAAATAGAAGATTCAAGTAAATGAACATTTACGAAAAATATTTGAAAATATCCTAATCAAAACATATTACGATAGATAACTACAAAAGATTTACAAATTGAAATAAATATTTTGAAAAAACAAGTTAATCAAATGCAAAAAGAAATAATTGAAGTAAAAGAAAACGACATATAATTAGAAACAAAAATCATATTAAGTAATAAAGATTCAAATAAGTTAGATATAGTAAGTACTAGCCAAGAAATTCATATACCAAATGAAGAGGATTTAGATGATAATAAATTTATAAATTTTATCCAAATAATTGATTTTTAAAAATGGTATATAAAAATCAAAATTGTTGTAGGAAATTTCAAAAGAGTAAAGTTTGTGTGTAACTGGATCCATACAACGCGGGTCGGGTCGGGTTGAATCCGACCCGGATCCGTGCATTTTTTTTTTTTATCCTGACATTTATGTTATGTTAGTCATACATTTATATTATGTTAAACATACATTTATGTAATAGCTTAGCTTTTAAAAAAAAACCTTAATTTGTACATAACCTTTATATAAATATTACGCATACCTTTAATTAATATTAGTCATACTTTTATATAATACATAAAGGTACAACTAACATAATTAAAAGGTATAATTAATATAACATAAAAATATGTTTAACATAACATAAATGTATGTTTAACATAACATTATAACCCTAAAGGTATGCTTAACATAACATAAAACCATAAAGATATGCTTAACATAACATAAAGGTATGCTTAACGTTGCATAAATGTATGTTTAACGTTGCATAAAAGTATGCTTAATATAATATAAAAGACCCTAAAGGTATAACTAATATAACATAAAGATATGCTTAACATAATATAAAGGTCTAGCAATTGGAGCGAATTTTGGGTGGGTTTGAGCGCACCCACCCAGACTCGTAGGGGCGCGTGGAGGGCACGTAGAGGTCGGGTCGGATCAGGTGTACGGATCTAAGATCCGTACACCAGTTATATAAAAGTTTTTGTGATTTCAAAATGGATTTAATGACCTTTTTCGATTCAGGTGCTGATCATAATGTTATAAAAAATGAATTATACCTTCAATTTATTATGAAAAATTCATGAACAATTATATACAGTCAATTCAAAACCATTAGATATAAAATATAAATTATCAAAAACACACATATATTGTGATGGTTATTATTTTAAAAATGTCTTCACCTTAGTTAGAGATATTTCTCAAAATATAATATTAGGAACACTCTTTTTAACTCAAATTTACCTTTTCAAAGTAAATCATAATAATATAAATACTAAATTTACCTTTTCAAAGTAAATCATAATAATATAAATACTAATATTCATGGAAAGAATATTTCATTTCCTTCACAAATCCTGTTAAATAAAGAGAAATTAACACTCTTCAAAATAATTCCATATTAAAAAGTATAAACATAATAGAGAAAAAGAATCAACATATAAATTCTTCAAAAAAAGATATATTCAAGAATTGTTTATAAAAGATTTATGTAGTAATTTACCAAATGCTTTTTGACAAATAAAACAACATATTGTAGATTTACCTTATGAAATAAATTTTAATGATAGAGATATATATCTACAAAGGCCAGACGAATACAGATGAATCAAGAATTTTTAAATCATTGTCAAAAAGAAATAGAAAACCTTATTCAAAAGAATTTAATAAGAAAATCAAAATCACCTTGGAGCTGTCCTACATTTTATGTGGTTAAACAAGCAGAACTTGAACGAGGAGTTCCAAGACTTGTCAAAAATTATAAACCTTTAAATAAAGTTTTACAATGGATAAGATATTCAATTTTGAACAAAAAAGATTTAATTAATAGATTACACTCAATTAAAATATTTTCAAAATTTGATTTAAAATTTGAATTTTGGCAAATTCAAATATCAGAAAAAGATAAATACAAAACAACTTTTGTTGTACCCTTTGAACATTATGAATGAAATGTGATGCCCTTTGGTTTAAAAAATGCTCCATCAAAATTTCAAAGGATTATGAATGAAATATTTAATTCATATAGTTCTTTCACTATTGTTTACATAGATGATATTCTTGTTATCTCATCCAGCTTGAAACAACACTTCAAACATTTAGATATCTTATTTCATATAATAAAGAAAAATGATTTAGTTTTATTTGAATCAAAAATGAAGTTATTTCAAACTTCAATAAGATTTTTAGGCCATAATATTTCCAAAGGATTAATTAAGCCCAAAGATAGATCTACATCATTTATAGAAAAATTTCCTGATCAGATAAAAGAAAAAACTCAACTCCAAAGATTTTTAGGTTGCAACAATTACATAGCAAACTTTTTTCCTGATATTAGAAAATATTGTTAACCTTTATATAAAAGACTTCAAAAGAATCCTCATATATGGTGAGATAGACACACACAAATTATTAGAGAAATTAAGACAAAAGTCAAAACTTTACATTGTCTAGGAATTCTCCATCCACATGCATTCATGATTGTTGAAACAGATGCATCTGAAATAGGATAGAGGAATTTTAAAACAAAGATTAAATTTAAAGGAACAACTTGTTCGTTTTTATTCAGGCATATGATTAGGATCTCAAAAGAATTATTCAACTATAAAAAAAGAAATTTTTTTCTATTGTTTTATTTATTTCAAAATTTCAAGATGATTTATATAATAAAAAATTTCTAAATAATGTTTTTATACTTATATGGATAAATGAAACGTCAGCATGATTTGCCTATATGATGAATATGTTATTATAAGCTATACGTCATAGGGGTATAGGGTGTTACATCATGCATCACGATCCTGTGATTATGCCACTTTTAAAGAGTTTTAGATATAATCAAGTTTGTTATTACTGTCAGTAATCTAAATCCCAGTCAATAGCCGTCCGAGAATAGCTCCATAAATCCTGCAAAATCGGATCCCACGAGATTAGTTCCAAGTTTAGATTAGTTTCCATAAATAAGTTGTTTTTACTCTATATGTATTCTTCCAAAGTAATTGAAAAAAATTGAATTGATATACAAAACATATACAGTTGTTTAATCTCCAGAAATCTCATCTACAATGTTTAATCTCCAATTCATCATGGTATCAAAGCAGTAGCGATCCTAAACGGAGCCTTGCTATTCTGCATCATCATTTACCTATACAAACCTGCAAATCCGATGGCCGAAGAAGAGGGAAGCCTATCGAGCGCACAGACACCACTGCCTGGAGCAGAAGCTCTCGCACAACAATTGGCTACCCTGCTAAGGCAGTATAGCCAAACCCCAATCGAAAATCAAAACACAGAAAACAACTAAAGCCAAACTATAATAGTCAGCATCAAGTTAAACGAGTTCAACTACTCGTTATGGTCTCGAATGATGCACCTTGCCATCGGAGGTAGGGGTTGCCTCAACCATATCACCGGCCATCCTCCTCCCCCAGATTCCACCAATCCAACATACCACAAGTGGTACCAAAACGATCTTGTTGGTCCCAAGTGGTGTCCGAGGTTCAGAGGGAGAGGGGGTGAATGAACCTTGGTCGATTTTTCAGAATCTTTAAAACAACCGTTCTGCACTGCAAGTTACTTGAGCTTGCAGCGATAGATGGTTACTGCTTGCAGCGCTAGGATGCAGTGCTGCACGCTGTAACCTGGAGTTTTGTACGCAGCGGAAATTAACTTTTAAACACAAGGCTGTTTTACACAAAAATGCTTCTTTCAAACGTTTTATGATGAGAGATAGATAGATATATGCAGAAAATAAGCACAGATAAATAAAGCGATAAAAACACTTATGGCTTACAGTGGTTCGAAGGTGGTGTAATCTTTCTACGTCCACTCTACTGCTCCTCGAGCAGGAACTTTGTTAAGCAAGATTGATTTACAGGACTCTCCTAACAATCTATCAACTTACAAAGTTAACCACCTACTGAAGTCCAGCGTACACACAGCAACTGCAAACTTCAAAGGCTAACCCACACAGGGTTCTATACTCCCACACAGGGAAGCTGCCTAACTCTAGACAACTAAAAACAAACAGCAAGGATCTCTCCTATCAACTGCTTGACACCACTAAAACAACATAAGCACACAGCAACAAGGTTAAAAGGATAAAAAGGTTTTCTTCAACTTATGCTTCGAAGTGAGCTTCTGAATCCGTAAGGAATCTTTCAGCTTGAACTCTATTTCACTTCGATAGGTTGAGTGACTGAAACTGTTGACTTAAATACTTTGAAATTTGTAAGCTTGAAACTTTCACGTAGATGCTTTAGAATAGTGACATTATCAGTTTTCAGTAACCAGCTTCAGTTCTCCTCGACCTCTATTTATACTTATAGGAGAAGATGTCCGTTGAAGGAGACATTCCTCTTTTGAATTTGAAATAGCCTGGCCAAAGTATGGTTCGCATTTAATGCGACTTGACTTTTCCTTTCGGAGCATTTAATGCGGCAGTTGCGGCTCGCAGCTTTCTGCGGCGCGTCAGTCCATGTGGCATCTTCTTATTGGCTCCGTATCTGCTACTTTGACTTTTTCTTGAACGGCTCTTTTGTCCCTGCTTGGATCTCCGTTCCTCGTACTGCATTTATCCTTCCTGGGATTTGTAGGATACTTCGTCTTGTAGTTGGCGCTGTATAACTTAACTGTCATGTAAGTCTGCGCTGTATCCTTGGTCTTTGTGCAGCTGATGCATTCTTTCAGTGCTGCTGTATTTTAGACCTGTTTGCAGTATCATCTGGCAGTGCTGCTGTAACTTCGTTCTAGCAATACTCCTGTATCTTTTTCATGCAGCGATGCTGCACGCCGTTCTTCCTTGTTTTGCTGTATTGAAGTACAGCCTATTTATGCTTTGCTGTTCCTTTCTTCTTCCAGCAATGCTGTATCCTGCCTTTATGCAGCGATACTGTATCATGCCTTCTTGCAGCGATACCTTCCTTTAAAGCTTAGATGCAGTTTTATCCTCTTTTAACCTCCATTTCAATCCTTGACTCAAGACTCAATTCTAGTCTATTTATTCACTTAAACAATGTGAAAATGGGGTACTCAAAACTTCCTATTACATGATTGGTTTATCTCATCAAAATCTAAACAATGAAATCCCAACAATTTCCCCCTTTTTGATGATGACAAAACCTTTACAATATTTCGTTCATGAAGAAGTTTCATTTTACTTTAACTCATATGGTTTATCCAGATTACATGCTTGCACAGCTTTGAATAAATAAATCTAATCCTGGATTCATCAGAGATGCATCATGCTATTCCTTTCAACAAACACAACAGGAAAACATAAACAGCATGCATGAGTTCATAAGAGTTGAACTTGGTCAGAGCAAAAAGAAAAATTTCTTCATTTAAGAGATAGAAATTTTTACAACATCATAAAAATACAATAACAAGGATCATAAGAGGGTATATGAATACAGCTTAGTAAAACGAAGACCTTTTGCTTGCTGATTCGTCTGATCTTCTTTCAAACCTTTCAAGGCCTTCCCTTCCTCTTGATCCTTTCCACCAGTCCCTGATGGACTCTTGGTAGGACTCTTCCAGCTTGTGTTTGATCACAGGAATCTGAATCCATCTCAGCCAAAAGTCCTCGCAGAATGGTACAATCAACCCTTCCTTGACTCGATCAATGTACATCTGTTGAATGTCAAGGCTTCCTTCCAGAACGAGCTGTTCATACCTTCTCAATGCAGTCTTGCAAGTATAATATCTGCTGAATTTGCCTTGCCTGCACAGATCTCTGAAGTGTCTGAGGTACTCAGATCGTTTGAAAATGATGATCGCCTCAAATGTTGGATTCCGATCAAAAGGCAGTCTGACTTCTTTGAAGATGTCGAATCTCCAAGCCATGTTCTCTCCTTCAGGCCTTTGATCCATCAACACGGACACTTCAGCAGAGATGTTCTCAGTGTCAAGGCGAGGGATTTCTTGAGGAGGGAATTGGTAGTAGTTGTTTGAAAATATTTTTCTGGTACCAATTACACCAAGTCTTTGAATCCAGACATTAGGATCTGTAGCTTCTTCATATTGGCGCCTTTGATTCTCAGACTCGTCCCCGCTCATCCTCTTCCTTGAGCCTTGCTGCTGGCTATCATCTCTTCTCTTATGATGATAGCTGGGCGGTGCTGCATCCTTGCTTGCAGCTCTGCTGTGTGTAGAACCTGCAGCAGATCTTCTTCCAGCAGCTACACCGGCTCCACCAGCTCCATCATCATCTCTTCTCCATCTCTTCGGAGAAGGGATATCAGCCGCAGCGGATGATCCAGACCTCCTTCTCCTCCTGCTGAGAGGTTGCTGGTCATCATCTTCTTCATCTTCTTCAGGTTAAGCCGTCCCTTTGCTCCTATATTTCTCTTCAAATCATTCCCCCTTTTTGGCATCATCAAAAGCCGGGGTTTGAGCAGAGGCTGCTGGGACCGCCCTTGATCGCGGGCGTCGGGTCGGTTTAGGGGCAGGCTTTGGAGCATCGACATGCTGAGGGAAAGCTCGGACCATGATGTCCCTGAGTTCTCCCACAATCAGCTCCAGGTTCCTCAGACGGTCGTCCACACTTCTGGTTCTCTGGGATTGATCATAGACGCGATCCAGAAGTGACTCCAGGACTTTGGAGTGAGAGTTGAGTCTGACTGATGCATTTTCAGCATGCTGCTTACACTGTCTGATCTCTTGGCGTGTCAGAGCAGCTTCAACCTTCAACTCCTTCTCCATCCTGACCCGATCGTAGTACAGCCTGTTCGAATATTCAGCAAGATTCGACTTGATCATATCAGGCAGTACTTCGAGGTCCTTCTTGAAACCTGTCATGGTTTCAGCATGGAATTGGGCACTGACCCTGAGACTGTTGCGCATGATAGACTCATGTTCCTGGAGAGCATGCAGCAGATGTCTAACAACGGTCTCGACCCTGTTGATAGATTCATCAGGAGTCAGCCCTGAATTCCTTCTTGTTGAGGCAGCAGCGGATGCAGCAAATGAAATCACCTCTTGGCATACTGGTGCTGCATCCTGTCTCGGTACTTCAGCAGCAACCTCATCTCATCCTTGCTGGTATGAGAGCTTGTAGAGCTTGAGGATGGGTGCTCATCTCCTTCTTCTTCTTCTGCCTCCTCTTCGCTGGATAAGACTGGAACAGGAACTGCTCCGCCAGATTTTGGCCCATGAATAGCAATATTCCGTTTCTTTATCCATCTTGCGAATTCGGCATCCGACATGTTAGCATCCACAGTATCCTTCGCTGCTGTAACCTTTGAAGGTTCTTGAGAGCAAGCAGCAGCTGCAGCATCAACCTCCTCACGAGGTGTCTTTAGCTGCACTGGGGATACCTCGGCTTCAACTCCAGCATCCTCAGTGGGTACTGTCTGAACAGCCTCCCCACCTGAGGTCTTCTCACACTCAGGGAGTGTTGTCAGAACAACATCCTCCACTGAGGTCTTCTCAATGGACCCCGTCTCCTCGGCCGGTCCTGTAACCTCTTCGACAGCCTCTGCTGCAAGAATGGGTTCTTGCAGCTCTGCATGGCTTCCTGCAGTGATCACAGTATTCAGCACTGTATCCGCTATTGCTGCTAGGATCTCAGCTTCCACCCTGCTCTTCTCTGCAGCTCCTTCTTCTTGTTGAAGGATGGTTGCTGGTTGCACTGCTGTCGCGTCCAGTGCAGGGAGTACCGCCTCTGCAACTCCCTCCGTAGATGCTTCATCGGCAAACTTAGAAATGTCTGAGATGACATTCCTGATTATGGTAGATGGTTCCCCCTCAGAGTCTGCTTGGGCAGCATTTTCATCTTCGCGCACTGGGGAATCACCATAATCCAGTAGTTGGGCTTCCTCCTCCTCCAAGCGATCCAGCGTGACAATGTTGGAGAGGCCCTCAGCTACTTGCTCGTATGCAGGGGAGTTCATTTGATTTGAACTTGAACTGCCTTCTCCCCGCATCCTCCTTGGAGTGTGCTGCATCCTTGTCTCCTTCAAGCTCTGTTGCAGCGTTAGATGCAACATGGCTTCTTCAGCCTGCTCCACTCCCAAGGTGTCGATTTGCTCTTGAGCAAAAGCGACATCATCGCCACTTCTTACCGCCTCTGCAGTCGGGGTGAAGAAGACCTGCACATCTTCCACTGCTGCTTTCATCGGCAGCTCTGCAGAGTCGGATTCTGCAAGAGCCTTGCCCTTTCCCTTGTCCTGTGCTCCCTGTGCAGCGCTGCAGCCATCAAGCTCTTGAACTCTTGCTGCAAAGTCAGGTTGCAGGAGTGCCAGAATATCCTCTGATTTGGCCCACTCCAGGACAGCTTGCTCGACTGTCAGGAAATCCTTCCACTTCAACAGGATTTCCCCCTTAGACAGCCGCATCTCTCTCCAAAGAGAGTACTCTACCGGCATATTTCTAGCCGCTGGAAAGGTGGGATCGAGCACTGAAGTTTCTATTTGTAGACGAGCTTCCTCTTCAGTTGGCTCGACTCGGTGCTGATGTGGCTCCCGAAGCTGATGTGACACATCCCCAAGGTCAACTACAACCATATCAGGCTGATGTGACACATCCCCAACAGCAGCAGCAGCTCTCTTGCTGCGTGGAGCCCTTCTCACCAAAGGTGCGTCATCATCTGGGGAAGAGGATTCAAGTTCAGGTACAGCCTTCCCTGAACTCCTCTTGATAACAGGAAGAGGACTCGAAGGTTCCTCTTCTTCAGCATCTTCCCCACTGACAGCAGCTTCATCTTGCAGAGCAAGAGTTGCATTCTTTTTGTCTTTGATTTTCTTCCTCGCAACTCCTGCTCCTGCAGCCTTCGGCTGAGTCTTGCCCTTCTTCTTCTCCCCGAGATACTTTCCAGGATGAATGGGGGCGGGTGCTGTAAGTTGAAGGCCAAGCTTGCAGAGCAGAGAACAGATGGTGATACCGTAGCTCCGATGCTCCGTTATCTTCTCTGCTTCCTCCCACAGCCTCTTCATGATGAACCTTGCCCAGTTCACCTTCTCTCCGGCCATGATTGCAGACATGATCCGGAACCGGAGATCTGTGCACTTGTCGTAACTCCCTGTCCTCCCTTCGATGGAGTACGCACAGATGTCGTGGAGAAGTTCAAACTCCGGTTTGAAGAGCTTCTTGGGGGCGCTTCTCTTGATTTCAGCCCCTACATCCCTCGCTCGAAAGAGATCCCACATCTATTGAGCCGATGCCTCCCCATACGTCGCCAACTGGCTGGGGGTCAACCCTGCAGCCGAAATGCTGAAGGTGGTGGAGATATCCCTAACGGTCAGCGACCGTTCCTCTCCATCTGCATCCATCCGGAACAGGATGCAGTTCCTGTCCTCCGCCTGCCTAGCGAAGGTATAAAACCTCTGTACTGACTCCGTGGAGAAGCCAGCATATACTGTGGTCAACAGCCCTAGGACTTGGGTCTGTTGTAGAGCATCAAAGATCCTCTTGATCAGGGTGTTGTCATATAGCCCTGACTCCAGGATGTTTTCTCTGTTGATCATCCTTCCATCAAGAACGATGGTCTTTCTGGCAGCCATTGAAATCTTTGTGAGATAGAGAGAGAAGAAACAAGGGTTTAGCACTTAGAGAATTTTCTGCGATCAAGGAGTTTCTCTCTCTGAAGATGGTGAAAAGTGAATTTCAAATGGCACGTTTTGGTCTTTATGGCGGTTCTCAAGAGACGTGCGAGATTGACGGTTGAGATAAATCAGGGAAATGATCTAGTGGCTCAAGAAAAAGCGGAGATGTCAAATCGACGCTAATAATTACTTGGCGCGTGGGCTCTGTCAGCGCCCTTTCCACTTCCTGACACCCGCAGTCATGCATTTAATGCTGAAAGACATGCTCTTTGCCGCCTAAATAAATGCCTTTTTAAGGTTGCAGCATCTCTAGTACGAGGTTGCAGATCAATCAATACTCCTTTTGAAATTAATGCTGTAACCTGGTGCTGCTTGATTTATTCGATAGCTGCTATACTGTAAGAATGTAGGTTACAGCGCTGTCTGAACCCAGTGCTGTATTGACGCGTAGCTTACAGTACCATCTTTACTGCTTCCTGCGAGCATGCAGAGGTTCCCCCTGCGATCCTGCATTATCTTTTCCTTCACAACTTAAGGATTCCCAGCTCGTTACGAAGCATAGAAAATCTAGATTCACTCAAAGGTTTTGTAAGGATATCTGCAAGCTGTAGATCCGTGTGAACCTTTTCAAGCACGACATCTTTCTTCTCAACATGATCTCTTATAAAGTGATGACGAATGTCAATGTGCTTTGTTCTTGAGTGAAAGACAGGATTATGGGTAATTGCAATAGCGCTCGTATTGTCACAGAGAATTGGAGTCTCTTTTTCTTCTATCCCATAATCTCTAAGTTGCTGCTGTATCCAGAGAATCTGCGCACAACAACTTCCTGCTGCAACATACTCTGCTTCTGTTGTAGAGGTTGCAATTGAGGTCTGCTTCCTGCAGAACCACGAGACAAGTCTATTTCCCAGAAATTGACATGTCCCACTTGTACTCTTCCTATCAATCTTGCAGCCTGCATAATCTGAATCGGAGTAGCCTTTAAGCTTGAATCCTCCTTCCTTAGGATACCATAGACCGACTTCCTGAGTTCCTTTCAAATACTTGATCACTCTTTTCACTGCTAAAAGATATGATTCCTTCGGTGCTGCTTGGAATCTAGCACAGACTCCTACTGCAAACATGATATCTGGCCTGCTTGCTGTGAGATACAGCAACGATCCAATGAGACGTCTGTACTTGGTAATGTCTACATCTTTACCATCTTCATCTTTGTCAAGACTTATGGATGTGGACATGGGAACGGACGTTGCTGCTCCATTCTCCATGCCAAATTTCTTGATAAGCTCCTTCGTATACTTGACTTGGTTGATGAAGGTTCCTGTAGGTAGCTGTTTTACTTGTAGCCCGAGAAAGAAACTTAATTCTCCCATCATACTCATCTCGAACTTTGACTGCATCAGGTTGGAGAATTTCTCACATAGCTCTTTATTTGTGGATCCGAAGATAATATAATCCACATAGATTTGTACAAGAAGTACACTTTCTCCATCCTGTATCCTAAACAGCGTTTTGTCGATCGTTCCTTTCTGAAAACCATTTTCCAGAAGATAGAGAGATAAGGTGTCATACCAGGCTCTTGGTGCTTGCTTCAGTCCATATAGGGCCTTTTGTAATCGAAACACCTTCTCTTCTGCTTGATCCTCGAAACCAGAAGGTTGCTCAACATATACTTTCTCTGTAAGGAGACCATTCAGGAATGCGCTTTTAACATCCATTTGATAGACGTTGAAATTCATATGTGCTGCATAGGCTAAGAAAATTCTTATTGCTTCTAGCCTTGCCACTGGTGCAAAAGTCTCATCAAAATCAATTTCTTCTTCCTGACAGTATCCTTTAGCAACTAATCTTGCTTTGTTTCTTACAACGACTCCTGATTCATCTAACTTGTTCTTGAACACCCACTTTGTTCCAATTACACCTTGATGGGTTGGTCTGGCGACTGTTTGCCATACTTGATTTCTCTCAAATCCATTTAATTCTTCTTGCATGGCCTGTACCCAGTTGCTATCTTGCAGTGCCTCTTCAACATTCTTAGGCTCTGATTGTGATATGAAGCATGCAAACATTGCTTCATGTGGGATGGATCTTCTTGTCCTTACACCGATGGATGGATCTCCTATAATGAGATCTCTTGGATGATTTCTAAGCCACGTTCTGTCTGGCTCAAAAACGTGCGTTGGTGTGATTTGCTCATCATGTTGCTGTATTGCAAGAGGTTCTGCTGCTGTAAGAATGTCTGCTGCATCCAAGGTTGCAGCTTCTTCTTCTTTTTCTTCTTCTGTAGGCAGAACTCCTTTTATGTATGGTACAACATTCTTTTTTCTAGGAGAGGTTTCTTCAGGTGGTTTTTCCAGCTTCTTTGTGTCACAATGTGGTTCATCAAACACCACATGTACAGATTCATCTACCACCAGGGTTCTCTTATTAAACACTCTGAAGGCTTTACTTACAGCAGAGTATCCTAGAAATACTCCTTCGTCTGATTTAGCATCAAAAGTTTTCAGATGTTTCTTTCCATTGTTGAGAACATAACACCTGCATCCAAAGATATGCAGATAGGAAATGTTTGGTGTATGATCATTCCATATTTCATACGGTGTCTTGTCAAGATCCTTGATGATTAGACATCTGTTCTGCGTGTAGCATGCAATATTAGTTGCCTCAGCCCAAAACCTCTTGGGTATCTCTGCTTCTACTATCATTGTTCTTGCTGCTTCCTTGAGGGTTCTATTCCTTCTTTCAGCAACCCCGTTTTGTTGAGGTGTTCTTGCAGCAGAGTATTCATGACGAATACCATTGTCAGAACAGAATTTCTCTATAAACTTATTTGTGAACTCGGTTCCTCTGTCTGATCTTATCTTCACTATGCTCAAGCTCTTTTCATTCTGAATTTTCTTCATGAGGCCAGGTAGCTTTTCTTGAGTTTCCGACTTCTTTGCTAGAAAGATCGTCCATGTGTAGCTAGAGTAGTCATCCACTACTACTAGAGAGTACTTCTTCCCGCTCAAGCTTACTGGTTATACTGGTCCAAAGAGGTCCATGTGTAGAAGATCTAGAATCCTGTGAGACGATTTCTGAATTTTATCCTTGAAAGAGCTCTTAACTTGCTTTCCTTTTTGACACGCTCCACAGACATTCTCTTTCTTGTAAGCTACATCTGGTAATCCTCTTACGAGGCCTTTTCTTGCTAGCTTGTTGATAGTCTTGAAGTTCAGGTGACTTAATCGTTTGTGCCATAACCAGCTCAGCTCCGGTGGACTTTTCACTATGAAGCATGTTGATTGAGAGGAGGAATTCCAATCTGCTAGGTAGATATTTCCTCTTCTTGTTCCTGTAAGTTTTACTTCATTTGTGGTGCTGTCCCTGATTAAGCACTTGTTGAGGTTGAATTCCACTGTATATCCTTTGTCACAGAATTGACTGATGCTTAGTAGATTGTATTTAAGCCCCTTTACGTAGGATACGTCTTTAATCTTTATGTTCCCCTTGACCAGGCATCCGCTTCCTTTTGTGCTTCCTTTGGAATCATCACCAAATATGACCTTAGGTCCTTTACATTCTTGGAAGTCTTTCAACGTTTCTTTATTGCCTGTCATGTGCCTTGAGCAGCCGCTGTCGATATATTATACATCACTGCTGCATCCTGGCACTGTAACCTGTAACAAATTCAAACAGATTTAGGTACCCATATCCATACGGGTCCTTTGGGGTTAGTTACTTTGGGAACCCAAACTTTCTTAACAGTAACTGATCTACTGTAAGATTTGTTGGTTCTCGAGCTGTATGCAGTTATCTTGGAAAACTGCTTATGAAAGGTGTGTGCTCGACAAACATGTGTGTTACCAACACCCTTGTAGTGTGGTCTTCCACCATACTTCCCTGGAGTATATCCTCTTTGAGGTTTAGACATGTAGGTCTTAGTATTGGTGGGAAAGTTTCTTCTATGCTGTAACTTTGTTGGTTGCTGCATCCTTTTGCTGCATGCAGCAGATGACTTCTGCTGCAGCCAAGTCTTAGATGCAGGCTTATTCCCTGCAGTTGAGCATTGGGGTTTCTTCCCTTTATCCGTCATTGCTGTTTTGTTCACTATGTTTTCAGAGTCACAGAGTAACTCTTTCTCCATTGGAGTTTTAGCTTGAACAAAATTCACAGCTTTGGATGTGTTTGCTGTATTCTAAGAGCCTTGATTACTGTAACCTATGCCTGAAATCACAAATGGATCTCTGACACGATTTATGCAATCTCTTGCGTCCTTTGAAGATTTGGTGAACGTACTCATCTTGGACTGCAAGATTTCCTTCTCAGATCTTAGCTCTGTGATCAGCAGATTTAATCTAGAGACCTCTTGTTGCAGCTTACTACACTTTGAATTATCAGATTCTCGTGCAGCGAGCATTTTGGCAATGTCGATATTTTTGCTCTTGAGGATCTCATTATCGATTCTAAGGTTTTCATTCTCAACCTTAAGCTCCTCATGAATTGAGTTGATCTGCTCGAAATCACTCATGATCCTTTTCAAGGAGTGGATCATGTTCAGCTCCTCATCAACTTGTATGGACAACGGTTGGTAGATTACCTCATCTTCTTCGTTGTCCTCGAAGGAAGCCAACTTATCTGGTCTCCTATGAGAGCTCGAAGCTTGTGCCTTTCCTCTCGTCTTTTATCTCTCCTCTGTTCTCTTTCTCCTTTAGGATACTTGTGCACTGTTGGATAAGGACAGTTCCTTGCGTAGTGTCCAGGCTTCCTGCAATTATAGCACAAGTCAACATTCCCTGTATTTGACTGAGGAGAAGAAGATATCTGAGGGGTTGAGTGACTTCTTCTGAAGTCATTCTTTTTGTTGAGGTTGATGTTGCTGCTATTGTTGTTGCTCTTGATGAATCTCCTGAATTTCTTTAGGAGGAGCGCCATATCCTCTTCAGCAACTTCTGTTGTATCCTCACTCTACTTACTGCAACTGGCGGTTGCTGTATCCTTTGTTCCTCTGGCGGTTAGCGCTGTAACTTTGGAGATTGACTCCTCTGACTCTTTTCTCCTTCTGTTGATGTCATACTCGAATGCTTTCAAGTTGGAGAATAAGTCAAATGTGCTCATGGACTTCAGGTCCATAGACACTCTCATGGCAGTGGTCTTGCTATCCCACTCCGCTGGTAGGGCTCTTAACACCTTCATGTTCTTTTCTTTCTGTGTGTCGTGTTTGCCCAGAGCTTCTTGTTCATTCACTATGGATGTGAATCTCAGATCTAGTTGCTCAAGAGTCTCTTCATTCTTCATTTCGAAGAGCTCGAATAATTGGGTAGCGTTGGAGATTTTGTTGTCCTTGGTGAGCTTAGTTCCTTCATAAATTTGCTCCAGCTTTTCCCATATTTCTTTGGATGTTGAGCAAGTCTTGACTTTGCTAAAGGTGCCTTTATCCAAAGTAATAAATAGAGCATTCTTTGCCACGTTATCCAGGTTGGCTCTCTTCCTGTCTTCGTTTCCCCACTCTTATCGTGGTTTGGTCAGGAAGTTTGGTGGTGGCTGCTCTCCTTCTGCATGGTCTCTTCCATACATTGGATTTACCTTCATGGGGATTATCGGTCCTTCAATTATGACGGTCCACATCTCAACATTCATGGCAGAAAGGTGTGCCTGCATTCTAATTTTCCAGTCGTCATATTCCTCTATGGAAAACATAGGTAGCTTGTGATTGGAGGAATCCATGATATACTTTAAAAATGATTTTTATGCAAAGAAAACAGCGAGACTAAGGTGGATCTGGGTAGGTGACCAGATAAGTTGGCTTTTAACCCAACTCGCTCTGATACCACTTGTTGGTCCCAAGTGGTGTCCGAGGTTCAGAGGGGGGTGAATGAAACTTGGTCGATTTTTCAGAATCTTTAAAACAACCGTTCTGCACTGCAAGTTACTTGAGCTTGCAGCGATAGATGGTTACTGCTTGCAGCGCTAGGATGCAGTGCTGCATGCTGTAACCTGGAGTTTTGTACGCAGCGGAAATTAACTTTTAAACACAAGGCTGTTTTACACAAAAATGCTTCTTTCAAACGTTTTATGATGAGAGATAGATAGATATATGCAGAAAATAAGCACAGATAAATAAAGCGATAAAAACACTTATGGCTTACAGTGGTTCGAAGGTGGTGTAATCTTTCTACGTCCACTCTACTGCTCCTCGAGCAGGAACTTTGTTAAGCAAGATTGATTTACAGGACTCTCCTAACAATCTATCAACTTACAAAGTTAACCACCTACTGAAGTCCAGCGTACACACAGCAACTGCAAACTTCAAAGGCTAACCCACACAGGGTTCTATACTCCCACACAGGGAAGCTGCCTAACTCTAGACAACTAAAAACAAACAGCAAGGATCTCTCCTATCAACTGCTTGACACCACTAAAACAACCTAAGCACACAGCAACAAGGTTAAAAGGATAAAAAGGTTTTCTTCAACTTGTGCTTCGAAGTGAGCTTCTGAATCCGTAAGGAATCTTTCAGCTTGAACTCTGTTTCACTTCGATAGGTTGGGTGACTGAAACTGTTGGCTTAAATACTTTGAAATTTGTAAGCTTGAAACTTTCGCGTAGATGCTTTAGAATAGTGACATTATCAGTTTTCAGTAACCAGCTTCAGTTCTCCTCGACCTCTATTTATACTTGTAGGAGAAGATGTCCGTTGAAGGAGACATTCCTCTTTTGAATTTGAAATAGCCTGGCCAAAGTATGGTTCGCATTTAATGCGACTTGACTTTTCCTTTCGGAGCATTTAATGCGGCAGTTGCGGCTCGCAGCTTTCTGCGGCGCGTCAGTCCATGTGGCATCTTCTTATTGGCTCTGTATCTGCTACTTTGACTTTTTCTTGAACGGCTCTTTTGTCCCTGCTTGGATCTCCGTTCCTCGTACTGCATTTATCCTTCCTAGGATTTGCAGGATACTTCGTCTTGTAGTTGGCGCTGTATAACTTAACTGTCATGTAAGTCTGCGCTGTATCCTTGGTCTTTGTGCAGCTGATGCATTCTTTCAGTGCTGCTGTATTTTAGACCTGCTTGCAGTATCGTCTGGCAGTGCTGCTGTAACTTCGTTCTAGCAGTACTCCTGTATCTTTTTCATGCAGCGATGCTGCACGCCGTTCTTCCTTGTTTTGCTGTATTGAAGTACAACCTTATTTATGTTTTGCTGTTCCTTTCTTCTTCCAGCAATGCTGTATCCTGCCTTTATGCAGCGATACTGTATCCTGCCTTCTTGCAGCGATACCTTCCTTTAAAGCTTAGATGCAGCTTTATCCTCTTTTAACCTCCATTTCAATCCTTGACTCAAGACTCAATTCTAGTCTATTTATTCACTTAAACAATGTGAAAATGGGGTACTCAAAACTTCCTATTACATGATTGGTTTGTCTCATCAAAATCTAAACAATGAAATCCCAACAGACCTCACGGTCATTTCCTAGATCATACAAAATATGGAACCAATGTTAGCCAACAACTATGTTCAAAACAAGACAGCCAAAGGTCTATGGAAAGGGCTCGCAACTACATATAGTATCGGCAGAGACTCAACTCAAATTTTCGAACTCACAATACAAGCCAATAGCCTCAAACAGGGACAAGGTATAATTGAAAATTTCTACAGCACCTTACAACGATTGTGGGCAGAAATTATCGAAAATCAATCGAACCCAATGGAGTGTGAAATAGATATTTGTGCCTATAATTGAATCCAATCTGAAACCCGCTTGTTTCAACTTCTTGCCGGGATAAGTGAGAAGTACGAACCTGAACGGTGAGATATCCTTAAGATGGACCCTTTACCGACGGTGGAAGCTGCCTATGCTCTCATCCGAAGAGGAGCGGCTCAGAGAGGTATTTGGGGATCCGAGACAATAGACGGTACCACTAACGGTAAGATCGGGAATGGGCTAGCAACAAGAGGGTTCCGACCACCTAACCGATCAGGACCGTCCAAGAATGATGGCTTATCATCCCGGGAGAAAATCGACAAAAGCAAACTGAAATATTCCCACTGCGGTATGACAAAGCATACGAAGGAGACATGTTTTCGATTGGTAGGGTACCCAGAGTGGTGGGAAGATAATCACAAACTACCACGGGATAGCCACGGCCAGGGAGGCAAAGCTGCCGTCATGGTAAGTGATCCGAAGATCACCGGCACCAGAGAGAGCAGTGGCGAGGGATCTGAAAAAATTGCCACAGCAACAAGGGTTTTGAGTGGTGAAGCAGGAGGCGTGAATTATGAAGGATCAGAAAGGGGCATGAACTTTGAAGGTATCGGGTCGGATGTTTTAACACCCGACCCACTTATTTCCTACTCTTTAAATACAACAAATATTCATGCCCGATTTTTGGCTCATGTCAATGTTACTAGTGATATGTGTAGAGGACAAAATAAAAATGATGCATGGATCTTTGATTGTGGTGCTACAGACACGATGACGTATGATGCATTTGATATATGTACACCATCATAGCCTCATAAAACATATGTTCAAACTGCTAGTGGTGAAATCACCCCTGTTAATGGAGCTGGAACTGTATCAATCTCTCACACACTCAAAATATCCAACTGTTTATATGTTCCTGCCTTGTCCCACAAATTACTGTCAATAAGCCACGTCACAAAGGAACTTAATTGCACTGTGCTGATGCATTACTTTCTGTCTTCTACAAGATATCAGGACGAGGGAGATCATTGGACGTGGCACTGAGCGCCATGGATTATACTAGATGAGATTGCTCAAAAAGGTACAGTGATGCTGGCTACCGGAACTGCAACCCATGCTGTTTGGCTTTGGCACCGCCGACTTGGGCATCCTTCTGCAAGTTATCTCAAACTTTTATTTCCTAAGTTAAGTCATTCTTCAAATTTGTACTGTGAGACTTGTGTTTTGGCAAAGAGCCATAGACAGACTTTTAAACCAACTAATACTCGTGTGTCGTCTATGTTTTCATTAGTTCATTCTGATGTTTGGGGCCCTGCACCTATCATAGGTGGTCAGGGATTCAAGTATTTTTTATTATTTGTAGATGATCACACTCGTATGACTTGGATTTATTTTTTGCGTCAAAAATCAGAAGTTTTCTCAAAATTTTCCCAGCTCTACACCATGATTCAAAATCAGTTTAAGACCAATATCCAGGTGTTGAGATCTAACAACGGGGGGAATTTGTGAATGCATCCATGACCAAATTCTTCCACGATAACGTGTTAATTTATCAAACAACTTGTCCACATACACCCGAACAGAATGGGGTGGTGGAAAGGAAAAATTGTATCATTATTGAAATCACTCGAGCCCTGCTCATTGAATCTTGCGTACCTTTCAATTTTTAGCCGGAAGCCATCGCAACAACTCTATATCTCCTAAACAGATTACCCCCAAAAAGTCTTACCCTCCAAACTCCTATTCAATGTCTTTCAAAACTTGCACAAATACCCTTACCCTTTACCCTAAAACCCCGTATCTTCGGGTGTTCCGTGTTCGTCCATATACCCAAACATTCACGCACAAAGCTGGACCCCTGTGCAGTGAAATGTGTCTTTGTGGGTCATAACATTCACCAAAAAGGTTATCGTTGCTATGATCCTAAGTATCGTCGTACGTTCACTACCATGAACTGTGATTTCCTTGAAATCGAATTCTTTTATCATCACCACCTTAGTGGTCAGGGGGAGAGTAAACTTGATCCACTAAGTTGGTTGCCAAGTCCAAGCAGTCCATCGGATGCTCTTCCAACAGAGACAATTAACTATGCCGCTGAGAAAATTCCTGAAACAGCTGTTCAGTCCCCGGAACTTAGTGAACTGGACCATAATGCTCTTCCAAACCTGATACATGAGGTACGAGATTCTGAGCCTTCCTTATCTGTCATTCTTGAATTAACTAACCATGAGATACCAGAAACCACAAAACAAGATACAAGGTAATATGTTGTACCCCCACGAAACAACAGAGGTGTTCCACCAAAGAGATATTCTCCAGAGAAAATCGTCAAGAAATCCAGATACTCAATTGGAATCGCCAAGAGAAATCTCACAGTACTTACAGCAGCTTTTCAAGTTGCCTTGTATGAAGATGAAAACCTTCCGAGAACAGCTGAAGAAGCCTTCCAGTCAAAACATTGGACAGATGCAATGAAGAAAGAAATGGATGCCTTAGCCCGAAATAACATATGGAAAATATGCAAACTACCACAAGAAAAAAAAACCAGTTGGGTGCAGATGAGTCTTTACCATCAAACGGAGACCTGACGGATCGATTGAAAGGTACAAGGCTAGGTTGGCTGCAAAAGGGTACACTCAGACTTATGGAGTGGACTATTCTGAAACCTTTTCCCCAGTATCCAAAATAAATACAGTAAAAGTGTTACTCTCAATTGCAGCAAACCAGGATTGGTCTCTCCACCAATTTGATATCACCAATGCGTTTTTACATGGGAAGTTGAACAAAGAAGTATATATGGAGGCACCACCGGGTTTTGAGTCTAAGTTTGGAGACAGGGAAGTATGCAAGTTGAAGAATACACTCTATGGACTTAGACAATCTCCAAGGGCATGGTTTGGGAGATTTACCAGTGCTATGAAGAGTTATGGTTTCCGACAGAGTGACTCAAACCATACGTTGTTCTTGAAGAGACGAGGAGGTCTCATTACCTGTTTGATCATATATGTTGATGACATGATCATCACAGGTAGTGACACAGAGGAAATTGAAAACTTGAAGAAAAAACTGTTTCTTGAATTTTAGATGAAGGATCTAGGAGCTCTTAAGTACTTCCTTGGCATTGAAGTCCTTAGATCAGTCACAGGAATCTTCATATGCCAGAAGAAATATACTCTAGACCTCTTTACTGAGACTGGAATGTTAGACTGCAAACCAGTCGATACTCCTATTGCAGTAAATCATAGATTGCAGATCATAGAGGGTACCAAAACAACAGTTCGAGAACAGTATCAACGTCTAGTAGGGTAACTCATTTACCTTTCTCACACCAGACCTGATATTGCTTATGCTGTCGAGGTGGTAAGCCAGTTCATGCACAAACCTCAACCAGATCATATGGAAGTTGCTCTCAGAATCGTGCGATATCTTAAGGGTACTTTTGGATATGGGTTGTTATTTGGAAAGCATGGATACTCAAAAATACATGGGTACACCGATGCCGACTGGACGGGCAATCCTATGGATATAAGGTCTACTGCAGGATACTTCACCTTTGTTGGTGGTAATCTGGTTACTTGGAGAAGCAAAAAGCAGAAAGTGGTGGCTCTCTCCAGTGTCGAAGTGGAATTTAGAGGTATTAAGAGTGGATTGACAAAAGTTCTATGGCTGCAGAAATTGTTAAAGGAAATTGGTTTTCTCTCAAATCAAACATGTCAGCTGTTTTGTGATAATAAAGCAGCTATCAGCATATCTGAAAACCCAGTCCAGCATGATCGAACAAAACATGTTGAGGTGGACCGACATTTTATCAAAGAGAAGATAGAGGCTGGAGTTGTTGAACTACCATTCATCCGATTTGAGGATCAACTTGCAGATATTCTAACCAAAGCCATGAATTCAAAAAGTTTTGCAAATGTACTCAACAAGTTGAGTATTGGAGACCCTACTACTCAACTTGAGGGGGAGTGCCAGCAATCTAAATCTCAGTCAATAGCCGTCCGAGAATATCTCCATAAATCCTGAAAAATCGGATCCCACGAGATTAGTTCCAAGTTTAGATTAGTTTCCATAAATAAGTTGTTTTTACTCTATATGTGTTCTTCCAAAGTAATTGAAAAAAACTGAATTGATATACAAAATATATACAATTGTTTAATCTCCAGAAATCCCATCTACAATGTTTAATCTCCAATTCATTAATTACGATGTTGTTATGCTTTGTCCTCATTGTTTTATGATTGTGAAATGTTGTTTTTTGCATCATGATATAATATTTAGCTAGATAAGTTCTTGAATATATACAACGTAATAACAATGTTAAAATTGTTGTATCTAATGTCTTTGCTTTCTTTTAATTTTTGGTTGCAATGCATAAGGAAGAAGATAGTCTCGTTGGTAAATACGAGATTTTATCTGTTCAAACACTAATAGGATGAGTACAAATGGTTTTAAACTGGTTAGAGCTTTGGGGAGGAAAAAATCCCATTAGGGTTTGGAATTTTACCCTAGTACACACTAACCGTACCCCTTTATTATTTATAGACATTTTATGATTTATTCGGTTGTTTTTTTAGCTTTATTTATAGATGTTCCAACACTATTTTCATGATTAATATTTATAATAGTGAATTATTTGGTATTTTGTTAATTGATATTTATAATAGTGAATTCTTCATTGTCTAATTATTTGGAGTTTTGTTAAAGATGGGTCAACTAAAAACGTGATTATAAAATATTGAATAATATCAAATTAAAATCTTAATTTGATAGTTTTTAATCTTTTAAGTTCTGGATTGATAAAATTTATCTTTTATATACCGTAAAATGATAATTAACTTATCTTTCAACGTTTGTATGATAAATCCCCTTTTATATTATTTAGGATTCGTAAATCATGTCTCCATATTTTATTACACTAATTTAGATCTTAATTAAGATAAGTTTTTATTTCAAAATCCCCTCATTTCTTACATATTAATAATTCATTAATCAAAAATTAAAATCTCTAGATTCATGCATTAATATGTATTTTATTCATGAAATCTGTGAATCAATTCTGTTGATTAAAACTATACAAAACGATTTATTCTTTTGAAAATTAAATCGTGTAGGATCGAATGAAGTTATTTTATTATATTGATTTTTTTAACATTTTTTTAAAATAATTTATACACGATGCTTATGTATGTAGTTAACTTATAAAATAATTTTCATTATATTATTGTATTATTATTAAAATATTGAAGAAGAGAATATTAAAAACAGAAAGAGAGGGAGAGAGGGAACAATGGGCGAGAGGGAATGGGGGAGGGTTTTGTTTTTTGATTTTTTTTATTTTAAAGGGTAATATGAGAATTAATATATTTTTGTATTTTTTTAATTAAAAATTAAAAGAATTTTGATTTTCTCCCTCTCGCTTTCGTCCAATTAATAAGTCGTTCTATGCTAAAATACGGCGTCGTATCATGTCTCAATCTGTGAAATTCGCCGCCTCCCAAATTTCACATTCTAAAACCCTTTTCCCCAAAACAAAACCCTAATATTGGGGAAGAACTCATTTTAAAAGAACTGCTGCATTTCGTGGATTTGGGAAGAAATCTGGTGCAATTTCTCTGAGGTATGCGTTAATGCGTGTTTATAGACATTAAGTTAACCTTATCACTCCATGTTTGGACCCTGAAATTCAGTAAAGTATGCAGTCAGAAAACGCCTTTCTTCATTTGGATTTTAAAGGTGAATTAATGGGAATTGTTGTACAGATTGGGTTATGATATGTCTTTTTAATTGGGTACATGCATATTTTTTTTTTTCTGTGATTAAATAGCTGCAAAATAGTTTCTTGATAATTATACGTAAATGAATAATTATGATGCTAAGAGTATCCAATGCTTTGATTACGCTTTTCACTTTTCTCGGCTCAATCATATTCATGACTAATGAACAATTGGATCAGTAATTTTTTTCTTTCTTTGTTTATGGTTTGTTGAGCAGTGTGAGCAGTGTAAGAGATTGAGGGTTGAAGACCTGTTGTAGTATAGTGTTACACCCTTTTGAAAAAGTCAGTTTTCAGTGTTTATTTGAGATTTTTCATTTTGGTTTGTTCATACTCAAAATTGTGGTGTAAAGTTGTTGACCGGTTCTTACCTTCTATCAAGGTACCTTGATAAATATACGTGAAAGATGATTGCTAGATTTAAGATTATTCACTAGCAAATAAACATTAGCTTGTGAGAGTTAATTTGTTGGTCTATGTTTCAGTTTCCTGGATTTTATGTAGGCTGTGATATGTGATGCTAGTAGATAGTTGGGTGATACCTGAAGCATTCTGTCCTTCTAATTTGAAGAATTTTGTCATCTTAGTATAAGATTTCTTCTGCGCCTAATTTGTTGTGTCCAACTTGGTATAAGGTAACTTCCTTTAGAGAAATTCACACGCATGACTAATACTGACCGAAATGATGCAACTTTTAATTATGCGGTGACCTGTTGATATGTGATCTTTGTGGTCTGTTTAATCAACATGTGTTAATCTGTTGTTAACTCAGTATAGGATTATAGTAGTTGAAGCTAAATCTTGAGGATCTCCTTTTCTGGCCATTAAATTATGAATAGTCTTGCACCTTATTTTAGTCATTTTGTGGCCTCAAATTGTTCTCTTAGTTGTATGATTACTTTTCCACTTGGGAATTCTGGCTTCTCTGTGTTACTTGGAGGGTTAGAAGTGTGTCAACTCCATGGTAGATTTTGTTAACATTGAGTTCAAATTTGACTTGCTAAACCTTGATTATCTGATGTGTGTTGTGTGAGTAGTGTGTGCTTCTTTTTGACTTCTGCTTCTGAATTTCATGCATGCTATTTTCTTCACATTATCTTCTAATTGCACTTTAACTTGGATCAACAGTAGGGAGTTCTGTATCTTAAATGTGTTTAGTGATGATGCTTTGAGATTCTTCTTGAATTGGTTGCATCTTACAAATACAATTCTGGTATTATGCTCTGGGCAGTTCATTTGTGAACATTTTACTTAAAGCTATCATTGCAGTTTCATTTAATCTTGAAAAGATCTGTGCATAGAATTATTTTGTTGATCTAATCTTGTGCGGGTGGTATTTCCTTCCCACATTTTGGCTGCAAAACTCTCTGAAGTTACACGGCATTTCAATATCTGGAAATTGCTTGTTATGGTGACATGTTAAATATCATTTTCGGTGTTTCAGATCGATTCCCGTTATTTGTTTTCAGCTTATGTGTCTCTCTGATTGATATGAGTAGACGATGTTTGTATCAACGATCAATTTGTAGGGTATTCCATGTTTTGGGGGTCACATATTGTGCCAATAGTGTTGGTCCCAAGAACCGATCTTCAGCAATTATCATTAACCTTTTCTGCTGGCATAGGCCTGGCATCTTACAATCATGAGTTTAAGTCTACTCAATCCTTCATCTTGTTTCCAGCCATTTTGTGACATATTGGTAGCGTAGTTGCATGAAATGTTTTGAACTTCTCATCACTTTGACGCCAGCTGTAGTTGGTAGAGATGGCTAGGGCAATGAGAGAGTCAAGTCTTATCCACAACATTGCTTTAGCTGAGATCTTTTTTCCATCTATAAGTCGGAAAAGTATAATTAGTCCAGATTTGTCAAGCATTTCAAAGTTAAACGGAAGGTGATAGGCTTTCAGTTCTTTCTTATATATATGTCTTGCTGGTACAAGGTGAAATATTTGTCTCCTCATAATCCAGTCATTGATAAGGTTTTTGAATGTTAAGTCTTGAAAATGTTTCAGTCGTTTATCTGATATTCATTATCAATGAGGCTACTAGAGATTTTTATTTCTATTTTTTTTTTTAACTTTAGTTACCACAATGTTCCACTTTATAGTGCAACTCTCTTATAAAATTTCTTTATTTTTTATTCTAATTTATACCATGTGCTACTTTTTTTTTTTATCTCTTTTAACAGAGGCTGAAAAACTATCATTCTTAATAAAGAATCACTGGTTAATATGGACAAACTAGCTGAACCCAGGCCAAGTCCAAATCAACCATCATTGCCGCGACCGCAACCAGAACTGCATCAAAGCGATGCAGACGAGGATGATGAGAATGTCAAGCAGCTTCGAGAATGCTCTTCTTTCTACTTATCATTACAGGTATATGAGCATGAATAGTGTATATGCATATGTATGAATTAAGTGTGTGTGCGCGCTTATATGTTTTATGAATTGGTAGCTCAAATCTCTTTGTAAAATCTTGTTTCATGTTTGCAGGATTGTCTTGTCAATTCCAACAGGAATTGGAAATCTTGTCAAAAAGGTATTTCTTTTCTTGTTTCTTTGGGGGTGGGGGGATGAAATATTCTTATAATGCCTAAATCTGTTCCTAGTTCTTTTTTTTTTTTTTTTTTTGGGCAAAAAAAGATTCTCATTTGAGTACTTGTTTTTTTTTTTTTTTTCTCTCTCCTTTTTTGGTGATTGTTGCTAATTGTGTTGTTCTTGATTTGATGCAGAAGTTCAAATTCTGAAAGAATGCAATGAGAGAAGAAAAAGATGATCAAATTATCCGAGATTGAGATATATAATTAATTCCATATAATAGTACTTGGATTTTTTTGGCTTCATTTTAGCTTTATTGACTTCAGTGTAAAAATAATTTAGGAAAAATAATTTGCATGATGCTTGGTTTATATTCCATCGTCAATATAATTGTTCACTTATGTTTGAAATAATTAGCACATTGTATTATAACATCAAAGATGATAACATTCTATTGTAGAATATCAAATTGTGGAGGTGGGTTTTCACTTTAATTTTCTTTACTGAAAAACACTGACACAATATTCTGCAATCAATCCACTTAAATTAAACATGCATACCAAAAGTGCCAAAACCAGACACTCTAAACAACTAGCATATCTCTCTCATTCTCAATGTTCTTTAGGATCAGAAGGTTGCACAAACTTAATCGACACGCTGTTAACACAATGCCTCTCATCTGTGGGCACGGGATGCCCCTCGCCTTTGAAGACGTGCCCCAAATGCCCACCACACGCCGTGCAAGTGATCTCAGTCCTCCGCCCATCGGGGTCCGGCTACAACACACATCATTGCAAATGGTACAAATGTCAAAGACCAAATGAAATCATATATCCCATTTTCCCGTTTCCAGTTTCCTATAAGGAACAAAGACGATAAGGTACTCACTGTGCGGGTGATAGCTCCTGGTAGACCTTCGAAGAAGGCAGGCCAACCACAACCGGAGTTGAATTTGGTCGAGGATTTGTAGAGAGTTGCTCCACAACCAGCACAGTTGTAGACACCATCCTCGTAGAACTTGTCGTAGTGTCCCGTGCCCCTTGGCCTGTCGTGACGAAAACATCACCAATTTTGTCAACTGTTTTGTAAGAAGATTTATGTGTTTTGAGTTCTTTAGAAGCTTATGATCATTAGTTCGCAGAAGGGAACTTCCTGATGAGCAATACACATTCCTTTTTTGAAGCAACAATCATTACTCCACTATAAGAACACATTCTTGGCAAAGCAAAAACTTATCTTTTTAACATGGTTGCTGTAATGTAAGCAAATATTGCACAAAACAAGATTGCAAGAAAGAATTATTAATTTTTTTTTTTTTTGGAAATGCTAAATATTTGTATATATAATCCAACTGCACTTCTCTAACATCTACTCACCCAGAAAATGGGATATAAAATAGAAAATCAAAGCCTGTAAATTTGAAATCATGGTTCAAACATGATATCATGATTTGAGAAGACTTAAAAGGATGCAAAAATCAAGATTAAGCCAAAAAATATGCATAACATAAACCAATAATCCAAAATTAACACCAAAACGAAATCACGATCTATAACCCTAAGAAAACAAAAATGCATTAAATTCTGAGAAAAACTGGAATTAAAAAAAAAAAAAAAATTGATGAGAGAGAGAACTGACTCAGTGCCCTTCTGACGAAGAATATGGAATTGGTCAGGAGAGAGAATGGCGCGCCATTCCTCCTCCGATTTATTAACAGTAGCCATTTTCCTGCAAGAATCTTGGGATCTTTTCAATCTTTTGAGAGAAAGAAGATGAAGATTAATGGGTTTTAAAGTGCGAGTTTCATCATCCATCGGAAAATGAATGTAGACGCGTTTACCAACACGATACATATGGGCTTTAGAAATTTTGAAATACTGTGTTTTTTTTTTTTTTTTTTTATTAATTTGATTCGTAGATTCGGAATGGACACAAGTGGTAAGTTTAATCCATTAAATTTGGAAAGAAATCGAATTCAATTTAAAAATAATTACAAATATAATTTATCATTTTTCACTTTTTTAATTATGAAATTGAACTTGAACCTTAGAAAAATAAGTTTATTGAGTTGGAGTCTTGAATTTTGTATCACAGTTTGAGTAAGATGATATTTGACCTAACTCGATTTATTTACATCTTAAATAAAATTTAGTATTATGAAATTTTTATTATAACGATATTTTATTTCATATTTATTATTATCATTAATATGTCTTTTATGAGATGTAGGATTTTAATTTGAATAATTTAAGATTATCGAGTAATTATATTTATTATTTTGATTATGTTAATTTCTTAGGCGTTAACTATAATATTTTATGCTTTGTATAGACTTTTATTTTTTAATCTTTTTGTTAACTTGATTTCGTAATATCATAAGTAAATATATTATAACATGTGTAATTCATAAAACATAACACCTCGAAATAAAAACACATAACAAATCTTTGAATAAAATTACTAGTTTTTTAGGTATGTTTAATATAAAAAAACACATACATCTAGAAATCTTAGGATATCAAGATAAATTGGAGCGCATATACTCCCACTAGCCATCCTTTACCTTATCAAATTAGGGTTTGGCTATACACACCCCAAGCTTTACTAAACACATCCCAAATTCTAAACACATTCCATGAAATGAAAATTAAACTCACAAAATACTCAACACACCCCAAAAGATTACAAAAATACCCTTACTATTAAAAAAATGGAAAACAAACCCTAATTCTAAACACACCCCACCCACCCACCACACACCCCACCAAATCCTTCATCCCCAAAGCAACAATCGAGAGAAACGTGCCATACTTGCTTGCATTTGCAATATCACCAAGCCGAATTTCATGTTTTTGTTCGACTCTCAACCGAACAAGGTGTTTGAAGGTCGATTTGTTAGGTCACAATCTACAATGGACCCTCATAGAGAAGAAGAAAATCCAAGTAGGTGAAGTTAAGATTTTTGAGTTGGATATAGTAATTTTGATGGGTTATATGTGTGTAATTGTGTTTAAAACACAATGTTAGTGTTTAGGATTCGTTAATGTGTCGAAAATGCATGAATTCCGTTGGTTTTGTGGTCGAATTTGCTGTTTCTCGTGGGATATGTTCGACCCTCGTCGGCCGAACTGGACTGGTCGTGTTCGATCCTGGTTGGTCGAACTAGAGGGGAATGTTCAACTATCATAGGCCGAACGATTCATGGCAGGTTCGATTGATGGAGGCCGAACACTATAGGAATGTTCGACCAGTGTTGGCCGAACGTGTTGAGGTTTGTTCGGTTGATACTGGTCGAACTTAGATGTCTTGTTCGATTGTTTGAGGCCAAACATACTCATCATGTTTAATGGCTATTGGTCAATTTTATGTACATTGTTCGGTGGTTGAATTATATTGGGTTTACAAATGTATGTATAGATGACTTGATTAAATTGTTTCTCGGCTGATTGTAGTGTAGTGTTAGGTTTGGTTTGACGAATGTTTGGCATACATGTAATGTATACGAATTTGATCAATATGTATACGTGAATTGCACTTAATCGTTGATGAATATTGCAGGTGGGGATATTATTTACACTAGGAGGAGGACACGACCTACTGCCTCGAACCGTAGGCGTCGGGTCGAAGAGGCCGGCACGCTCGATCCACCGATCGCTTCAACTTCTGCCCTGCCTCTGATCGAATACGAAGCACCGACGGAGGAAGCACAAAGTGACCCTGATCATGATGAGGAAGCGGCTCCTGAGGAAGCCGAAAGAAAGGATGATGATGATGATGATGATATTTTGAGAGGCCCTTGTCCTGGTGGACCAGTTGATCCACAGTTGATTCCGAGCTTCAAATCGCACATAGCATATGCCATCTGGAATGGTGAGGAACGACCTATCCTAAAGTGTTGGTGCCACACCACAAAGATGGAGACGTGGCAGTTCGAGGGACAGAATCCGGCTTGGGAGCAGTTGCTACAACGCAGTCCCATCCCAGATTTGAGGTGGGTGTCTTATAAGACACCCAATAAAAACCTTATATGTGCATTTGTCGAGCGCTGGCAGCCGGAGACAAACACTTTTCACATGCCCTGGGGTGAGATAACTATCACCCTGGATGACGCAGTATGTTTGACTGGCTTGCCGGTTAGTGGTCGATCTGTGATGATTTCGGACAGTAGAAGCAAGCCGGAGCCCACGTCCGATCTCCTTAGTCGGTTGTTGGGCGTTTCGGTGAAAGTTGCAAAGGAGGGACTCGAAGGCCTTCGAGGAGGATCCGTCAAAATGGAGTGGCTTCGAAGGCAATTTGAAGGTGATACGAGTTCTCAGAACCTCCTCGTGTTGGAGCGTGCTGCCCGTGCATACCAGCTTTTTGTGTTGGGGTGTACACTGTTCGCGGACAAGACCGGCACTAGGGCATCGTCCAAGATCATTCGACTATTGGAGCACTTGAACCGGGTCCATGAATACACTTGGGGCACAGCGGCTTTGGCCTTCTTGTACCGACAGTTGGGGTTGGCCTCTCGAGTTGGTGTTCGACAGATGTGTGGATATTTGACATTACTCGAGGTATGTGCATAACATTCATAATGTCTATTACCTGCTCTAAATGTACTTTATTTTATTTTTCTAACCGTTGCATTTTCAATTTTCTTAGGCTTGGATATACGAATATTTCCCTGCATTCCGACCAACATATAATGTTGGTTTTCGAATGGGTGAGCCGCTTGCACGGAAATGGGTGCAACGCTCTCATAGCGGAGGAACACAGGCCCGATTACTTGCTATCAAAGAGAGTTTGGATACGATGTCTCCACACGACGTGAGTAACACTTGTCCAATTCTTTTCAATCTTATGATATTTCATCTCTCATCACAGATGTGTCGTTTACTCCAAATGGTTTTTTTGCAGGTGAACTGGAATCCGTACTCCGAGGTTCGTGATCATTATCCCCTGAACCCAATGGCTTTCTACCAGGGGTGCATTCGAGCTTTCGATATAGTGGAGCCGTATCATCCGGATCGTATTTTAAGGCAGTTCGGATTTGTTCAGAGGATTCCGGATGAGCCGTTTGTTCCCATTCTCGCCCGGAGAGGCAAATAGGGGGCCACATACAAGGTGACTTGGGATGCACTAGGTGCATACTTTAGAGTCTGGCAGAACCATGTTCTGTCAGCCGAAGCACTTGGGAGACGTGCATACCTTGCTTGGGAGTGCTCCGAGGACTACCTGGACTGGTACTCTAGGGTTTCACATCCATTCATCCAGAATCTGGATGAACTTCATGCTGGACACGTCCCTCAGAGCAGACACAGAGGCCCCCAACCGTGGGATATGATCACTTCGGCACTTGGTCACCTCGAGCCCGTGTACCAGCAGTGGCAAACTGACGAACAAGGCTTGGACGCGTCCATAGTGGTTCCAGCCCTAGTTGGAGCATACAGGGCCCTGAAGATTGACATCGAGGATCCGGCCGAGTCGTCGAGACGAGCTTCCAGCAGCCGGCAGCGTAGGCCTCGGAGATCTTAGTCTACTCTCCTTGTGTTTGATTTCGAAGAATTCCTTTATGTATTTTCCATTTCGCATTCGGACAACTTTTGATGTAACACTTGCTTTCATCGGATGAACTTTGTAATTGATGTTTTTGATGACTTTAAACATGCTACCTTGTATTTTATGTGTCTTTGATATCTGGAATGGTTAAATGTCGAATTGGTAGTGCTTTGGGATCGTACGAACTCCGATTGTGGGAACTTAGATGTTGTTCGCCTAACAATAGCCGAACAAGATGCATAAGGTTTTACTGATATTGGTCGAACAAAGAGCCTATGTTCGGCCATAGGGCGAACACATCGTAGAATGTTCGATGAATTTTCGAACACATCTGAACATTTGAAAACAAGCTTGTTTGACCGACACTGGTCGAACATATTTTACATTATTCGACCTATAGTCGAACATCCTTTACTTGTTCGGTATGTGGTCGAACGTTGCTACTATGTTCGGCTATTGGTCGAACGTTGTGAAGGATGTTCGGCCAGTGTCAGATGAACAGACTCGTTTTCCCCTACATTCGTTTACATGGCCTGTGCAAAGAAGTCGAATAATTCACATACTCAACCGTACAAGTTAATTCACATCGTTACGAACTCCGACAAATATTCATACTCATAGTAAATGTAATGAAATGAAAATTCATACAAACATGTACAGTTTCTAAAATCGTCCGAATTATACATCCAAACAAATCAATCATCAACGATCTGGATCGTTTCTTGCCCAACAGAAGAATTTTCACTACGACTGTCGGACGCGTACTGCATGATGCGTCTCCTATACACCTCGGACCATCCACTTACACAAGGAAGACGATGTTCGAACCACCGGTCTATGATGGACGGTAACGGCGCTTCGTCGGCCAGTTTGACCTACAACAAGGTGAAGTCAGTAAGCATATAAATTTGAGGCAGTATCATTCAATAAGACAAACTAGGTGCATACCAGAATGTAATGGTTTCCGTGAACGAACGCCATGCAAACAAGTCTAGGCTTCGTGGGAACTTGAGCCCGTAAAGGTAGCACCGTAACACACATCTGATGGGAGAGATGGACGATGGCCATGTTATAGGCATTAGCGGCCAGATAGGTCATTTCAGGGAAAGTCCACCAGTAATTTATGCTTGGTGTATGTTGGGATTTTATTGTTTAGATTTTGATGAGACAAACCAACCATGTAATAGGAAGTTTTGAGTACCCCATTTTCACATTGTTTAAGTGAATAAATAGACTAGAATTGAGTCTTGAGTCAAGGATTGAAATAGAGGTTAAAAGAGGATAAAGTTTCATCTAAGCTTTAAAGGAAGATATCGCTGCAAGAAGGCAGGATACAGTATCGCTGCATAAAGGCAGGATACAGCAAAGCAAGGAAGAACGGCGTGCAGCATCGCTGCATAAAAAGGATACATGAGTACTGCTAGAACGAAGTTACAGCAGCACTGCCAGACGATACTGCAAGCAGGTCTAAAATACAGCAGCACTGAAAGTATACATCAGCTGCACAGAGACCAAGGATACAGCGCAGACTTACAGAACAGTTAAGTATATACAGCGCCAACTACAAGACTAAGTATCCTGCAAATCCCAGGAAGGATAAATGCAGTACGAGGAACGGAGATCCAAGCAGGGACAAAAGAGCCGTTCAAGAAAAAGTCAAAGTAGCAGACACGGAGCCAATAAGAAGATGCCACATGGACTGACGCGCCGCAGAAAGCTACGAGCCGCAACTGCCGCATTAAATGCTCCGAAAAGAAAGGTCAGTCGCATTAAATGCGAACCATACTTTGGCCAGGCTATTTCAAATTCAAAAGAGGGATGTCTCCTTCAACGGACATCTTCTCCTACAAGTATAAATAGAGGTCGAGAAGTACTGAAGCTGGTTACTGTTACTGAGATCTAATTTCCATATGCGAAAGTTTCGAGCTTACAAATTTAAAGTATTCAAGCCAACAGTTTCAGTCTATCGAAGTGAAGCAGAGTTCAAGCTGAAAGATTCCTTACGGATTCAGAAGCTCACTTCGAAGCACAAGTTGAAGAAAACCTTTTTATCCTTTTAACCTTGTTGCTGTGTGCTTAGGTTGTTTTAGTGGTGTCAAGCAGTTGATAGGAGAGATCCTTGCTGTTTGTTTTAGTTGTCTAGTGTTAGGCAGCTCCCCTATGTGGGAGTATAGAACTCTGTGTGGGTTAGCCTTTGAAGTTTGCAGTTGCTGTGTGTACGCTGGACTTCAGTAGGTGGTTAACTTTGTAAGTTGATAGATTGTTAGGAGAGTCCTGTAATTCAATCTTGCTTAACAAAGTTCCTGCTCGAGGAGCAGTAGAGTGGACGTAGAAGGATTACACCACCTTCGAACCACTATAAGCCATGCTGCATCTAGCGCTGCAACAGAGCCTGAAGGAAATCAGGATGCAGCACACTCCAAGAAGAATGCGGGGAGAAGGCAGTTCAAGTTCAAATCAGATGAACTCCCCTGCATACGAGCAAGTAGTTGAGGGCCTCTCCAACATTGTCACGTTGGATCGCTTGGAGGAGGAGGAAGCCCAACTACTGGACTATGGTGATTCCCCAGTGCGCGAAGAAGAAGATGCTGCCTAAGCAGACTTTGAGGGGGAACCATCCACCATAATCAGGAATGTCATCTCAGACATTTCTGAGATTGCCGATGAAGCATCTACGGAGGGAGTTGCAGAGGCGGTACTCCCTGCACTGGACGCGACAGCAGTGCAGCCAGCAACCACCCTTCAACAGGAAGAAGGAGCTGCAGAGAAGAGCAGGGTGGAAGCTGAGATCCTAGCAGCAATAGAGGATACAGTGCTGAATACTGTGATCACTGCAGGAAGCCATGCAGAGCTGCAAGAATCGATTCTTGCAGCAGAGACTGTCGAAGCTGTTTCTGGACCGGCCGAGGAGACGGGGTCCATTGAGAAGACCTCAGTGGAGGATGTTGTTCTGACAACACTCCCTGAGTGTAAGAAGACCTCAGGTGGGGAGGCTGTTTAGACAGTACCCACTGAGGATGCTGGAGTTGAAGCCGAGGTATCCCTAGTACAGCTAGAGACACCTCGTGAGGAGGTTGATGCTGCAGCCGCTGCTAGCTCTCAAGAACCTTCAAAGGTTACAGCAGCGAAGGATACTGTGGACGCCAATATGTCGGATGCCGAATTCGCAAGATGAATGAAGAAACGGAACATTGCTGTTCATGGGCCAAAATCTGGAGGAGCCGTTCCTGTTCCAGTCTTATCCAGCGAAGAGGAGGCAGAAGAAGAAGAAGGAGTTGAGCACCCATCCTCAAGTTCTACAAGCTCTCATACCAGCAAGGATGAGGTTGCTGCTGAAGTACCGAGGCAGGATGCAGCACGAGTATGCAAGGAGGTTATTCCATTTGCTGCATCCACTGCTGCCTCAACAAGAGGAAATTCAGGGCTGACTCCTGATGAATCCATCAACAGAGTCGAGACCGCTGTTAGACATCTGCTGCATGCTCTCCAAGAGCATGAATCTACAATGCGCAACAGTCTCAGGGTCAGTGCCCAATTCCATGTTGAAACCATGACGGGTTTCAAGAAGGACCTCGAAGTGCTGCCTGACATGATTAAGCATACTCTCAATGATCATTCGAACAGGCTGTACTACGATCGGGTCAGGATGGAGAAGGAGTTGAAGGTTGAAGCTGCTCTGACGCGCCAAGAGGTCAGGCAATGCAAGCTGCATGTTGAGACTGCCTCAACCAGACTCAACCATCACTCACAAGTCCTGGAAACACTTCTGGATCGTGTCTTCGATCAATCTCAGAGAACCAGAAGTGTGGACGACAGATTGGGGAATCTGGAGCTGATTGTAGGAGAGTTGAGGGACAACATGGTCCGAGCTTTCCCTCAGCATGTCGATGCTCTAGAGCCCGCCCCTGAACCGACCCGACACCCGCGATCTAGGGCGGTCCCAGCAGTCCCTGCTCAGCCCCCGGCTTTTGATGATGCCAAAAAGGGGGAAAGGTTTGAAGAGAAATACAGGAGCAAAGGGGCGGCTGAACCTGAAGAAGAGGAAGAAGATGATGACCAGCAACCTCTCAGCAGGAGGAGAAGGAGGTCTGGATCATCTGCTGCTGCTGATATCCCTTCTCCGAAGAGATGATGATGGAGCTGGTGGAGCCGGTGCAGCTGCTGGAAGAAGATCTGCTGCAGGTTCTGTACACAGCAGAGCTGCAAGCAAGGATGCAGCACCGCCCAGCTATCATCATAAGAGAAGGGATGATAGCCAGCAGCAAGGCTCAAGGAAGAGGATGAGCGGGGACGATTCTGAGAATCAAAGGCGACAGTACGAAGAAGCTGCAGATCCTAACGCCTGGATTCAAAGACTCGGTGTAATTGGTGAAAGAAATTTTTTTCCAAACAACTACTACCAATTCCCTCCTCAAGAAATCTCTCGCCTTGACACAGAGAACATCTCTGCTGAAGTGTCCGTGTTGATGGATCAAAGGCCTGAAGGAGAGAACATGGCTTGGAGATTCGACATCTTCAAAGAAGTCAGACTGCCTTTTGATCGGAATCCAACATTTGAGGCGATCACCATTTTCAAACGATCAGAGTACCTCAGACACTTCAGAGATCTATGCAGGCAAGACAAATTCAGCAAGTATCATACCTGCAAGACTGCATTGAGAAGGTATGAACAGCTTGTTCGCGAAGAAAGCCTTGACATTCAACAGTTGTACATCGATAGAGTTAAGGAAGGGCTGATTATACCATTCTGCGAGGACTTCTGGCTGAGATGGATTCAGATTCCTGTGATCAGACACAAGCTGGAAGAGTCCTACCAAGAGTTCATCAGGGACTGGTGGAAAGGATCAAGAGGAAGAGAAGGCCTTGAAAGGTTTGAAAGAAGAGCAGACGAATCTGCAAGCAAAAGGTCTTCGTTTTACTAAGCTGTATTCATATACCCTCTTATGATCCTTGTTGTATTTTTAATGTTGTAAAAATTTCTATCTCTTAAATGAAGAAATTTTTCTTTCTGCTCTGACCAAGTTCAATTCTTATGAACTCATGCATGCTGTTTGTGTTTTCCTGTTGAGTTTGTTGAAAGGAATAGCATGATGCATCTCTGATGAATCCAGGATTAGATTTATTTATTCAAACTGTGCAAGCATGTAATCTGGATAAACCATATGAGTTAAAGTAAAATGAAACTTCTTCATGAACGAAATATTGTAAAGGTTTTGTCATCATCAAAAAGGGGAAATTGTTGGGATTTCATTGTTTAGATTTTGATGAGACAAACCAACCATGTAATATGAAGTTTTGAGTACCCCATTTTCACATTGTTTAAGTGAATAAATAGACTAGAATTGAGTCTTGAGTCAAGGATTGAAATAGAAGTTAAAAGAGGATAAAACTTCATCTAAACTTTAAAGGAAGATATCGCTGCAAGAAGGCAGGATACAGTATCGCTGCATAAAGGCAGGATACAGCAAAGCAAGGAAGAACGGCGTGCAGCATCGCTGCATAAAAAAGATACAGGAGTACTGCTAGAACGAAGTTACAGCAGCACTGCCAGACGATACTGCAAGCAGGTCTAAAATACAGCAGCACTGAAAGTATACATCAGCTGCACAGAGACCAAGGATACAGCGCAGACTTACAGAACAGTTAAGTATATACAGCACCAACTACAAGACTAAGTATCCTGTAAATCCCAGGAAGGATAAATGCAGTACGAGGAACGGAGATCCAAGCAGGGACAAAAGAGTCGTTCAAGAAAAAGTCAAAGTAGCAGACACGGAGCCAATAAGAAGATGCCACATGGACTGACGCGCCGCAGAAAGCTACGAGCCGCAACTGCCGCATTAAATGCTCCGAAAAGAAAGGTCAGTCGCATTAAATGCGAACCATACTTTGGCCAGGCTATTTCAAATTCAAAAGAGGGATGTCTCCTTCAACGGACATCTTCTCCTACAAGTATAAATAGAGGTCGAGAAGTACTAAAGCTGGTTACTGTTACTGAGATCTAATTTCCATATGCGAAAGTTTCGAGCTTACAAATTTAAAGTATTCAAGCCAACAGTTTCAGTCACTCAACCTATCGAAGTGAAGCAGAGTTCAAGCTGAAAGATTCCTTACGGATTCAGAAGCTCACTTCGAAGCACAAGTTGAAGAAAACCTTTTTATCCTTTTAACCTTGTTGCTGTGTGCTTAGGTTGTTTTAGTGGTGTCAAGCAGTTGATAGGAGAGATCCTTGCTGTTTGTTTTAGTTGTCTAGTGTTAGGCAGCTTCCCTGTGTGGGTTAGCCTTTGAAGTTTGCAGTTGTTGTGTGTACGCTGGACTTCAGTAGGTGGTTAACTTTGTAAGTTGATAGATTGTTAGGAGAGTCCTGTAATTCAATCTTGCTTAACAAAGTTCCTGCTCGAGGAGCAGTAGAGTGGACGTAGAAGGATTACACCACCTTCGAACCACTATAAGCCATAAGTGTTTTTATCGCTTTATTTATCTGTGCTTATTTTCTGCATATATCTATATCTCTTCTCATCATAAAACGTTTGAAAGAAGCATTTTTATGTAAAACAGCCTTGTGTTTAAAAGTAAATTTCCGCTGCGTACAAAACTCCAAGTTACAGCGTGCAGCACTGCATTCTAGCGCTGCAAGCAGTAACCATCTATCGCTGCAAGCTCAAGTAACTTGCAGTGCAGAACAGTTGTTTTAAAGATTTTGAAAAATCGACCAAGGTTCATTCACCCCCCCCTCTGAACCTCGGACACCACTTGGGACCAACAGTGTAGGTCGTTCGTAGCAACTCAAATTGGAGACTAACTCATCATGACGATCTTTCATGCCATATATATTGGAATACAAACTTTGGAAGTCTTTGAGCTCCTGAATAAGATCGCTACGGACTTGGCCCCATGAATTCTCCCCCAACCCGATTGCATGGGCAATCGATCGAAAACCGCAGTGGCCGTCTCCCAATGGATTTTTGATACTTAAAACATGCGGCTGCAATAGAGCAGGTAGCAAGCCTACAAACACCTCATCCCCTGCCTTCCGAACTGATCGCCGCTTGATCGGCATCATCTTGCGCTTAAGTGTGGTAAAGATAGGGGTGGACTTGGCCGCCGTTTGTATGGGGGTTGTTTGATCCTCCTCGAACGAACAACTATCGTGGAATGATTGCACATACTCGAACTTGCTTGGGTTGCGTTTGGTCGATGTATCATTTTTCGCCTTCGCTTTCCCAGGCCTACCACGGGTACGTGTGGTGGCTACGGGCTCCTGCAACTGAGAGGTCGAAGGTATAGAAATCTCATGCAGCCGCTTCAGCAACAACAGTTTCTGCGTCTCCGAAGCCGATCCGAACATGTTGTTAATATCCCCAACTGTTTCTTCCCAACGGTTACCAACGTCCACATTGATGGTACTCTCATCCACAACTGGTTCGCAGTCCAACTTCCTCCAAAATAGGTGGATCATCTCAAGCTGGATAACTTGACCATCTCGTTCCAGCTCGGCCAGTTCGTGCGCACAAGGCAACCCACACGTCCGCCTCAAAACACATCCACAAAGCAGAAGATCAACTCCACAGCTGGCAACACCACTCATCTCCTCGAAAATCTTACTCAGGGCCTGATGAAAGACTAAACCTCGAATATTCTTGAACAAAGGGATCGCAAACCGGTGAGGAGTGACATTCAAGCTTTGTTCGAAGGAGGCCAAAATGTGGGTATGCGATGTGATGAGGAGATGGTGTATTCGTTCCCACGATGTCTCGAAATTTGATTGAGAGGATGCCAACTACTTTTTCAACTTCGCATGTGCACTCTCGGCCCTACAAGTCAAGCGTGTATGTCAGTAGTGGAAATTAACACCCTATTCCAATGGAAATAATGATGACATAATTTTTAAAAAAACAATGTTACCTGCTGCTCGTAGTGTTGTCGAAGTGCATGACATTGTTAGTCCAGCACGAGACGAATCTCTCCTTATATGGCGCGATCCAGTTTTTAAGGGCATAAGCCACAGCCCTAGGATGCTCTCGGTAGTCATCCTCTAACCTCCTCAGCAATTCATTGAACCTCGGTTCATCCTCAGCAAAAATCAGCATATTCCATGCATGATTGAACTGTTCCCATTTCTCCGCTCGTCCAAACAAATTCTTGCAGTTGCTCAAGATGTTCTTATTGATATGCCATCGGCACAGCAAGTGTGTACAGTTGGGAAATGTAACACTGATGGCATTCATCAAGGCCAACTCGCGGTCAGTTACAATCACCGAAGGAAGCCGGTTGTCGGACATTAACCCTTTCAAGGTGGTCAGAGCCCACCTGTAATTATCTTCACGCTCTTGGGACATGTACACGCACGCAACAGAAAAAGTGATGTTGGTCGATATCACACCAACCACCTCCAAAAGTGGCATCCGGTACCTATTAGTCTTATAGGTACAATCCATTAGGAGCACGCTCGGAAATGCACGTAATAGGTCAACAGATCTCGGATGGGCATAAAACAGATCTGTGACTCGATCTGTTTGCTCATCTCTCCGGTCCAAGAAGTAGTAGCTCTCCAACTTCAACTTTCCCAACAAAAATTGCATTTGGGTTCGGCCTCCATGCTCGACCACTCTATGCTTTTGCCGAGCATTGTAAATAGTCTTCAGGGTGGACTCATTGTCGGGAAAAGAAAGTTTAACAGTGCTCAAAATATCCTTCGGCTTCGTGTTATTCATAGACAGGTCCCGCACTAGCCGATCTTCATCAGTCGTTAATCGATCGGCGAAGGAATGTCCCACCAAATGCAGCCTCATTGGATGATTATGGGACCCACATACAACCATTAAACACCATTGTCCAGTCTCTTTCACCTCAACTCCTTTTAGCATGAAAGGACAATCACACTTTTTTGTTCCACTCCGGCGTCCTTTAGCAGGCTTACTTTCCGAGTCAGCAGAGGTACCTCCCACAACCTTTGCTTTCGGCGGACGATACTTACCACCACGCTCACATCCTAAAAATACCCATGCTCGTCTTCCAGTGTCTCCACTATCAGATCGTCTAACCAAAACAACCATGTTAAGACGATTCCCAACAGTACTGGCCCAATTCATCATATCTTCCCGACTATCGAATAGTTCGTTTGTTCGAAAATCCTCCGAAAAATCTATTTGCTCATACATCGGGTCTTCAACGTTCACAACACTCAATCGCGATTCATTGGAGCCATATTCCTATAAAAAAGAGCATGTGTAAATACATTGATCCACAAAACAAACCTAAATTCATTCAAATATGTAAAACATATGCAATATGTTCGACCATTACTAGACGAACACATTGCATATGTTCGAACATAATCAGCCGAACACATTGCATAACGTTCGACCTATTCTGGTCGAACATCCTTCAAATGTTCGACGCATACCGATCGAACATGTCTATGTATGTTCGGCCAATACAGGTCGAACACACTGCAAAATGTTCGGCCTGTAATGGCCGATCGGGAACTGAGCGAATTTTTTTTTTTCGAACAATACTGAAAAATAAATCGATTAAACTATGTAAAATCACTTACATTGTCCATTTCCTGTGCTCTATCTTGATCCATGATTTTTTCGCACAAATGTAGTAGGGTTTTGGGTGGGGTTTTTACACTTTTTTTAGTTTGGAGTTGTGAGGAAGAAGAGGGAAGGAAGTGGGGTATGTAATGTTAACCTAGATAGTGAGGTGTGTTTAGCAATTGATTGGAGTGAGTGTATTTAGATAATTAGTTGATTGTGTTTTTTTTTTTTATATTAAGGACATTTTGGACATTTCACCTTATATTTATTTTTCCTTTTTTTTTGTGGGGTGTGGATAGCCGGGCTCATTAAATTATTATTGTATAAATATTTTTTACATTCGAACGCCATACGTCCACGTCTGGACTGGGTCATCGTCTTCATCAATTTCAAAAACCCTTCCCATTAAAGAAAATCGCTACACACATCCAGTATTTGAGAGCACACACTGCATTACCTCTCTCTCTCTCTGTATATATATACATCAATGTGGATAGAAAAGAATTGAATTTTAAAAGGAAACATGGCGTTTAGTGGGTTTGGGAAGAACTCAGGTCCAAGTGCGCCGCCTGGAGCTCAGAATCCTTTTGGAAAATTTCCTCATCCCCCTCCATCTTCGCCTCTTCCGATATCACCTAGGTATGTGTTTATGCGTAATTAAATGTAAGTTTTCTTTAGATGTGATGTTTGACAGTGAATTTAGTCAACTGTGCATCTAGCAAAACAATTTTGTTTGTTTGTATGTGTATATGTACTAGTTTATCACTCTATCACTGTTTCCTACTTCCGAGCTGGGGATGTTTTCTTTTTATTGATAATTGATCTTGAAGAAAAATGTGATCATATGATTGTTCAATGCTTTTGTTTCTGTTTTAACGATCGTCGGCTTCACCTGTATCCAAATGGAGCATTAGGTTTTGCTTCTATTTTACAGTTTGTATGGTGTGCCAAGTAGGATTAAGAGGCTTTTCGACACAGACTTGATCTATATAAGTTTCTTTCTCTTTGAATGTGTTGAGCTGGAAACCTTTATAAGATTTGGGATTTCACTGTTTATGCTGGGCCTTTTATTCTTCACTAATTAGGTTGGGTTTCTATAAGTATTTATTTCGTTATTCGTGTTGAAAATAATGGTTTAAATGGTGTGAACTAGTAATTAACCATTGTCAAGAGGCACAAAGAGTTGAAATCTTCCTTCGAGTGCTTTTAGTTTTCAACATATGTGTTAAAATTAATTTATTAGAAAATTAGACCAAATAAGTTATGTCGATTTCAATTTGAATTTAAAATTTCAATGATCTAGACAAATCTTGCAGTCTTTAGGATAAGGCACCATGACATTTACTCTGACAGAGAGATTATTACTTTAATATACCTGGTCTATGAAGAAGTAGACAAATAAAGATAAGTTCTTGAAGGAGGTTGGGACCTCTATGTCATTCATGAATATATATAATGAAATATATTCAAATATGTTGGTGTTTTTGCTTAGGTGGAACTTATTATGTTGTATTCTGTAGTCTGTAGTTCATTATGATGATTACGTTAATATACCAAGCTTGGGTTTTATGTTTTATGGTATGAACTTTATATGTCGTATGGTTTAAATTATGCATGTACTAAAAATTAAAATGTGAAAAGGCATGGGAATATTTGAAACAAGTGAACTCAATATCAAACTAGAATCCAGCTAAAAAAAAAAAAGGTGTTAAAGTTACAAGGTGAAGGGCTGTGAGAAGAATGTATTTATTTGGTTCCAGTATGATCTTGGCAATTGAATAACTAAAGGTGTTAGGCTGGATTTCTGGCCGGATTGATGTATAATAATTTCTTATTACTATCTTCTATCAATGTTTGAGGCTGTTCTGGTTTTATAAACTGAATCTTTTGGCATTGGATATGGGTCCCTATGTAGGTGCCATTTGGAAATAAAGTTGTTTAATGATTTTAGCTCAACTTATTTTGTCTTTACAAGTTCTGAGATATTGTTGCTGAATGTTACAAACTACTTTCAGTAGTGATTACATTATCCACCAATTGAACACATGACAAATGCTAGACCTGCTTTTTTATACTAAGAACCAATGAACCATTACAGCTGATATGATTCTGATATTTTTTTTCATGTTGTGAAATTTTGCATTTAACAAGCAATAATTAACCAAGTTCTCACTTCTCTGTTTATTGAATGGTTGTGTGTTTCCTGGTCAGGTCCTCAATTGGCTACAGAGATTTTGATACTTCTGAGGACATATTTTCATCACCTTTGGATTCTTCTCAGCCTTTTCCAGGCACACATGAGTAATTATCAGTGAATATCACCATCATTTTCAACCATATGTTCCATTGTATTTAATTATTGACTTAAATTCATGTGTTTTGTCGTTTGTACTGTACTCTTGGTGTTTTATCAAATTTTAAATTCTAAATTTTAAATATTTTTGTGTGGTTATATTGCCTTTGGTTTTTTGAAATTGATAACGATACCAGAATAAGGACATCATTCCAGTTTTTAAAGAAGGATGTTAGACCATGTACTGTTGTATACACGGATTCTCATTTCTCAGTGTATTGAAATCCATGACCTAGTGAACGTCTTACTATTTAAATATATTACTGATCGCTTGAGTTTTCCTCCAGCAGCAACGAGCCTCCTTTGAGGTCGGTTGGTGTGAGGGCTTCTTCATTTAAATATGATGGTGCCCAATATCAACGGCCTTCTACCCTTCTACCACAAGTTGCTCCAAGAAATATAAGAACCGGTACCCCTGCCAAAACAGCAGAGTTTCAATCTTTTAGTGGAGCCAATTCATCTTATTCTCAATCTTCAGATCAAGTTTCAAATATATCCAGGAGGGTTACAGAAAGGTATATTCTGTATCTTAGCCTTCTTTACTCAGCTCTAATTTTTGGTGTGATACCGATCATATTCACTTTGTAGCCTGTATTATATCTCTTCTCTAATGCAATGTAATTATATATCAGGTGTGATTTGTAGGTGCCTAATGTAATTGTGCTATAACAATGACTTGTTTGATGACCGAATCTGGGAATCTTTTTTCATAATACCAAAATGATTTGAATCGCTTTGTAAATATGTTTTGTTTTTTTGGAAGTTCTTTTTCTCAATTTTTTTTTTGCAACATTTGAATTATATGTCCTCTTTTAACTAATATTCTTTTTTTTTTTTTTGGATTTTGATAGTCATGTGGATTTACGATCTAGTAATAAGGCCTACTCGGTTCCTTATGGAGAACGCGCGTCTCCCCCGGGTTTCCAGAATAATCTATATGTTGGTGGTCAGCATCCTCAAAGGGAAGAAGTTCATCAGTAAGTTTAAATAGAGCTTTCCGCCTAGTTTTTATTGACTCATTTGGCCCTTAAAGCACATTATCCTTCTGGCTGTCTCACTAACCATATGCCACCTCATCATCTTCTACCATTAGACTTACCGTTTTACTGACATATAGTATTTTAGTTTCCTGAGTTCTCTCTCTCTCTCTCTCTCTCTCACACACACACACACACATTTACATTATAATCAAACTTCTTTGCTGATTAGTTTTCAATACTGCTCTACATGTAAAGTGTTTTCCTTCTGCGTGAATGCCATTTTATATCAGATCTGCATACCTTTTTATTACAGACTTGGTATTGAGCATCTGAATTGAGTTACTCTGTATAAATGAAATGTTTATATAAATGAGCTTTTGGTCTTATTTGGAGCTGTTTACCTCAAAGTTTCCATTGAAACTCTTGTTATCTTGATGGGTGAGTCGTTTAGATTCATATATGCTAAACTTACATGTCTATAAATATTGGATTTGTTATGAAGGCGTCGTTCTGCTTCCGTTTGGGTTAACCAATCGAAGTTATCCAGCCATAATACCTCTCCACCAGCTAGAGGAATTTCCCCAGTCTTGACAACTGGAGGTACTTACCGATCTGGACCAATGTCTCAGACCAAGCATGCAGATGGTCCACTTCCAAAACGAACAAGCTCTCCGACACTTCCCTTGAACACTGGGGTTTCTCCAGATAATACTCATTCAGATGGTCATAAGAGGTTAGCTTGAAACTTGACATTTAGAGTGGATGTAGTTTTTTTGAAAAAAGAATCATGTGGAAGAACATTTATTTATATTAAGTGCGTCAATTTTGATTTCTGTAATTTTACTTGTCATTTTTAATTAGTATATTGAGAAAGATTTAGAACTGTCATTGGCTAAAAGGTAAAAAAATCATTACTAGTTGATTCCTGTCTCTTGGCCACCCTGTAAAATGACAGTATTAACTAGCCTCTACTAAATTTAAAAAAAAAAAAATTATTTTTGGGTTTTATGTTTTCTTGTGTGTCCCTTGCAGCCATATTGCTTCATTGTATGCATGCAATGAAATCTCCACAGTAAGAAAATATGAATTGAAATAGCAAAAGAAAGCAATTAGATTAATGTTCTTGGAACTTGACCAATATGTCTGAGTTGACAGTTTATTTACAATGGTGTTGAAGTGCTGTAAAAGAGGTATCTTCTGGTTCTGATAATTAACAACTGTGCTTGTATTTTGGATTGTTCTGCATAAAATAGAAATGGAATAAAGCATGGTCATGTGGTCTGAATTAAGGCCTTGGAAATTATTATTCACAACGGACCTTATAATAAAATATTGGAGACATTAAGTCCATATTTTTTTATCAGTATTCAGTTACCAGAAGTAGACATGTTGCGATAACATTAATATGTAGTTACACATTTTGCACATCAATGCAAGTAATTATGTCTAATATTTGGCATCTCTTCTAGATCATTAGTTCACTATAGGGACCTTGATGCTCCTGATGATGTGTCTTCACTGCCTTTAGCTTTTGAAAGCAGCTCCTCCAGGGGGGAATCTTCTCGTCCTTTTACTGGAATTCAAAAGTAATTATCTGTGTTCCATCCTAGCTCATTTGTCATTCCTTGGGAAACTTTCGCAAGGCTGCTTTCTGAATGTAATGTGTCTAGTTTGAATTATTCAAAATCCTTATGCTGTTTATTTGTTATACAGACCTTTTCCTACCAGCACTTGGGCTGATCAATCAAAATCCTCCATCAATAATACCACTCCACTGTTTCAAGAAGACATGCCTTCAGCCTTGAGAACAAGGGTTACATATCAATCTGGAAGAAAACCTGAGACCGAGTATGCAGATATTCAACTTCCAAAACGAACAAGGTCTCCAACAATTCCATCTACGAATGAAGGTTTCACACAGAATCCTTCTGTTATTTCAGAAAGTCATAAAAGGTATTAGAGAATTGGAACTTACTGCACCTTTAGCTTTTTTTAAGTTTCCATTTTTCCCTATTGCACATTTTGGGAATGTATTCTGCCATGACCACAAGTTGGGTTTTGGTTATTTTGACTTTATCATGCCTTGGGTAAGCATTGAATTGGATGTTACTGACGTGCTCTTTTGATTGGCTGTTGGTGGTTGCATTCTTTTGTCTGGTTTTAACAATCTCTTTGTAATTAATTAATCAGGAGAGTTGGGGTGAGGTGTGTTGCTACATAACTACAGTTGTTTTCCATATCTAGCTGTTATTTTCCCTCAAGTTAAGCAGTACAACTCCTACTTTTCCCAGCTTTGTATGACCCCCCCCCCCACAAAGAAAAAAATGGGAAAAAATAAACAATTACCCCTAAATCTCTGGAGCTTTCTTATTTTGAATCATAGGATCTGCATTGTCTACATTCTTGGACCAAACAGAAATTTGATGACAATTGAATGTGGAATTTTTGTTGCAAAACATTGTTTGGTGCCTTCTTTCCTTTTGGAGAAATACCAATGCCATTGAACCGTAAATGTTTTGAGAAAGGTCATGTTGCCTCGTGAATTAATGTATCGAGTTTTTGATATAATGAGTAATTTGATCATATGGCAAAAATGTGGATTCATTGAAATTCATTTGTCCTAAACCTGTGCATTCATTTCTTCGTTTGTTACCTTATATCTTTTACATTTTCTGTGGACATCTATTCTTACCAGATCTCCTGGTTTTCAAAGCCGAAGTCTCTCTCCTAACCTGTGCATTCATTTCTTTGATTGTTACCTTATATCTTTTACATTTTCTGTGGACATCTATTCTTACCAGATCTCCTGGTTTTCAAAGCCGAAGTCTATCTCCTATATTAAATCAAGCCAACAGTGCTGAAGCTGCTGCAAACAAACCAATGGACTTTCCAGCTGTCAAAAGAAGCAAGATACCATTTCTATCTTCATCTGGTGTAGTCTCTCAAGAGAACTTGGATCCTGTGCAAGAAATTGAGCGGTAAAATATTTTCTTTATTGGTATTTTCTAGTAAAAAATACAGATTGTTTGTTGTACTGAGGCACATAAGTTACACAGAGAATTACAACAAAAGGCAAAGCGTCTGGCCCGCTTTAAGGATGAACTAAACCTACCTGTGGAAAGCCATTCAGCTGTTCAAAACCAAAAGGATCCAGCCAAAAGACAGCATTCATCCATGTCCGAGAGACAAAAAAATTCTGAGGATCCAAAAATGGATATGATGGTGGATTCTGGTGGAGGCAATGTTTACGGAGACCATGAAGGTGTAGCATCATTGAGCAGTATAGTTGGAATATGTCCAGATATGTGTCCAGGTACCTAATTTGTTACCATGTAAATTCTGTTAGAAAAAATTAAGTTATGGTGCACTGCTATTCGTAGCTCACTATCACATTTACTCATTTCAAATGAAAGCATACAATTCCTGGTCCACATGCATATGCTTGTCATGAATCTTAACAAGGAACATATCTCCTTTACTGTGGATTCATGAACTAAAACCCATTTATCTTATTTACTAAAGCACCAGTCAATGTGACCATTTACCTAGTGACTTGCAGAGTCTGAGAGAGCCGAACGTGAAAGAAAAGGAGATCTTGATCAATATGAACGCTTGGACGGGGATAGGAACCTGAGCAGTGAATTTCTTGCTGTAAAAAAGGTATATAGTTTTTCTTGTAAGAAAGAGAAAAATATTTTTAAGTATGAACAAAAAAATTACAAAAGGGTATATAATGATAAAATAGAAGGTAAAGAAGGTATATGATTGGGTGTGTGACTCTGTTCCCTGACTAAATACAAAATAATGGTGGTGGGGAAAAAATATTTCAATTACGTAAACGTACTGATGGACATTGTTTCGTGACTCTCCAGTACACTAGGACTGCAGAGAGGGAACCCCAGCTTATTCGTCCAATGCCAATCTTACAGAAGACAATGGACTATCTTCTGAATTTACTAGATGAATCTTATGATGATAGATTTCTCGGCATGTACAACTTCTTGTGGGATAGAATGCGGGCCATACGTATGGATCTGAGGATGCAACATATTTTCAATGTAGAGGCAATCAGCATGCTGGAGCAAATGGTATTTTTTTCTCTCTCTGTTTCCTTTCTAAGGGGAAAAGGTATCTGCTCCTTTTCATTGATCTGAAACCCTGTGTTGAAGCTCTTAGCACATTTATTTCATGAAAGGACTGGTATTTCTAATTGCATGAAGGACTCTGTGAAACAATGTTTTAGAACCTTTTCTTATCCAGAAACCAGAATACTCTTTATCAGTACTTGCTTAGTGCTTGATAATGAGGAAAGTGATTTTTGCTGGTGTTTGTAATTGTTCAACATGTTTAATGGTTTTTTTTTTTTTTTTTAATAAGCTTTCAAAACCTCCATTTTTCTCTGGTTTTGTCACATGAGATTCATCTACTACGTACTTTCCATCTTTCCACCACTCACCCCCTCACCTCCATTTTCCTCCATCTCTCTGTTGTTTCCCTTTGTGGTTTTGATGATATACTTTTTGGGTTTTGGAACATTTAATGATAATATCTCATGCTCTGCTAATATCTATACTGGCAGATAAGACTTCACATAATAGCCATGCACGAGTTATGTGAATACACAAAAGGAGAAGGATTCTCTGAGGGGTTTGATGCACACCTTAACATCGAGCAGATGAATAAAACTTCTGTGGAATTATTTCAGTTATACGATGATCACAGAAAAAAAGGAAAACATGTACCATCTGAAAGAGAATTTAGAGGCTATTATGCACTCCTCAAGCTTGACAAACATCCAGGGTACAAAGTAAGTCATCTAAGATGGACAATTGTTTTACAGCTCTCATTTTGATGTTATCTATGAAGTAAGAAAATCATGCCAGGTTGAACCTGCAGAGCTGTCACTTGATCTGGCTAAGATGACCCCAGAAATGAGGCAAACTCCAGAAGTTTTATTTGCTCGTCATGTAGCCAGGTTTGTTCTACCCAAATATATGAGTTCATCCCGTACTCATAATGTTATGTCTAGTTAGTATGTTTTGTATCAATGACAATTCTTCTTTATTGCAGAGCCTGCCGAACAGGCAATTTTATTACCTTCTTTAGGCTTGCACGTAAAGCTAGCTATCTTCAAGCTTGTTTAATGCATGCTCATTTTTCTAAGGTATGGGCTATGTAGATGGTTATCACTTGCTATAGAAGTTAAATCAACTCAATCTATAGACGCATACATCATTACTTTTCGTCACCTTTGGTTTTTAGTACTCCCAACATTTGTGTTAGATTACATGGATGTTAGTACAGTTCACATTTGGTTAGTGTTAGAGTATGAAGATGGTGCCAGAACAAAGAATGATCAATATAGTAGTTTATATCCAGGGTGAATTTAATGTTGGAAGCAGTACATGCATAACACTTGCCTGATCAAATAGTTTGCAAATCGGTGTACTCTCTCTTTCTTTCTTTTTGTTTGGGTCTATCAACTGTTACCTCTGCCCTTATTCAATTTCTCTTGGTCGCAAAAACATTTCTTACTCGTTCAGATATGTTTGCATTTCTTCTGTGGAATTTTGTAGTGATTTTGTTTCATTTCTTTACTATTTTGTCCAGTTACGTACCCAGGCTCTTGCTTCTCTGCACTGTGGTCTGCAGATTAATCAGGGAATTCCCGTCACTCATGTTGCTAAATGGCTTGGGTTAGAGGTAATAATTTTTTTCAGTTTGCTGTAACTTTCTATTGTTCAGATGTCTTATAAGACCCCTCTTTGTTTTTCCTACTCTTTGTCCAAATCAGGAAGAGGACATAGGAGAACTTCTGGAATACTATGGCTTCTCAGTGAAGGACTTTGAAGAACCATATATGGTGAAGGAGAATGCATTTGTCAATGTCGATAATGACTTTCCTGTTAAGCGTTCTAAACTTGTTGAGAGAAAAAGGTCGAGGATGATTGTAAACGATGTCTCATATCCTTCATTGACTGAATCATATGCTGATAACGAGGTAATGGAAATCCAGCTAAAGAAGGATACTGAGCCAAGACCTGCGCCTCTACAACCCATTGTGCCTACAAGTACTCCTCTGCCCTGTGATGAGGAAATGCATGATCCGGGTACCGGCTTATCTCCAAAAGGCAGTATGCAAAAGCCCATGCATAAAACATCCATTTTTCCTACAACACCAGATAAAAGAACAGCTGGAGTTGAGGCTCAGGTGGCTTCACCTGGTCCATTGGTATCGGATTTCTTCAATAATTCCTCTGAACATCATCAACGTGGAATTGAATCTTCCAAGAAACTCAACCATGAACCTGCTTTTAGGAATTCTTTTGGTCGATCAACGAAGCATGACTTAGCAACACCACCATTCACACAAGAGACTCCAGTTGCACAAATGAGAGCTGAAGAAAAAGGAGAGCCTCTTATACCTCTTGATTCTGTTGTGCATACTCTAAGTCCACAGCCTATGTTCTCTGAAGACTTAGAAGGTGAAGAACTGATTGGTATTGAGGAAGAAGATATGCCTGATGAAGCGACAACAAGTAATTATGACCAAGAAGTTCTGGAAGCCAAACTTAGGCTAATACTCAGGTTGTAGGTTTTGTATGTACATGGCTGTTTATGGGTATCGTTATCTTGGATTTCCTTCTTACTTAAATATTTTTCAGGATATGGAAGCGTCGTACCACAAAGAAAAGGATATTGCGTGAGCACAAACAGTTATCGGCAAATGCTGCCTTGAATTTGCTCTCACTGGGCCCGCCAATGTGGCAGTTTGAAGTTGTAAGTATTCTGGAAAGCATGTTTTCTCGTACATTTCTTACTATATTGTAATTGCTATTCAGATGACAGACTTCTTGTCTATGTTTTTGAATTTTTATTGCAATAAGTGAGCTGTTTTGTTATGTTATTGTTCTAGACTTCCAGATTGATCAGGATTTTGACTTTTTGTAGCTATTGAACTTGCTTTTTAATATTTCCTTAAAAACTGTTGTGAGGTTAGTTCTATGCCATTAAAAGTGGTCACTAAGTTTTGAAATGCCTGTTTGTGAAGGATATTGTTTGGCTCAAGAAGTTTTTCAAGGGATGTCAATTAGGTTTTTGCAGTCTGCACTATGCCATTTTTATGATTAGAGTTTTTTTTTTATGACCTGTGCTCCTTTGCCCTAGTATATGAAGGGAGGGAAAAAAAAGGTAGTGCATCAGTTGAAATTACCACAGATTTTATTTATAGTAAGCATAATTATCCCCTACTTTTCTCAATTTACCTTTTTAACATTTGAAGCATATTTTACTAAATTATTTTTGTCCTTCCTTCTTCTAAAGCCATCAGGCAATTTTGGAATGTTCAACATCGATCATATCATGAGTCAGAGACATGAAGTTCAAGAAAGATCGTATTCTGTGCTGAATCCTTCGGACCTGATAGCTGCTGAACTTGTTAAAAAAAATCCAGATGCCAAATGCCTCTGCTGGAAGTTGGTTTTATGTTCTCAGGACGAGACTCTGCATGGACGCAATTTTGGGCTGCAGAATGAAGCTGCCCTCTCAGCTGCAGATTCATGGCTGCATTCTAAGCTTATGCCTGCTAAAGATAATGGTGCTGATGATCTGCTCGTATCATCTCCTGGCCTTGCAATTTGGCGAAGTTGGGTTCATAGCCAATCTGGTATTGACTTATCCTGTTGTTTATCAGTTATCAAGAGCATGGAATTTGATGACGTAAACAAATCACTTGGAGGAGCAAATGCAGTTCTTTTCCTTCTATCAGAGCAGATTCCCATAGAGCTCCAGAAGAAACGGCTTCATGACCTCGTTTCATTGCTTCCTTCTGGTTCTAGCTTGCCCCTTCTTGTCTTGAGTGGCTCTTGCAAGAATGAGTCAGATCCGTCTAACATTGCAAGAGTCTTAGAGCTCCACAACATCGACAAATCAAGGGTTGCCACGTCTTACATTACTTTCCTTAAAGATGCTGTGATGAAAAGGAGGGATGGGTATTTTAGCGATGAACATTTAAGAGACGGACTAGAATGGCTGGCTCGTGAATCACCCCCACAGATTGTTGTCACCAGAAGGAAAACACGTGAGCGGGTTCTGTCCCACTTAAACTCCACACTGGAGATTCTTGATCAGATGGATACTCACAGACTCAGTCCTAATCACTGCATTTCAGCTTTCAATGAGGCTTTGGATAGATCAATGAAGGAAATTGCTGCCACAGCCCTTGCAAATCCCACTGGTTGGCCTTGTCCTGAAATCAACCTCCTTGAGGAGTCGAGCTATGAGTACAAATCCACAACGTGGTACTTACCAAGAGTAGGATGGAGCTCAGTTCCAAGAATCGAAGCACTGCTCTGTGCATTAAATGATTCAAAGCTCCCTTCATTTGAGTATGACCTGTCTTGGCTGTCTACTGGTCTGCATATCCGCGATGATATTGGGAAACAGAAATCACGCCTAGAAAACTGCCTAGTTGACTATTTAACCAAGACTAGCCAAATAATGGGTCTCACCTTGGCCAGAAACGAGGCAGGTATCGTGCTTCAAAACTGCACCTCACTCAAGCTTCATAATACTACCTACTACATCGTCCCAAAGTGGGTTCCAATCTATCGAAGGTTATTCAACTGGCAACTAATGAAACTTAACGCCGAGGAAGTGTCTTCCACTTATCTCCTCGAGCAGCATTACTCTATTGCCCCAAGTTTCGAGGTTCCAATTTCCCCTCCTTACCAATTCCAGCCATCATTCGATGAACTGGTTGAAGTGGGATTTCACGACACAGGACTAGTCTCAAATGACATGGAACATGAAGATGTTCGACCGTGGTCACCTATGGCTTCCAATGGTGCTGATGTTCCGATATCCATTGGCAACATCGTCTCAATGGAGAACGAAGAAACGACCCCCCAAGATAGCATATTGACAAATTATGACTGTTCAGCAATTGGAGAAGAAAATCCGGTGGTGCACACCGCTGAAGCTCGTAAAAGTAAAGAAACCGATAGACTAAGTGAACTATTGGAGAAGTGCAATATTGTCCAAAATCTGATAGATGATAAGTTGTCTATCTATTTTTGATTCTAGTGTAACATTTTTTTGTAAAATTTTGTATACATATTTTAAACGAAAAAGTGTTTGTCATCTATAGACAGTAACAGATTTAGATCCCTGAACCTTGTCACACTATTGATCTCATTTCATATCATTTTCCGATCTTGTTTTAGCAAATGCAATATATAAAAACCTGTATTTGAGCACCAGTTTCTTGATATAAATATGTAAACACTTCACAGACAAGAAGTTAGAAGATGGTGATCAAGAATCAGACATGGTGAACCAATCCATATTATATATTAGAAGTTGATCTAATTGAAGTGTACATCTTCGCTTGTAAATCATCAGAAACATTTCTACTGATTTCGGGATGATTAACCAAAAACCAAATCTGGCATCAAGAGTGCGAAACGCCATGAGCTACTAAAGTAAGAGGCTGATGATTTATACATTGTTCAAGTCTTTAATGTGTACAATGATGATTGTTATATCATCTGTCCGACTTTCGTGCTCTAACCACAACTTGTATGATTCACCAGCAATGGCAGCACAAGCATCTCTGGGATCAGCATATTTGTTAACCTGCATTGACACGAGAGGGACAGGAGAAAAATCAGTTCCATCACTGGGGTTACAGGAACAATGCTTTACGAGTATCATGATCCTTTAGAATCCAGTATCAAGAAATCATGATGCTTTACGAGTGAGAAACAGAGTAGTTTCCATCTCACCTTAATCAATGCTTAAGTAGAGGAAACAAGACAAATCAAATAGTGAATCGAATTCATGTTAGCATCAATATGGAAATTGCAGACTTAAATGCATTCGACAGTAATCTAAGGTTACAATAGGATTGAAGGATTTGAAGAAGGATTTTTGAAATCCATAAACAACGGCGGTTGTTTGAATTGGATTGATGTTATAATGGATTTCAAATCCATCACTTATTTTTGAATTGTTTTTTGAGTTATTTTGATGGATATGGAATCCACTTCATTTATCAACCAAAATCAAAAATTTGTTCAATGTGAGATGATGCATTTAAAATCCATATCATTTCAAACAACCAACAATGAAAAATGTAGTGGATTTGGAATACAAACGCAACCTAGGACTAAAACGGGGGCAAGTCCATCACAACCATTATTTTAAATGTGCACGTTGGTAGCAGTAACATGCTATTTATTTGCAAATTACAGTGTAATTTTTTTGATATTTACAGTGGTCATGGCAAAAATCATTCATTTCCATGTAAAAACAAGTGTTATCAGAAGCAAGAATCCTGCATTTAACGAGTAACAGAAAAGCAGAGAGCAACGTGTTTCTATTTCTAATTATTAGACCTTTACTGCACGTGAATTTAATGCTCTCTTTATAATATGAAGCAATGCATAAATGTTTAATTGAATATCTCTAAGCATAGGCGTAAAAGGCGTCTACTTATAATCTTCTTACCAAATTATGTAGAGGACAGTCTCTTTCAGTTGAATTTATATATGTCTAAAAACTTGAGTTAGTTCAGATCAATAATTACTAAACACTAATAAATACTTACCAACTACAATAACAAGGAGGGCAAAAACGGTACATGACAATCAATAAACTTCTAATTTCATGCTGCAGATCTATGATAAGAAAGAAGGGCAACAAACACCCACAACAAAAACCTTGTCCACATCAAAACAAACAAACGTACCATGTCCACGACAGTTTGGCTGGATATGAATTCAAAAACCCCATCACTCGCCACAACAAAGAAAGGATGACTAGACGTAAGCTCAATTGTCGACACCTCTGGATCAGATACCACACCTATCTTCTCCGCCATGTTATCACCAACACTTCGTGTAAATGCAGTCCCGGGATACATCCCATTTTGAACCCACAATCTCGGGGGATCACTGCCATCAGTCTCCTCATCTCCCCAAGATTGAATTCTAGGATCTTTAAGCCCTTCCACTTGATCAACACTCAAAACCCTAGCCCCACAAAGCTTCACCCTCTCACATTCATCTTTCCTGAAAGGGGTCTGATCATATGACAAATCTTGGGCAATAACTTTGTCCCCTTCCTTAACAGCTAAAACAGCTCTCGAGTCCCCAACATTCGCCACATAAAGCTTATTCCCAACAACGAGAGCTGTAATAGCTGTAGTACCACTCATTGAATCATCTATCTCACTGTTAGTATGAAGCTCTTCATTTGTAGTTAGAAATGCAGTACTATAAGCCCTAACAGGATCATCCAACAATGCGTTATCATTCGACAATAACTCAACAAGCCTATCCTTAACAAAATTCGAGCATTGCGTGCCACACAGACCATGGCCATCAAACACACCAAAGAAATGCACATCTTGATTACCCTGAATGTTGGTTTTAATACAGAAACTATCTTGATTTTCCTTATCAGGAGTTTCAGGGTAATAACCACGCTGACAAAGCACAGAATAAGATAACTTCAAATTGTGAGATGGAACGTCAACAACATCTATAAACGCATTCGCAAGAATATGAGTATTCTGACCGGGAAATACACCCATATCTTCCCTGTTATCTCCATCTGAAGAAGGTGCATATCTTCTGCAACATTTCCCCTGAATACAACCCATTTTCGAGCCGAAATTCAAGAACCTAGGAAGACACTTGCAACACCAACTGCTTGATAAAAGGCCTGAAAGAAACTTAGGCATTATGAGCACAGCTAAACCCACAAAACAATGAAATTCTTGCCGCAAATGGCTTCTCCAAATCCAACATTCTCAAGTTCAAAAAAAAAAAAAAATTTGGAAATGGGTACTCCACAAAGGAAGGAAAGCGAAACCTCCAAAGGCGGTTTCTTGAAATTGAATATTATTTCTTAAATGCAAGGCTCCAAATTGTTGAACAAACGGAAAAGGGGGGATTCTTCTTCTTGTTCTTCTTTCTTCTTTTGACTTGTATTCATATTAAAGAAGAAAATTCCCAATTAAGATTGGTATAAGAATAACCCAATCAACAAGAAATGATCACCGAAAAAGAATTCTTGAGTTGACATGAAGAAGACTCATGGTTGCAGAAAAAGGGCGATAATAAAATGCTAAAATCAACCCTAATTACAAGCAAAAGGCAAAACTTTTGTTTTGGGTTTTGTGATCAAAGAAGGGAAATAGCTTTTTGTCAACATGGCATTGAAAGAGGAGATGGTGGGGTAGGGTTTGTGGGTTCCGCAGAAGGAGAAACCACTTTTTGCCAGAACAAATCAAGATTATTACTTTTCTGAAAATTAGAAAAGAAAGTCTGTTTAAAATTAAATGAGAAGAGAGGTTGAAATGCAATTTCGACAAATTGGATTCTTTTCATTCATTTTTTAAAGATATAATTACATATTTTGATTGCAGTTTAAAGTTAAAATTTACAAACAAAATTATTTAATTTTGATAGTAATATATATGTTTAAAATACTTGATCGGTATATATATCTACCTATATATATACATGTATGTATGAAGTATGAACGCTGAATATGAGATTAACTTTTGCGAATGTATTAAATTTTAATATATTGTCTTTTGCGAATTGTGTTCTATTTTTTATTCTAATAATATATATTGATAACATTATATCATATATGTAATGTAATACATAAACATAGAAACATGTGTAAAAAATTAAAGGATATGTAAAAGTGAACAACTAAAACCACTCACCTTCTTTTCAGTTCATCCCATTTATTTTGAACATTCTAAAAATAAAAAATACATGTTGAAAATATTTTAAACACACTCCGTAACATTTCTATTCTAAGCTTATGCTAAAAAATGAAAATAATCAGTCTTCTCCTTCATTTTTTCATGTTCGGTCTCTTTGATCGAAATTTCACCATTTTCATAACTTCACTATCTTCAATCTTGTTCGGTTGACTCGTTCGAACATTTCCCACAATAGAACGTCTTCGAAAAGCATTTGGAATGCAACATAGAAAATAAAATTTTATGAGTAAGTTAATGGGTTGGTGAAATAATAGTTGATTTTGATGAAATTTTGTGAAAAATCGTAAGTTGTGAGAAAATTCGAGAAAAATGAATAAAACGGACGGTCCTGGTTAGTCGATATCGTTTGAAATTGTTCGGCTTCTACTACTGAATGGGTTGGTAGATGTTTAGCTGACTCGACCGAATGGATGAAAATGTACTCGACTGTCATGGTCGAAAGAAATATAGGTTGTTCTCTATATTTTGTATTTTTTTTAATATTGAATGGATTTAGAATTAGTTGGGGTGATTTTAATTATTCCAAATCTAAAATAGTGTTAATGCATGAATATCTCAGAAATAGTTAGTTTTTTTTTTCCTTTCCAAATAAACCAATGGGATGACTTAGCATTTAAATAATAAATCATGAATGATTTAGAATTAAAGAGAAATTTGTCATCCAAATTAACTCAAGATTCATTTTCTATAATAAATGATCTGACATAATCTCACCAGAATATAAACCTGAAAACGATTGTAAAAGAATCTTTAATGAAGATAAATGATATTGATATATGTGAGGTTATAATATCTCATTAATTCACATTCAATTTCCAAATTGGATTCTGACCAATGGATATGATACATACATATCATATCTCTTTCCATCATATTATTATGTCTGAAATTAATGCATAGGCATATGATTTTTGAGTTGCCCTCGATGCAATTGATGTATAGAAGATTCGTATATCATGGATTGCGTCCGGTTGGGTCCACTTCGTACATTGTTTTTTTTAATCTTTTAACTTTTATATTGTTTTTTTAGTTATGCATTTATATTATATTCAACATTTATGTAATATTTTAATTATAAAAAAATTCTAAATTTTGAAGAAAAAAATCTAGTTTCGACAAAACAAACTCTAATTTCAACACAATTTATACATATATTAGTCATACATTCTATATATTACATAACGATATGATTAATATAATATAAATGTATGTTTAACATAATATAAAAATAACACCTGAGAGCGAATTTGGGTGGGTTTGAGCGCATCCACCCTAATATGTGGAGGCGCGAGATTGGCGTTGGATCGGGATGAATCTTGGAATTTGTGGGTAATTGTAATGTATAGGCTACTGTTCCAACTTTTTGAATGATTTGAAATGGCCCGAAGTATTTTGGTGATAATTTGTGGTATGTATGAGTTCTCAATGATTGTTGTTTGTATGGTTGGAGTTTCACATACACCCAATCCCCCACACTGAGCACCCTGTCACTTCTATGTTTATCTGCTTGAATTTTCATACGATTTTGTGCTTGACTCAAATGTTGTTTAATCAGTCTGATAGTAGCCTCTCTGTGTTGAAGACTTATATCCACCAAATCTAGAGATGAATCCATGGGAGAATATGTAGTGTGGGTTGGTGGTGGTTGGCCATACACAACTTCATAGAGGGTGAGCTTAAGAGCAGTGTGATAGGTAGTATTGTACCACCATTCAGCCAATGGTAACCAGTGAATCCATTCCTTAGGTCTGTCCCCTACCATATACCTCAGATAGCCCTCCAAACACTTGTTTACTGTCTCTGTCTGGGGGTGATATGCTGTGGAAGTGTGTAGTTTGACTCCTTGAAGTTTGAAGAATTCTTGCCAAAATAAACTCATAAATATAGGGTCTCTGTCATTGATTATGATTTTGGGCATCCCATGTAGCTTATATACAGTGTCCATGAAGGTTTGTGCCACTAAGTTGGATGTATAAAGATGTTTAATAGCGGCAAAGTGAGCCATCTTGCTAAGTCTGTCTACCATCACCATGATCACCTCATATCCTCCAGAATTTGGTAGTCCCGTTATAAAATCCATAGACAATTTCTCTCAGATTTTGTTAGGTATTGGCAAGGGTTGTAATATCCCTAGACTATCTACTATCTCTTATATGTTTCTTTGACAGATTTCACATTCTTGAATAAACCTGTTGACAGCTGGTTTCATTCCTCTCCAGTGCATACTTTGCTTCATTCTATGCAAAGTGTTATGGATTCTAAAGTGCCAACCTTCAGCAGAGGTATGAAAGTGAGTTAGAAGTGTTTTCCTTAGGTCATCATTTGCTCCAATAACCCATCTACCTTTCCTTAACAAAATTCCATTTGACCAATCATATTTTGGGAAACTAGTGATATCAAGTTGCAATGCTTGGATGATTTTCTGTAATTTCTGATCATGGAGGTAAGTAGCTTAAATATTAGTGAGTAAGGTACTCAAGGAACCTGTGATAGAGTGTATTGAGTTGTTGTTTCCCCCACATTCGAACTGAACCCTTGATAACCCATCTGTCACTAGGTTCTCCTTTCCCTTTTTGTACTCTGCAGTGTAGTCATAGTCCATCAATTTGACAAGCCACTTCTGCTGAGCTGGGGTAGATACTCGCTAATCCAGAAGGTGTTTGAGACATTGATGGTCAGTTCTGATAGTGAAGTGTCTACCTATTAAGTAAGGCCTCTATTTCTGAATTGCAGTGACCAAAACCAATAGTTCCTTCTCATACACAGATATCCCTTCCTGAATAGATGAAAAAGCCTTACTTATATATGCAAATAGGTCTTCATTTCTGCATCAAGACAACCTCTAACCCTTTTTCCTGATGGATCAGCCTTCACTACCCTTGTGTAAAGTCTGGTAATGCTAAAACAGGGGCATTAACCATAGCTTGCTTGAGCTCCTCAAAAGCTGCAGTAGATGTATCATCCCAGTTAAAACTATTCTTTCTCAACAGTTGAGTTAATGGTTGAGCAATCTTTCCATAATTTTGAACAAATCTCCTGTAGTAACCAGTGAGGCCTAAGAACCCTCTCAATTCCTTGATGTTCTTTGGAGTAGGTCATTCCCCGATAATCTTTGTCTTTGTTGGATCAGTACTCACACCCTATGCTGTGATGACATGCCCTAAGTAATCCACAAAACCACTCCTAAAAGTGCATTTACTCTTTTTTACAAACAACTGATTCTGGAATAACACTTGAAAGATCTTTGCAAGGTGTTGGAGATGAGAATTCCAGTCTTGACTATACACCAAAATAACATCAAAGAACACTAGGATGAATTTTCTTAGATAGGATTGAAAAACCTTGTTCATTAGACTTTGGAAATTGGAGGGAGCATTAGTTAACCCGAAGGGCATCACCAAGAATTCGAAATGCCCATGGTGAGTTCTGAAAGCTGTTTTCATAACATTTACATCATCCATCCTTATTTGGTGATATCTTGACCTTAAGTCCAACTTAGAGAAGACAGTGGCACCATGTAGCTCATCTAGTAACTCCTCAATAACTGGAATAGGGAAATTTATCTTTCGTAGTATGTTTATTCAATTCTCTATAGTCAATACACATTCTCCATAAACCATCCTTTTTTTTCACCATAACCACTTAAGATGAATAAGGACTATTGTTCTCTCTCACTATCCCCGTTTCCAATATCTCCCTGACCAACCTTTCCATTTCATCTTTTTGAATTGCAGGGTATTTGTAAGGTCTAACATTGATGGCTTCAGTTCTTTCTTTCAAGGGTATTTTGTGGTCTTGTCTTCTTTTGGGTGGTAGGTTCACATAATAGCATGTCATAGCTTGCCAACAATTGATTCAACTCATTAACTGTAGAATTCTCCATAGCATATAAGCTGCCCTCACATTCAATCTGCATAATAGATGAATCTCCAGATGATTTCTTCTTACTATCTCCACTACCTTCTGTCTTCCCTTGAAGAACCCCAATATATTGAGAGGTTATTTTGTTAGCTTGTCAAGTATCTTGCTAAGCTTTTTGTTGGTTATTAGTTTGATGGAGTTGGGTTGTTTCCCTCTTAATACAACATCCTTTCCAGAGATTTTGAATACCATTTTTAGTTGATTAAAGTTCCACTTAATGTCTCCCAAGGTAACAAGCCACTGAATTCCCAAGATCATATCACATCCCAAGTGGTAATAACATAACATCTGTAGAAAATTAAACCCCTTGCATCCTCCAACTGAAATTCTTACAGATGTACTTGTTGATAACCTTGTGACCATCCGCAATTGCCACTGGAAAGGGCTCAGTTTCCTCCAATTTACATCCTAGGTGTTTAGCGATCTGCTCATTCACAAAATTATGTGTACTCCCACAGTCAATAAGTATGTTAAATATCTTCCTCTTTGACGATCCTATCACTCTCATGATTCTAAAATTTGGAACACCTGTCATGGTACTAACTGAGATATGAGATTGAGGCTCTTCATACTCCCACACTTCTTCTACTTCAATCCTCTCTCATTCTGATAATGCTCATCTTCCTTATCATTTAATTCTTTTTCTAACACTTCCATTATGTAAATCTGTCTCCTCTTGGCACATTAATAGTCTCTTGAGTACTTTCATCACACCAAAAACACTGTTCTTTAGCCCTCCTCTCATCCATTTCCTGGGTTGATAACCTCCTAGATGGCATGACTGGATTAGTGGATCCTCTCACAGAGTTTGGTGTTGGTGTAAATCTGGAATTAACAACTATGGTTCTGGGACTTGAATTGGATATTAGGGAAGTAGTGTAGGTGGGTTTTTGGAGTAGTGGGTATGTTGGTTTGGGTGACATATAGGTTGGTTTACTGTAAGTGTTGGTAGGAGTGGTACGATAAGGTTTTGTTACTGTGGAAATTGAGCAATTGTTCCTGAAGTTTAGCTAGGCAAATCACATCTTGAAGTGTCTTGGGTTTAAACATTGTTGGGATTTCGATATTTAGATTTTGATGAAACAAAACATATATGTAATAGGAAGTTTTGAGTACCCCTTTTTTCACAGTGTTTAAGTGAAATCGTAGACTAGTTTTGAGTCTGGTTTTAAGTGCTGAAAGATGGAGGTTTTCATAAGTTACTTAGCTGTATGGAACTTACCGGAAAGATGCTGCTGCAAAGAAGTAGATATAACATCGCTGCAAGAAGGCAGTTACAGCACCGCAGTAAAGTAAGAAAGAACGATGTGCAGCATCGCTGCAAGAAAAGGATACAGGAGTACTGCAAGAAAAGAATACAGCAGTACTGCCAGAAGATACTGCAAGAAGGTCCAAGTTACAGCAACACTGTAAGAAGACATCAGCTGCAAACAGACCTAGGATACAACGCAGAGCCTACTGTTCAAACAACCATACAACGCCTATCACAAACATGAAGTATCCTGCAATCCAAGGAAGGATAAATGTAGTACGAGGAACGAAGATCCAAGTAAGAATAAATGAGCCATTTGAGATAAGATCAAAGTTACAGACACGGAGCCAATACAAAGATGCCACATAGACTGACGCGCTGCAGAAAGCTGCTAGCCGCAACTGCCGCATTAAATGCTCCGAAAGAGAAAGTCAAGTCGCATTAAATGCGAACCATGTCTTTGGTCAGACTACTTCAAATTCAAAAGAGAAGACATCTCCTTCAACGGATATCTTCTCGTACAAGTATAAATAGAGGATGAGAAATACTGAAGATGGTAACTGAAACATTTGCGCAAAAACTCACAAGCTTTCAAGATACAAGCATTCAAGTCTATTATCAGTTTTAGTCACTCAACCTCTCAGAAGTGAAGCAAGCTCAAGCTGAAAGATCCCTCGAAGGATTCAGAAGCTCACTTCGTTGCACCAGTTGAAGAAACAAAACCAATATACTTTTAACCTTGTTGCTGTGTGCTTAGGTTGTTTTAGAGGTGTCAAACAGTTGATAGGAGAAATCCCTGCTGTTTGTATAGTTGTCTAAGTGTTAGGCAACTTTCCTGTGTGGGAGTGTAGAACCCTGTGTGGGTTAGCCTTTGGAGTTTACAGTTGTTGTGTGTATGCTGGACTTCAGTAGGTTGTTACTTTGTAAAGTTGATAGATTGTTAGGAAGGTCCTATAATTCAATCTTGCTTAACAAAGTTCCTGCTCGAGGAGCAGTAGAGTGGACGTAGAAGGATTACACCACCTTCAAACCACTATAAACCATAAGTGTCTTATTGCTTTCTTATATGTGCTTAATTCATCTTCATATATCTATCTCATAAGCATAAAACGTTTTGAAAATGATCATATTTGAGAAAACAAATCTTGTGTTATAAATCATATTTTTCCACTGCGTATAAACTCTAGTTACAGCATGCAGCACTGCATCCTAGTGCTGTAAGCAGTAACTGTCTGGCGCTGCAAGTTCAAGTAACTTGCAGAACAGAAAGGTTTTTCGATACATTTGCAAAATCAATCAAGGTTCATTTACCCCCCCTTTGAACCTCGGACACCACTTGGGACCAACAAACATCCTCACATGCATAACAATCTTTGATTTTAGACCACCCAACAAGCAACTAATAACATAATTCTCATGCAACTCCAAACAGTTCATAAGTTGATCAAATCTGTCTAAATACTCTTGGATAGATCCAGTTTATTTTAGGTTCATGAGCTCGGCCATAGGATCCTCAAACAGCAATGTACCAAACTGATCATTCAACACCCGCATATATTCTTTCCAACTAGGAACCTCTCTAGTGATCTTAAACTTCATATACATTTGGTGTCATTGAAAAGCTCTCCCCTCAAGATGAAACGATGCAAATTTAACCTTAGAATTATATGGTGTATTATCTACATCAAAGAAATGCTCATATTTATATACCCATCCCCTCAGATCAGTCCCATCAAATCTAGGAAATTCGACCTTAGAAAATTTAGTGGGAATTGAATACTCATTACATGTCTCTCTGTTTGGATCTCCCCTAGCTTCACTGTAATTCATCTCTCCAGCATGAGATCCCCCACATTTATTGGTCCGTTTGGGGTCTGCATCTTCTCCATAAGTAAGACTAACATTGTTTTCATCTCATTCATAGAATCATATGAATTTGGAGTTGTTTTTTCATCAAATCCATCTCCCTTCTCATATCTGCAGCTCGTGTACCTTCTGCCATCTTTCAGCCTAACAATGGATCTCAAAGCCGTCGGGGATCAACGACTCTAATGTCAAATTGGTACAATACAATTCCAGAAATCGCAACTCACCACATTGAGCTAAGAAACAACCCGATCAATTCACGCAACAACAACAATCAATTAAAGAGATGAAGGATTTCTATTCATAACAAAAAGGATTGCAGATCTGGGTATTCCAACAATAGAAAGGAATTCCGAGATTGCCCACAATTCACAAGTATCAGAAGAGTCTAAAGATCACATACAATCCGCTGAGTCCATGCAATAGGTGTGTGTTCTCTCTTATATCTATTGTCGGAATAAAATAAAAGAAAAATAAAATAAAATAAAGGAAGGTGATATTCTGTTTTATAAAGTTTAATGTGCAAAAATGAGATTTAATAAGTAAGCTCCTCTCCAACTTGATTCCATGTGGAATGATTTGATTGGCTCTCCTTTTGTAGTTGGTTCCAACGACTATAAACAAATGTAGCTTGCAATAATTATATCTTTATGTTATGTTAAACATACTTTTAGGGTCTTTATGTTTTATTAAGCATATTTTCATGTAATGTTAAACATACTTTTATGTTATGTTAAACATATCTTTATGGTTTTATGTTATGTTAAGCATATCTATAGATTTTTTATGTTATGTTAAACATACATTTATGTTATATTAAGCATACCTTTATTTTATGTTAAGCATACTTTTATGATTTTATGTTATGTTAAACATATCTTTAGGGTTTTTATGTTATGTTAGTCATACCTTTTAATTATATAAGTTCTACTTTTATGTATTATATAAAGGTATGACTAATATTACTTAAAAATATGCGTAATATTACATAAAAGTATATATGTACAAATTATGGTTTTTTGGTCGAAATTATAATTTTTTTAAATTAAAGTATTACATAAAGATATGTTGAACATAATATAAAGGTATGACTAACACAACATAAAATTTAGGGTAAAAAGAAAAATCTATGAATTCGAGTCGAATTCGACCAGACCCGACCTGCATTATTACATAAAGATATGCTGAACATAATATAAAGGTATGACTAACACAACATAAAAATTAGGGTAAAAAGAAAAATGTATGAATTCGAGTCGGATTCGATCTAACCCAACCAACATTGTATATATCTAAAATTCATACAACAGTTGCATACAAGTGCAATTCTTTTCCTATATGACAAATCCTTATCAAAAAAAAAAAAAGAATTAAAATTAATATGTATTGAAAAAAGGAAAACCTATCAATATGTCTCTAAAAGCATCTATATATGTTTTCAATTATATTGTCATTTAGTGTTACATATATGTTTGCATATAGTTTGTCTTCTTGTGCCTAGCCACACAACTTTCCTGATCAGTGATATTTTGAATTGTAGATAAGAGTTTTAATCATGTGTCTTATCATTATTATTATTGTTACTATTATTATTTAGTTAGTTGTCATATAATGGGACATGCAATTGTCTAAATGAATAATTTGTAATTTTAAAAACGGTGGAGTTGATGAAGTTATGGGTTTGTGGAAAGAAATTATTCTACAATACAGATACAAATCTCATGTATTTCAAATTTTTATTGAAATATTATAAACATTTGTCTTAGGATTTGTGGGGACGGAATCTTGTTGCTTATAAGGGCTTTAGCCCTTCATATTTTATTTTTTATTCTCAATATGTATTTGATTTTTAATGTTAGAATGTTGGTTTTAATTAACCATCAATATTATGTCTAGTTTTGCTCCTGAGAATTTGTATCATGTCGGCTCTTCTTCATAAATATCTATCATTCGGACATATTCTTTAATTTACATTTCATTAATTGATGAGTCTACACTAAAAATTATTCATCTCTTTGCAGAAGTATTCATCTCTTTCCAATCAAAAGAAAAAAAACTCTCAAAATGGAGTGGCAAGCCCATTTTCCTTTTAGAAGAAGGATACAAAATTTTGAAAATGAACAAACATAGTGGAAGTTATTATTTAAACTCTTTATTTTTTTTTCTTTGTACATATAATTATTAGATTTTTTTTTCTTGAGTATCAATTAGGGAATTGATACTCATATTTAAAACTTTCATGTACCCGTGGTTGTGCTAAATGCTAAGTCTAGGTGCATCATTTGTTAAGATTTTAAAGAATAAATAAATAATATAAAAAATATTAAAATAATACTAATGACAACAATACAATATTAAATTATTATAATCGTGTTAATCAAGGTTTATACATCCCAAACTTGTGGGAACTTATCAATAACTATTCTTTACTCCAAAGAAAAGAAAAAGGAAAAGCATTCTCCACTGGGCTTGGGCTATTTTTATGTCCACCTTTGGTAGGCCCACTAGGATCAACTTCTCTGTCTGATAAACCACATGTTGGGCCCAATAAATATTTTATTCAATGATTACTTAAGTTCCAGTTAAGGTGTCTTTTTTTGGGGGGGGGGGGGTTGTTTCAAAAGCAAAGTCAAACCCAAAAAAAAAAAACATAAAAAGAAAAGAAAAGAAATATATCAACTTATTTAAAATCATTCCATTGATACAATTCTGTGAGAAAGAACTTCACTGCTCATAATCCAAGTCAATATTCATCATTAAATTAATATCTCTTTTATAAATTATAAATCATGAATTATCGATCGACTAATTTTTTAAATCAGATTCGTAAAATAATTTTATAATAGTTCTACTGAAACGAAAACCTAAATAAGATTTTCATGCGCATGCCTTTGTTATTTGTAATTTAAATTGGACATATACCACAGGCTGTATTTTAATTATATTTTATATTACAATGATTGACCTTTTGTAATCAAGAAAAATCTTAATATTTGTTTGAAAATAATGAAGTACTTAGATGTAAACTATTTAAAGAATATTCAATTGTTTTAACGTCAAACTTTAATTAATTTTTAATAATGATTACGATAAGGTAAGTATGGGGGAAAAAAAACTTTGTTAAGGTTAGTTGTGGTCATTTTGTACCTTTTTTTTTTTCATTTTCTTTTCCTAATTTATTTTATTAATACTTGTTACGTGTATATTGATAATATTATTAATACAAAACAAAATTATTGCTATTTATGAATTTTAAAATGTTGCATATGCCCGATGCATATATTTATAAAACACTCTTGTAAGATTTGAGTGACAAAACCTCATCTAGAAGATTCAAATCTAGTTAGATTATTTGATTTTACTTAATAATAAAATGTAATTGATTAGGTGAAATTTTATCTCACCAAATGTGATCCGTAAAATGATTCATAAAAAAAAAAAAAATTGCATGCATCAATCTAAAATATTTAGCTTTGGCACATTAATGAGCGAGACTATTTATAGAGTTATATTTTATCTCTTATTTCCAATCATTGAATTGCCAGAACACATATTTTAAATCTCAGCCAATAGTACTCCACCAATGGTACTATAATCAGTAGCATAAATATGAAGTTTCATAAAAAAAAAAAAAAAAAGCATTATGATCACAAACCAACAGCTAATTAAGGGAATAAATATAATTTTGAAATAGAGAATTTTATCTCAATGAATAAAAAAAATACATTGAGTGAGACATCATGTTTGTCTACATATATTTATTTTTTTATAGAAGAAAAAATTAATCACATCTCTAAGCACACTTGGTCCTTGAAAGCATGCATGCATGCAAACTCATTTATTCCCTAAAATAAAATAAATTTAAATAATTGGAATGTGGAGCCCATTATCATAATTGCATCAATAGAAAATCTGGTGATTGACCTCATTAAGATTTTGAACTACTGTTTTAAGCATGCTTGTTGACCTTTTTTTATTTCTAACTAGGATAAAGATTCCCTTTTATCAAAATTAATCCAATTATTATTTTATTAAATTTGCGTATAAGATCCAAAACATCATATTTCATATAAAACCTTATTCAGAATGAGTTCAAATCTTATATTTTATTAGATCGATTACGTCATTATAAACATACCATGTACGTTATAAATAAATTATAAAAGATGAAATGTTGATCAATTTCGATAAAACAGTGGTAGTATGATATCTCATGTGAAATGGTAGAAGGAGTAAATGGTAAGTTACAAATAGAAAAAATTTAGAAGAGATAGAGATTGAGATGCAAGAAAGAGAAATAGAAGGTGAAAAAAGCATGAGAAAGGAGATGGTAGAAAGTTCATATAAACATGGAAAAAATTACATATATATGAGCACTTTTCATTGATATCCTCCACCCCATTAACTTTGATAAATATACTCCAAATCTCAGAAAAGAATTCTAGGCGTGGCAAATATAAGTGGGGTGCAATATTATGATGAACCCAATACCATCTACAACAATATTCATTCTCTTTTTTTATGACTAATTTTTCCAACATTTTTTCTTTTCTTCAAATTCTCTTCTAGACAAAGTCAACCCCACATTTCGATCACCATCATCCATGCAATGACATCAATTAGCATGCATAATCAATATTCATATTTCCTAACCCCACCCCACAAAAAAAAAAGAATTCCACCTAAACCCTAAAGAGTACCCCACCACCATCGCCGCCGCGGTTGCGCCGCCGCCTACTTCCGACGAGTCGTAAACGTTTGGAAAACGACGGTTCCAGCCTCAGGAAACTCGTCTGCGGCCCGACTCCTCAGCCTCATCCCTAGCGGCTTCATCGCCTTCGCCACCCCTCTCCACACCTCGTGCCCGGCTGCGCACGTCGTCGACACCGACACCGCCGCCGGTCGGAAAATCTTCACCACCTTCTGCAACACCTCGAAGAAGCTCTCTCTCTCATCGTAAACCGAGCCCACGCACTCGAAGCTCGCGTAGCTGAACCCATCCTCCGGCGTCACGTGCACGGTGGAGTAACGGTTTCCGTCAATTCCGTTCATCGAATACCCACACGGGTCGAAAGCGTAGTCGCAAATGAGAGCCTTCCGGTTAACGTCCTGAATCCCAGTCACCGCCGTCATCACCATCCCGGCCGAGTCGCCGTTCTTCCCGTCGTCGAACCGGCGGAAGAATTTCTTCGCCAGAACCCTGTCCAGTCCCGTCATGCAAATCTCCACCGTGTACAGATTGTCTGCATGGGCGTCCTCCATAACAAGCATGCTCCCCTCATCACAGGCAGTGAAAACGTGCCACTTGTAACACGATTTCGAGTTCATCACAGACGCCTTCTTGCACGAGAGATTCTTAGGCAGACTTTCTTCCAAATACATAACCTCTTCCTTGAAGCTCGTGTAAGGATAAGGCTGAGCATCGGGGAAAATGAAGCTGCCGCGGGTGTACCTGCACCCGCACAAGGTCAGGCCCATGGTAGCAGCGTGGTCCACCAATGGCCGGACGGATTTCAGCAGCTGGGTGGTCCCACAGGTCTTGATGATGATCTTGGTGGGGTACACGAACAAGCTCGACTCAGACAAGACATAAGAGTCGAAGTACTTGTTCCCCACAGCCGACACTACGGTGCACTGCACCGCATGCAATACTTTCTCTAGCGAGGAGAAGTCGAGCCGCCGGAGGCCTTTTCCGGCGAGGGGGTCGTCGTCGGAGAAGTGCAGCTCGAGCCTCTTCTCGAACCCTTCGAACCCTGAAACCGCCATAACTAAATCACAGAGCCAAAATAACCAGACTTATGTAGAGAAGGTGGAGAAGAGAAAAGGAGGAGTAATCGTGTTTGGTGTGGTGCAGGGTGTGAGGAAGTTGAGCTGTGGTGATTGGTACAGGAGAGTGGGTATATATAGGTGGGGGGAGAGGGGGGTGGGGGGAGGGGGGGCATGCGGGGTGAGCCAACCAAAAAGAATGATTGCAAGCATAATGAGTACAAGATCATGGTTATTTTTGTGCCTTGTGACATCTTTTTTAGGACAATAACATCAACCTGGTTTTATGACCACGCGCATTTTTCTTTTATTTTTTTCAATTTTATATTGCTAATACTATCCAAATCTTTTTATGTATGTAATAAAATAGTATGAGAAATAGAGAATGGTCCGAGGAGTTGAAAATTTTGTTTAGTTATTAGAATGTATTTATTAAATATGAGAAGAATGGAAGGATTGATGCAATGGTTGGGCAGTGGGAAAAAAATATTCAAGTTTTGGCATCATTTCTTGCTGCTCAAAAGGTACACCACTACTGGCATCCAATTTCTTGTTCACTACATAACATTTCTATCAAGTTATGATTCCAAATTTGAACTAGGAAATCCATGCAAATTCAAATGTGTGTGTATATATATAATATTATAGATGCTTATATATTCGTAATTTCTTTTTTGTACTAAAATAGTTTTGAGGAAGATAATTTTGTGAAAAAAACGGGTGGGGTGGGGATTTTTACTTTAAATTTATTGTATCAAATTTGTCATTTATTTTATTGATATATGTTTACATATTGAAAACATAAATAAAAGGATTAAAATCATTTTGCGTCTCATAAGTATAGTGTCTTTCGATTTTGATAACATAATTTAAGAATTCATCCGATATCACTCCAATTTCATCGAACTGGAGCTTTCTAGTAATCTAGAAGTAACGTGGCAATGTCAAATTCTAATTGGTTGACATGTGTCGTCACGTTACTTATAGATCATCCTAAAGTCTCAATTTGGGGTTCACATGCATCGTACCTGGTAATTTCCAATGAAATTTGAATTTTCTAGTGAAATTTGGACTAAAATCCAAATATACTATAATTATGAAAAGAAAAAAAATGGTTTTAATCCAGGTGAAAGAGGCAATGTAGATGATTGAATAGGGGCAAAATGATATGGTAATATTTAGAGGTGGTAGCTTAGAGAGAAGTAGAGACATAATAATAAAGTTAGATGGTTCAATTGCATGATAATAATTATGATTGTTCTTCAGCGGAGGCAGGCCTATTTCCTTCTATGGTCTGCTCTCAAGTGCCCACACCCATTTTTTTTTTTTTTTTCTATCTATATTTTCTTCTACCATTTCTTCAAATTAATATGCCTAATTAGTTTAGAGAGAGAAAGAGAATTGATTATAATTTGCATTTTAATATTTTTGAGGCACTTTTGGCTTTTCTAGCTAATTTGGATATGTTGTTGCTTTTCATTCTGATTAAATAGATATTTATGAAATTATTTTTATCTTGTATTTTATTTAATTAAATGTGTATAATGTGTAACAAAATGCAAGATTTCGAATGGTTAATAGTCCAAATTGAAATTGGGTTGTGACAATTTGAGGAGAAATAAGTAATGTCTTTACATAAGCAAGCAGGTGTGCATAAAGAATGTTTGTCGTGCCCAAAAATCATCAATTGTTTTGCATAAACGTTTGCAACAAAAAATATATAGTTTTCTTTCTAATAGGCATGTCACCTAATATAATGAAAAGAATTATTTTTTTATTTTTTATTTTGGGGTGGGGTTCGCAGGTGAAGATTAAGCCAGTCACATCACTCTTAATTAATTTTTTTTTTTAAAAGTATATGAAATTAATTTACGAATATAATTTTATGGATCGAAATTTTACTATTCATAACACAAGTTCATGAATTTCAAAGTCTTTTTCATTTTATTGATCATGAATTATTGATTGATTCGTATCACGAAATTAGATTCACAAAACAGTCACGTAAATTGTATTCCTTCTTGTGTGTATTAAATGGGGAGTTTTTTGATTAATTGAATACTTCTATATTAATTTGAAGAGAAAAGGCATATATATGTTTTGTTGACAACTGATATTGACATATATATATAATTTAAATTGTTCTATTAATAAGTGAACCATTAATTATAACATGGTAAAAATGTCACTATGACTTGCGACAAGTGATTTTATAATGACGACAAAAAATGGCACCATGATCTCCTAGGAGAACCTTTTTAGTGATAACCTAGTAACTATAAAATTCTTAACTTGTCATTTTTATAGTGAATTTTTTATTATTTACTACTAGTAACATTTGGAACTCAACTTGTAGCAGTTAACTAACCTCTAAAATACCTATCATGACTTTGATAATTTTTTTTTATTCTTGTAGTGTCCACCCAACAACTTACATAGATTCATATTGATTGCATGAATTAGAGAATTATCATCTTAATTCTTGTGTCTAATTCAAGAAATATAATGAAGGCTATTACAAAGCTTCAAAAGCGTTACTCCTAAACCTATATATACTTTTACCAAAAATATTTCCCCCTTAGCTTCTAAGTTACTTTTGATTCCAACACCTAACAATTAGACTTACCTCAACCATACATGTATAAATAAAGGGCATTTTTGTCCACACATCATGTATGTTTTTGAATTTAATTTAATTTAATTATCAGTATCCATTGTTTCATTTAATATTATATTTCATTAATATATTAATATACACATTATAGTAATATCATCAGTCTGAATCTTCTATATAAAATTCTCATATTTAAAAGGTCAACCATCTATGACTAAATATATATATATATATAAAAGAAATCCATCTTCTTAGGTATTGGTTAATTTAGTTTCAATTTACCATCATAAATTCCAAATAAAATAAAATAAAAAGCCCATTTTTTTGTGAGTTTCCCCCAAATACTAAACATATCTTTCATATCTATTTACATCACATACATGATATTATTTTATATATTTCATCTATTTTTTTTACGTTGAAATATAAAATGAAATATCATCAATATAAATAATCCTCAATATTTCAATATTTTGTTGACATGTTTATTAACAAAATCTCGACTATTATGGTTTATATGTGTGCAATGTATTAGAGAGAGAGAGGGGGAATGAATGATCATATTGATAATAATGTAATGTATGCGTCATAGACAATCTTATGGTGGGGTGGCACACTCACATAATGACCACATCTCTTCTGCTCTCCTGCACGCGCACCACCAAACTCCACACACACACATGTGTGTGTGCGTGGGCTTTTTTGGAAAATGGTCAGCCACTTTTCAGCTTCTAATGGATAAAGGGTAAGTATTTTTGACCCAAATCTTACTTCAAAAGTATCACAAAATCTCTACTTTTTACATCAAAAGGTGAAATCCAAATCTCTCCACCTATTTGGATAAAGTAGGCAACAATTTTTAAGCATTAAAGTATATAATGTGAACCCTCTACTAATTAACTTTCCTTCCATTTTATATCAAGTTTATGGTTCTGCTAATCTACTTATTTATGAATTTATATTAACGTGTTCATTGTTTCACAAATCTGATACAACTATTAATTTCGCATCACACATTTAAATATTATATTTATATGAGCATTATTTACGGCGTTTACTATCGGTTTTCTTTGTTATTTTTTCAATTTTCTTGTATTTGCCTATTTGAATTTTTTGTCCCCACGTTTGCAAAAATTGTTGTGTGGTCCCCAATTTTTTTCCACCCAGGTGAAAAATATATGTCAACATATAATGAATATAATTAAAGTAATCGGTATTGATTTCTCACCTAAAATAATTTGCTCTGAATTGATTTCATCTAAAATTAAAACATCCCTACATAGTCGCAAAAAATAAATATAGAAATGATAATTTTTTCCCAAACGATAAAAAGTAAATTTAGAAAAAAAACTTAGTTATATTAATGAGTAAAAAACATACTCATTATCTCAAAATAGGTATTAAAATTCCCAATCGTTGAAAAGTAGAGGATGAAGGATTGAAAAAGATACGTAGATTGAGAAGAAGTAATAAAATCTCTCTCTCTCTTCTCTCTCTAGTTGAAGATGAAGATGAAGATGAAGATGAATATGAAGATGAATATGAATATGGGCCCCGACAAAGTCCGATGTAACACACATAATCTAGTATGTAGGGATAGCAGGAAGACAAGAGAGGCCCATTCCCAATCTAATAAATCTAGAACCAATTAATTTTGCAAACACAGAGTCCCCACAAACAAACACATAGCTCGACAATTCCATTATTTCAGAGTGTTACAACTCACTTTAGCCGCCACATATGCTTGCATGCGCACACTCACTTCTCTCTCTCTCTCTCTTTTCAAAAAAAAAAATAAATAAATAAATTTTGGTAATTTTTAAAGAAAAAACAAAAGGGGTTATTTTTTTCCATGTGGGATTTAATTTTTGAGCAATAAGAAAGTGAGTGGCTGTGGCACTGTACCATGCGCACAAAATGTATTGCATGAGAGGTGCCCACCACTTGTTTAATTTGGCCACTATTTAATAACTAATTAAGTTAATTGCCAAGAGTTTGAAGTAGATTATTAACCTCTAAGCCACTAGTTTACCACTTTAATTCCCACATGCTACTCAGTTGTGTGGCTAATCATAATCATAAGTAATTATCGTTTTCAATCCATTCTCTGCTCTCAAACTCTGTTTTATTTCATTTTTTTATTCACTTTCTCATGACTAGTGTCTATTTATTACCCTGATATTGTAATTTTAAAATTACTGATTAACTAGTACATTAGCTAATATTTACGTTATTTGAAGCTTTGATCAAACTTGAGTTCCAACTTCATGTAAAGAGACTATTTCGATATAACTTTAAGATTCTATAAAAATCAGAATGAATTTAATATATGCAAATATAGTTTATTTATATCACTTACCAGTTTAATTGAATTAGAGAGTAGTCAATTGGTGATGATCCTTATCCACGTATGTATTCTCCACTCCAATTGGTGCAATAGAAAGAGAAGCCAATCAAACCCATAACCCTAATCATTACTCATACTTGCAAAACCTATTCCCAAAATCAATCCAACAAATATTTTGAACCAAACAAGACATGGGTGTAGAGTTTAATAAAATACTTATTCTCAAACTATTATTAAATCTTTTTAAAATTGACCTCAAAGAATTCAAGTAAACTTAGGTCGTAAATCAAAATAATATAATATCAACAAATACTTTAAATATCGAGAAATTTTAACGTGAAGCTTATAGATAAGCAAGTATATATATATTATCAAATCATTTGAATTTATGAGTATTTCAATTAATTTGATCATATATATACATGTGAAAGATTGAACCACTCATCACTATTTCTCGAGCCCTTCAAACAGGAAGATTTTGTCCAAGTGAATGAGAACCCTTACACGCTACATCATTCTCTCGTGCTTCATTTCTTTCTTTTATTTTTTATTTTTTATTTTTAAATTAGAAGAGTATTTTAGCAAGAATCTATGTTGATTGCTCCACGCAAATCATCATTTCTTTTCTCTCTGCCCCTAAAACCTACGCTTCCATTCAATTTTACTTTCTTGGATGTCAACATTAATCTCAATTATGCCCATTTGCAACTGACCTTTGTAATATATTTCAAGTTATTTAGTTACATACAACTTATTTTTATATTATTACTTAATTAATTTTGAACATTAATCTTAATTTCATTTTAAGAGAAGTGTTTATAAATACATAATTAATATTCTCCTATTCACCGTAGGCATGTCTTAATATGTCCACCGCTAATATTACAAGTTGATATTTATCATAATTATTCATGATTTTGTCTATCGTATACAATACAAAAATATGTCTTTTACATATAGATATATAGATAATGAGGTAACATATTATTAGTAATTTTATTTTGTTGGGTAGATAAAATAGGAATTACAACATAGTGATATAAACAATTATTTCCGGTACATACATAATACATTGTGCTGACATAAACATGGTGTAATTATTCCTTGTAATTTCTGGGTACCACATACACAAAATAATATCTTACATTGACCTATCAAGAAAATCAATATATAAGTATGGGAAAGATTTGCAAGGGGAAAAGTTGCAAGTTCCAAGAGATTCAAGAAACAGCATTTTAGTTACTTTTTGAAAGGGTTTGATGATTGTTGGGAGAGAGAGAGAGAGGAGAGAGAAAGCATGGAGGCCATCATGTTCCCTCTGCTCCAAACCCTTTGCCCTGTGTTAAAAGTTACCTTAATCTATTGGCCAACTTTTTAAACCCTTCTTTTAAAATCCATTCACCCCGACCATCAACAACATTTCTTCTATACAATTTCTTCATATATATATATATATATATATATATGAATGAATGAATCAGTGTGTGAGTGTTCTTATGCTAAGAATTTGAAGAAATCTATATTAATCTTGTTTATATGTCTACTATTTAATTTTCTTCCATAATTTGTGGATTCTATTTGGTATTTGAGTAGTTAATTGTTTTAAGAAAAAAATAATAATTTGTATGTTAAAAAAAACTATGTGGTCCATATATTTCTAATAATTTTTTATTCTTTCCCTTCGTCAAATATTTAGAAGATGGATGTATGCTATTATTATCATCAATATCCACATACCCCCCCTGATATGTAATAATGAAATGATATGTTCAAAAAATATAGAATTTATGGTAATTTTTTATTTTTATTTTTAACTACCAACTTGCGTGAGGGGATTTAAAATTAGTTTACCTATGTTATCAAAAATTAGGGCCTACTTTGCAGTTTTTAGCCATTTGAGCATGTAGTTATCTCAATCAATTTTTTACAATTAGAGAACTTAAACCCCCCATTTGTTTGGACACTTTAGTAGCATACTTAATTAAGAGGATTTATATGACTTCTCAAAAAAAAAAAAATATATATATATATATATTTTTTTTTTTCCTTGACTTTTCCATCTCTTTTAAAGCTGTCACACAAATTTAAGTTAACTGTTACTCATAACCCACAAATGAATTTGTAATATGGGTGGTGAAATCTATCTCACAAAATTATATTTATAAAAAATCTCATATAAGTTGTTACACCATTTTCCTTCTTAAAATAGAATAATATAAATTTATGACTTTCAATATATTGTTTCCTTTTTCAATTGAATTCATTTTCAATATATTTATTCTCTTTCATTTAAGAATAATTCATTTATTCTCTTCAAATCTTATCAAACAATTCAAAAGTTCGTCTGAAACTTCCTCCGACAAATTAATCGAGTAGAATAAGATTAAGATAATCTTTGGGACAAACATTATGATTAAGGTCTTTAGGCTTAGAACAAAAAGTTTTGCATGCATGAATTTCAAAATGGGATCAATCATTACATTTTTAATTATTCTAATTTGGTTAATATGCATTCAATTATAAGTTGGATGATGCATATTTTATACATACTGTACTACTCCAGTACATAGGGTTTATCATACTTAGTCTCTAGTAAAGTACGTATCTAATCAATATCGTAATTAAAGTGAGATTTGCTATAAATTTATTCATAAAAATGATTAGTAAAAAAAAAAGAAAAAAAAATTACCAAATTTAGAAATAAAAAGAAAATTATGTTTGGGCCCATTTGTTCTTTTATTGGGGGCCCAATACAATCAATGCCCTATTTCCGGATGAAGGCCCATTAGAAAAGTGATTGTAATATTTTCAGCATACCAAGTCTGTTCCAAATCCAATGGGTTTTCCATGTGAATTTATGTTTAGATTTTGGAGTAATAGGAACAACTTGGGAGATTAATTTAAATATTACAATAATATATCGAAATAAAATTAGAAATTGTGAAAACTAATGTTGACATGTTTCAAAGAAAAACATTAATTATCTCAAAATAAATCATGTTTCATAACATTTCAATTGAAAAACTTATAACAACTTGTGATTAGTTAGAACGAACTTCGAATGATGGATTTAATGAATAATAAGTGAGAATTAACGCATTACAAAATGTTGTACATTGTTAAAATATAATTAAAACTTTTGTATGTAATGATGAAAATTGAATTACAACTTTTTTTTAAAGAGTACATAACATTTATTAGATGTTGAATCTTAATATGAGCATAATCTTTTTAACTTTTTTTTTTCAACAAATTAATATTATAAAATTTATAAGATACTAATAATGATAGCTTACAGTCCTCAAGATGATCGAAGAACAAGACTTTGAGAATAAGCTTATCAAATTATATATATTATTTACAAGCTCCGTTTTTTAATATTTAATAATATTAAGACAGAAAATTTGTAAGTTCTCAAACAATTAAAATTACAAAACTATTAAGAATTTTGAGAGGTCATATTATGTGTACAATAATGAATGAATTCTTTGGCGTTAATGCTTAATTTGATCTTTAAATTGCTAGATAACACTCAATTTGAGAATATCATACTATATAATTTTCTTTGTACGGGTTATCAGGTTTAGAAAAATAAAGATACTATATAATTTTCTTTGTACGAGTTATTATGTTTAGAAAAATAAAGATCATATGACCTATACTAATTAAATTAGAATAAGACATTTGTCAAACCATTCACAATTCTAATGTTATGATAAGAGATATCAATCCACAATCTGACAATATACATACAAGTTTGTCAAATAGGCCTAATTTATAAATAATCATCACATAAATTTATATTTGTGACACTGTGAAACTTAAAAATATTGTTAAGATGAGTGATGTACATGTGGTTAAACTAAAACTAAGCAATGGTGGCTATACCAATTAAGAAACACCACAAATATTATAATTAAAGTTGTGAAGTTGATAAGACTAAATCTAATCTAAATGGCCGGTTAATAACCCTAGGTTTCTTGACCACAGTTTAAATCCCTCCAAATAAATCCCCTCTCCCTTTCCCTCCATATTAATAGGGAAAACAAAAAAAGAGCATCAGCATTGTTGTTGGACAGGATGGCCTTCCGGAGCTTCTCACTCTCTCCTCTCCTCTCTCTCCTCGGCCTCCTGTCTGCTCTCCTCCTCCCCGCCACTGCCTCCGGCATCCGCCTCCAGATCATCCAGAAGCCCACCTCTGCCGCCATTGTCCCTTCCTTCCGCGAAGCCCCCGCCTTCCGCAATGGCCACACGTGCCAAGATGACACCATCCACATTGTAATGCCTTTAGACACCAACTATATACGAGGAACAATGGCAGCGGTACTATCGATCTTGCAACACTCAACCTGCCCGGAAAACGTCTCGTTCCACTTCCTCTCCGTTCACCTCGACCCGGAGATCTCCTCCCAAATCAACTCCACCTTTCCGTACCTCAAATTCAAGCTCTACGAGTTCAATCCTAACAGGGTTCGTGGTAAGATTTCCAAGTCCATCCGCCAGGCCCTTGACCAGCCCCTCAACTATGCGAGGATCTACATGTCCGACATCCTCCCGGAGAGCGTGAAGCGCGTGATCTACCTCGATTCTGACGTGATCGTTGTCGACGACATTGCCAAACTCTGGGGCGTAGCATTGGAGAGCAAGGTCCTCGCTGCGCCGGAGTACTGCCATGCAAACTTCACGAGCTACTTCACCGACGCATTCTGGTCCGACATCGATCTAGCAGCAACGTTCGAGGGGCGGCAGCCCTGCTACTTCAACACCGGTGTAATGGTGGTCGACGTTGATCAATGGCGAAGCGGAGGGTACACGCAAAAGGTGGAAGAGTGGATGGCGGTGCAGAAGCAGAAGAGAATATACCACCTAGGATCCCTACCGCCGATCCTCCTCGTCTTTGCCGGAAAGATCAAAGAGGTGGACCACCGGTGGAACCAGCATGGCCTGGGTGGGGACAACCTCGAAGGGAGGTGCAGGGGGCTCCACCCTGGTCCAATAAGCCTACTGCACTGGAGCGGGAAGGGTAAGCCATGGCTCAGACTCGACTCCAGAAGACCATGCACCGTTGACTATCTATGGGCCCCCTACGATCTCTACCGTTCGTCCAGAGTAGCGTTGGAGGAATGATGAGGTGACGATGATGTGATCGGGGCAAAGGTGTAAATTCTGATTGTATTAAGATACTCCATCTCTCACTTTCATCGAACCGACCGATGCTTAAAAGAAACGTGTAAATTGAATTACATGCTTTTTTTTCTTGTAATATATTTTTGTTCGATTGTTTGATGCAGATTAGTAAGAGGTTTTCTTTTTTTTTTAGTTTTTTTAAATAGAAGAAAGATTGTAGGTTTCTCCGATTGCAAGGATGAAGGGTCCATGCGATTGTGATGAATGACATAGAAAATTGTTTTTAAATTCTCTAATTTCATCTTTTTAGATATTTAGTGATTTTATTTTTCAACTTTAATTTCATCTTTTTATTTATTTCCTACATACCACAAGTATATTGATAATGTCTTTACTGTACATGCAGAATAAATTATTAAAATAGAAAACGAATGAAACAAATAATGCAAGAGAAGATCGATCTCTTTCAGTAATTTGTGATCAATATCACTCTCCAAATGAAAAATAAGTACAAGTACCATTTTTAACTACTGAAAGCATTTTATGGAGAAGTCTAATGCACAGCCACTCTTGTCACAATTCAATTAAGAAACTAAAAAATATATTTAAAGTGAAAAAGAATTCAACTTACCAAATATAATTCATCTCATTCCCATTTGATCAGAAAACAAAGTTACTTTGATTGCAGAAATCATAGCAGAGAACATAATGGAGCAGATAAGTGAGAAAAATCATCTTTTGCAGAGAATTGCAGTGTGTTTTGAGCATTTACCAGTTGGTCTTCTACGCTTGTGGGGTCGCTGCAACGGGGCATTTTCCCAGTGTATTCCACAAAATATAGTCCCCAGAAGTAACCTAATGAGTTCATTCATGAATGTGGAAAACTGAGTTTAAGAATTACAATTAAGATTTTCGTAAACAATGCATTGGAAAATAATTCACCAATGAATTACCTGGGCTGATACTTCCACAGGTGCCTTGACTGCTGGAAATATGCTTATCTGCATATTAGCACTTGAGCATAAGTATCCAAACCTCAGAATTGACCATTGAAGTACTTGTAAAGTGTGAGTGAGTGGAAACTTACAGATTTAGGATCGATGGACATTCCTGATAAAGATGGCCCTATCATCTTGAAAGAAACCTGTAGTCAAGAAATTAATGTTAACATGAGAAAAATAATAATGAAAAATGAAAGTAGATACACTATATCAAAGCTGATAAGTGTACAGATTTTTACATCTTTGTTGAATATATGCGTCTTAGCAAAGAATGACGAGTTAAGGTAAGAAAGAAAATACATACTTTTGCATAATTATATGCTTGCCAGCTAAAAGGTTCCTCTAAATCAACTGCTTGAAGATCCTTATTCATTTTCTCCATTATGTAATCCTCAACATTAACCATGCAACCATTAGACTCTGACTCAAGATCGCTGTCTTGATCGGCCATAAGTGCTGATCCAAATGAAGGCTTTCTTTGGGGTTGCCATGGAGTAAATCTAACAGTTCCAGGGAAAGTTGCCTCGATAGTTTTCCCGGAAACAGTTCGAGTGTTTGTTATTATCTTCCACTCAACTGAGTGATCGGTATATGAAACTGTTCCCATTGAAGGTGTCCCATCAAAAGAAACCACCCTTCTCCTTGGAAAAGGCATGCTCACCGTGCAGAACTCTATTGCTAGGGGAGCTTTATAATTTTCCATGAGGCTCAACTTAAACAAAAATGCACCTTCATTTTCTGAGACCATTGAAAGCTGGTAAAACCCCTTTATGGGAGGTCCAACAGAACAAAGTGCCTGATAATGCATTAAGACAAAATTCCCCAATGGTGGTGAAAAGGCAATAGCCTGTTTATCCCCACCATGCTCTGGAACTTGAGCACAAGGGTGGAAGGCTAATGACTCAACTTGGGCAGTGTCCAACCAGGTCAATGGTAAAGAAACATCAGGAAGTCCCTCTAATTCTGCTCTACAGTTCACTTGACCAGAAATTCTTATGCTATCTGGGATCTCATCCCGATCATACATAGCAGCATGGATTGTGTCATGAATTGTAAACAGAATCCGTTGCTTCCCCCTGTAAAGATAAGGCTTCCAAGCTGGTTGCTTGCGATCTGCAGGAGGTACCTCTGCTGGAGAAAACCCGGTAGACTTGATGGCAGTAATATTTGAGTAGTTGAGATCAAGTGGAGTGCCTACAAAAAATGGTGTAAAAAGGAAGAATAAACAATAGCATAGGGCATTTACACTAAACGATAATAAACACATCATAGGAAAGATTACCAACCAAAAGGCATTGCACTGCTGATGAAGGACCTGAGTGCATCCTTGTCCAAAAGCCTGGATCCCATCTTGGGAGCATCAGACATAACAGCTCCAGTGACAGCTGTCCCAGAAATAGTGGATGCTGCAACAGGTGCAGCTACAGGTTTTGCTCTTGCTGAGATGCCTGAAATTCCTATACTACCTGTGAGGGAATCAAGTAACCCTCCGACTGAGGGAGAAGCCGAAACAACTACTTCCGGCTCCACTACCTCACCAAGTATGATGTCTCCAATTGTTTGTGCCACAGCAAACGCCCTAATTCAGCAAATTCATGAGAGACCGGTAGGCATTAGAATTGGAACAATTGATAGGCTTCAAAAGCAAGCTCACTCTAAACTAATTAACATTTTAAGATGAGCCAAGATGGTTGGCACCAAAAAACATCAATAATCATACATTCAAGATAGGATGCATACGTCTGCTAAGGGATGATAAAGACAAAACGTATATGGCCAAATGCACCAGAGGAGCATGCTGATGAGAGTTGAGGGAAGGTAGGGGATTCATTTGGAGAAATCATTCAAAGAAATCCAATTACCCTAGCACCATCATTTTCCTAAAAGTCAAGCAAATTGAGGGCAAGCTCACCAGTCCATGATTTTTTAACTGCTTGATGATTCGAAAACATAAGCTAAATACTGACATCCATGAAGTCAAATAGTTTGCTTAGCAAACAAAAAAAGTTCTATTAAGAATGTAAAAGTACAACTTACCATACCCTGTGATGGATGGCAGATCCACAAGGAGGGAAGATAGATTCTCATCTGCCCCAATAGCACTCCCGCAGTCTGCTCTATTGCACATCCTTGAATAGGATTTCAAATGTTGAGGTTCAACCAAAGGCAATATAAGAATTGAATAAGGACCCTTTATATGCAAGACTAGAGGCCAGAAGATATTATTGTCCCCCTTCTCTTCTTTATCGATGTTTAAACTGATTATATGACGTGTAATTGGGTCATCAACCCACGAATCTGACCCCTTAACAGATTGGCTTAGACGTAGGCCAAACCCACGAGCAGACCCCTCCCTTCATTTTTCAATGCAATAATAAAATCATCAGAGTTTAATGATAAAAATGCATAATCAGCATATAATTAGTATAGTATACATTTTAAGGTAACTAGCAACATATATTTTTAAATCTATCACTTACTGTCATAACATGTTAAATATGAAGTAACAACTAACAATACATAAGTATAAAATAAGGTCATAAGCTTAATAGTGACTACTATCACAATGTAGTTTCCTACAACAACTACATGGTACATTAATTATTAGAAACGGATGAACTCAGACAAATATGCTAGTTCTAGTTTTCAAAACTTCAGCACCTCAATTTCTCCATTTATCAATATCACTTCAGGATCTCATATAGCATTTGAAGAAAATGTGACCAGAACTATTGAATCTCCATTCATTAAAAAATGAATTGTCACATTATTGGTGCTTCTGAGTTGTCGAAAGCACTGGTGAATGGTTAAGTTAAATACTTACAAACATGTTTTAAACTGCACATGAAACAAAAGGTAAAAGCACCATAGTTGTAGGTCTTTTACTCCAAAAGAAAATAATAATAACAATACAGATATACAGTGATTGAGAGTTCAGATAACATTTTTCAAAGAAATGCAAAATTTGAGCTAAGGAAAGACGAATTTATAAAAAATAGCTGTAATAAAAAGTTTAAACTAACCGCTTTTTGCGGTCAATGAAAGCAGCAGCCAACTCCGAATCATTAGGCAAGGAATGATACTTAAAATCATCATCTCCTTCCTTCTCACAAGCCACTCGCCACCGCTTCTCCACCACCGGAAACTTCCTGGAACAATCACCCAAAATTACAAATTTCTCATTCATCCATCGAATTGACACCAAAAAATATTCAGAAAAGAAAAGGTACCTGGAGAAAACAACGAAGTCTTGATTGTTGAGAATCCACAGAGCTCTGATGTAGCAACCAGTCGGCATCTTCACTTCTAAATTTTGATGTTGCAGTATTTCTCTCCTTGTTTAGCGATGAGTGAGATTTGAAGAGAGAGGGAGAGAGATGAACTGATTCTCGAGATGACATTTTTCTGATATAAGAATATAAATAAATAAAAAGGAAAAGGAAATATAGTTTCACGTTTTAGTTTTAGGTAATTACATTTCCATTAACTCGATGAAAATTCAATAGAAGTTTGTTTATATAATTTTTTGCTCAAATTGCTTTTCGATTTTTTTTTTCAAATCATATTTTCACCCAAAGTGTGAAAAATATCACACATTCTTAGAAAAACGTGTTAGCTCTTCGAAAATATCTTAGAGATATTATGAAAATTTTATGATGGTATAAAATATTGACGACTTGTAATCTATAACTAAAACAAAATTATAAATATTTATCAAGAATCAATATAAAAAAAATTAAAATCTTATTTATGGCACAATTATTTCTATATACAAAGTGCATGAATGATAAATCCCTACAACTGGGTTGATCTGACCCGAAAATGTATTTCACGCGTCTCACTCGTACCTACACGTGTCCACACGTGCCTAAACCATATTGACATGACTTTTTAGTTTAGCGAACTTAACATTTTAGTTATATCCTTACAACCTTTTAGTTATATGCACAAAATTTTTTCCTTTCCAGTACATGTAGTGAAAAAAGTATAAGTTATTCACTGAAAATATTATGAAATATGTACATAAAAATTATACTATTACAATATATAGGTTATACTATTACAACATAAAGGTTATATCATTACAACGTAAAAGTTTCAGCTATATTGAATTTTTATAGTGAAAAAAATATAAATTATTCACTGAAAATGTTTTGAAACATGTACATAAAAGTTATACTATTACAACATAAAAGTTATATTATTACTAAATAAAGGTTTCGACTATATTACATGAATTTTTATAATTAAAAAAATATAAGTTATTTACTGAAAAGGTTATGAAATTTATAAAAAATGTTATATTATTACAACATAAATGTTGTATTATTACAACATAAAAATTTCGACTATATAACATGAATTTTTATAATGAAAAAAATATAAGTTATGCACTGAAAAAGTTTTGAAATCAGTACATAAATGTTATATTATTACAACATAAATGTTATGACATAAACTCAAAAAAAAAAAAAAAAATTGGGCACAGATCTGGATTAAACCGAACCCAACCTGCATATCCAATTACATGGATCATGACTCATGCACTTGGTGTATACAAATACTACACCATTTATGGACATCTAGAAACAAATAAGAACATTTAATAAAAACAATCCCAAAAAGTCCCAAAAAATAAAAAGATTCTTTGAAACCTATTTCTAAAAAATTCTTTTTTGAAATAGAGAGCATATAATCCATTCAAAAAGTCGATGATTTTGTTGAGATCATCATTCATTACATCGTAACATCAAATCATCAATGAGAATAAGATACAACCAATAAAATTATCAAAAGAAAAAACAACTCTTTAAAGTTACACTTATAAATCCTCCATAACTTCAGAAACTCAAAGAACAGTTAAATCACATATGGATAACAATTTTATTGAGAGTTAAAAGAAGATACTAAGAGAGATGATGGATCTGGCATCAGTCCAGCTGTCGCACTCCTATATCTCAGCCTTTTCAAACTCAAATTCGAAGATTTAAAGGTCGATGCAAAGGTAGTTGATGATGGATCCAGCTCGTCTTTTGGTCCTTGAACTTACCTTGCACTTCTCGACAAGTACCTTCTTTATTCGGGCACAATTTGCAACCATGGTCGCAACTCCAGCTTCCGTGATTCCAGGGCAAAATACCATGTGACACGTTTCTAGTAACATGCATTTTCTTGAAAGATAGCTAAGACCAATATCTGTTATTTGGCGACAATGTGATATTACTACTTCCTTCAGTAATGGACAACCTTCACCCAACTCCATCATTGCTTCGTCCCCAAGGCTCTATTGATGGGAAACAAGTTTAATTAGATTTGTTTGTACGTAATCATCACACTAGTTAGTAACACCGATGCGAAATGAATAAATAATGTCAAAGAAATTAAAGGGATTTAATAGCGGAGCAAGTTGGGGAATTCGCCATAACTTTCAGGTAAATGCACTTGATATATGTGTTCTTTAACACATTGGATGGTGAGTATCATACTAGCAGAAGTGAAATTGCATATCTTGATATCGTTTTTGAGTCTGCGGTTCATCTAATTGTAAAGAGTATGAGTTTTTTCTCCAGTGATACCAATTTCATTAGTTACAAAATAGAGTTTAAAGACAAACCTGAAGAACACTAACATCCAGAGAACTTAGTCGAGGGCTGCCTTTAGCAATAGCTATTATTCCAGCATCTCCAATTTGGTGACAGCCAGTTACATTCAAATGAAGTAAGGAACAACCTTGACCGATTGAAATCAATGCAGCATCTCCGATCCTGGTAATAATACAGAAAGCCTCATTCACATATTATCAGGCATCCAAGTAAGTAGAATCAGTACATAAGTTGAAGAAGAAAAGAAAGAGGGGGATTGCCAACCTGTCACAGAATCTGAGACTGAGGTCGGTGAGAAATTTACAGTTTTGGCCAACAGCAATTATCCCTTTATTGCCCACCTAGCAAATGAAATCTATAATTTAGGGGCAAGATAGATTAAAAGGAGTAAACTGCCATTAACATGCAAGAATGATTCAACCTAAGATAATAAAACAATATATGAACAAATGATAAAGACCAGGGCTTCTGCAATCAATATGCAGTTTTATAAATAAACAAGTTTTAGATCACGTGCAACTAGATCAATTCAAATAAAGAAAAGAAATAATACAAATATCTTATATATGACACTTTTATATTAATTAGAGTTTTAATTATAATGAGATTCTATAAAATTTTGAATTATGATTCTAATATAAAGTTATTTAATCATGAAAATTCTAAATTACTATTATGACCTTAAATAATAAATAAACTTATCAACCAGGTAACTGAGATATCTGCAATATGGGCTCCCATTTACACCATAATTGGTTACTTTCATATTCAATCAGTTCTGATATTTTTGTAATCATTTTGTGTAATTTCAATCAGAACTGGTTGAATATCTTTGCAACAATCATTGACATCCACCAGTCTATTAACTCAACAGATCATATGATTAGAAATAATAACAGTTGAATTTAAGAAAAAGTGTCTTACTATTTAATAGAAGAGAAAAAATAAATTGATTTACCCAAACATCCAATACTTGAACATAATATATAGTTAATAAGTAATGCATTTCATTCTTTATCTGTTAATACAAAACTTCCAGATGTGCTACATTAAAAATAAGAGGGAGTAAAAGAAAAGAATACCTCATAACATCGACGAATATGGAGCTTCCTTAGGTTCTTACACCCCTTCGCTATACTGGATATGGAGTCATCCCCAACACCTGAGCAATCTACCAAGTGAAGAGTTTGCAAGAACTTGCATCCTTTACCAATTTCACTTAGTGCATCACTTTCTATTCTCTGACAGTACATCAAGGCCAATTCAGAAAGCCGGCTACAGTAGAAGTCCAAGTTCAAAAATCAAAATCAATTTAAATCATCTATTCAGCAGTAGCAATCCAAGAGAAAGGCTGTTCAGAGTCTTTGGACAAGGTAACAAACAAGCGATTAAAGGTTTGAGAAGGGACATTTCTTGGATGCAGTCCCTACCATCATAGAGAAAAAAATCACAGCAAGCACAGAGACATAAAGATGAGGTTCATGTGAAAATTGCAAAGCAAGCACAAGATGGAGTCTGAACACTTACGCACAAAAATTTCCAATAGACTTCAATCCGTCAGTTCCAATATTGTGGCAGCCATTTACTTCAATATGCATAAGCTCTAAGCAACCGACAGCTATAGATTCTAAACCCTTGTTGCTTAGGAAGTAGCAGTCGGTCAACATAAGATTTTTCAACTTTTTACATCCTTTCCCAATGGCAAACAGGCTTCTGCATAAGCCAGAAAATGATCTATCTTATTGTACTTTTCTTAATATGTTCGCAAAAGAAACAGAAATCAGAACGGAAAGAAACTAAGAGACTTAGAAGTACAGAGCTGATACTGCATAACTAGGATGTAAGAAATGCAATTCAAACCCAGAATCCAGAAAGTATAATAGACTGCATATTTAATACATCACACAGGAATAATGGAAGAATGAGACCAAAATTTTACATCTACTGAATAACATTCCTAGAAAGGGAAAATCAAGACTAATTCTTTTAATGTGACGTAGAAATTCACAAAACTTTGACACTTATTTCACTGGGTAAAGCCACTTACAGCCCAAATCTAATAAAATATATGAAGAAGTCATATTATACCATGAATACAAGTTATAAAACAAGATGACAACGATCATAGTTTCAAAGAGCATTAGGAATGACAATAAAGACCATGGTAGCTGTAATCACACCTAAATAAATGATTATAGATGTTGAAAAGCATAATACAAACTAAATAGAATGAGAATTATTCAGACTCCAGAGAGGGGAGAACAGGTGACCTGTCTGTGAATTTCTGGAAGCTATGCAGAGCCAATACCTCCAATGATGAACAGAAAACACCAACAACTTGCAAAGCCTCATCTGTTATATTCAGACAATGTAGTTTCAGAACTTTCAACCTAGAGCATCCTTTTGCCACAGCAAGCAAGCCTTTGTTGGTGATGATTTCCGAATCCAGTAACAGAGATTCAAGAGATCTGCAGTGTGATCCCACAGCTTCTAATGAGATATCGGTAATCTTAGAACAAGCAGCAATACCAAGAGATTTCAAAGTCATCCCACAGCCAAGGGTCAGCTCTACCAGTCCTGTGTCAGTCAATCCTTCACAAAACTTTAAATTCAAATCCTGAAGAAAATTGCAGCATTCTCCGACAGCAGCTAAACCTTCATCTCCGATGTAGGAGCCCTTAAAGAAGAAGGCATTAACAACACTTAGTGATAGCTGACGAAGAGAAATCAGAATGTACCAACTAAACTTATACACACAAATTACTAAGTTTCTGACACCATTTATTTATCCAACATGCCTAGTTTGTCAAGTGTCGCAAAGCCAAGTCATATTAATACGATAATATGAGTGACAAGTGTTGCAAAGGCCAAGTCAACAAAATTCACTTTCCCACCCACAATATCCCTTTAACCAGACAGGGTCCTCATATTTTGGTTCTGATTTAGCTCCATACCTTCCCTCAACTTAACCATCCGAAGCACAACTGCAGGATTTCTGGATATTTTTGTTAAGCAGCTATAATTGTAAATTTACTAGATTGACCAAGATAGTGCTAAACTCCCAAGCTAATCCAGGGGCAGCTGGCAGGATGGCATTAGACAAAAAAAAAACCCTGAAGTAAGATTCAGATAATCACCTGTAAATCCAGAGATCTAAGTGATTTGCATTTCTCAGCAAAAGATTTTAGCCCCATGTCTCTTATGCTGGAGCACCATATAAGACTCAACTTTTCAAGTTTTACAAAGCTTTCTCCAACAGCTGCCATCCCAGAGTCTGATAAACAGCTAGTTCCCATCCAATCATCTTCAGACACACTTCTGCTGCTTGCAAGAGAGCGACTACTGGTACGACGCCTTTTGCCCTGCCTCAAGATAAGCCAACATTGACATGCAGAAGATAGTTCTAGAAGAGAGAACCACAAGTTCAATAAGATGGAACTCATGTTGCAGTTGCCTTCTCAAATTAAATATCATACCCACCACAAGAAAACACTCGTACCAGCTGAAGTATATCAATTTTTGACAGTTCTCTTTACGAATAAACAAGCATACACCTACCATTTTTTTTAGAAAACTTCTCCAATTTAAAAAAATCCAACCAAAAAGAGGAATTGGTCGAACGCTCGCATAGTGATTCATCACCAAAACCAGAAAACTAAGAAACTGGATTAGTTCTACAAATTTTCTGTCTCACAGAAAAACAATAACATTTTCATTTTTCAGCTAAATAATCTGCATCGATTTCAGTTATTTTTTATACAGCCAAGCCAAACAAATTGTCCACAAATCTCCAACTGAAAATGACATTAATTGTAAGAGGAAACACACACATACAAAACCGAAGTTAGAAGATCCAATTACTTGTTGTACAGGCAGCTTCTCGGAGATGCATATGCTATCGTCTACAATTACACGTCGAATATTAGGGAAGCTACGGCTAAGCCGCTCGATGAGGTGTTCAGGGGAAGTGGAGCCGGCGATCCGAATGGTTTCACGGCTGAGCCGCTCAAGGCTGAGCCACCGCCGGCAAACCAGAGAACAAGTATCACGGTGTGACTTAGTTTCCATATGCCGGAATATTTCCAGAATCAGCTCGTCCGGTAGAACTCCGTTTATCCGATCAAACCCTCTCATTTTCTCCCAATTTTTTTTTTTTAATTTTGATGCAGGAAAATTACTACAAATTCTTCAATTTGTGTTTGTATGAAACACAAAGCAGGATTTATTAATTTACAACGAGGGAAACATTGGATTGCTTTTTTCTTTTCTTTTCTTTTTTTTTTTCAATTAAAATAATAAATAAATGAATGGCACCTATGTACATGGCATAACTTCCGGTTTCATATTACCATTTAATCATTTAAAAAAAAAAAAACAGATAAACCACATTAGAAAAATATATTTATTTGATTTATGAAATATATAAAATATTATTTTATATGTTTTTTGTATTTCATGTAAATTCATAGAGAATGCAATGTAATAGTATAGATTTTGTATGGTTTGCGTTACTTTTTTTTGTAATTTTCTTAAAGGACTAATATTGGCAATTTCGATTTAAGATTATGTAATTCGATATAATTGGATCACTTGTTGATGTTGATATTTAATAATAATTATTGTTGGAATTTTGGTGTTGGGAAAATGGGCGTTAATCATTTTCATATTTATATTTAACTTTAGAAGATTGTTTATCAATGAGTAAACAAATTGAAATATAATGTTAACGTCGGAATTTGTAGTTAAATGATTCCTAGTCGAACACTCAAATTGATATAAAGGAAATAAGATTTGAACGAAGAAATTGGATTTAAAGTGTATGAATGCAGCAAACACTGTGCCCGGAGCCTACTCTGGCAATTTTTGCTTGGCTGATCCTGGACGGTTTTTGTGACCGGACAGGACCTTTTTTGATTATTTTAGAGAAATAAGCTCTTTAGTGCTTAATTACAGCTATTTATAGATAAAGAAAGGTAAGTAGTGGAGGTCGTGGGGGAGTGTGGAGGTTATGCCCACTTACCCCTTGTTTTCCGTCTATTCATTCGATGTTGTGCGGCGGTTTTATCACCCACGATCTCTTAGCAGTTGGTTTGATTCTGCTCGGTTGTCTCTACTCGGAGTAACCTGCGTAGCTCGGCCATCTGTTCACCTCGGCTGTCTTTGGACTGGATACCCTGGGTGTCATCCAGGATGACTGTCCGGTCGAGGTGTGTGGCCAGTTTCGAGCCCCGAGCTGATAATCTTCATTAACCAAGTGTATGACCCAATCAGCTCGGATCCAGTCCAAAGACATCCGAGGTGAACAGATGGTCGAGCTACGCAGGTTACTCCGAGTAGAGACAACCGAGCAGAATCAAGCCAACTGCTAAGAGATCGTGGGTGATAAAACCGCCGCACAACACAGAATGAATAGGCGGAAAACAAGGGGTAAGTGGGCATAACCTCCACACTCCCCCACAACCTCTACTACTTACCTTTCTTTGTCTATAAATAGCTGTAATTTTAACTTGTAAAGGATCTGAATCCTTATTCTGTACAAAGCACTAGAGAGTTTATTTCTCTAAGATAATCAAAAAAGGTCATGTTCGGTCACAAAAACCGTCCAGGATCAACCGAGCAAAAATTGCCCGAGTAGGCTCCGGGCACAGTATTTGCTGCATTCATACACTTTAAATCCAATTTCTTCGTTCAAATCTTATTTCCTTTATATCAATTTGAGTGTTCGACTAGGAATCATTTAACTACAAATTCCGACGTCAACAAATCGTATATCAAATAGGGATAGACTAAAGGCACCCCATGAAGTTTTAAGGGCACCCCATTTTAGTGTAAATGACCATTTACACTAAAATGGGGTGCCCTTAAAACTTCATGAGGTGCCTTTAGACCCATCCTATCAAATATTTGATGGGTTGGGCTGAACTGAAAGATTTGATGGCATGGGTATTAGAACTCCAGACGGATCGGGTTGGTGGGCCGAATTGCCATCTGGCCCCTTTATATCTAACTAGTAATTCATCTGCACGATGCACGATTTATTATTTGTTGTGATAGTGTACAATTTGTAATTATATAATGAAATTGCTATATTATGAAGTTATTCATATATCTTTTATTATTCAAACTTTGTATAATATACAAATATATTTTCATATCTCTATTGGTTTTTAAAGTTATATTTTATAATTTAAAAAAATTGTTGGGTAAAGTAGAGTTTTAACTTAAAAAGATAGAATTTGGTTAAATTCCCCTAGGGCTTCCTTATGCATTTGTTTTTGAGTTGCATGTTATTCTAAATTTAAATAACACAAATTGTATATGTTCTTCTAAATTATATTTGATAATATTAAAAAGTTGGAATACAAAATTTATAAATAATTTAAACGACGAATTTGAAAGCTTACATTATATTTGTTCGTCTTTTGTTGAATTTTTTTCATGACTCGATAGATAATTTGATAAACCAATAATTTTAAGAATTGGTTATAAAAGACCAATTAACAACATAAGTTTTGAAATATTTATTTATATACAACATTTCTCATAATTACAAAAAGTATATTACAATTTCTTTTAACTTTCAAATTGATAATATGAATAATTCTAGACATTAAGTAATTAAAATTAATAAAAAAACAAAAAAAATTAAAAATTTGAAAGTTTACATTCTATTTATTTCTAATAATTCACCCGTGCGATGCGCAATTTATTATTTATTATGATAGTATACAATTTGTAATTGTATAATGAAATTGCTATATTATAAAGTTATTCATACATCTTTTATTATTCAAACTTTGTATAATATACAAATATATTTTCATATCTCTATTGATTTTTAAGTTATATTTTATAATTTTAAAAAATTGTTGGGTAAAATAGAGTTTTAACTTAAGAAAGTAAAATTTGGTTAAATTTCCCCTATACATTAGGAGTAGTGTTTCTGTACACCAGGTGCATGGGTCATAATCCATGCAACCGGGTCGGGTCCGGTTTAACCCGGATCCGCGCCCTTTTTTTTTTTTTTTTAAATTTATGTCATAACCTTTATGTTGTAATAATATAACCTTTATGTTGTAATAGTGTAACCTTTATGTACAGATTTCATAACCTTTCCACTGAATGACTTATACTTTTTTCACTATAAAAATTCATACAATATAACCCAAAACCTTTATGTTGTAATAATATAACCTTTATGTTGTAATGGTATAACCTTTATGTACAGATTTTATAACATTTTCAATAAATAACTTGTAGTTTTTTCACTATAAAAATTCAATATAGCTGAAACCTTTATGTTGTAATGATATAACCTTTATACTGTAATACTATAACCTTTATGTACAAATTTCATAACCTTTTCAGTGAATAACTTATACTTTTTTCACTACTCAGCACTGCAAAAGGTTATGTGCATATAACTAAAAGGTTAAGTTCGCTAAACTAAAAGGTTAAGTTCGCTAAGCTAAAAGGTTATGTCAATATACAGCAGAACTAGAATTTGAATTAGGGTTTGGGCTAGGGTTTGGGCGCGTGGGGGCGCGTGAGGCGCACGTGGGGGCGCGTGAAATGCACTTTTTGGCGGGTTGACCCGGTTGCACGGATCTAGGATCCGTGCACCTGGTGTATAGAAACAATTGTGATACATTAGGGCTTCTTTATGCGTTTGTTTTTGAATTTTGTGCTATTTTAAATTCAAATAACACAAATTGTATATGTTCTTCTATTTGTTTTTGGGTTATGTGTTTTTTAAATTCAAATAACAAATTGTATATGTTCTTCTAAATTATATTTGATAATATTAAAAAATAGGAATACAAAATTTATAAATAATTTAAACGACGAACTTGAAAGCTTACATTTTATTTGTTCATATTTTATTAAATTTTTTTCATGATTCAATAGATAATTTGAGAAGCCAATGATTTTAAGAGTTATAAGAGATCAATTAACAATATAAGTTTTGAAATATTTATTTATATACAACATTTCTCATAATTACAAAAAGTATATTACAATTTCTTTTAACTTTCAAATTGATAATATGAATAATTCTAAACATTAAATAATTAAAGTTAACAAAAAAAATTAAAAACTTGAAAGCTTACATTTTATTTATTTCTATCTTTTGCTGAGTTTTTTTTATGGTTCGATAGATAATTTGATAAGTCAATTATTTTTGGAGTTGGTAAAAAGAGACCAATTAACAATAGAAATTTTGAAATATTATTTATATACAATATTTCTCATAATTACAAAAAAAATATCTTAAATTTTTTTTAACTTTAAAATTGATAATGAGAATAATTATAGACATTACAAAATTAAAGTTAACAAAATTAAAAAAAAAGAAATAAATTATTGTTCAACAATGAATAATAGTCATCGTCAACAACAACAAATAATTAATAATAATAATAATAATAATAATAATTAACAATATATATTTTATGAGAAAAGTATTTTAAATAACATGAACAATTTTTTTGACAAAACTAATAATTTTTGGAATTCTTTTATTAACTAATATAATGATGTGACATTTTTTGGAGGGAAAATGACAAAATTGTAAATTTTACCAACTGTCCTCCTTTTATATACAGTAAAACCTCTATAAATTAATACTCTATAAATTAATAAACTTTCTAAAATAATAAAATCTTCCGGTCCCGACTTGGGCCTTTGTAAAAAATCATGAAATTCGATAAGATAATAAGATAATAAGATAATAATTTTTTGAAAAATCCCTTTATAAATATTAGATCCCATTAAAACTCTAAATTAATAATTCATAAATATTACAATTATAAATATTATTGTAATTTGCTAAAATATGAATCTATTGTTACTTGATTTTTTTTTAAAATTCAAGTGCAACGAATTAATGTAAACATGTATATTTAAGTAATTCCAATGAATTAATACATGCGTCCATGAATATAATGGTTAATTGTATATAATGATTTGATATTATACATGAATATATTTAATTATTTACAAAGAATTGGTTGATGTATGAATATAATCAATGAAACATATATATGAATTCATTTATTTTCAATACATATATACTAAATTTGCTAAATTTAAAAAGTCTCTCTTTTAATTAATAAAATATTAATTTATCGATATATTAATATCTCTCTAAATTAATAAAATTTTATGGTTCCAAGATTATTAATTTATAAAGGTTTTACTGTATAGATAGATTTCATTCGTCACGCGCCAAGAAATGCGACTTTTCTTTGAAACATGCGATTACGCTTTCTCTCTATCCATCACAATCCCAAAATCAGAAAAGAAATTCCTTGTGCAACTCTCTGTACCAGAAATTGAAAAGCGATCACAATAAATTCAATCAAATTCACCGATTATCCTAAATATTTCACGAATTTTAGTGAAATATTAGAATGTCGTTTTCGTTCTTCAAGCAATCGAGGCCTAAAACCTCACAGGAATTGGCGAAGGCGATCAAGGAAAGTCTCATGGCCCTCGATTCCAAAACCGTAGCTGAAGTCAAAGCCTTGGAAAAGGTCGAATATTTTCGTAGTAGTGTTTGAAAATTTGATATTTTAGCTCAGTGAAAATGTGGTTGATTTTTGGTGTTTAAGTGGTGTGTTATGGTGTAGTGGAAATTTTGGTGATTAAGACTCTTGAATTATTATTTGAGTAGCTTTTATAGTTTTTTTGATTGGTACTGGGGGAATGCTGCAGAAAAGTAATTCGAAAGAGCAAAACTTGTGATTTGATTGTTATAATTTTGTTTCAGTGATAACAATTCTTTTACAGTCAATATAGACCAATGAAAGCATTTAGATTTACTGTTCTGATCTTCATGAGTAACTTGTGAGCATGTCATTGATCATAAGAGTTAGCATTTCATCTTTTTTTAATCGTTTGAGGAGTAGAACCAGTATATCATTTACTTTTTGAAAGAAGTTAATTCTGACCTCAAATTGAAGAAAAAAAGCAACCAATAGAAGTCATATATCTAGCATCTATGGAAGCATTTATTTTTAGTTTGGTGTCTCATTTGTGATGCCATTAAGTGTGCGATTGTACGGCACTAATGCACTGTATCCCATCAAAACTCCAAACGTAAGTGTGCTTGGATGAGAGTAGTACTACAACAGGTGATTGTTGGGAAGTCCTCATCTTGCATCCATTTGAATAAATCTGAATAACTGGAGAACAAATATCTTGTAGCCAACCTAAAAGTAGTGGGATTGGGCTTTGATGATGCAGTCAAAAATTAGATTTCTCATTTGTCAAGCCTTTAGCTTAGTTGTGAAGGATGCTGATCGAAACTGCTAATGATTGATGTTCTAATAAGTTGATTAAGGAAAAGCTATAGAGGACGTTATAATGCATGTGATGGTATTATGAAGTGTTTTATCCGGCTTTGTTGTGATTTTTTTTAACGGCTGATATGTCATGTTATAAATATTTGTGTTGCTATGATGCAGGGTTTGGAGGAAGTTGAGAAGAACATAGTGACAATGAGAACCATGCTGTCAGGAGATGGTGAAGTGGAGCCAAGTGCTGATCAGATTTCACAGCTGACTGTTGAAATCTGCAATGAAAATGTCATCTCTCTTCTTTTTCACAAGTTACCCATTTTGGGATGGGAAGTAAGTACCTATATGATTATATTATCAGATAAAGCAAATATTTTTATTGCATATAGATCTGCTCATTTCGTGCTTCACAATTATATGCTATTTCTATGCAGACTAGGAAAAATTTGGTACACTGTTGGTGTATATTACTAAAGCAAAAGGTTGATTCGGTATTTTGCTGTGTACAATACATGGAGAACCATCTAGAGTTGCTTGACTTCCTTGTCGTTTGGTAAAAGCCTATATATATGTTCCCTTAACATCAGTTGTTCATCTTCCTTTGTTGTCCTATGTATGCTTATATGTGCAATTTATTTTTTATCCTTGATTGGCTCCCAGAAATTTAACTGCTCTATAAGGCCTTTAGAATTCCAATAATGGGACTGCTTATCATGACTTGCAGTTTATAGTGTTTGGCTAAATAAATGTACAATTCTTAATTTGCATACACTTAATTTATTGATAGTAGGAATTACGTATCATCTTTCTTTCAATGTTGCTGAATGTAATGTTCTCCTGTTGTACATGTGTCTGAAATGAAATGATAAAATCATAAATGTAAAGAATATTACCCTACAAGAACACTTGGAATATGGGGGAGTACGCTTGACAAAATTCCCTTCACTTGAATGTGTCTCGTTAGTTTTGTCATACCGATCTTGTTGATTCTTTGTGGTCATGTCTTGTTAGTTTTGTCATACTGATGTTTAACAATCGGTATACACTGTGTTTGGCAAGCAGCTATGATAACAAGGAAATTGCTTTGACTTGCGGACACATGCTTAGGGAGTGCATCAAATTTCCATCTCTTGCAAAGTAAGAGAGGCATGCTGTTATGCTCTTCTTTTCTTGTCGAAGTTTACCCATTTCTCTGGAATGGCAAGAAATTCTGCTCAAACATATGTCAAAATAAGAATTGTAGGAGATCTATTACTATCTTGCAGCTCTTTGACAGAAAAACCCGTATTTTTTTCAGGTACATTCTGGAGTCTCCCAGCTTTGAGTTGTTTTTCAAATTTGTTGAGCTACCTAATTTTGATGTTGCCTCTGATGCATTCTCTACATTTAAGGTCAGATATTCTGTTTATTTATTCTCCTATGGACTGAGACCAGCTTCAAGTGCTTTTCTGCTGTTATTTACTGTGTAGAGATAATTTTTTGTAGGATCTGCTCATTAAACATCCAGCTGCGGTTTCCGAATTCCTGTCTACTCACTACGACGAGGTGTTGCTCAATCTGTCTTTGTTACACTTGACAAGTAGTTTAAAGCAACCTGTCATTTACCCTCTTCATAGCAGAAGATTGTATGAGTTAGACCATTCTGTTCCAATACAAAGCATATTATATGCAGCATGTGAAGATTTCGTTCTTATAGTTTGATTTCCAGGAATGTTGATTACCTTACTAAATGATTTGTTCTTTTCAGTTTTTTGAGTCATATGAAAAACTTTTGACATCTGCTAACTATGTGACCAGAAGGCAGTCTTTGAAGGTTTGTTCTTCTCTCAGCTAGCATGACTTCTTTCTGTTATTGCTCGTGTTGTATGAACATGTTTATCTTTGATTGAATTTTAGCTACTCTCGGAATTTCTCCTGGAATCTCCAAATTCTCATATAATGAAACGCTACATTGCTGAAGTTCGCCACTTAAAAGTCATGATGACACTGCTGAAGGTTTGTATCCAATGCTTTATCTCACTGATCTTTGCCACTATTGTGAAACAAGAAAATTGCTTTAAATATAATCTGGAGTTTTCGTGAGGCCTTTGGTTCATTCTAATGGCAACCTTTCCTTTCACAGGATTCTAGCAAAAATATCCAATTATCTGCCTTCCACATTTTCAAGGTAGCATACTTATTCTCTTACTATTTACATTTTCCCCTATAATTTGCTACTTTTCATCTTGAGAAGCAGATTGGAGTATGAAAGAATGTCTATACCTTCCTTCTAATTCTGAACAAACATTTCTATCATAAGATAGGTTTAATTCCTTTGTCTTGTTTAAGATTGGTCTCCCTTTATTCTGCCCGTTTTGTTCGTTTATATTCACATGTCACCTGCAGGTTTTTGTGGCAAACCCAAACAAACCTCGAGACATTAAAGTTATCCTGGCGAAGAACCATGAAAAGCTACTAGCACTTCTCCATAGTCTATCTCCTGGCAAAGGTTGTGTTGCATTTGAAACTTCTCTTAGACTCAATAGAACAGTAGTTATGAGATGAGACTATATTCAGACATAGATACTTTAACCAAGATTTCATTCTCGATTACTTTCACCAATATGCCTTGTAAATCTGTTGGGCCTTTGCAGGTGCTGAAGATGATCAATTTGAAGAGGAAAAAGAACTGATTATCAAGGAAATAGAGAGAGTGTCTCGTCTTCCAGACCTCCAATCTTAGGTACACTTTCATGTTTAAACCATCTCCATGTCCCAATCTTCTATAACTAGGAATCACAGTCTCGTTGTTTCAGACTTCACGTATTCAAGCTAGTATCCCTGCAACCATATATAAGGTGATATATCATGCAGTAGAGAACTTATAGACAACTTTCTTTAGAATCGAATGAAGTTGGAACACCATAAGTCTTTACTAGAGCGATCGTTGCATAGAAAACAAGAGGAGGTATCAGATGCTGCATGACTGTCAAGAAGCAATCTTTATAACCATTTCTTTCTTCATTTTTAGGTAAGTTTGTTGTATCATAAGCTTTGTGAGTTGGACTTGAATGCTGATGTTTGTCCATATGTTAAGCTGACATTTTTTGTCTTTTTTGCTTTTTCCTTCCTTTCTGGTTTGTTATGTAATATTATGAGCAAAGAGGTGCCAAAGGCCAAAATTTATTAAAGAAATTTGTGGGATTAAATGTGTCTCTTTGATCATATACATGTTGAAGAAATCTTGCAACAATTTTGCTTCATGGTATTGTTAAAATCACATTTATCTTTTGTTCAATGAATTCACTAAAATATTGAAACTTAGTTTTTAGGATGAATTACATTTCCCTCTACCAAGGTATAGTTGAGTTGCTAAATAAGCCATGAGCTTTATGAAAATTACCTTCAAAATTTCTTGACCAATTATAGATGACAAAAATTGTTGAACAACACTATTTCATTTTCATTTTGTGAATTGAAATGTTTTCTTGTTCGGATGGGGAAAACATTTCGGGGTAGTTTTATATAAACTTTCTTATCTTTTTTGTTGATATTAGAAATCATAAATTTTTAAAATGATAAAGTTTGAGGACTCAAAAACTAATTTCTACTTCATGCATGAAAGCCAAATGTTTTTCTTAGAAAACCAATATTTTCTTTAGTGGTGACTTTTTCTAATTTTTGTCACCTTTTGTATTCTCTTTGGTAAAGTTTTATCAAGGAACCATTGATCATTTTCTAATTCATAATATAACAGAAATTATTAAATCCAGTAGAATCAAATCATGTTGAAGTTTTAACTTCAAATGCCTATTTTTTATAAACAAGTTGCTGATTTAAACTATTTACTTTATTAAAGCACATTCTATTATATTTTATTTATTATTATTATTATTCATATAATAACATACATTGATGTAATAAAATACAAGATATTATTTTGTAATAGAGACAGCACTTCGTGCTTAATCCCAAGTTGTCATAATTAATAAAACCCCCCAACCAAAAAAAAAAAAGAAAAGAAAAGAAAAGAAAAACACAAACACAGAGTACACCTCAACTGTGTGTATAAAATATAGGTATAGATACAAAATCATAAGCTGTGTGTGTATATATATCACCTCTTTCATATTCAAAAAATTATTCTTCAATCTCTCTGGTCATACTCCGATGGACTTCTTCAAATCGGTTTTCTCAGACCCTACCCCCGACACCACCCCCACCACCTCCTCACCCACCACCCCAAATTCCCCAACTACCCCTTCCTCGTGGGGATTCGGGTCGACCCTTCTTAAATCCATAGCTTCAAAATCCGAATCTCTTCTCGATAATTACTACAAGGATCTTCAAGAATTCAGCTCCGGTTTGAAAAAGGAGACTTCTGTTATACGCCAAGCTGCGAGCCGCGCTGTTCAGGAGCTTCCGGCTCGGCTGGAATCTGGAGCCGCCATCGCCCAGGAGTCGCTTGAAGCCGTGGGGCAGGCGATCGACAACGTGGGGTCCACCGTCTCGGATATAATCGGTAAAGATTTGAACTTTTCTTCAACTGATGGTTATTTGAATGGAAGTGATGATAATTCTGGAAATAGTGATAAAGATTTGAACTTTACTGAAAATGCTAAGCCCTATAGTAGGATTGAAGCTATAATTCGTGCCTTGCAATGTAGTATTCGAACATATTGTGATGAAGTGGAGGGTGGTTATGATGATTGGAAAGTGGGGTTTAGACTTGAGGAAAAAAGGGATGAGATTGAGAGGTTGATTGAGGAGAATGGTGTGATCAAGGAGATTTTCGATGAAGTTGTTCCGATTAAAGTAGACGAGGAAACGTTTTGGTGTAGATACTTTTATAGAGTCGATAAGCTAGTTAAGGCCGAGGAGGCAAGAGCAAGTATGGTGAAAAGAGCCATATCTAGAGAGGTTGAGGAGGAACTGAGTTGGGATGTTGATGATGATGATGGCGATAATGATCAAGAAAAAGACGAACATAAGAAGGGCGTTGACAAGAAAGGAAAGGGAGTTGAAGATTCAGGACATAATGAGGGTGCTAGTGTGTCGGGGACGAAGAGGGATGATGTAGTGGATGGTGAGAGTTTAGGGGTTAGATTGGTGGACAATGAAAAAGAGGTTTTAGAAGAGAAGATTGGAAGTGATATATCGATTATTTCTAGCCAACGTTCATCGCATGTAGAGGATGATCTTGGTTGGGATGAGATCGAAGCTATTAGGAGTAGTGATGAGAGCAATGTAGGTGACCAAGGGTTGCCTAGTCCAATTGGTGCAAGTGATTTTAGGAAGAGGTTGAGTGCTTCTGAGGAGGATGAAGAGCTGACATGGGATATCGAGGATGATGATAATGATGATGCGCCGGTTAAGAAGTGATGTCGAATATAATGTTACAGGTTTTCTGATTCTAGCCATTAAATAGCAAGTATTCATAACACGACGTCGTGGTCTTTGTGTTATATCATGTATAGTTGATTTCTATTATAGAGCCACGATTGAGATAATTATACAGTGTCAAGATTGCGCTCAATTTCTTGAACACTTTTATGTCTCGTCTTTTGAAATTTATGTTGGTCCATTACTTGCATTGTGAATGATGAAATGTAAATGATTTGGTATATATATTTCGATGTACTTTGAATTTTTCTAAGACTCCATTTGGATAGGTGGATTTGAAGAGAAATTTGAAATTCATGATAGCAAATCCACCTGTGGTATTTGGATGAATATGGATTTGAAATACATGGTTTTCATTTTGAATTAATTTTGGAGTAATTCTATTGAATTTGAAATCCACTCTATCCAAATGCAGCCTAAAAGTTCTTGTTACATTGCATATCATATATGATATAAGTGTTCATCAACAGCCCTATGAGCAAAAGGCAAAACATCATCAAATAAGTGTAATCCAGTTGATGCAGTACTCGAGCCTAAAAAGTTCGAACTAAAGGGAATAGTTCAAAATCAATCCAAGTAATTTACGAGTTAACTTGACTGGGTTTCAACCCTATTAGGTAAGTTCATGCACAATGAAGTTGGATACATAACAAAAGGGGTGGTTAAGGTTGATTACCCCTGCATCGATTTGCTTCTTAATAATGCCAGCTCGTGTCAATTTCTATTGTTTCATTTCTCAAGAAACTAATGTCATAAATTTTGCCTTCTCCTTCCCATAGAATTAAGCTAAGATATGGTTATTGAATTGAAATTTTTCTTTTTGATTCACTCTTGTGACTCCAATGCATCTATGAATGTAAACGAGAAAAGTAACAAAATGTCATTGCGAGATATAATACATATAACCAATTGAATAAACTACGCTTTGCTCCATAAAATTTCTATCGAATAACTGTTGCAGGATTCAGAGCTGTAAACTGGCATAACAGCTAACTCAACAAAACCACAATAATAGCTTTGTGATAACAGCCAAATTGCGAACTTATTCACATATGGATAAAATCACACAAGTTCGTGATAACACTTACATTGTGAGCATGTATACTCGGCATAGTAGCAACCACATATTAACAAGACTTACAATTTTCACACAGTTTGTCTATAAGGAGAAGTCGAATCCTATGATTATCTAAAAACAAGACACAGTTATGCAGCAAATGCATTGGGGACTCAGTTGTCCTGTTTCAGCATCCGCAAAATTGTGAGGAACAGATTGAGAACATCCAGATAGAGGGTCACTGAAGCCCAGATGTACTCATCATATGTGAAGCGCTTGATCAGGTTGTCAGTATCGTAAACAATGTATCCTGAGAATATTATGGCACCCATTGCACTGTAGATAGCAACAGAGGTAGATCCTAATGGGAAGAACACCTGCAAAACCAATGCAATATATATGGTTTAACTGATCAGAAGATAATGATATAATGTGTGTGTGTGTGAGAGAGAGAGAGAGAGAGAGAGAGAGAGAGAGAGAGAGAGAGAAAGAGGACCTGAATAAAACCAGTCAGAATCAAGACAAAAAGGCTAGTAAACAAGACCGGTCCAAGAAAGCTGAAGTCTTTGCCCTTCTTAGCAGCCCAGAAAGTATACCCAGTCAGAGCTGAAACTACAGCTAATGTCAAGATTAAGGCCTCGAGCACAATTCTTCCTGCAAGTAGGAGCCAGGGAGTAAGAGGGATTAGTCAATTATATATTCATGTCGACTATCTTGAATTTCATATGAAGCTACTAACGTAACTAACCTTCAGTATTGGCACAGCTCACTCCAACAGTTAGACTCATGGAAGCAGTGAAGAGCCCAAGGAAAATGAAGTTCAATGGATGCTTTTGCTGATAGATATGCAACGGCCACAACACTACACAATAAATAGATCGTTAGCAACTACGGTTAAGGTGTTAATAATCGATAAGAGGTTCATGCCCCTTTTTTCTCAACATCCTTAACAAGAACAATCAAGTATAACTATTGCACCATCATGATCTGTAGGTGCAAGACGTCAATTACTCCATTTACAATTCATCATTCCCATTCCACCATTAGCTTAATTATTCAAAATTTCACAACTGATAACCATCATATATACTCGCATTAACAATACAACAATTTGATAATGACTCTGCTGTAAAAGAACTAATCAGATGCAGATCTGAGTATTTACACATAGATTTAAGCTAAACAATCCGTGGATCGGGGAATTTTAATCAATTCGAATAACAAACTGGTCAACACAAAGTGCGATAGCATAAATTAACTAAAATTGCCCTAACGAAAGTCATCAATTCAAAAGTACCAAACAAATTTATCATTCATCAGAGAAATTAAAACGCACGCACAACGAAAATTGCATATTACAGAAACAGATATCAAAATCTTATCAAATCAATTATGTAAAACAGTATGCTCACATATGAAGGGTGTGAAGATGAGGAAAAGCAGTAAGCCAGAATTCCCGCGAAGAAGGTCATTGATCGGCGCGTACAGAACAGTGGCGGCGGAGATGATGGTGGTCATGAAAATCTGCGCCGTCAATATTCCGTAGACTTTGCGTATGAATCCCCATCGCAGCAGATTCTCGCCGTGGCCGATTCCAGGATAAAGCTTGTCTCCGGATTCTATGTCAATGTCTACGCCTTTAAACCCGGAGGCGCCGGCGGTGCTCACGCTGGTGTAGCCTTGCATCTTCGGATCTTCGGTTGCGACGACGATTGGATTCTCCTCCGACCCTCTCTCTCTAGAAATTTCTTGCGTTCTCTCTCTACCGATATCGAAGATATGAATCGGATATGCGTAGTTAAGCTGAGTCGTCGGTTGGCTTGGCTGGCGTTAACGCGTTGGACTATTTCGGGCCGGATCGGTTCATACAAAGCCCAATTGGAGATTGATTTGTGTAATTGAAAAATAAATAAAATGTAATATACAAATTAGATTGAATTTGATTTTTTTTTTCTTGGATTTTCAATAACATTGAAGCAAGAAATTTATTTTTATAGTTTAGATATATAGATATGTATATTTTCAATTGATTCGTTTTTTTAATGGGAAAAAACAAAAGATATTTTTAAGGTGAAATAGTAAAAAAAAAAATCTTTATGATATCGATTCTTCTATTTTTGTCAATTTATCCATGATTTTGTTCATATTCAAAATGTTTCTGCAGGAGAACACTAACGCTCTGCTAAAACACTATCTATAGAATTTATTTTGAAAATATTCATTTGTTAGCTAAAAACACTTCTAAAAACTATTGATGTAGGTGTCCTAAGTTGAAGATAAGTTCAACCTTAGATTGAATAGATGAGTCAGGTAAATGACGCTATGTAATAGAGCTTCACTTTTATTGGCATAAGTATTATGTCATCCAATTTTGATCGAAATTAAATTTGACTAAAATTACAACTAATGAAGAAAACCATAAATAAGTTGAGAAAATTAAAATATATAATTAACTAAAATAACAAAAGTTCCTACGTTTGAATTTCTTTTGCTAATTGGCTTATTTGTAATTATGATCATAGAGAATGCAATTATCGGAAATAAATGCACTAATGAAGAATGACGTAGAAAATCATATATAAGTCAAAGTACGATTATCAAATTCTTTAACAGTTAAGTGAACAATCCTATTAATTTGACATCTAAAAAAAGAAATTACGAACGATCCTTATAGAAAAACACTTTTTGCTCGTAGAATCAATTGATTCTTCTTGATGTGAGGATTATGTAAGATACTCAAAAAAAAAAAAAAAAAGCTTGTTTGATATCTTTGGTGAGACAGACTTAAACAAGTTTTCTTAAGTAACTGAATTAATAGATTAAATGTTTTTTTAACTATTTCTTTCCTTATGTATATCATGTATCCGTCTATCGTGTTTACATATATTTGTTTGTCTATTAATAGTTATAAATGTTTATTTTGCATGTCTTTATGTTAAAAATCTAACAAAAATATTAATTTAACTTATTATATAACAAAAGAATGAGATAATTACACGCCATCTATATCTACGTATTAGGTCGTTTATTATTATTCATAATTACATCTACGTGAGTTTATTAAAAAAACTTTTGAAATTAAATAGATCATGTTCATTCAAATGCAATTAAAAGCAGTATATACTCAACCACATTATTGATTAATTCACAATAACATCCCACTTTAGGAATGTATTCAAAAAGCTCTTGAAATTAAATAGATCATATTATTCAGATACAACTAAAAGCAGTATAAACTACATAAATCATTATCAATCCCTAACACCAAACTTAATCTCCTTAAAGACCCTCGCAATTTGCTAATTCCAGTTTATATGCAAGTATTTTCTCACATTTATTTCTTCCATTTAATTTTTAAGTACAGAACCCATTTATTGCAAATAGAGATAAAAAAAAAAAAAAAAAAAGGTACAACTTTCCAAATGGTCCCCACCAAATAAAATTCTTTCACCATTCATGAGACAATATTTTATTTAATTACACCAAAAAAAAAAATACACCCACACTTAAAAAAATAAGAGAAAATCCGATAAATGTGTGTATCAAAATGAGGTGTACAGATGTTCCCCTGCGCCTCCGTAGCATGATATAAAAACCCTCCCCACTCAGGATCACCGTCAAAAAAAAAGCGCGCCGTTACTGAAATCCACCTCAGCTCCACCTCTCCTCAGCCCAGACAGCGACTCAAAAAGAAATGTCAGGAAAAGATAATGTCAAAATATAATTTTGGGTTAATTTTCTGTTTCGATCCATTTCCTCATTCAAACAATTAATGTTCTTTCGATTTATTTCAATTTGGGGTGTGGATTTTTGTTTATGGTGAACCATTCGATTTGGTTCTAAAATGGGAGCTAGTTTTCGTTCAGTTGCCGGAATTTAACCGTGATTTGGAGGAGGTGAAAGCTTTGTTGCTAGTGATTTCTAATTTAGCTTAAGCCGATATGCAAAAGGTAAAACCCTAGTTCCTTACTTTTTGTCGCTTCTTCATGAGTTTTTAATACTTTTATGGTGATTTTTTTTTTTGTACTAAATTTGTTCCTTTTTGTATTTTTTTGCTTTGAATTTAGCATTTTCTATGGTTGATGTTGTGAATGAGACTTGAATTATGTTGATAAGATGAGACTTTGGTTTTTTCTTCTGTTGTTTGATCTGGGAACTGAGAATATTGGGATTTTTTTTTTTTTTTGGGATAAGTATTGAGATTTTATTTGATTCTTTCTATGTTCTTGTAATTGCATGTTTAAGTTGGTACCTTGTGGAGGCATATGGTAGCATTAGTCATATATGATTATGGATATTGTTTGGTTGAATGTTCTTATGATATTCGGTTCTTCTCAATGATTTCTTGTTGATGTTTCCTTACAGACTGTCTGTGGATCTAACTATAATCTTGTATTAACCAGTTACGAGACAGTGATTATTGGATGGTGAGACGTGGGTGACTGTTGGTTTCTTGATGCTAAGTTAGTTGATGGCTCATAATGTTTACGATATTAGAACGTTGTACTGAGAAGAAAGAGATGTAGATGGTAGCTTCATGACACAATAAGTTTGGAAAGTTTTAAATGGTGGGGTCTGTTTTATATGGTAACATGGCAACATACTGTTGAGTTTTTTGCATGTGAATGGATTTACTAGGGGAATATATTTATTGCTTTTGACTTCTGTTGTTATTTTCCATTACTTTCACTTTTAAACGTATTATCCGGGAACCTGATATAGGTGAAATGTCTTTACACAGACACGTGTATTGTCTATTAGCATTTGAAACAGCTATAGATTACATCATTAGAAATTGGAAATGTTAGTTTAACAGACTGTATATCATCCAGAACCTTAATATTTGAAGATATGCAAAATGTAGACTTCAGTTTCTTCGTCCAGTTACTCTTTACGCTTAAGTATTTTTACTTTTGATTCCTAATTATTATTATTATTAAATGGAAAATGTTCTTTATTAATTTGTAAGTGATACTATACAAATTTTGATATCCATGCTTTTAGAAAAATCAATAACGCTTTTGGGGTTAAATGTAGGCGTGAATGGGAAGTTGTTGTCATAAGATTTTATGTACTGGTTGCAATTATTTGTGTCGCTATGTTTCCTTTGAAACAGTGTTAGAGGTGATAGAGTTGTATTTTTATCACTGCTGGCTATTTTGACGGTACAGTTGGTTGAAATTTTACCCAGAGAAAATGAAAAGCTTTGTGAATCATGGGATATAGCTAATTTTCATAACATAGATTCACTAAATACACTGAGCAGGTTAAGTCTTGAAATTCTAGGCTTGGGAGAACAACTTGCTAAAATGATTCTTGCAGCTGGAAGGAGACATAAATTCTTTTGAGTTCTCATCTTGTGGTGAATGTTAACCTATAAAATGCAGTTAAAAAATCATTCTTAAATTTTGTATCCATGTATTTTGTTTTGTTTTGTTTCTCTTGCTATCAATTCGTTTAACCAGCCTTTTCTAGTAACCTTAGACTTGCTCAGAAGTGCTTGCTTGTTTAATATTTCTATTGTGATCTGACGATTTTGATAAGTTAGTGAACTGAGATGTAATTCCTGTTCTCAACTGTCATGGGACAAGGGCATGTAACAAGGATTAAGGTGCTTGTCGGCTGTGTTTGCTCTTTTGGTTTCTGTACTCTTGTTTTCACTTGACTTTGATTCAACCTTTTGCAGTAATAAATCTGCTTCAAGCCCATAACTGCTATTTCCATGTGTAATTTCAAGCTGTCTACTTTGACCCTCATAATACGCATTGTGAATTGTACGCCTATGTTTCATGGTTATTGATTTCAAACTACTGTAGGTATATGCATTTGTGAATGCTAATTTTGCTGATGAATGCAGATACTGATATGAATAGGGGGGAAGAGTTGGGAAATATCATGACAGTGAGGACAAAACCAGCAGCTCTAGTGGTTGATAAAGTCAATGGCCATCGAGAGGATGGAGGAGAATCTAGGAGGGAACCACATGTGGGTTTAGAATTTGATTCAGCTGAAGAGGCACAAGAGTTTTACAGTGCCTATGCAACTGAGGTGGGGTTCAAAATCAGGATAGGGCAGCTGTATAGATCAAGAGTTGATGGCTCTGTTATTTCCCGGAGATTTGTCTGCTCAAAGGAGGGATTTCAGACAAACTCAAGAACTGGTTGCCCTGCGTTTATAAGAGTGCAAAAGGTGGATTCCGGGAAGTGGGTTATAGCCAATATAAAGAAGGAACATAATCATGATGCTGAAGTCTCTGGAGAATTTTGTCCTCCTCGGATACAGAGGAAAAGCTTTCCAACTCCAAGATCATCAGCAGGTGGGGCTAGTAGAACAGGCATTAGATCACATGAAGATGATAGTCCCTCTAGTGCCGTTGATCTTAAACGTCTCAAAAAGGAAGAGATGGATGGAGTTGGTGGACCATCGAGTGAACCGTATAAAGGTCTTGAATTTAGTTCTGCCAATGATGCGTATAAGTTCTATTACACATATGCATCTCATATGGGGTTCAGAATTAGGATAGGCCAGTTATTCCGCTCTAAACATGATGGCTCAATTACATCTCGAAGGTTTGTGTGCTCGAAGGAAGGGCATCAACACCCTTCTAGAGTTGGTTGTGGAGCATATATGAGAATACAAAGACAAGAATCAGGAAGGTGGGTAGTTGATCGTCTTCAGAAGGAACATAATCACGAACTCGGTAGTCCAACTGACTCGAGTGTTGCATCAAAGGGTTATAGAGAGGAAGGGAGTAGTGTGTTGGAGAACTTGGATTTAGTTGAAACAAATGGTGGCCTCAGCCTTGTCAAACGAGTTAGAGAGAGTAACACTGGAAGTGATTGGTATAGTGTACTGCTCCAATATTTTCAATCTCAGCAAGCGGAAGATACAGGGTTTTTCTATGCACTGGAAATGCGTGAGGGTAAAGGCATGAACATTTTCTGGGCTGATGCACGGTCTAGGTTTTCATGTGCTCAGTTTGGAGATGCAATTGTGTTCGATACAACATACCGGAGAGGCAGTTATTCTGTGCCATTTGCTTCATTTGTTGGTGTTAATCATCATAGGCAGCCAGTACTGCTCGCTTGTGCTGTAATTGCTGATGAATCTGAGGAGTCGTTTACTTGGATCTTTCAGGCTTGGATTAGGGCGATGTCAGGGTGCCGCCCTGTGTCTATAATAGCCGATCAGGACATGGCCATTCAACATTCAATTGCACAAGTTTTTCCTGGGACGCATCATCGCTTTTCAGCATGGCAAATCCTCGTTAAAGAACAAGAAAATTTAGGGGCATTGCTTTCTGTTCATGCAGAGTTCAAATACGAGTATGAGGCCTGCATCCAGAGTCAAACAGCTAGTGAGTTCGATTCCGCTTGGAATATGCTTATGAAAAAATATAATCTCAGGGAGAATTCGTGGTTCAAGGAGATGTATCAGATGCGTCGAAGCTGGGTTCCATTGCACATACGAGGCACATTCTTCGCTGGAATCCCCGTGGGTGTGAGCTTAAAGTCGTACTTCAGTACTCTTTTGACTGCCCAAACACCCCTCAATGAATTTATCATCCGATATGAGAAAACTCTGGAACAGCGCCGTGAAGAGGAAAGGAAGGAGGATTTCAACTCGTTTAACATGCAAGCAGTTTTGCACACAGAAGATCCCATTGAAGAACAATCTAGAAGGCTATACACATTTACAATGTTCAAAGTGTTTCAGAAGGAGCTTCTAGACAGCTATAATTACATGGGAATCAAGATAAATGTTGAAGGAGCAATCAGTAGATATCTGGTGCAAAAACGTCAAAATGGGGATGAGAGGAATACAGTTGCATTCAATGCCTCAAATCTGAATATCAGCTGTAGTTGTAAAATGTTCGAGTTTGAAGGTGTTCTTTGTAGGCACGCTTTGCAGGTGTTCAAAATGATGAACATAAGGGAACTCCCATCTCGCTACATCCTACATCGGTGGAGCAAAAATGCAAAGTATGGTATAATGCGTGATTCTGATTCAGGAGGTGGCTCACAAAATTTTAAGGCCTTAATGTTATGGAGTTTAAGAGAAGAGGCTCGTAACTATATCGAAGCAGGAGCAGCATCATTGGAAAGGTACAAGCTCGCCTTCGAGATCTTGCAGGAGGGTAGAAGAAGTCTCTGTTGGCAAAATTAGACGAACATCTCAAACACAGGTTAGAGGTTTCTTTTCCTTCTAATCATTATACATATATTGGTTCAAGGCATGTTTGGCTAGTCTAGCTAGTTTTTAACCCTTTTTTGCTTTTCTGTAAACATGTATTAGAAGCTGATTCTTGGCTCTAATTCTATTTATATATTGATCAAGCTGAGTCGAGTCCCCTTCTTTCCTTGGAACGTTTTGCATAACTTTTGTTCACATTATTGAACAAGAATTTGCGTTCTCATCATTGAACATCATGTGGATTTCAGTGTCTCCATAATATTGAACTACCCAAGAATCATTAACCTCTTCTGCACAATCTTCATTCTCTTCATTGTTAGCGTCTTCATCCTCCACCACAAGCTCCACTTTCTTCCCCGTTTTCTTCTTCAGTTTCTTCAATACCTTCTGTGGATCGAACCTCCCTATGATCACCACTTTGTGGTTCGTCATATCGGTCATAAACTCCTCCACACCTTTCACTTTCGAAACAGCTTTGACAACACTTCTTTCACATGCATTGCAATGCATTGAGACTCTGTATTCAGCCTCCACAACTTGCTGATTTGATTTGTCCTAGAATTTTAATTGGTTAGATTCATTACAAAACCATACATTTGAAACGTTAGGAAATTTTATGTGTGTGTGTGTGTGTAAATATTTGTGTCTTACTTTGTCTGCCTTTTTCTTCTTACCAGCCATTGAATTTTTTCTGGAAGTGATGATGAAAGAATGAAAGAAATGGTGGCAGGCAAGAATCTAGTTGATGGTTTAAAGGGTAATCGTAAAATGAGCCGTTATTGCAGTTATTTAATGACCAATCAAATGTTCCCAACTAAATTTGGTCTGAAATTATAATTTTTATTTTTAAATATTTTCTATTTTTTTTCTTGGCCACATTGAACTACACAAGTACCCTCCATTTTAGGGACAATAGAGGGTGGTTGGCAGGGGTTAAAATTTTAAAATTGCACTTAAATGACGAAATAATATATATTATATTTTGCTTTGTTTTCAATATAGAGGCTAGGGGTTCCAAGCAAATTTGATTTAAATCGAACACACTATTTTTTAAATTTTATATTACGTTTTAAAATTAATGTACAAGCTCTTTTGACTATTAATTGAATGAGATATTAATACGGTCAAACGCTGACCGAGCTTGAGTGGTTTATTTAAGAGTTGAAAAGTGAAAGGAATTTGCAATTTAGTTATGATATATTTTTTTTTTTTGGAATTTTGAATAATATTTTTTTGCAATTCGACTGATTGAACGGTAATGTGATGAGCACAAAACGTAACATTTTGAATTAATTTAATGTTTTTTCATCTCATTTTAATATATAATTATTTCAAGTTTCAAATGTTTTTAAATATTTTAATTTAACTGTAAAAGAAGCCACAATACATTTGATATTTGATCCATGTGGCGGGAGTTGCCAGCTTTAAGTAGTCCACATCAGCAAATCTTGTTATGTGCTTTTAATTGCGAAAAAAATATCGTGTACAAATTTTATCTTGTCTAGCCTAAGATTAAGGCTTCACATAGGGATAAATTTCATAATAAGAAAAAAATCAGAAAAAAAAAATCAGCTTCCTTAGTTATGTTTCTCAAATTGAATTTAAATATTGGTTATCCATCCATTTAAAAAAAAAAAAAAAAAAATCACGTGCATCGCAGGTGTTTACATTGAAAAATAATAAAATTGTAACACACTATAAAAGAAAATAAAAATTAAATGAGTCCCTTGTCTCTCATCACAGTATCATCAACTCCCATATAGATCGCACTAGTGCAGAATAGCTGAGTTCCACTCACAAGTATCAATATTATTTCCAAAGTTCTCTGAAATAAAATAAAAAATAAAAAATATCTGTCAATCATTAGCTTTATCAGTCATCATAATTAAATAATTTTATGGAATTGATGCGTTTTTTTTTTTTTTTTAAAGAATTTCCTTACTAGGTTTGATTCTGTCCAGCCTATATCAATCTCCTTGCACGCCAACCTGCAACATAAAATATAGAATTTAGAATACATTTGTCAAAAACTAATTTTAAAAAATTAAAACAAAAACCATCACACAGTGTAGATTAAAATTATTAATAGGGTTGAGTATATATACATGAGGCTAGGTTGGTTCAAGAATAATAAAATCAAGAACCATTACTGAAACTCTGATTTATTATCATCTACATCAACATACACAGAACGAATACAGTCAATATTGAAATACGAAATGAAACATAGTTTGAAATAGAGAAAGTGGGGATTGTTTAATTATGTTACCCCATAGCCAGCAAGGTAAGCAGCCAAGAAAGAAGAGAAGAAGAAGCAGCTGCATGGAGATTAGGGCCATTCCATTGGATCACATTATTGATTCCTGTAATAGAAGTTGTGAATCCCACAACTCCAGCTAGGAGAGAGAAGATCACTACAAATCCAGTAGCCATGTTCCCAAATGGAAAGTACATTGGAAATATTCTAACAGGAGGAGACAACACAGATGCTGCACAACAAAACATGATCAAGTAAAAGTACATCATCATAGGAACTAGAATGATCAAGATTGATCTGTGTTTTAATTAGTTCTTGAGTACTATAAGCATTAGTACCGGTTTCGTGGGACTTTTCGATTCCATGGTTGACGGCCCATGCTGCAATGGCGATGACGATGAAGTAGAGGAAGACATTGAGTATTAAGAGCATGAATGCTGCTGATTTTGCTGCCCCAGAGGCCATGGTTTTATGACCAAGATTTTGCAGAAGTTTTTTGTGTTGTGCTTAATTGTTTGAAATAGGTGTATATATTGGGAGCAAGATTGTTCCATTCTTCATCAAGAAAACATTCCTTTTTCTTTGCTTTAGGTTAAAGAAGTTTTGAGCATCTTTGTGTTCAAAGAAATGGTTGGAGTTTCTTGATACAGCTACAGGTTTGCCTCTTTGAGAGGAAAAGAACTTCTTGAGTTGTTCCTTTCATGTGTATATATGAGTTCGTGTAGTCCATTTTCATTTTAATGTACTTTAAAATGAATATATGTAGTTGAAAATACTAAATTACCCTTTCAACTAACTAAAAGATATGTTGTCAATCCTCATCCTTCTCGATCCTTAAACTTGTAAACCTTAACATCAAAACACCCTACCATTCTAAACTAGTTATGTGAAAAAGAAAATAAAACATTAAATGTTTTATAAAAAATATTGTCCATCCAAGAAAAACCCGCTACAAACATGTTGTCAATCTATATGGATTTGAAGCATCTTTAAAAGTTTTGTTCAATCTTGACTGATCGAAATATGTTCGACCACTAAATTCGAACACCAAGTAGTGTGTTAGATTGGTGGGAGTCAAACTCCGCTTGGGATTGCTCTGACTTCTTTTGCTTGTATGGAAGGAAATATCTCTCTTTTTTATTTTTTCTTGTTAACATAAGGTGGGTTTTTGCCCTTCATGTTTTATTTACTTTCCATTTTTCCATAATCCGCTTGGGATTGCTCGACTTCTTTTGCTTGTATGGAAGGAAATATCTCTCTTTTTTATTTTTTCTTGTTAACATAAGGTGGGTTTTTAGCCCTTCAAGTGTCATTTACTTTCCATTTTTCCATAATCCGTTTGGGATTGCTCGACTTCTTTTGCTTGTATGGAAGGAAATATCTCTCTTTTTTATTTTTTTTTGTTAACATAAGGTGGGTTTTTAGCCCTTTAAATTTTACTTACTTTCCATTTTTTCAGTTATGGAATGTGTTTGAAAAATGTGGGGTGTGGATAGTTTGATCCAAAATAAATATATTTTTAACTAACTTGTGAAATTTGTGTTAGTGTTGAATGTGTTAAGTGTTACTTACTGACAACGTTTGTGTCTTATTCATATATTTTTTGTTTCTACAATTCATGTTAATAAGTCGTAGCAAGTTGGTATCATATCAAGAAATGACGTGGGCAAGTAAAGTACATTTTCATTTTCTTGATTGAAAATCCTATCTTTTAAAGATAATATTGAAAGGTGACTTCAGAGGCTATAGTTTTTTTAAAGGTGAAAGAAAACATAATAAGAATGTGTAGACTTGTTATTCCATAGAATCATGTGCATAATCAAAGTGGAATAATGATGTGAGACAGTGTGAGAAAGCCATGCCAATCCAAACTGTCTGATCAGCTTAAGCATGGCCACTCCTCATCCTAGTCCCTTATTTACAAAAATTTCTCAAAAGGGATCTAATGAAGACACAACAATAATAATTCTGAACTCGTATTACACCTTCAACGACAGCTTCTGAGCTGCAAGAGCTTCCGCTTCAAGGGTCGGCTCCCACAAAAGTGTAGTCTCAGCAAGTAGTGCTGTCACTACGTACGGATCCATGTTAGAAGCCGGACGCCTATCTTCCAAATAACCTAAAACCAACCAAACAAACACTTGTCAACACAACACATACTTCTTGGCCTATAGTATAGTATAGGGTGTCTTTTGGGTACCTTTGCCATTCTTCTCAGTGTCACGTCCCACACGGATTGAGCAACCACGGTTAGCAACACCCTGCAGTTACTCATGGACACCACTTTAGTGGATAATAAATTTCTCATTGTAGTAAAACGTAGTGTCTGAACTTGATGAACTTACCCATGAAAACTGGTTAATGCTGGCAGTTTCATGCTTTCCTGTCAACCGTCTCTCGTTCCCCTCTCCATACGCACTGATATGCTCTTTGTGGCGAAGAGAAAGGTTCAAAATCGCTTTCTTTATCACTTCAAACCCACCCTCTTCTCTCATACTCTTGGTGCTGAAATTCCAAGAAATCATATATAAGCAATCACTTCTTTACTAATCTAAATTCACTATTATAAACCTTGTAAGAAGTACCTATAGTTGGTGTGACATCCTGCACCATTCCAATCACCCTAGATATTACACAAAGATGAGTAGATTAGATTAACTTTTCCAACAAAATGGAATAGAAAATATTTGAAAGAAATCAAGAGCACCTCAATTGGTTTTGGATCGAGTGTGAGAACAACCCCGGCTTGTTCTGTTATTCTCTGTCAAGACACAGATCAATGTACTTATGTTAGGCTATAATTTCTTTGTATGATACTTAAAGAACAATGGCCTTTGCAAAAACGACATACCTCAAGGAGGTACCTCGCGCACCAGATGTGATCTCCAGCTTCAATTCCAACACTTGGGCCAACTTGGAATTCCCACTGCAAGAATCAATCCATCAAGTTAAGTAGTAGAATCGACATTTGTGTTCAAGAACGAAAGGGAAGGGACATATATATACCTGTCCAGGCATAACCTCCCCATTAGTACCACTGATATTGATTCCAGCATATAAACAAGCTTTGTAATGAGCATCGGATATATCACGTCCAAACGACTTATCTGCACCAGCGGCACAGTAATATGGGCCCTAGAAGTGCACCAAAAATACCATTACATTAACCATGAAATTTGTAATCTTTAACGATAGAAGCATGGTTTCTTTCTTTGAACCATGAAAACGAGAACTTATGATTTGAAGCTTTGTCACCTGAGGGCCGGGGTAGCCTCCAACAGGCCAACCTAGTGGCCACTTAACATCAGTTTGGAGCAAGGTGTATTCTTGTTCAATCCCATACCTAAATCAAGTTGTTTTTGTCTTTCAAAATAGTCCCAATTACAGAGTCGAAACAGGATAGAAACCTGAAAATGTGGCAAGAAAACTCACCACGGAACTTCAGCAACAACCTTGGCATCACTGAAAACCTGGGCAGCTTTGTAGCGTTTGTTTGTTGGAATGGGCTCACCGGCTGGTGTATATGTATCGCATAAAACTAAGATGTTATTGCCACCTCGAAAAGGGTCCCTGAAAATGGCTTGTGGGCTGCAAGTCAAATCCAAGAAGAGTTAGCCATTCCAAGAAAACAAGAAATGTAAAATGCATATATATATATATATATATAGCAGATGATCTTTACTATAGGATGACTTCACTGTCTTCTCCGGGGGCTTGTCCTGTGCTCGATCCATCATAGTTCCACTTTGGCAGCTCAGAAGGGTGTTCAACTGGCTTTGATATGGTCTATAAATCATTGGAAATAACTAGGTAAACATAAATGAATCCTCATTATATTGAAGAATGACAAAAGAGTGAAACTAAATCAATGGTTAGTACCCTCGATTTACTACGAACATCGATTCCTGTTCCTCCAATCCTACCCCAAAGGAAGCAAACTAAAGGTGAGGGGAAAGTCCATTAAATCTATAACAAGAAAACCAGCAATTGGGAGTGTCTAATATCAAACATGTTGGTTCAATTCAATCAAGAAGCATCAATAGCATCAACAGCATTGATTCAAGAATCATCCAAGATTGAGTCTTTGATAATAAAACATACCAAATATATTCAGCAATGATGCTATCAGTGTAAGGAGTGACATCCAGGTTGAGCAACTGTTCAACACGGTTGATAGTGCTGTTATCAGATTTGACAGCAAAAACTCTGAATTTGGCTGAGTTTTTGAGAGCCACTTTCTTGTTCTGTTTCAGAACAAGAGAGCTCCACATCTTAGTGTTCAGTGGACTTGCATCCACTGGATTCTTTCCAATTCTCATCTGCCATTGTGCTGAAGGAGCCAAGATTTGGGCCATTTTGAACTTCCCTTTAACTGAAATGTTAGAAACAAAGGAAATAAGGAAAGTTAGTACCAAATATTTAATCTTTCATAACATACAGTTTCCTCATAGAGTATGCAAAGATAAGTGGCTTAAAGACAGATGGAGAACTAACCTAGAAACTGCAAAGTTGAGAGAGAAATGGAGTGGGAGAGCAAGTGAGGGGTGTTATAAAAATAGAGATTCCTTGGCTTTTGCTTAGTAGATTGGGGTGTGTGTTGAGTGGAGGAAATTTGGTTTTGGTATCTTTGAGGTCACCATGAAACTATTACTAGACTATAAAATTTAAGATAAGGTCTCTCTCTCTCTCTCTCTCTCTCTCATTCATGTGCTACAATCAATCACAAACACCTCTTCCATTCAATATTTGGTCATTAGAAGACCAACCAAGGGATCCCAATGATGATTTCAACTCCATCATTATTACTTACTTCTTTAATGTTGGTCAGACACCCCCCCCCCCACACCCCCCACCCTCCAAAATCTTGATAAATCCATCAAAGATCCAATCTTTAGCTTCCTTTGCTATGAGATTTCACAAATTTAGATTGTTCACACTTCAAGAAAAGAATTATATGCAACTGTTTGTTACACCAAGAATATAACTACCCACATGCACACATAATGAAGATATGCAAAAATTGCAAATGAATTGAAAGGCCATAAATTAAGAGCCAAGCTTACTATTATCCAATCAAGAGTTGAGGGATGGTTGTTGAAGATGCTGACTTTCATTTGCACTTTTAGGACCATTTGGGCAACAAGCTTGAGATCAAAAGACATTTCCTTTAGTATAAACATTTTTCTTAAGGGTTAAAAAGAAAGTTTTGGCTGCTATTAAATTTGGGTTAATGATTCAAGTACAAGTAAAATTGAATTGTATATAGGATATGGAAATATAGGATGGTTGAGTTGTAATGTACTTAATTTGAGGTTGAATGGAATAACAAGAAAGACAAACTTGAACACTTGGATTATATTAAAAATATTTTTAAATAATGAATTGTATAAAAAAAAATCTCAAAAGCTTTTATTAGGTTTTATTTAGTAGGAAGAGGGGAACTAGTTGAGATTTTTTTTCATGAAATGGTTGGCAACTTGGCAATGTTAAATAGCCCCTTTTTACTAGGTCAAAGACAAGATTAAAATAAGGGACAAAATAGGTCTAATGCTATAAATTATAATATTCATGAATAAATTTTAAACTCAATATATTATAATTTTTAGAACTTAAAATGCCTTAAATCCAATTTCAACCTTTCAAATCTGACTAATATTTACTAACATCAAGATCACAGACAAATATTAATTAACGCAATATTAAATGAAAGAAAAATAAGAAATATTCAACATAGTACTATTTTACCTTCAATCATAATTATATTATTGCACTTAAATACTGCATATTTGGGTCATGTATTATCACTTTTGTTACCAATTAATAATTTTAGTAATAAATGTCAACTCGTTGCGTTTCTAACTTACATTAAAATTTAGGTTAGACATAGAGCTATTTGACTATTTTGTTTGAGGACCTAAATTTTAATACAAACAAAAAAATACAATAACTCTACAAATATACAGGGACTGAAATTAAATATATACATTGAAAGTGCAAGACAACAAATATGTGATTTGTCCATAATCATTGCTTGAGTAGTAAATAAATTTAGTTTTCACGCATTTATTGTTAATATCATATTATAATTTCATTTTTTTTTTAAGATATAGATCGTTGTAGCTTTCACAAGTCGATTGGAGTTATTTAATGATTTAATGATTGGGGTAATTTACTTTTTTCTGAAAAAATTGCAGAATAAGAGGTGATGAAAGATAAATGATGAAAGTATGAGGGGCAAAATGCAATTTCTCCTAAAATTAAACAAACACTCCATTCTTTTTCAGAGCGAAGCACCGTAGCAGAAAACAACAAAATACAAATAAAAAGGGCCAGTTTCCAATTCTCTGTCTCTCTCTCTCTCTCTCCCTCCCCTCTCTGAGAAAAATAGAGACATCATAAGAAACTGTGCTCAGAGATGCTGCTACTTTTATATGTGACTATACACATAAATACTTGCATCTTATGATTCTGTTTTATCTGCATGATTTATTGTTTATTTATTTGTCTGGTTGAAGAAGAAGTTGGGGTGAAGGGATCTTGATTGATTGCTTGAATCTCTAATGGAACAGCTTATCAACTTCATCATAAGACCGCCCAGGTAAGAAAAATCAAATCTTATTTTCCTTTATGTATTGTATGTATGATAATATAAATATAGTTTTTTTTTTATGTTGAAGTTTGAATTTTGTTTCTAAATTCGAGGTGGGTTTTTGGGTATTTTATGAGTAGTGAGCCTGGTTTTACTTTATGAATTTTCTGTGCATATTTCTTAGTGTTTAGTCTATTGCCTTGGCGATTTTTTTCCCTTTTATTAAAGCCTTTCATTTTCTTATTCGTTGTAGGCGTTGCTTTTTTATTAGGTTTTTTTGGAAAATTCTGTATGCTGAATGGATGATACTGCGAATTTTGCAAAATGCTCTTAATTTTAATTTTGCAGGATGTATTTAGTACTGAGGTTCAGTTCTTGATCTTGTCTATCTGAATAAATAATATTTTTAGAGCATTTTCTGGTGTTAATTTAAATCATCACCTAAGTTTCTTGATCTTGCTGTCATCTAAATGAAGAGTCACTAACAAGAAGTTTTAGAGCTTTTAGTTTGTATATACGATGGTTTCATGTATTTCCTGAGATAAACTACATGGTGCATTATGATATGCTCCCTAACTAGGATTGATACGAGGTTGCATTCAGAAGGTTTCTTTTGCTGTGAGCATTGTCTAATAGCTGCGGAACGTAACGTTAAGGAGGGATCAGGGGTTGCAAGAAAACCCTTTTTGCCAATACTTTATAGCATGGTTAATTAAAAGGATAATAGATACTATACATAAGTATAATGTATCCAACTGAAATAGGAAGTGGTTTTAAATGTAATGTATTTGATGCCAAAATGGCTCAGCTTAATTTCTCTGTTTATCTAGTTATGTGAATGGACTGACTGATCAATCTGTCTTCTCGTTTTTGGATTGCAGAGCGGAATACAATCCAAAAAATGATTTATTAGATCAAGAGTTCATGCTGAAGAGAAAATGGTACCAGAGGAAAGATTTGGAGGTAAGAGGATGTAGACACGTGATACTCGATATGTTTCCCACCTGTATAATTAATAGGTTCCAATGAGTTCCATCAACACGCAGTGCTTCATGGTGGAAATGTTGATGTTTTGTTTGGATTATTGGTATCAGTAGTCATTCGTTAAACTAAGTGGTCGTTCATCCTGCAGGTTGTAAATAGTCGAGGAGATGTTCTTCAGTGTAGCCATTATATGCCCATAATCCCTCCTGAAGGAAATGCACTGCCTTGTGTGATCTATTGCCATGGAAATAGGTCTGTTATTCTGATGAGGGGAAAGTATACCGGTGGAATTTGTGGAAAACCTTTTTATCAGTCTTCTAGCATTTATTTAATTTTTTTCGGCTATTATAATAGATATATTGAGCGATACCTGAATTCTTGGGTGCATTGTTCAAATGAGTGAATAGAGAATAATTTCTTTCCTATCATGAGGTGGGACATGCTTTAGTCGGGCAGTATGCTCTAATGTTTAAATGCATTTATATAAATTTAGAAATTATCAAGAAAGTAATAATTTAATCTTTGTAGGAGAGACAGTTACATTATGTAATTCCTTTTAAAATTGTAAGTAGCTATGGGATGAAAATAAATTTTTGGAGAAATGACTTTTTTATTTTTTTAATTATATTGTGCATATATTATGCCGAAGCTTTAGGACTATAAACTTTTAATCTTTCACTTTCAACTAAATTGGTTTATTAACCAGCTCTTTGTCTTGATCTATTTCTAGTGGTTGCCGAACGGATGCCAGCGAAGCTGCTGTTATACTGTTGCCATCAAACATCACAGTGTTTACTCTTGATTTCTCTGGTTCTGGGATCTCAGGTGGAGAGCATGTCACTCTGGGCTGGAATGAAGTAAGTGGTCTGCTAAGTTATCTCATCTTCTCCCCGACCTCATTCGGGGGCCAGGGCACGTTAGTCTCAAAAAAAGATATGTGCAATTTTGTAATGAAATCATGAATCATGCATGTTTTCTATCTTTGGTTACTCTTGGCCAACTTCACAAGGCTTTGCTAAGTCAAAAAGCTTTAGAGACTGGGAAACCAAAATGTATAACAACCAATACTCGAAGAGAGCTTAGCAATGCTGACCAGGGATGGACAAGGGCAGAAGTGGAAGGGTGGGATAGGATGGAGAATAGAAGAACTTGGTCACACAGAGGAAAGGTGTCAAAGTAAATGCTAGTGTGGAAACAACTGACAAGAATAGATTTTTATGATTGAATAAGATGGTTGAATAAATAAGGATATGAGAATGTTTACCTAGATAGATCAGAATTAAAAAACTTGTTGAGGGCCCATTGCATGCAGTGCATTAGTATATACAATTAAACACGTAATAGAAGAATTAGAATGGAATACAAGACGTTTGTTCTTCCACTATGGATTTGTTGTGCCATCTTGATGATAGGATTAGGTTGGCTGTGTGTATAAACGTGTTCTCTCTTCTTGTCTGCTCTACATAAAATTTAATTCCCCATTACTCTATAGATCAACTAAAATACAGAATTAAAGCGAGAAGACTGACCTGTGGAAGACAGACATGTCTGGATCTTGAGAGGAGAATTGTTTTTTTTTTCTTTGTTTGTGTTTCTATCGTCCAGATTACCAGTAAGTGCTTTGAAATCTTCCCACACAATGGTGCGTCCTGATTTTTGTATTCAACTGACAAAATGTGGTCTTGATTTCACAGAAGGATGATCTCAAAGCTGTGGTTGATTATCTACGGGCAGATGGGAATGTTTCTTTAATTGGCTTATGGGGCCGCTCCATGGGTGCAGTTACTTGGTTAGTATGTTCTTTATTCTACATGTGTTGCTAAAAAATGAGTGTCGTTTGTACTGACGACTATGCATCCAGTAGCATAAAATGCAAATGTCCATTACAAGTGAAATCTGGAGAAGAAACAATGTATCTCTCTTTATATATAATCATTTGATAAGATTGGTCATGAGAATTTTTAAAATCTGGGTAAAATGTGCTACTGTGGAGAAATAATTAAGGAAGCGTGGTAATGTGCTTCCTAGTTACTTATAAGAGATAATGTTGTATTGTTATATACTTAGAAGAGATGTAAAGTGCATTGGTTCATTTTTCTTGGTCTAAGTTTCAAATTTTCTGGATTGTTTGATGATTTCAACATTAACATGATGTTTGCTTCTTTCAGCTTGATGTATGGAGCTGAGGATCCTTCAATTGCAGGAATGGTTCTGGACAGCCCCTTCTCCGATTTGGTCGACTTAATGATGGAGCTGGTTGACACGTACAAAGTTCGGCTCCCTAAATTCACTGTAAGCTGACCAATTTTTTGGACTAATTTGCATGCCTCGTGTACGTTTAATCTATATCAATGTTGTATGAACATTGGCGTACTGCTCTTTAAGTATTTTAGCCTTCATTCACCTCTGTTAAGGATTGTTCATTGTTGTGTCATTAACTATTTTTTCTTATAGGTTAAGTTTGCAATCCAATATATGAGGAGAGCAATTCAGAAGAAGGCAAAATTTGACATAACGGAGCTGAACACAATAAAGGTATCTTGGCATTGTTCTTTTAACTGAAAGTATGTTGTCTCAAATAAACAGAATTGGTTCAGAAATTTTCGGTTTACCTAATGAATTGAACTGGATTATGGTAGTGCCAGTAAAGGCTGCGTTTATAATACACAGTTGTCAATCCAGTGCCAAACAAAATGGCGAAATTTGACATTAACCTTCAGATTATCGTAGTTACCATTTCTTAGGTTTAGCAAACTAATCATGCTGCAAAATATATCATATCATCAGGTTGCAAAATCTTGCTTTGTCCCGGTTCTGTTTGGTCATGCCATAGATGATGATTTCATACAACCCCATCATTCTGATCGTATTTTTGATGCCTATGTCGTAAGTCTTCCTCTCTGCAAAGACTTTTACATTTTGTTGTTAAGTGTATTTCACTTTTCCGAATTTGTTCTACATTTGACGCCTTTAAGAGTTGTTTGTCATTTTGAATTGTTTCATGCATTCTATGTGTCACCTAATATATGTTTGAAAAATGCAAATAGCTGATTGATTAAACAACATATTTTGCTAATTATAACGTAAAATAAGGTGTATAGCCTCTGCTACGCTGCATCGGTTTTCCAATTCTTTTTCTATTCTTGCATTTCAGTCTTATATCTATAAAAATCTGATCCACAGGGGGACAAGAATATTATCAAATTTGAGGGCGATCACAACTCTCCCCGGCCTCAGTTTTACTTCGACTCTATAAGTATATTTTTCAACAATGTATTACAACCACCAGAGGACGAAGGAGGAAGTACATATTTTGACTTAAGTAACGACTATATTAGTAAGGTAAATCACTCATAAAGTTATTCGTTTTGACTTCATGTTAATGGCTCTCTATCCGACATTTTATACTAATTTTGTCTTCGGTTATAAAACCTCAGGCTAGATGGAGCTCGGTTGATGATGTGGACTTTTCGGATGAAATATTGGGCTCACATTCGGGTATGTATTCAATGTTTCATTCGGATCATTTTTCCATGATTTTCGACTTATACTTCTGGCCTAATTTAGGTGCAGCAGCTAGTAGCACTGAGGATGCTATCAAGCAACTTCGATCCAGGAGACCTATGAGTGCAATGGTGGTAAGCTAAAATTTGTGACATAATCATTTGTATTTGGTTTATCGAAAGTTTTATCATATGTTGTTATTTGCAGGTTCCTGCTGATATTTCATCCAAAGATAATCAACCCGATTCTGAGGTACTTTCCGGAAATCAGAGCGTATCTTTTCTCAAGTTTGCTAAGAAATTGTTGCTTAGATCATTCGTATTGAACAGGTGGAGAGTCGGGGGTGTGATTCTCACCCATCGACTTCTAATATGATAAGCTTCGAATTTTCCAAAGGGAGTCCTCAATGCTCGAATATGCCTGGATCAGGGGACGACGACGAGTATGTAGAGTACCCTTTTGATATGTTGGCAGATTTCCCAAACAATGTTGAAGAAGAAGAAAGGGTGAATGAATATTACCAATATTCTTGATTTAATTCTCCTTTTCAAGATAAGCTTTTTTTGCTTATATTTTAGTTTCTGAAATTCTCAGATGGTCATGGTGGCTATACACGAGTCGTTGAAGGGTTCATCATCCAATGTTGGTGGCAGTGGCCTCCCTAAGCCCGAACAAGGCCCAAAGAACGAAGAAGATCTATCTCTTTCTTGCAACGACTCACTAGAGACTCATCAAACTTGTTCTCCTAGTGATGATGCAACTGTGTCGAAGAATCCCACAAGCAATGTGTCTGCTTCGCCTCCCAAGGAAGGAGAAACGAGTTGTCCAACATCTCTTTCCGATCCACCACCCGAAAATCAGGTAATGTCATCTGACGCCAACATGGCAGATCGTACTAGGGTTACTGTAGAAGTTGAGAAAAACCCGACAAACAATATCTTAGATGGGCTACTACGCCGTTGGGATTTCAACTTCTTCAGAAACAGATGATCTTCTGTTGCATGAGAAAGAATGGAAATGGTGAAAGTCTATTGTTTTGTGAAATAGTACATTTGTATACAGTTCCACTTTTGTGATGGATTGTAGATTCACTATTCTTTCTAAGTTGTGTACAGATGATGATTGATCAAAAACTCAGAAATTTTATTCAATTGCAATATTTACATCAAATTCTTGGGTATAATTTAAGAATCAAAGAATGTTATCTTTCTTCTTGAGTCTCTATTGTTTCTCTTCTGCCAACAACTTCATTGCAGTTTCAACAAGTGAATGCATTGAGACTTTGTGCCTGCACAGACCAACAGTTCCAGAGAAAATGTTGAAGCTTTCGAGCTCTGATGTCGTTTCCGCAACAGATTCGAGCTCGTTCTCCATTCCCAAACACTTGAACGTTCGTATGTTCGCATCATTCTCTCTCATCATCCAAATCGCCAGCTCTATGGCGTACCTTCTAATGCTCGGAACTTTTATGGAGGGGCACTCGTATTTCTTCAGAATCAAGAACACTCGATGAGCCAGGTCGAATTCCCTGATCCCACCTTTCTGAAACATGGTTTTAGACTCTTGAGAATCCATGAACTTGAAAATGCTTGATGCTGCTCCCATCATCACTTCCTGCAACTTGGTCTCTTCTTTCATTATAGCTTCAAGAATCTGCAATAAATGTTAGGGTTCATAAAAAGCCAATCTTCGAAATAGGTTACTAAATATTGAGAAATTTGCAGAAAAACACTCACAGTTATTGATCCAGCTGTTAGTCCATGTATTTCCTCAAAGAAATCATGTCCACTATAAGCACATAAGTTCCTCAAAATTCTTGCTGCATTTACACGAAGCAACGGGGCTTCCAACGCCTTCTTCAGACGCTCGTTTATCCTCAACCTAAGCATCCGATGGCATGCCCCCTTACTCTCCAAAGCCAGCATGGCTAAAGCTTCGCCAGCAGCTACACGAACATGGCTCTGATTATCCGGTCTCCCATCATCGAAGAAAATCCCAAACAACACTTTAAGAATTCCACCAGTCCCGCCAATCCTCTCAGTTGCATCCTCTTCTATAGCCAAGCTTGTCAGTATCTCAATCCCCAGTATCTGCAACTCAGGCTGCTTTTCTCCATGCTTCAGTATATCCCGAATATAGCTTATCGTGAAAACTATCTCTGAGATCTCTTTCCTTAGCTGCTTCCCTGCAGCCCCAGAGGTGCTAGCAAGCATCTTCAGAACCTGCAAAGACCGTTTCACCGTCACAATCTGAGACTCCGTAGCCGTTGGATGCCTCAACAGCCTCTCTTCAGCATGAGTGAAGTCGATGATCTTTGGCAAAAGGCCCTTCGTGTTGCCAATCTTGCCACATATGTCGTGATCACGAGCAAGCTTCTTCAAGATTTGAAGCCCCATATGGTTAAACGACCACGAGCCATAGCTCTCGTTGTCAAAGATCAGTCTCTTCTCCGATATCTCATCGCATGCTCCACCATGGCTCCTACTTACATGCAGCAGAGATGATATCGACTCCAAGGCCCCGGGAATCCCAGCTATTCGCAATGAGTTCTGCTTTTTCCCAGCTAGCCTCGACAAAATCTCCGCAGACGAAAACCTGATCTCTTCCTCCTCAGGATCTTTCCAATTCAGCATCTCAACCAGCCTCTCCATCACTGCCAAGTTTATCCCAATCTTCTGAAGAGTGTCGTCACAGAAACGCGAACTAGTCGCGAATTTCCTCAAGATTCTTGCCCCGATCATCTGCTCATCCGAGGAATTCGAAGCTAGAAGCTCCATGGAGAAAGAAACCATGTCCATCTTCAATCCATCAAAGATGCTCCCATTGATGCATCTCGAGTAAGCATCGTAGAAAAACCTCGTGATCGAAATCAAACCAGAATCTCCAAACTCACACTCTTTATTCACGGACTCCAATAGTCTTTCCACACTGACCTTCCACTCCCAATAAGCCTTCTCCAACAGAAACAACAATGCCTCAGCTAAGGCCAGGGAATAGAATATAATCAGAGCAGATTTTCTATTCCTCTTATCCGAAACATCCTTCTCCGCATCTCCATAGTTCCGAACCACGAGCTTGATCATCGAAAGAACGACGCAGGACATAGCAGAAGCCAATTGAAGCCAGTGCAGAAACTTGCTAACATTTTTCGACAAAAACATCCACTTCGCGTAAGGCAACAGAGGCACCTCAGTGCTCGTCCACGTCCTCGTTGGCACCCGTTTCTCGTCCCAATTCTTCTTCCCTGCAGCTTCGATCTCCCTGCTCCGATGGCTCCTCATCGGAGACCGATTACACGTGCGTTTCAATGCAGCGAAGACGTAATTGGAGCTCGATTTGATGGCTCGGAAGCTGTTGATCCCGACATCGGTGATCGACCACGTGGCCTGGTGCTGCCATTCCAGCTCGTGGCTTCGGCTGAAGATTCTAGTACCTTCGATCAGCAGAATGACGGTTATGAACCAGAAATCGGTTTTATCGAGAGTGATGGCGAAGCCGCCGAGGAGAACCACCGTAGCCCATATGAAGCCGAGAGTTCCGATTCCAGAGGCTGCCTTCTCCAGCACGGCGAGGCGGAGGGCGAAGAGCGTCAGCTTTTTCTCCGGCGCTCGTACAGAAGGCCGGACCGCCGGAGCTTCGGCGGCGGTGCTGCTGGTCTTGGTGTCGATGCTGCTGGTTCGAGGCTCGAATATGGTGGGACTAGTAATGGCGTCGCCATTGAGCTCGGAAATTTGGAGATGAACACTGCCTTCACTTTCGATTGGTGACGATGCTTTGCGACGATCCATTGATGAAGATTTTGAATGAAGGATTTTTGAAGAAGATGAAATGAAATGAGAGATTGTTTGAAGATTTATATATAAAAAAAGAAAGAAAGAAAGAAAGAAGGAACGAAATATGATTGAGCTTAGGGGGCAAGTTTAAGGATGTGGAAATGAGGGAAAGAAAACCGTTGTGTCTTTTTCTGCTTTTTTTTCTTTTTTTTTTTTTTGGGATAAGTTAGTTTTTTTTTTTTTTTTGATAATAATAATAATAATAATAATAATAATAATAATAAAATTGTTTTTGCTTTTATGTTTCTTTTCATCGTTTTGATTTGTAATTAGGCTTGCATGCTGTAGCTCCCTTCAACCTAGGGTATTTTAGAAGGTGTTTAATTGAGGTTATTAATTATTTAAATTATATTTGAGGTGTTCAATACTTTTATTCAAGGAATTATTTATTTATTCTTGAAATGAGATGTCATGATCATTTTGTATACCCCTTTTCAAGGATAAAAGTTTTTTTTTTTTTTGCTTATAATTTTAATTAATTAAACTAATAAAACTCTTTGAAAGTAGAACTCAAACATCTTGGTGGTGGGGGGGGGGGGGGGGTAGAAGGAATATTCACTATAAGTTCAAATACTTTCATTTTCCTACATAATTGTACAAAGGCCATTGTTGATAATCGGAAGTTTCAAAAGCCACTTTTTCCATATTAAAAGAAAGGCAATAAAGCTTTCTTTCTTTTGCCATGCCCTTTTGCTTGCTTTGGTTTATTTAAATCACCAAAAAAAAATATAAGATTGATGTACGGATATAGTTTTGTGATATAAAGTTCTATTATTTATAATCCAAATTTATTTATAGTCAACATATGTATTATGAGTTTTGTGATATAAAGTCCTATTACCTATAATTCAAATTTATTTATATGGTCAACGTATGGATTATGAGTTTCGGTTAGTCAGTTGACCTATCTCGTGAAATTAGAATAGAAAATGTTATAATATATTTAAAAGAGGTATCAAATAGATCAATTTGGCATTGTTAATGCCCTTAATGATTACAATTATCTATTTACATACAAATTATGATAATTTAGAATCTTATTTTAAAAAGTTGAACGATTACAAAATTTCACATCTTTAAACATGTATTATTATGAGTTCTTTACGTTTGAAATCCGGGTAACTTATGCTAATTTGATTTCTTCATCAAAAATAAATAAAATTAGAAGGTGTAGATAACAAAGCACATAGGTGTGTGGATAATAATTGGTAATTTGGAGATATTTGGATTAATAATAAAGGGTTTAGTGTTTAAGCCTTGGGTTTTATTTATTCTCTTTTTTAGTATAATAATCTTGGATTATGAGGGTGTAGTTTAGCATTGGATATAGTAATAATTGAAATGAGTGGGTAAAAGTTGACTCATTCTTTATATGTTTTATGTTAATTAAATACTAAAATTAGGTATTAATTAAAAATATAAACGATTTAAGATTTGAGCAAATTAGTTGGGCATGGCTTGTAGGATTGGATAACACAAGTCTTCTTGTGTGAAGTTAAAGGCTGCTATGTTTGTAGGTCTTTGCCTCCTTATTTACTTTTTATTTCTTTGAGTATAAGAAAGTGACTCCTTCGTGACCTCAATTTCTATATTTTTTATTTTATTGGGTTTATAAGTTTAATATGTGATGCGAATTATGACATGATTTGAGGTGTGCATATTTAAATTGATATTCATTCGATAAACTTAATTGTTTTAGAAATCATAAAGTCAAAATGAAGTATAAAATTGGCATAATATGAAGTTATTCACAACTATTTCCTCAAACTCAAAACATGCAATCAAAATGCAATATAAAGTTAGATTAGTACAGACTATATTCGTTAAAATTATTGAATTTACAAAAAAAAAAAAAACAATAATACTATACTCGAATCGTTTTTGACATAATTAATTAGGATCTTGACAAAGTTCGTGGCTCAAACGTGGAACCGATGATTTGCCAAATGTACAGTTTCAAAAAACAACAACAAAAGAAAGTCAAGAATTCTTGATATATGAATAATTGCTACTTGAATACTAAAATATTTAATATTTGTTGTGTAAGATATGGAAACTATTGCTTGTCTGTATTATCTTTAGTTGGTAATAACAAGCAGTGACGAAAAAATGGGTAAAAATCGGCGATTTATCGCTGATATATCGGTATTTTGCGAAGCCCGATATAATAATGCATAACAGTTTTTTTTCGTTAATATATCAGTGATATATCGCAGATATATCGGTAAATATCATTTTTTTGTCGATATCGATAAAACTTGCGATATATCGATAAATATCATTTTTTTGTCGATATCAGTAAGACGATATATCAGCGTTGTATAAATGTCAGTAATGCTTTGTATAATTTGTTTTTTTTTTTTTGAAATATAATTTTATTTATGTTGCTGAGATGAGTAGCGTGCTTTATGTACTAGTTGTCCAACTCAATAAATTTCAACCCTTCGTATCAGTACAAGTAAAAAAACCTATGAAAGTTATCTCCATGATTAAGCTGAAAATTAATCTAGTATGTATCAATATTGTTTAACTCAAGATGACATGTTATCTTATTCATTTGAACCTCATAGGAAGATACCATTTGAACCTCATAGGAGTTCAATCAATGATAATTTATCAATGATAATTTGACATGTAAATCAATACAGTCAATGATAATTTGACATGTAAATCAATATGAACCTCATAGGAGTTCAGTCAATGATAATTTGACATGTAAATCAATACAGTTAATGATAATTTGACATGTAAACTAATATGAGACAGGAATTATATAATAGTTTATCTCTTAATGTGGGTTGTAAACATATCTTTTTATTTGAAATTTAACTTCAATATATATTAATATTCATTATAATATTATGTAGAGTGCTAGATACATTTTTCAAATTCATTTTTCAATTTTTTTATATTTTTTTCGAAATTACCGATATTTCCTCTGATATCGATATATCCGTAAAATCAAGGTACCGATATATTCACAAGTACCGATATTTTTATCCCAGATAACAAGTACAACAATTCATATCTAAGCGAATTGTTTGATTTGAATATTACCAAATTATGATCCTAATAAATAATTCAATGATTTGCCACCCTTGCAAATCTTGACTTGTACTTTCTTGTCTAGTTCCATGCACTTGAATAGCATCCCCGTTTGGTCAAGATTCATATCTCTCTCTCTACACACACAGAGTAGTAGTTCAAACATGCCAACCACTCAGATGACCTCAGTCTACAATGCTAAAAGAGAAAAGAAACACTAATCAAAGTCAATGGTTACAATTTCATTGGACTTTCAAACTAGAGAGTGAAACCTTGTAGAATATTGCAATCAATCTCTTCTTTACATTAAGATGTTTGTCCCATTTATCATTGTGATAAGATAAGAACAAATAATTTCCAAAATCCAAGAAACATCTACAAGTTCTCTTGAAACATAGTGATGCAATTCAAATCAATCCATATTGCACTTGTTATCCAAAAAATACACACAGCAATGGAGTTTGAGATACTATATTTGCAAACACTAATCTCATAAAGATAGTAATATTCATTCACTCACAACCAAGGAACACGAACAATAGCATACCATAATACCTTCAAAACCATCTCCAAAGGTTCAAATCACTGCTCTTCTTTGATGCACTTTGGCCTTCTCAGCATCAATAATAGACTCCAGCACCTTTACTGAGTTCTCCAACTCACCATCCCTATTCACAATGACATAATCGAACTCGTCTAAATGCTTCAACTCTTCCTTAGCAGAAGCAACCCTCACAACCAGAGCCTCGATCTCCTCGGTCTTCCTACCAATCAATCTCTTAACCAAAGCCTCCTCACTCTCTGCCACCAAGAACACAAAAACTGCACTATCTTTCAAGATCCTCCTCAGATTTGCAGCACCTTGTATATCCACTCTCAACACAATGTCACACCCTTTTCCCATGTACTCCCTAATCTGCTGCTTTGGAATTCCCTTATAATCACCATACACTAATGCATACTCCAACAGCTCATTTTTCTCAATCAGTGATAAGAACTCATCTTTGCTCATGAAAAAGTAATCTTTACCATCAACTTCACCCTCCCTCTTTGGCCTGCTTGTTGCTGTGACCACAAAATGCAAATCTTCCCTAACTTCTCTCAACCTTTTGATCACTGCATCTTTGCCCACACCACTAGGGCCACTGATCACAATGAGGAGAGGGTTAGGGTTTGGAACAATGGGTTGGGAGCTAAATGTGGAGCCCAAAGAGGCTTCCAGGGCCCGGAAGACCTCGGCCCTGCCCACATCAGGATGTGGAATGGGGACCACTCGGGATCTCCTGGGATCATCCATTATCGAGTTTTTACAGCTTTCTGAAACAAAAGTTGCTGAAACTGTTCTGTGAAACCCTAATCGTAGGGTTTTCAAATTCGATGGAGAAATCGAACAAGACTGGGAATTGAGTAAAGGGTAATTTGATACTGGGGAGAGGAAAAATGGGTTGTGATTGGATTTTGAAATGGAGAAGCAGAGGCGCCGGAAGAGCATCGAATGTGTTCGAATTTGGAAAGAAAAATGGTCAAAATGGATTAATTCTTCGATCTGATTTGGGAATATCGATGAGAAATTTGAGATGTTGAATCAATTAAGAATCAAAGATTACCGCCAATTTGGGGAATCATAAACCCAGCCAACACTAGAATTTAGTTAGGTTTATCCTGTGAAATTACATTATCTTTTCCTTTTTTATTTATTATTTAACACGTATATTGCAAAATAAAAAAATATATTGGATAGGTGGATTTTGAGGAGAAATTTAAAATGCGATGTATTAAATTCACTAGTGGTGTTTGGATAGATGAGGATTTAAAATCCTCATTTTTTTTAAACTAATTTTAAAATTACTTTGGTTGATTTCAAATTCACTCTAACTTAACTGAATTTGAAATACATTTATTTGAAATCAAAAATTTCAAATCATTCTATCTAAATGGAGTCAGAAATTTGTAGATTGCAGAATAATTAACACTTATGGACTAATATAAAATAAACGTAGAAGATATATGATACACATTTATTGGAATAATATCTGAAAATTATATAATCATAATTGCAAAGTTTCTTTTTAATTAAGCAAATAATCACATATGTAAAGTTACAAATTAATAGTAGCAATATTTTCAAAGATTGTTCGGAGAAAGAAGACGATGAAAATGGACGAAAACACTTATATTATACTAAAGGACAAGAGTTAGTATAGAAGTCAAATCGGCTTCTTTTTTGTTCTACTAATGTATTATAATGATTTCTTTCATTTTAAATTTCATTTCAATTTTTAAATAAAAATAAAAAATATCACAAAACGATTTTGAGTACAAGTCAAAAAGTATATTTTAAGGGAAATATACTACAATATCAAACATCACCTCTAATTATACTACCATGAACAAACAAATATAGAATCACTGCTGGGAAATAACATGGAAATCAAAATGATTACAGAAGGAAATAAATAAATAAGTAAGGGCACCAACAGAGTTTTAGAACATCATATCACTATGTTAAACATAATAACAATAAACATACTGAGCTGTGAGTTTACAGCATGATTTTCTGACACATAAAAGCAGAGGAGCTAACACAGAAGAAACCTGTTAATATCAAAGGTTATTTCCCCCTTTTTGAATTCTTGAATAAGTGTTCTTTTAGCGTATTGCACCTGTTAAATTACATGATAAGAGAGGTTCGATAAGCAAGATCAACTTAGTCAGTGGTAAAAAAGTGACACCATTCAGTTAGAAAGAGTAGAAGCTTCACCAGTCGTCAACTCATTCTGCAAATCTTCCACTTCTATCCGAGTTTGTGAACTTGGAACTGTGATTGTAACTATACAGCCATTTCTATGTCATCTCAACAACCATATAACGTTAAGATTGTCTTTACTTCTCAGTTTTCAGCATCCTTACCAGTTGGCTGATGATCCAACCATGCTTAATTTAGCAGTTTGAATCGATCTCAGTTAGCAATTATGTGAAGATTGTGAAATTAATACCAGTGGTTTCCGTTTCCACCTTGAGCAGTAACTTTTCTGGCAATGTATAGATCGGGTTTGGGTTGAATCCCGTTGGATCCTTCAGAGACGTCTTCCACCCTTTCATTCTTGCAAGTGGGGTGCTTTCGTGGGTAGGATGAGCTAGGAACCACATACTGAGCAGGTATACCAGTATTCCTTAGTGTTTTTCGTTGATCAGCAGCCTCTGTCGATCCACAATTGTTGTAACGCAAAACTGAACCAATGACCTTTCCTGGCCTTGCAGCTCCCCCAGCTGAGATAACCATCGAGATCTTTATGGGTAAGGACCAAGAATCGTGAAGAGCTTCTAACAGAAGATAAATTTTACCTTGGATGTTTTGAGGAACTTGGACAGGGAATCGTGCGACTGGAAGTATAGAAGACCGTTCCACTTGTGTCTTCTCGACTTCTTTAATGGAGCATTTGGAAAGATCGTAGGCAAGATCAGTTGAACTTGGGTTTGAGTCGTCTGAATATAGTACACATGACCTGTACCCAACCAAATTCTTAATGACCATACTATTCAAAAATGTTAGATAGTATAAACAGTGATTAGTTTACCGAGGCAAAGATGATGAATGTTGTCTCTCAGGTGGAGCTGCACCTCCTTTTCCATAATGCTCCTCAAGATATGCAAATTGCTTCTTAAATTTGTCAACAGCACTGCCAAATATAAATAATACTTAGAATAAGCTAATACTTTGATTAAGCCGGATATATGAAATATTGGAAACAATACCTAGGGTACATGAAGCTTGTAGGCTCAGATCCCTCCAAGAATTCTTTCAACATCTTAGGGTGATATTCAAGAATCTCTCGATATATCAACTCTCTAACGTCCTCCTTTGTAATCCTTCGCCTTTCAAATTCAAATTCCATTTTAGTAACCGGTTGTGCAGAAGGCTCCCTCTCAACTCTAGCCAAGTTACGGAAGTATGGATCTGCTAGAGCCTGACAGTTCACAACAATACGTTCAGAAAAATCTTGATCCAAAGAGAATCACTGATCTTCAAAATTTACAACCCAGAGATAATAACCTCTTCTGCAGAAGGTCTGTCCTTGGGATCAAAAGCAAGCATTCTTTCTAACAATCGAAGAGCAAGTGGGTCCGCATTTGGAAATTTGTAGGACAAAGGGATCGGCTTCTTTTTCCTCATGCTGCTTAAGTATCTTCGAGCCTTCTCATTTCTTATCTGTCACGTGACACGATTGAGTATAGGGAAAATCTAACTATGCTTAGAAATTTTAAAATCTTTCACATCATATACACATACCCTTGCAATGGTTTCAGGCGGCGGAGTTCCCAACAAGTCCGTCATTAGGTCTAATTGGTGAACAACGTTCTTTCCGGGGAATAGAGGTTTGCCAGTCAAAAGTTCAGCAAATATGCAACCAATACTCCAAATGTCGATTGCCGGGGTATACTGTAGAAGGGACCGTGGCAAAAGATGTGTTAAAACTGTATCTAGTTTGATCGTTAATTTCTAAACAAATATGGAAGAGTCGGAATTTTACCTTGGAGAAAAATGATCCACACAATTCAGGAGCTCTATACCACCTTGTTGCAACGTAATCCTACAAGAATTTCAAAGATTAAGAAATGTATATCCTGTTCTTTTAAGTACGCACATGAAAACGGTGCATCAGAATCAAAGAAGGAAAAAACCCATACTGTCCAAAATATTGCCGTGGGAGTATCATTGAAGGCCACCCTTGCAAGTCCAAAATCACAAATTTTTAACTTGCAGTCAGCATTTGCCAAGATGTTTTTCGGCTTCAAGTCTCGGTGAAACACATTAGCTGCATAAAACAATGACTTGAGGATCATATGAAGACCGACGAGTATCGAATTCCTACTTGAGGATTGTTAAAATTGCATCACCTGTATGTATGTATTTCATGCCTCGAAGAAGCTGATATAGAAAGAATTGGTAGTGTTCTGGAGTCAAGTCATCATTTGCTTTAATCACCTGATGGAGATCTGATTCCATTAGTTCAAACACTACATATATGTCCTTGAACTCCCTCCTAGAAGGAGGCAGCAAAATATGCTTTATTTCCACAATGTCAGGATGACGAAGAAGCCTCAGAAGCTTGATTTCCCGAAGGATGCGTGTGGCGTCAGAGACATGTTCGAAGATATCATTTATCTTTTTAATTGCAACTTTTTCTCCAAGATGGGTGTCGTATGCAGAGCAGACAACACCATAGCTACCTTTCCCAATGACCTCCTCGATTCTATACCTGCTTCCTTCACCATACTCTGTGAAGAAATCTATATCTGCAGAACCCTGCATTTGAATAGAAGATAACCTATTCATATGTAGTAAGGTAGGAGTTAAAAGGCACCAGGAATGCTGAATTCGATAGAAACTGAATCCTTGACTCAGGCCTACATATTGACAAGCTTCATACATGTTCAAAAAGGAAAGAAAGTAACCATGCCATTAAGCAAACAGGGTTAGATGAGTCACTCATTTTTGGTTTTCACCCAGCTTTCAATACTCAGTACACACTTTTTATTTTTGTCCAACTAGGCATGACCATGGTGACTCAACAAGGTCTTCGACATAAGCAAAAAAAGACAATAATCTCCCCCATTAGAAAGGCTAACCTCATTTTATTGCTTCAAGATGAGACCAAAGAAACAAGATAAAAAGAATGAATGAAATACTGATTGTCATTAACACTGCAGCACTCTATCATCCAGCAAAACATGATTCCTAATCATTCAACTCCCAAAAAGACAATACCCCATTGCTTTACTAGTTGCACTTCCTTAAGAGCCAATTACCAATGCAGACTACTAGCCGTTTAATACACTCCACTACGCATATAGCCAAAGAGGGCTATTACATCAATCAATCCTCAACCTCGGCAGAGAAACAACATGCAGCTCCTCTACCTGACGACTTTCTTAAGATAAATCATAAACTCATTAATCAGAACTCACAACTATTAGCTGCAATACTCATAAAGCAAAGCATAGAAAATAACCACATTTCAAAGTCTGAATCATGACAATCTGTAAACCTAATTGGAGCACAAGAGGCAACTAAGAGGTACTAAAAGAGGTCAAAACCAAAGTAAACCAGCAAGAGTATATCTTGAAACAGCTACCTAACAGGCACTAAAAGGGGTCAAAACTAAGTCAGAAGATAATCAAAATTTGGCAACAAGTTAAAAGACCATAACAACCAGATAAAACCAAAACCAACAATCACCAAGTCATCCATAGTTCTAAAATTTGCTCCAATTCTTGAATCCTATGTGAATAAAATCTACCCCAAATGTCAGAAAATTACAAATCAAATCTTCACACATTAGATAGTACTCCAGTGGGCCCCAGTTCGTTAAACTTACATAGATAAGGGAAAGCAACTAGAGATTCCAACTCACATTCACAAATCAAAGCTGCAATTATATACGTAGAAACAGGGAAAAAAGTTATGGTACCTTTTTGCGCTGATCAGGATGCATACTTTAGCCAAAAATCATCCAGAAAAAGAAATCAACTCCAAGAAAGATTAGATCACAAAGAAACCAAGAAATGTTGACTTTCTAAGCCAAACACCAAAAAAATATTTTGGATCGGAAAATGAAGAAACTTCATAAGATGAAGAAAACACAAACTTAAGAAAATCCCAGATAGTATTTCAAAGTGAAAACCCCAAATTTGATGATAAACGAAAAGGGTGGATTCAAGAAATCGTCAGTAACAGATTATTTTGAAGATAAAAATGGAATCTTTGATGGGTTTTCGAAGCTAAAGACTCTACTCTTTTATGGGTACAAGATTTTCTCAAAGTGTGTTGTGTAAGAAGAATAAGAATATATATATGTAGCTGGAAAATGGGAGTATTGCTAGAAAAGCGGCGATGATCTCTAATGCCGAAATATACAAGAAAAATGAGGTGAGGAAGCGAGCTATGCAAATTGCAAAGTAGAGGTTTAGAGAGAGAATCTTTAAAGTGGTTTAGTAAGTGTAGATCTTTAGAGAGAGAAACGTTGGAGAGAGAGGAAGGGAACTGTCATCTGTGCTGTATACAGCTTCAATTTTTTGATACTGTGAAATGGATTAAAAAATCGTTGAAATATTTTGTTATAATTAATCCTTAAAACATTTATTTTTATTCCAAAAGGTGCTTCAACTTTTAACTTTTTATCACACAAGGTTCCCTTTTCTCTTTTTTCTTTTTAATCTTACATTTTCCTATTATTTAAGGTTTAATTAAAAATTAAAGGAATGAACTTAGATAGTAATTTCACCCAATTTATAAATGTTAATTGGTATTTTGTCAATCAAATAAAATAATTTAAATGTCTGAACAACAGTATCATTTTATTTTGTCGTCCCTCATAAAAATAAAAATGAAGAGAAAAACAAAATGTTTTTCTTCACAAAAAAGACTGCCATTTTATCAATTTTATCCAACATTTAGTACATATTTACAAGACTTGACATATATTTTTTATATTGTTATAACTAATGTTTTTTTATAGAAATTATAGACATTGGTTATTACATGCTTTTTCATTTATATAAAAAACGACCCCTTGTGATATATTACCCTCACATAATGAATATTTTTCCACATTAACTTTACTTAATTAAATTTTCACTTATATTTCCCCTTAAATTTTTTTAATTTTCAAATTAACTTAAGGTGGGTCGATTATGTAACAATGATATGATCACGTGCCACATGTGTGAGGGTGGGACACTTCTTTTTTGGTCAAAGACTCAAAATGGCTGTCCATTTATTTCCACTTCCTTTCCCAGTTTTGATAGTGATACTCCATATTATCTCTCACTATTAAATAAACTAGTATTATCTCTCACTATTAAATAAACTAGTATTTTCTCCCGTGCGTTGCATGAATTATAATATTTATAGTTGATTTTAAAAATTATGATATTAATTGATTCAAAACTTTATATTCGCTGAATTAAAAAAAACCAATATAATATAAAACAAATAATGTTTACAATAATAACTAAAATATAATAATTACAAAACTCACAAAACTTCTTTATATACAACATTAATTGATACATAAATAAAGTTATGAATATAGTTAATACTAATACATAAATATAAAATTAAGAAACAACAATAATAAATAATTGGATCATAATTTTTTAATTTCATTATATCCCAAGGATTTGTGTTTTTGTAAAACTTTTTGAAGATTTCACTTGTTTATGTGTAGATATTTAAAATAACTTTTCTAATTATTTATTATGAAAATTTTAATGTCATTATTTTAATTCTTTTATAATTTTGATATTTAAACCTTACAATTTAATTATATGAAATTGTTATATTTAAAAAAGAGTTATTCAAATTATTATGGTCTTTTTCACTAAAATTATATTTAATTAAGAGGATATGGGATTTTTGGAGTTAATTAAAAGTGATCAATTAATAATAGAAATTTTGAAATATTATTTATATACAATATTTCTCATAATTACCAAAAAAAATATCTTTAAAAAATTTTAACTTTAAAATTGATAATGAGAATAATTATAGATATTAAATAATTAAAGTTAACAAAATTTAAAAAAATTATTGTTCAACAATAAACAACCGTCATCGTCAACAACAAATAATAATAATTATTAATAATTAATAATAATAATAATTAACAATATATTACATGAAAAAAATGTCCTAAATAACATAAACAATCTTCTTGATAAAATTAATAATTTTTGGAATTTTTTTATTAACTAAAATAATGATGTGACATCTTTAAGAGGGAAAATGACATTCTTGTAATATTTCCCAACTGTCTTGCTTTTATATAAGTATAGATGAAAAGGTAAATAAAAAATCTCATGTTTTTTTTATCACTATTTATCCTGTCTTTTTTTTAAAAAAATTATACTTTTTTTTTGTATTTACTTTAGTTATGAAATTATAATGTAGTGAATGGTATCTTATAATGGTGGACATAAAAAATTAAATCACTTAATTAAGAATAAATCTGATTGAGCTCCAAGTAGTTCGCATAACTAAATAATTGGATAAATTTTATAACAAAATCCAATTTATAAATTAGTTCTTAATTCTGGACCTAAATTGTAAAGTTGCTTAATAAGTAGCTCGATTTTACATTTTTTTCTTAATTTAAGGCTTGAAAATTAGATTGAGTTCATTTTCTTTTTCTTTTTATTTATATTTTAATATATATTTATAGGTTAGATAAATTAAGACAACTTCGTGCAATTTTGGAATAATCTTCATCCAACTTATATTAGTTCATATATATATATAATAAATGAAATTTAAAAAATAAGATTCTTTTATTTTCTTAATTTTATGAATAAAAGTATAGAAAATTGATTTTAATATTAATCAGTTTAATATAAATTATATTTTATGAATTGAATTAATTATATATTTTTTCTTTCTTTTTTCACATAAATTAAGATAAGTCGGACGAAAATTGTTCTTAAAGCGTACTAATTTGTCTTAATTTATCCAAAATATGAATATATATTGAAATATAAATAAATCTATAAATATAAATAAAAAAAATATGAAATTTTGTCTTGAATTGAGAACGCAATCTAAATTTCAAGTCTTAAATTAAGAAAAAATGATAAATTAAATCTTTTATTAAGAAACTTTAAAATTTGAGTTCAAAATTGAGAACTAATTTATAAATTAGGTTTTATTATGAAATTCATCCATAAATAATTTGCCTAGTTTAGTGTTTTTTTTAATTAATTATTTGTGTTGACTATAATATTTTAGGGAAGTTATCCACTAACTTTTTTATAAGAACATATCATATTTATTAATTATACTCAATTTAGTGGTCAAATAATTGTTATAGTTATGATCTTAAAACCAATTCATGGCAACCATACCCATGTCTTATCTTGTCTGAACAAATAATTGTGAGCTAAGTTGAAAACTAAATAGAATTAAAGTAATATTTTGTAAGATTAATTTACGAGTCTAATTTTATAAGATAGTTAATCAAAATCCATAAAATGAAAATTCATTGGTTCAATTTCATATATATTCTTGCAGTAAAATTATACATTACTAAACAAAAAATTCAGCTTCAGTCTAATTTGAAAGACATTAAATATAATTAAAGATGTTTTCAAATTCGCTTTGAGCACGTGGAGCTTAGAACATGACATAAGTAAAAAATGCTTTCATATTGACTCAATTAAGATTACTTACACTCAATAAAATTATTAGAAAAATTTAAACGTAATTTTTACAGTTAGTTTAAAATTCAGATAGAGAGTAAAGAATAATGTGTTATGCATTATCCGATTTATTTATGCCTTTAGTTGTGAGTTGTTATCAACTAGTTAGATGATAATACTTTTAAGATGCTTGTCAAATCATTTGTTTCTTGTTTATAAGTAGATTGTTTTCAAGTAAAATTTTAGAATAATTCGTTCTAGACTTCTAGTTATCATTTGTTCTACGAAGAAAATTCATGGGGGCCCAAGAAAGAAATAGAAAAATGAAGGGGGTCCATTTGCAAAATGCTTTAATGTGGGTAGGAAAATTCACTAGATAGCCACCACAAATTGGACATCATTTGTGGACATGATTTTACATTTGCACGTGTTTGGTTTCATGGTCACTCTTTCTATATATACAAAGTAATGATAACCAACTTATCGAGTTAATCTTGGATTCTTTATACACTCAATCTTGCTCATGTGTTGATTCACACTAGCAGTCTACCCGCGCGTTTCGCGTATTGTTATATAACGAAATAATTTTAATATAATTAAATTAAATTTATAAATACACAACACATCAGTATTGAATACAACTATTAAACATTAATGTATATATATACACTATTAAATAACAACATAAACAACTAAATTAAATAATTATTTCCAAATCATACATCAAATCCACCAAAAGATGTAACATAATAAATTTCACAACATACTATAAATTATTAAAAACTTCTTTATAAACAACATTTATGGTAGTATTATAAACAATATACCATCTCACTTTCATATGAATCGTGAAACCACTATCTCTACCTTCAGTCTCGCCCACTCTCCAGATCTGATCCATCAACTCAAACCGCCTTCCCCTTCTTCTTTTCTTTTCCTTTCATTTCTTCTTCCTGTTATCTTCTCTTGAAAAAATTTATATTATTTCATACATGTTAATATATATATATATTTAAAGATATATAAAAAGATAGATGAAAATATATATTGAAAGAGATATAAAGATATAGATTAGAGTGTGGTGGATGTTTTTTCATTTCCATATTTTAAGTTTGCGTATTTTTTTCTTATTGTTTTTCTTTCTCTCTTCTCCTTTCAAGAGATCGACAGTTTTCTTTCTTTCTTTTTTCTCTTTTTTTTTCCTTTCTATGTCTTCTCAACAAAACATCTTTGTTTAACAAAGTTTATATGCCTCTTCCAATTTCTTTTTTCTCTTTTTTTTTCATTTCTATGTCTGCTCAACAAAACATCTTTGTTTAACAAAGCTTATACCAATCTTATCGAATAAGATTGTATTCAATTTTATACTATTTAAAAATTAGAGAAATTATTTAAAATTGTATTCTAATTTTGGGTTTCTCAAGTTTTAAGGTCTTAGAAATGAGTTTTGCTTATATATATATACACATCAATATCTTGAAGAAGAAGCAACAAAAGTGGATTGAATAGGAAGCCAAATTCAAAAATCAAGAACACACATTTTATTTATTAAAATATTTTTTATCAAATCAAATTTTTATTGGATAATTAATATGTAATATATTGAAATCTTTAAAAGTAAACATTGATGCAATAAAAAATGTCTTGGAATCCTCAAAAGTAAACATTAATGTAATAAAAAATGTATTGAAATTCTCAATAGTAAACATTAATATAATAAAAATGTCTTGAAATTCTCAAAAGTAAGAATTGATACAATAAAAAATGTTTTAGAATTCTCAATAGTAAGCATTGATACAATAGAAAATATTTTGAAATTCTCAAAAAGTAAAAATTGATACAATAAAAATGTTTTGGAATTCTCAAAAGTAAACATTGATATAATAAAAAAAATTTTGGAATTCTCAAAAGTAAGCATTAATATAATAAAAATGTCTTGAATTCTTCAAAAGTAAGCATTGATACAATAAAAATGTCTTGAAATCCTCAAAAGTAAGCATTGATACAATAAAAAATGTCTTGATATTCTCAAAAGTAAGTATTGATATAATAAAAAATATCTTGAAATTCTAAAAAATAAACATTAATACAATAAAAATGTCTTGGAAGCATTGATATAATAAAAAATGTTTTGAAATTCTAATATAATAAAAAATGTCTTGAAATCTTCAAAAGTAAGCATTGATACAATAAAAATATTTTGGAATTCTCAAAAGTAAGCATTGATACAATAAAAAAATGTCTTGAAATCCTCAAAAGTAAGCATTCATGCAATAAAAAATATCTTTTATATTATATGTAATAATTATTCTTGGAAATTAATTAACAAAACAATTAATAAAAAAAATATATAACATTTATTGCAGGATAATTTGGGCGGAAAAATGACATTCTTGTAATTATTCCCAACTGTCCTGTTATTAATATAGTATAAATAGTTAATCTCTCTTTTTTTTCCCCTAATTTAATTACATTTACTTTCTTATTTTACATGCTTTCTTATTAACTCACATAGTTAATCTCTCTTTTTTTTTTCTCCCTAATTTAATTACATTTACTTTCTTATTTTACATGCTTTCTTATTAACTCCCTTCTTTTTGTCAAATTTTTTTTATTCAATCACTAAATTTTTCATCTTTTTTATATATTTAATAGGTAAATTTTACATTTTTTTAAATTTAATCTTTCTCAAGACATATTGATCTCTCTTATTTTATTATTTCACTTGAGAGATATCTGTTGACGTCGGAATTTGTTAATGAATAATTCCTAGTCGGATACGCAAATTTGTTTTAAATGAATGAAGAAGTATGCAATATAAAGTGCAAAGAACACTGGTCCGGAGTCTACTCGGGCAAATTAGGTCGGCTGATCCTGGACGGTTTTGTGTAATCGAGTCTACTCGGACAAATTAGGTCAGCTGATCCTGAACGGTTTTGTGTGACCGGATAGGATCGTATAATATTGCTTAGAGAAATGAGCTCTCTAATGCTTTTTTACAAATGAAAGTTCGAACCCTTTACAAATTGGAATTACATCTATTTATAGTTATAACCTGAACTGAGTAGTGGGGATCATGGATGTCGTGGAGAACATGGAGGTTATGCCTACTTTTTCCTTGATATTCGCCTATTTATGCGGTGTTGGGCGGTTTTATCACCTACGATCTCATAGCGATCGCGGCACCTTTAGCTCGGGCTGACCAGACTAATTTGTCCATGATTCCTCCTGATGATCTTGGACGGTCTGTCGAGGAGGACATCAAATATATTATCCTGGCCGGTCAGACAAGTTGATGGCCTTCTTTGGGCTGTTCAGATGCAATATTGTGTGCAACTCGGGTTGAATGTCTAACAATATCAATTATAGACAATTTATAGACAATTTTTAAGAGAATACACAAACGGTATGCTAAAACATCGATGATGTTTTTTAGGTCAAAGAAAGAGAAAAATATAACATTCAATTTGTACACAAAGTTGATTCAAGTAGTAAAAAAATTATGTGTGTTTTTGATTGATTCTGTATCAAAGACTATATTTTTTAAATACATATGGGATGACACCAAAGAGATATTGTAAATTTTATATAAATGAAACTATTGAAACAAGAGAGAAGATTATAAACTGACAATTTTACATGAGTATAATGACAAACAAAAAAAAAGTGGTAAGTAATCCACACATCCCCATACTTGTTAATATTCAATTATAGAACCAAAGTTTAAAATGTCTCAACAAGAAGTTCAATTTAATTAATTCAATCTTATTTTTTAATTTAAGTCTTTAAATTAGATAGAATTATCATTTTAAGAATAGATAATAGATTAAGTTGGTTCTAAAATTATACTAACTTATCTTAATTTATTAAAATCATAAATACATATTAAAAGATAAATAAATTTGTAAATATAATTAAAAAAAGAGAAAAAAATAAAAAGAAAATTGAATGTTGTCTTGAAATAATAACTCAATCTAATTTGAAGTTCAAAATTGAAAAATAAAGTTGAATTATTCTTTTATTAATTAATTTTAAAATTTAAATTTAGAAATGAGAAGTAAATTATATTGGATGTTGTTATAAAATTGAACGTAATATAATTTATATCATAATTCATACATTCTTACAAATACCATATTAGTCGAACTAAAAATCAAAACTTAAAAAGGTACACGAGATTAAAAAAAGAAAAATGGATAAATAGAAAATGTTGAAAAGCACTAAATTTAGCGGAAAAGAAAATCTTCAAGTTATTAATAATTAGGGTTATAATAATGGGTAAAATTCCACAACCTGTCCGCCACCTCCTCTCACCGCCGCCGCCTCCTCACCTCCGCTAGCTAATGGCCTGAAATAAAGGAGAAGGAAACACAGAGTTAAGCTTCTTTCGTGTATCCTTTACATTGAAATAGGCTTACATATTGAGGCATTTGGTTTTTTCATTTCTCTTCGCAAATTTACATGAAAATTTTACCATTTTTTACGCATATCTAAAGATATATACGTATATTGATATATGTATCTGTATATGAAATGATGTGTAGATTTTATGCGAATTAATTTGCTGAAAATTCAACGTTATGATGAGCATAACAAAAAAAAAAAAAAAACTAGATGTGTGGTGAGAGTGAATTAGGCAAATGTTCCGGATTTATGATCATATCCCCCTCGTTACCTGTTATTCACCATCTAAAAAACATAAGAACTGGGTTTAGATAAATTCTTTGAGCTTGTGACAGCTTTCGAGTTGATTAAAATTTTATGTTGTTTTAAATTGCAGAAATAGTTAATCTTAGAGTTTAAACAAGCTCATTTCCCGAAACTTTGTTTTTATGTATGTATTTGATAAGAATTTGTCGAAATATAAGGGGTTTACAGAAGTTGATATTATAAATTGCTTCGTTTAAAATGCAGGTGGTTTGGGGCAATTGTACCCGCACTTACTATCCAGGAGGTGTAAAAGGAATAGGTTAACAACATTGAATCTCTTCCCAATGATCTGTTGTTGGAAATTCTTGCACGTGTGTCAGCACAAGATATTTATCACCTAACAAGGCTTGTTTGCCGGAAGTGGTACCATATGATCCATACCCGTAATTTCTTACACGCACACCTTCAACATACGACTTACGGGCTTCTCTTCCAAGATTTATTTTTCAATTTATGTTTTGTTGCTCTGCAACAAGGCCGAATTGAGATATCTAAGATCGATTACAAATTCAGATGCCCAGTTCGTGGTAGTTGTAATGGTTTTTTTTTTTGCGATGCTAACTCTAAATCGCAATAATCTTTGCATTACAAATCCTGTATTGAAGCAGTAGTTCATTCTCCCTCCATGTCATTCTCCAATACTTCACAGTAGGGCATATGGCATAGCAAACCCATGAGTATAAAGTGTTTCAAACATATTTCATCGACATTGCAAGGAGACAACTATGTTCTATATTAACTGTCGGAGTGGAAAATTGTTGGAGGGATCTTGATACCCAACACTTTTCTGTCCAAGCTAGGGAAATATTCATTAATTCTCCTCTGATAACTGAAGGTTTTATGCATTGGGCTGTGGATGGCATTCAAGTACTGACTTTGAATGTGGAAACTGAAATTATTACAGAGACTCCTGCCCCTATCCCTCAAGTTTATGGAGGACAAAACAGGAAGATGTATTATTATCTGTCCGGGGAGGTATCTATCTTTATTGGTTGCTTGGGTGAAATATTGGTTTGAAGTTTGGGAGATGAAACCAGAAACAGGAGAATGGAGAAAGGTGTGTAGCGTTGTGTTGGAAGTGTTGTATTTTGGAGATGTTTGGTTTTTGAAGCTCTTCTATCTATGACTTTGGTTTATGTTTGAAAATGTTACAACATTTCTCTTTCTCTCCGGTGTAACTGATGGTTATTCAATTATTTAGGAATGAGAGTATGTTTCAAGATTCAAAGTTACTTTTCAATTAACAAATCAATTCAACATAATTGCTTGGTTAACAAAAGTTATCATTCGTGCACTATTCTGTTGATTCAAGGAATATCCGAAAGTAGCAATATAATGAAGGGAAAATTATTATTGATTGTGTTTGTGATTTGTGTTTCAGTTTGTGGGGCAGAAGAGAAAGCGGGAAGCTGAAGAGAAGTGTCCTAGACAGAAGAAAGCAAAACAAGATTTCAGGAACATGTTACATGTAATATTTTTTTTCTGCTACATTTTTATGTCAAAAGGATACCTGGTTACATATTATGAAAACATAAAAGATTTTTGTGATTCATTCGTGAAACTTCCCGGCCTCTAATATGTGGACTACTGTTGCAGCAAAGCAATATGTATGTTTGAGAAAGATGAAACATTTTCATGCTATTGAACGAGCTAGAGATCGTGAAGACCTCTTTGATGAGCATTTTAGAGGAACTTAAGAAAAAGGTATTTATTTTAACCGCTCTTTATGTCTGAGCTCCCAATACAGGTGGTTTATACACTCTACTCTTGTGTCCATTATCTCTATTGAATTGTTTGATGGATTTATATTGCAATCTTGTTTATTTATGCTCTGTTTTGGTCTTTTACTAACATTTCCTGATTTGTTGGGCCAATTTCTCTTGGTGTTTTCTTTAATATATACTGAGTAAGCACTGTTCAACCACCGCATGGAACTCCTGCCACCATGTGACTTTTACTTACTGTTTTTCTTGATTAGGAACGAGCGAAGGCCTTTGAGGAGCATAAGCGTCCTAAAATGGAATAATTGGAAGTCCTCAAATCTTGCGACTTCATCAAGGTAGTTTTGTTCTTTTAACATACTCCTTCCAATCCTACAATACTCTAGCAACATATGGTAAAATGAGTGTATTATCTTACTTACTCAGGCAAGTAGGCAATTGCGAAAAGTGCAGCACCGCCTAGAAGCTGATGAGAGATGCTCATGCCTTGAAAAGATAGAAAGCTTGGAAATCTTCCAAGTAACACTTATTTATATTTCTAATGAATTGTGATCATAAATTTCTGTGGCATGAAAATTGTCGTCAGATATTGCTGGTTAACTATTGTTGAGCTGGGGAATGTTGCAGGAATATATGAAAGACCTGGGAGATGGAGGAAGAGAAACAAAGAAAATTGCGAATGGTGAGATATTATAGATAGTCTATTTGAGTCACTGACCTAATCATTATTTAGTTTTTAGGTGCAGGTATCTCTTCCTCTCTACGTTTCTCCACCACCCCACGTCTTACCAATAAAAAATATGCACAATTACTAAAACAGGAGGAATTGAGGAAAGTAGAAAAATCGTGATGAATTTCGGAAGCTAATGGAGGAATATGAAGCTAATGGCATTCTTACGGCCACTACTTATTGGCGAGGCTATTGCATGAAGGTTCTGCTCTTGTTTCCTTTGGGCAATGATGTCAAAAAGTCGTTATTGCTTTCTGATTGGTCTTCAATTGATTTTAGGTTAAAGATGCTCCAGCATATCTGGCTGTGTATTCAAACACCTCAGGTTCTACCGCCAAAGATCTCTTTGATGACCTTGAGAAACAGGTAGTTGAAGTGGACAGTTTTTCCTGTTTTTCTTGCAGCCAATTATCTTATATTTCCCTTTCATATACAACAAGATGTTTCCGTTGTTTCTAAAAGTTGTAATAACAAAAGCTGCTTTCTTCACACTTGATTAATAAAACTCAATTTCCATGTTACCTTTGAATTATAAGTGTCACAGTCCAATCCGACGTGTAATCTGTTATAATAGATTTCTTCTGCGATAGTAGGTAGCTTCCAGTGGAAGGAGGAAGAAATGCAGTCACGACCACCAGTTTAAATGTCTGACTGCCCCTTTATTAATTTATTTATCCTTAATATTGTGGCTAATTACAATTTGGAGCCTGTCAAAATGAGTAGTTTCTTCCTTTTCTTCTTTCTCAGTTTTGAGTCTTTTGATATGGTGTCATGCTCAGTAAGTTTTTCTTCATTCGATAAATTAAATTGCAGCATTTGGAGGATAAGGAGAAAATTGAAGACGCCATGAAGAATGAGAAGGTATTGATAATCCCTTTGACATTTGTTGGATTTCATACTTGGATCAATTTACAAATTTGGTTGGTTCAGATATTATTGTCAGCGATTTGGACTTTTGAAGACTTTAAGGATGCATTTTTCGGGAAAATTAACTCAAAACGTATATCAATCTCTGTGATGTTTAATGTAATTTTTTTAGTCTTGGACCTCAAAGGGAGTAGGCTTGTTGGGCTGGGTTTGAAAGTACTTGGGCTCAGTTTACTTTAATTTTTTAGTCTTGGATCTCAAAGGGAATAGACCTGTTGGGTTGGGCTTGAAAGTATTTAGGCTCGGGCTTCTTTTAATAAAAACCTAAATCAATCTTCCCCCGACCCCTCCTAAGTCTTTTAATAAAAACCTAGATCAATCTTCCCCCACCCCGCTTTAGTCTCTCTCTCGCATAGCCTAATCCAATATTCCACCTTCGCCCCCTCCTCACCTCCGTTACCTGATGTCTGGCAATGAAGAAGAAAGAAACACAGAGGTATGAGGCATTTGGTTTTTTATTTTTTCATTTCTCTTCCCAAATTTACTTAAAAATTTACACACATTTAAAGATCTATATGTATATTGCATAGCCTAATTCAATATTCCACGTCTGCCTTCTCACCGTCGCCTTCCGCCACCCCCTCCGCAACCTGATATCCGGCAATAAAGAAGAAAGAAACACAAAGGTACGAGGTATTTGTTTTTTTTTTTTTTTTCATTTTTCTTCCCAAATTTACCTAAAAATTTGCACACATCTAAAGATCTATATGTATATTGCATAGTCTAATCCAATATTCCACCTTCGCCTTCTCATTGTCGTCTTTCGCCGCCCCCTCCTACCTGATGTCCGGCAATAAAGGTATGACGCATTTGATTTTTTTTTTTTCATTTCTCTTCCTAAATTTACCTCAAAATTTACACACATCTATAGATCTATATGTATATTGATTTATGTATCTGTATATGAAGTGAGATTTGTAAATGACTATTTTGAGGCTCTTAACCTCAAAATATCAATTACGTGTTGCATGAGTTAAAAGACGACTGACATCTTGGTAAGATTCAATATTTTACCAAACTTTTCGTTATTTTTTTTAATCAAAGATGACAGATATCTTGGTAAGATTCAATATTCTACCAAACTTTCGTTATTTTATTTAATCAAAAAGTCTAATATGGTGTTTATAATTTTGCAGTGTATGAAAATGATGTCTTTGTTCTGTTACCTGACCCGTTTGAACCTTCATCTTCAATTCCTCCCTCTCCGCCCTCTCCTCCATCCTTTCATTTGCCTCCGCTTTCCTCCTCCTCCGCCCTTTAATTCATCACTTAACCCGCGCTCTACTCTTATAGAGCCTATAGTCTCACTCTCAGTATCTCCATCCCGATGACTATTTTGAGGTTTCTCCTAACCTCAAAATACTCATCATTGGAGTCCAAGGAGTTCGTCCTAAAATTTGTCAATTACGTGTTGCACGAGTTAAGAGAGTAAAATTCAATATTCTACCAAACTTTTGTTATTTTTTTAATCAAAGCTGACCGACATCTTGGTAAGATTGAATATTTAACCAAACTTTCGTTATTTTATTTAATCAAAAAGTCTAATATGGTGTTTGTAATTTTGTAGTGTACGAAAATGATGATTTTGTTCTGTTAGCTGACCCGTTTGAACCTTCATCTTCAATTCCTTCTCTTCGGTCCTTTCATTTGCCTCCACCTAACCCGCGCTTTCCTCCTCCGTCCTCTCCTTTGTCCTTTAATTCGCCTTTCCCACTCCGTCCTCTCCTCTATCCTTTAATTCGCCTTTCCCATCTAATGTGCCTGGTGAGGGTATAGTGAGAGTGAGATTGAGGGTGAGAGTAGACGGCGTAGGGATAGAGCCCGTAGGGCTAGTGGTAGGAGTTAGAGCAGGGCCACTGTTGGCCCTAAGAGGGTAGAACCCGTAGTGGTAGAAGGAGGGTATAGTGAGTGAAATTGAGGGTGAGTAGAGCCGGTAGGGCTAGTGGTAGTAGGAGCCCTAAGGGGGTAGAACCCGTAATTGTAGGAGCCGCCGAGGCAGGGACCGAGAGATGGAGAGGGAAGGGCGTACTGCTGATGGGGATGACAGCTGGGGATGACAGCAGGGTGGGGGTGATAGCGTAATTGAGAGGGATGTGCTTACTGCTGATGGGAATGACAGCGGGGGTAGGGTAGGGGTGATAACGTGATTGAGAGGAGGTGCTTACTGCTGATGGGGATGACAGCGGGGTAGGGTAGAGTTGATGGCGTGATTGAGAGGGAGGTGCTTACTGCAGTGGGGCCATCCCCATGAGCAGTAAGCATCTCCCTCTTAATCACACCATCACCCCCACTCGCACCCCTGTCCCCGCTGCCATCCCCATCAGCCGTAAACAACTCCCTCCCCATCAGCAGTAAGCACTTCCCTCTCAATTATGTCATCACCGCCACCTCCTGCATTAGTAGTAAACCCTTCTCTCTCCATCTCTCAGCCCCTGCCTCGGCAGTAAACCCTTCTCTCTCCATCTCTCAGCCCCTGTCTCGGCGGTTCCTACCACTATGGGCTCTACCCCTCTCGGGCACAACAATGACCCTGCCCTGGCTCCTACCACTCTCAGCCCCTAAGCACTTCCCTCTCAATTACGTCATCACCGCCACCTCCTGCATTAGTAATAAACCCTTCTCTTTCCATCTCTCTTCTCTCTCCATCTCTCAGCCCCTGCCTCGGCGGTTCCTACCACTACGGGCTCTACCCCTCTCAGGCACAACAATGGCCCTGTCCTGGCTCCTACCACTAGCCCTACGGGCTCTACCCCTACGCCGCCTACTCACACCCTCAGACTATAGGCTGTACGAGGGTAGCGGGGGCCTGCTACCCTCACCAACTTCAAAGCGGGGGTTAGGTGGGAAAGACGAATTAAAGGACGGAGGAAAGGGCGGAGGAGGAAATCGCGGGTTAGGTAAAGGCAAATGACAGGACGGAGGAGGAGGATGAATTGAAGATGAAGGTTCAAACGGGTCAGGTAACAGAACAAAGACATTATTTTTACGTACCCTACAAAATTACAAACACTATATTAGATTTTTTGATTAAATAAAATAACGAAAGTTTGGTAAAATATTGAATCTTACCAAGATGTCGGTCAGCTTTGATTAAATAAAATAACGAAAGTTTTGGTAGAATATTTAATTTACCAAGATATCGGTCATCTTTTAACTCGTGCAACATGTAATTGACAAATTTTAGGACGAACTCCTTGGACTCTATGAGTATTTTGAGGTTAGGAGAAGCCTCAAAATAGTCATCGGGATGGAGATACTGAGAGTGAGATTATAGGCTCTATGAGAGTAGCGGGTCTGCTACCCTCACCAACTTCAAAGCGCAGGTTAGGTGAGAAAGGTGAATTAAAGGGTGGAGAAGGAGGAAAGCGCGAGTTAGGTGGAGGCAAATGAAAGGGCGGAGGAATTGAAGATGAATGTTCAAATGGGTCAAGTAACAGAACAAAGACATCATTTTCGTACACTGCAAAATTATAAACACTATATTAGACTTTTTGATTAAATAAAATAACGAAAGTTTGGTAGAATATTGAATCTTACCAAAATATCGGTCATCTTTAATTAAAAAAAATAACGAAAGTTTTGGTAGAATATTGAATCTTACGAAGATGTCGGTCATCTCTATGCAATATACATATAGATCTTTAGATGTGTGCAAATTTTCAGGTAAATTTGGGAAGAGAAATGAAAAAAAAAAATCAAATACCTCGTACCTTTGTGTTTGTTTCTTGTTTATTGCCGAATATCAGGTTGCGGAGGTGAGGAGGGGGTGGCCGAAGACGACGGTGAGAAGGTGGAGATGGAATATTGGATTAGGCTATGCAATATACATATAGATCTTTAAATGTGTAAATTTTCAGGTAAATTTGGGAAGAGAAATGAAAAAAAAAAACCAAATGCCTCATACCTCTGTGTTTCTTTTTTCTTCATTGTCGAACATCAGGTAGCGGAGGTGAGGAGTGGGCGAAGGTGGAATATTGGATTAGGCTATGCGAGAGAGAGAGACTAAAGCGGGGTGGGAGGAAGATTGATCCAGATTTTTATTAAAAGACTAAAGCGGGGTCGGGGGGAAGATTGATCTAGGTTTTTATTAAAAGAAGCTTGAGCGCAAATACTTTCAAACTCAAACCCAGCCCAACAGCTTACTTACTTTGAGGTCCAAGATTTAAAAAAATTACATTAAACAATACAGAGATTGATATACGTTTTGAGTTAATTTTCCCGAAAAATACATCCTTAAAGTCTTGAAAAGTCCAAGTTGCAGACAATAATAAATGAACCTGCAAAAGTGATTACTCCTAAGAAGCTTTGAAGATGCTTCTTGTCTCTAAGAACATATGGGAAATTGCGGATTTTCTCCACAATGTGTTTCTGTAGTTCCATACCTGCATGGTCAATTATAACACCGAGAAACTCGATTCTATTAACCGTAATTATTGTCTTCTTTTCAGAGAGCACTAATCCTTCTTTATGACATGCTTCTGAAAATATTTCAAGATACTTTAAATGATCTTTCATATTTTTAAATGCAATCAGAATATTGTCTATGTAAACAAAGATAAACTCAAAATAATTTTTAAAAAGATTATCTTCCTTTCATATATATATATATCTGATGTGTATTTGCCAGACCCATTAACATTACATTCCAGATATACTGACCCTGTGGAGTAGAAAAAATCGTTAATTTTTTCGAATCTTTTTCTAACTTAATCTGGTAGAAACCAGACTTACAATCAAATTTTGAAAACACTCTTGATCCCTTAATGCAATCAATTAAGTGTTCTGTGTTCTCTACTTGGGATGTAATAACCATCAAATTCAGTAATTTTATTAATACATTGATAGTTAATTACTAATCTTGCTTTTTCTCTCTTTATTTCACCATGGTTTCTTACCAAAAACCCTGGGCTACTGTAAGGGGAAATACCTGCTTCGATCAAATTGAAATCGATATGCTCTTTAATAATGTTTTGCATATCCTTTCGATTTTCAATGTTCAGTTGAATCGGTTTATACCAAATCAACTCGTATTTGTATTGTTCTTTTACCTTTAGAGTTGCTTCGATCTGATTTTTGTCCCACCATGCTAAAAGATTCTCATTAAAATTCCTTTGGATGAGCCTTTTCACATTTTTAAAGGAAAGTAAACTTTCCTCAGCAATGTCAATTTGGGGTGGTCCTTCTTATAAGACATTTTTAGGAGGTGAACTGCTTCTTCATGTGCCTTCTCCATTCCCTTATGTCTATAAGACAGAAGAGTTTCTCCAAATTTTCTTTTGTTCTGCATTTTAGGATGAGTTAACTTGGCGTCATTATCACCACGTTTGATGCGAAAATTAATTGGTATTATCCTATTAAATGCTTTCTCTCGCCTCAAAACTTGTATCAAACTACCACAATTAGTAGTAAATGTTAACAGGTTCTTGTGATTATCCTGCTCATATTTTACAAATGTTTGGATAAAATTATTACCCAACAAAATATCAGCACATGTATCATGAATATAAATAGGTGGCATTCTTACTTTATACCAAGGGGTATCGAATGCGCCTCCAATCATTATTCTTGACTCTCGAATACTCTTATTGAGTATTATGATTTTTTGGGAGAAATCGCTTCCTGCAATAAGAGGTAGTTTTTCCACTGCTTCGCTGAGAAAAATTCCTGACTTTGTTATGCAAATGCCTGAACCTGAGTCGTTATAAGCTGCAAAATATTCTGTCTTATATTGATCATATAATATCTTAACGGATATATATATGGAAAAAATACTCGTCATTTAGGAATCGTCTGGATTGTTTGGATATATTCCTCTTTTCCAGCGTTCTAACATGTTTATACGTGTATTTATTTGATTAATTTTAAGCGTAGCCTCTTATATCCTTATAACTTCTTAGATACTCCTTTGTTTTGGCGGATTTTGCTCACGCAAAAATCTTAACAAAATTCTCGTATGAATTCTCTGTATCTCGAGATTACTAATCTCTTCATTGATATGAATTCCTAGCATAATGGTTTTATTCTATCCTGATTGTATGTCCATCAAGGTCAAACTCTATCCATTTTTCTTCTCTTCTCCAGGGTTTGTGTTTTCAAGAAAACTTAACACCAGGGTCATAACTCATTTGGTTATGCGTGCACTTCCTGTAACAGATACATGATAGCCTGCTATTTCTAACATGCCTTCATATCTATTAATACTTGGTTGTTGTAAATGATATATCTCCTCACAAGAAAACAAATTATCAACTTTATATATATCAAAAACAATAAGGATTTCTTTCCATTCATTATTAGGGCATCTCATTTTTACATTTTTTTACCCTAATCTTTTGTGGATACAAATCCTCACTTGGTTCTTTTCCTTTTAGGTTAAGAATCCTATCTTCGAAAAGAGACAACCTGTTACTAATCTCAGAATCAAATCTTAATGATCTATTATTTAAGATAGACTGATCTTTAATTAATAAATTAATACCTCCTTCCTAAGAAACATATACGAATGATGTGTATTGGAAAGTACATATGCAATTCTATACGTGATAGAATATGGTCTATTTCCTTCTTTCATAAGATCAGTTCTTTTAAAATCTTGATGAAGGGTTAAGACTCTACTGAAATCTTGGTCAGCTAGGTTGTATGCAATCCTAGGATGAATGTCAAACATAAGTTTGCCAGCATACAAATTACCTACCATTGTACTAACACAACTTTTTCTTAAATTATTGATTCTTCTATCCATCAAAGATAAATGTAATTCAGAATCAATTCCTTCTTTGAAGGTAGCTTTAATCATTACTTCAATGGTTCCAATATGGATCCATTTCATAGTGACCACTACTTCTTCTTTGATACGACTTAATTCCTCAAAAATTTCTTCTTTTGGAATAAGCTGCATCTCAATTTTATTATCGGTTAACCCTATTGGAATAGAGAACTCACTTGAGTTCACCCGATAGATGATGTGTCACAAAATCGATTAAGACTTCCAATCTTAAATTCGTCCTAAGGACTTAAAGCTGAATCTTGTCGCATGATCTTTTCCATCGTTTTGTTGGAGATGGTTATTCTGGAAAAGAATCCTAATAGACTTTTCGAGGTTTGAAGTCTATCTTTCGGTTCGTCGTGGCTACTCGTCTGATTCTATAGATGATCCATTAGATCCTCCTGAATCAGATTCGAACTCTTCTTCATAGATGCTTTCATCTGAAGAGATGTCTTTGAACTTGTAAACGGGCACCAAATCACCGTAGTAGACAGCATCTCGGATGTCTTCTGTTGGCTCGAACTGACACACATCTTTTTGCTTCTGTGGGTAATCGGGCGAAATATGGCCTCTTGCACCGCACGTCCAGCAGATGCAATCTTTGAAGCTTTCATTTTTACGAGTATGGGCTCGCCTGAAAGTTCTTCTTTTGGTTATTCCCCCTGTTGACTTTCCTGTGGATCTAGATACTTGTGAAGGAAACCTGAAAGGACCAGACTTTTGACCAAATTTGTAAGATCTAACCTTTGATTTGGACCACCATGGTCTTCTATGATTGGAAGACCTTCTGTATGATCCTCCGGACTTCGATTGAAACCTCATTTGAAAGTGTTTTTTTCATTTTTCGTGTCTTTCGCGATTTGGTTCTCCAATAATGCTTGGAAAATCATTATTATCGCAGCAAAGAAGAGTCTTTTTTACCAATCCTCTTTTTTTTTTCTTGTTCTTTTGTAGTGTCGCTTGGTGACACCACTCTCTTAAGTTGTCCTTTAAAAAGGACATCTTTCGGGCCACTGAATCTATCATTCTTGGAGGTACTTTATATGTTTGTATAAGCATCTCTCTCCAAGGGCTGCATATTTTTGCAAAGAACATTTCTGTTGCAACATTCACTGGTATCTGAGTCTCGAAGTAATATTTACGAAACTAGTATATATACTCATCCGCATAACATATACTTCTTAACTCGAGAGCATACAAAGCCTGTATGTGTACCCTTTCTTTTTCTTCTTTTCTTTCGTCAAAGTATCCATCGCCAATGAAGCATATTTTAAGCCATTTACCGAATCTTTCGATAATCTCATATAGATCATCTCCTGATCCAATCTGTTCTTTGATATGGGCATCCGTTTTGTCCCATGTTTTCTTGGCTGAACCTTACAAACTATTTTCAATAAGTTTGCCAAAGTGTACTTGATCCATGTCCAACGCTGAAGCGACAACTTTTAATGCTGTCATCCATTCATCAATCAAGGTTTCTATATTTTTGAAGTTGATGACGTCGGTTGTGAGCATTACCCCAAATGGATGTGTAGGTTGTAGCATCGTTTTTCCCCAAGGGCTGTTAGATACCGCTATCTTATTCCATTCTGGTCGTCTTTTTTATCGATTCATAGCTGTGCTATAATCGACTCGATCATAATTCCATTCTCGTGGTTGTTGAGGAACGGGTGTTTCATCACTCGTACTCCCTTCTTCCTGTTTAGGAATTTGATCGTTCATTTTGAGATTAACCAGATCAACAATTCCTAAATTGGAAAGTGATTCGGTTAACTTCGAGAGTTCTTCTCTTGTGACTTCCATCAAACTGATCGAATGATGTTAAGCAAGAGTTCCTCATAGCTTTTAGAGTTCGGGACTTCTGTAGCCTTTCCTTTGGGAATGCTTGGTTTATCTCCAAACGCATTTTTAAAACATTCGTTCATCGATCTACCTGTCCCTTTGGTAACTTTCCTTTTAGATCTATAATTTCTTTTTTCAGATCTAAAACTTCTTGTTGGATTTCGGGTTGAGACCGGTACATCTTCTCCATCTGTCCACCATAGTATATGATGGTCTTTTGGACTTCCCTAAGGTCTTGGGTAACCTTAGATGTATCAGGAACAATTATGTTCCAATCTTTGCTGGATGTCATTGATATCTGCACTTGTTTTATCTCGAAATATTTTTCGAATACATTTTTTCTTGATTTTCTCCTCTCGTTAGGCACAAGAAAATAATATTGTTCAAATAATTTAAATTTATATCTTCTATAAAGCTGGCTCTGATACCAATTCTATGCATCAGATCTCAATAAATATAAATTTTGGAAAAACTCTATTAATTTTGTTTCCAAATAATAATCATCCCGTACATGACATTGTTATACATTTCAAATCAGATCACAAATATAAATACGAGTGTTTTTTGGGGCACGAGAAAGGTTTACAGTCAAAATACCAAGATAATTATATTCGATTTTAAAACATGATTTAGCAAAATGGTTTGGAAGACATAAATTAAGAGTGGAAATAGCATTTAGCATAGTGTACTTTTATGGGTAAATTGATTTTTGACCATTTTTGTGGCATATTGAGATAATATTATAGGCTCTGTGGCATTTTGGGATATAGGATAAGGATTTGTGGCATTTGGGGGTATTTTCTCATATATTAATTGTCGTGTAACATATATAATTACATAATTGTCGTGTAAGTTGATAATTGCCTTGTAAGTCCAATATATTAATTGCCGTGTAACATATATTTATTTAATTGTCGTGTAACATATATTAATTGCCGTGTATGATATATTATATATAATATATTAATGGTATATAATAGTATTATATTATATAATTTACATAATGTTAAACAACAATTAACATTAATATTTACATTAATATAATCATTTGTAATTTTTTTTTAAATTGCCGTGTAGCACTATTTTGGAGCAAAGTAGGTTTGTAATTAAATTTCATGGAAAAACGACAATTTTAACAAAGATTTGAGGTTAAACGGCAATTTTGAAAAAAATTGTGGGGTACACGACAATTATATAATAATTGCCGTGTACCCCATAATTTTTTATAAAAATTACCGTTTACTTGTAATTAGTGGAAAATTATTAGAATGAATCACTTTAGATCACTTAATCATTCAAAATTGAAAATTATTACTAATTAGAATGAAAATTAAAAATTATTACTGATAAAAATTTTATTATTTCGTGTATGTATTGATTCCTCTGCCATGTTTATTATTTTATGGTCAACTGACACACTCATTCAATCATGTTCCATCATGTTTCATTGTGCTTTATTTCTGGTAAAAAAAGGGTAGATAAGACATATAATTTAAGGAATTGAGTATTTGGGGCATATAATTTAAAGAGGAGGGTAATTGGGCCCAAAATATAGCAAATTGTGCCAAATTGAGCTGTTCTCTCTCTCTCTCTCTATATATATATATATATATGTTTTGATCATATTATTATAGTTCCTGATTGAAAGTTTTGGACTTTCATTTTCTTGAGCAGTGAGGAAAGGTGTTTCGGATTGAATCTTTTATTATATTTAGTGTTACATCACATGTTTCATAGCATTTAATAGATAATATGTGCTAAATAGTAATATGATTGAATATACATAATATGTAGTACTTATTTTAAATAAAAAATATAACACTAAATGTAATAGAAAATTTAATTCCGAGTAATCATGAAAGTTGTGTGCATTCAAAAAAATCAACAGCCCATAAAGATGACCAAGCCCAAAAGAGCAGATAAATTCAAATTTCAGCCCATAAACACCCTCCATGTGTGGTCCAAAAATACAATAGAGAGGAAGCCCATTAAGTTGAAAAAAGACCATGGGCAAGCAAAAGTCCCTGAGCAGGCTAATAATCCTAAATTTAAAGGCCCAACAAACCTAATAAAAAGGTATTGTAGAGCACAAAGGCTTAAGAAGATAAAATGAGCATCAACTTGGGTTCGATAAATAAATAAAGACTTAAGGACCATATATCATAAAACCCATTTTCCAGTCCACAGGGCCCAACACAAAAAGGTAATATATTACCTAAAGGAGGCCCAAAACAAAAGAGGCCCATTAATCATAACTCTCATTTCCAGCCCATGTAACAGTAGATAAGAAAATATATATTAATAAAGATATAGCAAAAGAAAATGTACACAAATTAAAGTCCATCCAACCAAGAATCTAAAGAAACAGCTCATAGATGGCCCAACACCATAAAGGAATGGCCCGATAGCATATGGGCTGATTGATTTTTTAAATTTAAAAGGCCCAATGAATTCAAAAATTCAGCTCAAAAGACACACTCCATGTGCAGCCCACCAATTTTTCAGCCCATGTTTTTTTAATTTGGTCAGCCTAATGGGCTATCCCCTTTAACCTCTGTTTTTGGGCTCTTTTTTTTTTTTTTTTTTTTTGATTTAATTAGGATTTAGGCCTTTTAAATTAAGGATAATCCCAAAATTTTTTTTCCTAAAATTTCCTAAATAGAGAATCCTGTTTGATAAAAAAATCCCAGAAATCTCTAATGTTTCAAGATTAGGAGCCCATAAAAAATCATAGAAATCTACGTTGTTCTCCTCTATTACAGGTTGATCATTTCTCCGTTTAGACAAACACATTCCTTAAACTGTTGAGGTGATGACACTGAACACTCTCATTGAATTTCAGATTGCAATAAATTAAATGATAATTTGGTGATGCACTAACATGAATAGAAAAGTCATGGTGCAAAGTATTTACTCTTATAACCTTTCAAATCAAGAAAGAACAAGATGGAATTCGAGAATCTCAGAGCCTTTCCATCGTCTCCATCAAAGAAGTTTCAATGAGAAGATAAACCAAAATTTGTCATTGAGTCGATCTGAGTTATTGAATGAGAACAAACAACTTTGATTACGAATGCTATATGCAAAACCTAACACCACTTTCAAGAAAATTAAAGTCCAAAAGATTCAAATCAAAAATCTATATATTTAAATATACGGGTTGAAATCATAAAACTAATATAAGGTTTTTATCATACAAATGAGTGTTCATCAAACTAAATAGTCCTCAACCCACTATTTATCTCGGAATTTCTCTACTTTTCAAGTAAGTAATTGATTTGCTTTCTATCCCAATAATTCATTTTCGAGGTAATTTTAATGCTTCCAAATTGATTGTTTATTTCTAATTCTAAAGCCATTCATAAATTTTATACTTTAAAAAATTCCGAATTACATATATGTCTACTCACTAAAATAAAAAGTGAAAATAATGACAAAAAATTTCATCGCAAACATTTAAATTTTCATTGCAAAACCAACTTAACAATGAAAAACTTTTTTCCCTAGCATTGTAGTTATAAGTGCGTGGTAAACCTAGTTTGCTTACCTTTTTTTGTACGGCGTCGCAAAATTTTTCATCACTAACAATAAAGAAATCGTCGTAAATTTTCAATAAGTGATTTTTCTAATAATTGTCATAAAAGTATTTGCACCAAATTAACTGTGGAAGTGTATACTTTCATCACAAAAATAGCGGCTAAATTTAAATTTTGTCACAAGAGGCATAACCACAACGTAATGATGAATTCTCTAGTATCGTTGCACTCAAGGAACAAAAAATCGCGATATTTCGGCGATATATCACCGAAATATCGCGAAAATTTGGAAACCGATATAAATATCCACCGCATTTTTTTTGGTCAAAACATCGGCGATATATGGTAAATATCGATATCGATATCGGTGGTGTCCAGTGTATTTCTCGTGCCATATCGCCGATATATCGGCGATATAATGGTGATATATCGACTTTATCAAAATATCGGTAATCAAGATGTTTTTTGACATTTTATTTTTTTTAATTTGGCTGCATTATGCATAATATAATTTTCCCTTGGCTGCAATAATGTTTCCTTGGCTGCATTAATTTATCAGTCCTAGGCTCCTAGCTATGTTTTTGTTTTTTTCACTGTCTTTTCATAGGTTTTGACATTTTTCCTTATGAGAATTATTATTAGAGCTTCCATAATGAGCTTTTGACTGCTATTGTCGGTGGAAAATTACTGTATGAGCAAATAACAATTTCAAAATTGTGTTATAAATATTACATATGATTCATAAGTTATGAAACCAATTCATTCACAGCATTCAATCTTCCGCCGATTCCTGGTTGATTTCTTGTTATCTTTCTCATTTATAAGCTCCAGTTACAAATATTTTTTACCATATAAATTACAATCAACGACTTCTTCACCGATATATCAAGCAGATTCATAATTTAAAGGTTAGTTAATTTAAATACTTTATTCAATATTTATTAGTTAATTCTTTTATTAAGTTTTAAGAATTATGTTTTCTGTTACTCATGCAAGTAATATGTCATGTTTTTGACCAAGTTAATACACAAATGGCAAAATTATTATAATTAAATGCATTTTTAATTTTAATTTTATTTTATTCGGAAATAGTAATTGTGTTTGGGTGGCAAAAGTTAGTCTTTATATTATTGACATGTTCTTATCTACCTAAAAGATTATGAATTTTGCTTGGAATCATGAAATTATAATATAGTATAACTAACTTCTATAAATTAATAGTATTGCATAAATCATATAGGTTCTTATGGCTTCAGCTTGAGACTATCTAATAAACTAATAAGTTTGGTAGTTAAGATATATGTTTAAGAAAATCCACATAAATCGTAATCCAATTCTAACATTTAAGGTCGTCACATTGTGTGTGAAAAGGTACTTAAATGTAAACAAGAAAAGAAGTAAAAGATATATAGAATAATTCAATATGCAATGATTTAGTAGAATTAAACTTGAAAGCTCAACGACCAAAATACATGTTTTCCCTTTTATTTTCATGAATCCCATACTAAGGTTTCCACATTTTCACAATTGAAAATGCTTTTAGTATATTATTATTTAGAAATTAAAATTATATGTAAGAATTTAGTCATATTTCTGTATGATTAACTAATAATTTTGAATATAACCATATGTTTCTCTTGGTGCATGTTTCTTCATTATGAATATAAAATAACTTATAATTGGAAAACAAGTAGCATAGGAGCTGAAACCAATTAAATTTACTAAAAACTCAATTTTAAAAATAATAATGCGTTATGTTTATACTATAACTAAATAGTAAGCAACAAATAAGATTATGATCCTAGCAACTAATCATTGTTAACTTAACCATTATAGTTAAAGTCAAAGATGATCCTAGCAACTTAACCATTATAGATAATAGTAAATGTTGTAATGAAATCATTTTTTAAGTATAATATTCATGTGAATTATTATTATTATTATTACTATTAATTTTGTTGTTTTTGCTAGATAAAAATGTTTTAAAAGGTATAGTTGGCCAAATAAATGCGTAAAAGCTTGTTATTAGAATTATTAGTTGGGAATTTTTATTTTTTTTATTAGTTTTCTATTTGGCCTTGAGTATTTTAGTCTCATATTTTGTATAATATTTATATATTTCTTGTTTTCAAAAACTGTTTTTGTCTCTTCTTATTGTAACCCATATTTTTTATCGGACATGCTGATATTAGTCCAAATTTATCTGATGTGAAAACATATATTACATAAGAAAGTTCTTAAAAATATTATTTTAAAACAAATGGAGTATTATCTAAATAAATAGTAGGAAAAATCTTAGGAAAAAAAAATCATCATTCTAGTTAATAAATGTAGATGTAGGTTAATTTAAACTTAGATGGAAGACTTATGGGTGTACAATCATGACCGATGAATGGACAGGACCAACAAAATTGTCTATCATAAATTTTATGGTCTATTGTAAAGGGAGCACTGTCTTTCTTAAGTCTGTTGATGCATCAAATAAGATCAAAGATCATAAATACATCTATGATCTACTTAAAGAAGTGGTGCAAGAGGTTGGGAAGAATAATGTGGTGTAAATTGTTACAGATAATGGATCTGCTTTTGTGAAGGCGGGAAAGAAACTCATGAGCAAATACAACTTGTATTGGACTCCATGTGCTACACATTGCATTGACTTGATCTTTGAAGATATTGGAAAAAAAGATCAAGTCAAGACAGTAATTGCTAAGGCTAGACAACTGACAAACTATATTTACAATCATGGATGGTTGCTGGCTCAAATGAGAGAAGTTTGTCAAGGCGATATAGTATGTCCAGGAGCAACTTGTTTTGCAACGAACTATATCGCACTAGATAGTTTGTTAAAGAAAAAATCTAGCCTGAAGCAACTATTTACAAGTGATGAATGGGCTGAGAACCGTTTGAGCCGCTCAGAGGTGGGGAAATCTGTGGAAAGTCACATTCTTGACAACAGATTCTGGGATCAAGTAAAACATGTAGTGGAAATTTATGAACCATTATATCAAATTCTTCGAGTCGTGGATACCGAGGTTGTTCTTACCATGCTGATCCTATATGATTTGTTTCGTATCATGAAAGAAAAGGTTCAAAATTTAAGATCGCCCCAGTAGGTACTTAAAATAATCGCTGAAAGATGGGATAACACGCTTTCACATCCACTACATGTTGTAGGTAATATTAATACCTAACATATATTATACTCTTGAAGACAAATCAACGATATACTAACTTTTTATCTTTGATTTTGTAGCTTTTTACTTGAATCCAAGATTTTAATATAGCTCAGGAGTTGGTGATGATATGTATCTCATTCAAGCAGTGCACCAATTGTTCAACAAATTAGACCCCGATTCAGAAGGTATAGCCCAATTTGAAAATGAGGTTTATAAACGTTAAATATAATATAATTTATATAACTACTATGTAATTTCAAATATAAGAAAAATACTTGCATACATGTATGAATTTGCAGGTCACATATTTTCGTGATGCGAAAAAAGGATTTGGTGAACGTGTTGCTGTTGCATCACGAAATACTATGGTACTATGTAAGTCTTCTTACCGATTGTATTAATTATTTATATTTCATATAAATGTGGATACTTGTGTATTTGACATTTATTAATGCTTGGCAGCTGAGTGGTGGGTTATGTATGGTCATTCAACGTCTACACTTAGAAAATTGGCGATACGAATACTGGCACAAATAACGTCGTCTTCTGCCTGTGAGAGAAATTGGAGTACATTTGCACTAATACATACTAAGCAGCGAAATCGACTTGCATATCCAAGAATTGAGAAACTTGTCTTCTGCTACTACAACATGGAATTAAGGTTACGAGATATGCAAGGTGAAGATGACAAAGTTGGTGAGCTAGACCATCTTGATATAGTTGATGTATTCGCTGAATCTGGCGATGAGGAAGAAGATCCACTATTTCAATGGATTCGGCCTGCCCATATGGACGATACTGAAGGAAATCCTGATCCAAAAGTAGCATCAGTAGCTCGTGAATATGACATTGATGTTGATCGAATAATGGAAGAAGAAGTTGGATTCAATACTGGTGATTCAGGATCATATGTGGATACTTCGACAGATAGTGGAAGCAATGTTGGTGGAAGCATCGGTGGTGGTGGTAGTGGTGGAAATGAAGAAAATTATCATCTTGATGGTTAAGTGCATTTATCACCATTTACCGGTGAGCGTGATTTTACACATGCAACACAAGATTCTGACCATGGAAGTAGAGCAGGAGGTGTAGGGATTGATGCTATTGGAAAAAATTACGGAAAAAGACATGCTTGGGATTGTAGTCAAGATGAGAGCTCAAACAATGATATTGATTCACTTTCTATGAGTCTTGGCTCAATGAATATGAGCACTGATCCTTATGATGCATATCTACCATCATATCCTCACGGCAGACATAGTACTAGTTCACAGTTTGATTGGACTAGTCAAAATACATTCCAGTATCCACTACCTGAAATGTCACAAGGAGGTTCAAACATATATCAACCAAGTCGGACATATTGGGTCAATCCACATTATCAGATTCATGGAAATGCAGTTGGAAGAGATATAAACACATATGAATTGCATCTTCATGATTACACTCTAAATTGGTCAAATGTCATGAGTTGGTACCAATATTGTATGAATTTAGATGACATGTCATCTTATTCATTTGAACCTCATAGGAGTTCAAGTTACTACTAGTTCATATATTAACTTTGTACAAAATTCGTGATGTTATCATTAAATACAAAGTTTATATAATCTTTTATCTATATATTAGTTGTAAATATATCATTTTTTTTAAATTATAAGTTCAATATATGTATTAATGTCAGTTATAATAATCTATAAACTAGTAGATATAATTTTTCAATTTTTTAGAAAGTTTTAATATTTTTTTAAAAAATGTCCAATATTTCCACCGATACCGATATCGATACCAATATATCCGTAAAATCAGGGTACCGATATTTTCACCGATACCGACTTTTTCATCCTTGATTGCACTTGCATTTAAAGGCACACAAAACTTTACAAACTTAGCGACAAATTGCTTGATTTTGTCACGAAATTACAACTTCCCCCCAGACCCCGCTTTACTCTTTTAATAAAACCTAGATCAATCTTCCCCCCTCCCACCCCGCTTTAGTCTCTCTTTCTCTCATAGCCTAATCCAATATTCCACCTCCACCTTCTCATCGTCGCCTTCCGCCGTCCCCTCCTCACCTTCGCACCTGATGTCCGGCAATAAAGAAGAAATAAACACAGAGGTATGAGATTTTAAGTGCTGAAGTACTCAATTTTGCATTGTATTGTACGATTTTGCGAATGAGATTGTGGGTGTATATTTTTGGTGGTTTTTAGGGTTTTCTTGATTTGTAGTTTCCCTGTGATGGATGCCATTATTGTACGGCAGGTCCTGATTTTTGTATTGCAATTTACTCTAATATGTTATTTTGGGGTTTTCGAGTGTCACTCAATGGTGCTCCATGTTGTAGATGTTTATGTTGTAGAGTGGTCTCAGAAACTCTCTCTTTCCTTGCGCCTTTCTTGTTTGATTGTGTTGCTTTGAAAACCGATTCATGCATGTCTGAGCTTTTTTTTGTTTGTTTTTTCAATTCCTATTTAAAACTTACAACACTTCGATTCTTTTGTAGAGAAAGAATGTCCTACTGATATGATCTTCGGAGTTGCTATGATTATGGAAAATAATATGATCATATAATGTAAGAATGTTGGTGGTGGTACACATTCACTGTAGATAGATGAACAATGTTTTTATTGGACATCTATCTTGTGTTTATGTATTCATTTCATGAAAATGCAATCCTGTTTTTTTCTTTACATCTTAAAATGCTTTAATTGGTACGAAACTTATATTCATTCGAGGTAGTGAGCTTTGGCAATTATCAGCATTCAATATCAATATGAGAAAAGGAAGAAGTTCTAGATCCTTGTCATCATGGTTTACATGTTGTGTGCCTGATACATGTGATTCTTCAACTTAGTTAATTAAATCACACCGTTGTTTAGCTTTATTTATACCTCATTTTCCTGATCTCTGGTGGAGAAGGGGGATAGACCTAAAATTTGACTATAACATATTTTGTTTGTCATTAATTCTCCATTAATAGGGAAATGTTTGTTTTGTTTCTTCTTTATGCTTCAGGAGTACAGTTGTAATTTTTAGGGTATTGAAAATGGTAAAGGCGTTAAATCTCATTCTTTGTTCGCCACCTAAATAGGATTTCAATGTCCATGAAGAACAAGAAAAAATTGTCTACTGACTAAGCTTCAAATGTACAGCTGGAAAAATGTTATTTGTCAAATCCCGTATTTTGCTTGTAGTATTAATTTCTAGAGATGGAATTATCATGAATGAGCACAATGATGGTGAAGAAACAGTATCTCGTCCATGATCAGAATAGCCTAGCATCTTCTAAGCATTACATAAATGCATTTAGTGGTATGACTTCCTGTCCAATTAAACTAGACATACTTTTGGTGTTAAGGAAATTTGTGTGCGATCTACCTCTGTCATCCTCCTTATCCTATATACTATCTCAAGTCAATTGGACCACCACCTGTTCAGAATCATTGAATGGGGAATTTATTGAATCCCATTCTAATAAGCTTTTAACTGGAGAAGTTTTGGGTCGATGGTAAAACATGGTATTTATTATACAATGCTTTTTCACAGCACTCACTGAGACGTGTTTAGTCACTTAAATTAGAAGATGGAAAATGGTAATGTGCTTTAAGTACATTGGTTTTATCATTTTTATCATTGATGCCTTCTTAGATGTTTTCATCAGGTTTGTTAATTCTTGTTGAAGCTCTAAGATGATTCTATGATCGTACTTTTGCTATCTGGCTGCAAAAAGGTCCCCTGAAGGCCGAGCGCTTTGAGTGCTCTGTAGTGCTTGGCTAATCCTATCACAATCAGTTTGTTGCACAAGAGGTATTCATCTAACTCAGCTTGAATATTTTTTTTCCCTCATTATGAAGCACACCATGTGCTGTTTGTACCTTATGTTTAGACTTCTTTGTGAATAATTGAAAGCAGTTTAGAATATAAGTTTGATTATGCATAACATGTTAGTAATGTTTGTGGATAACATGGTTGCCAATGTGGTTGCCAGTGTGACAGTGAACTCAAACTCTAGTCCCGATGACTATTTTGAGTCTCCTAACCTCAAAATACTCATTGTTGGAGTCCAATGAGTTCATTCTAAAATTTGCCAATTATGTCTTGTACGAGTTAAGAGATGACCGACATTTTGGTAAGATTTAATATTCTACTAAACTTTCGTTATTTTTTTTATTTTATTTAATCAAAAAGTCTAATATGGTGTTTATAATTTTACAGTGTACGAAAACGATGTCTTTGTTTTGGTACCTGACTCGTTTGAACCTTTATCTTCAAATCCTCCTCCTCCGCCCTCTCCTCCGTCATTTCATTTGCCTCCACTTAACCCACGCTTTCCTCCTTCTCCTGCGCCCTCTTCTCCATCTTTTAATTCGTCTTTCCCACCTAACCCGCGCTTTGAAGTTGGTGAGGGTAGCAGGTCCCGCTATCCTCATAGAGCTCGTAGAGCCTATAGTCTCACTCTCACATACTTCTTTCATAGCTTTCAACTGAGCGGCAGACCCGACATTTAGGCATGCAAACCCGCGACCAAGGGTGGGCGCAGCAACTACATGGACCCCTTCCTTTCTGTTGTTGCAGACTGAGGGTGAGAGTAGGCGGCGTAGGGGTAGAGCCCGTGGTAGGAGCCTGGGCAGGACCACCGTTGTGTTTGAGAGGGAGGTGCATGGGGATGGCAGCAGCAGTAGGGGTGGGGGTGAGGGGGATGGTAGCGGGGGCAGAGGTGGGAGTGGGGATGGGGGTGATGGTGTGATCAGCGGGGGTGGGGGTGGGAGTGGGGGTGGGGGGGATGACAGAGGTGGGAGTGGGGGCGGGAGTCCCCCCACTAGGACCCCTGGTTTTGAGGACAACATACACTTGTTTAAGCTTTCTTGTGCAGTGTTGTATAATTTGTGCTCTTTTGATGAGGTTGTGCACTTGTCCCTGCTGCATACAACAAGTGTCACATTTTTTAGAGGACAATCCTGGAATTTTCATATATCATATCCTTTCCTAAAGGATTTTATGCGTATATTTTCTAAAGGAATCAATGATATATTCCAGCAGATCAAACCACAAACCGCACTTCTCCACTTTGGAGATGATATGTGCACCTTTGTTGGTAAGTCTATCTTTAGCTTTACCTAGTTTGTTAAAATACTGATCTTCTACAATCTTGTTACACAGGAAATGAACCTGTTTAAACCTCTACTACAACTACCACTAATGTGAATACACATGTTTGAGGAAAGGGTGATAATAAGCAATCATGTTTTGAGGAAATTGCGCATTGCATTCAAGGGAGTTGATGTAATTGCAGATATTGATATGGCTGGTGGGGCATAATTTTCATATTACTCTCCGTTTCTCATCTCCACAGGTCCTGATACTTGTTTGTTAGTTACATAATGGCATCAATGTTTCTTTTTGATAGCATAATCTCTTGAAAGAATATGAAACCTCATCGATATCAGGAACCAATGTGGAACCAATGTGGCTGATCAGATCTGTTTCTGTAAGCATCCTCTCACTTTTCTTAAGTTTAGATGATTGAATCCTGTGACTTTCATCAGTGTCATATCAATGAAATTAAATTTTGCTTCGATTTAAAGATGCTGGAATGCAACATTCTATTATTCTTATAATACTACCTAGTAGGCTAGTTGTGTTATGGTGGTCCTTTAGGCATAGCTAACAAAAATTGGCCACCAATTCCATAGATGAAGACACCATATAGGTCTGCTCTCTCTCGCTCTCTCTTGGCCAACATTTTTTAGATCTTGGAAATTTTGCAATGTATGTCATATAATAAAAGGTTCTGCATAAAATGTGTGTAAAATAATATGTTATGGGGATGAAAATGAACTATACCAGCTCAACGCAAGTGGGGTCATCCAGCAGCCTTTGTTGGGCTCTGGACTACAAGGTCGTATAATTTACATATTTGTGGAAAAGATAAGCCAAGTCACATATATATACTAATATATTGAGAGAGAGATGTGACATGTAAGAGTTTCAGAAGTTGTCCCTATGTAAGTTGAGTTTCTTTCTTTAATTAGAAGAGGCTGAAAGTTTTATATGGTCCTTCAAATCTTGAGAAATCAATCTTGAATCTAACATTGATAGAATGAGAATCCTACAATACATTATTCTATCCATAGTAAGTGGAACCAATTGAATGTTATGATTTCTTGATCGCTATTACAACTTAGCAATGATTTCTAAAAATTTTATAGCAAACTTAGTATCACATTTGTGGTTAGTTTTATGATAAACTGCTTTGTGTAATTTTGTAGCAAAATTAGTGACAAACTGCTTTGTTTTGTCGTTAAATTATTCTTTAGCCGCGACTTTTTAAAATTTTCATTGCAAAATTAGCAACAGATTTCTTGATTTCATCGTAAAATTGCAACTTAGCAATGAATTATAGAAATTTCATAGCAAACTTAGCATCACATGTGGCTTGTTTTACTCTTTAGCCACAAATTTTTAAAATTTTCATCACAAAATTAGCGACAAATTGATTAATTTTGTAGCTATTGATAGAATAGATAATTTAAGTATGTAATATTTTCTGATTCAGTTTCCTGTATTATAGCCTAAAGATTAGCTTGTGATTAGCCTAGAGATTATGTAGTAATTTGTGTTGTAATTGTGTATATATTCTTTGTCTTGTGGAATGAGAAGGGCACGGAATAAACTTCCTTCATGGTATCATAAGGCCAGGCTTCCGCACACCCTAGCCGACGCCCACCTCCTCCATTTTTTTTTCTCTTCTCTTCTTCTTTGTCTTGATTCCATGGCTGAAAAATCGGGTTTCCATCCAGCTTTTGTCGTGAGCAATATCAAGAATTTCATCCCCATAATTCTTGAGATGGAGAAAGGCCAATACTCCTCGTGGGCAGAGTTGTTTAAGATACACTATCGGGCATATCAAGTGAGTGAGCACATTATTCCTCCGTCGACCCGTCGGCAATGTCGACGGATAAGGAAAAGGGCAAAGAGACAGTTCGTGATGAAAAACTATGGTCTCGTTTAGATGTCATTGTCCTTCAATAGATTTATGGTATAATATCCACTGATCTTTTGCACACTATCTTGGCACCGAATCTGACCGCAGCACAGGCTTGGGAACGGTTGGAGAACATTTTTCAGGACAACAAAAACGCGAGAGCGGTGTACTTGGAAAACCAATTTACTCAAATACATATGGATGACTTTCCAAATATCTCAGCATATTGTCAAGAACTCAAGGTCATTGCGGATCAGCTTTCAAATGTTAGGGCACCGGTGAATAATCAACGTTTGGTTCTACAACTCATTTCGGGGTTAAATGAGAATTATGATAGTGTGGCAACGTTCATGCAGCAAACGAACCCGCTTCATTAGTTCTATAAAGCGCGTTCGCGTTTAGTCTTAGAAGAGACACGCAAAGCAAAACAGGCAACGATGGGTTCTAATGCCTCTGGTGCGGCTCTCGTTACTTCTAACGAGGAGAATCAGGGTTCACCTAGAAGAAATGGGAATAACAATGGTCCAAATCGTAACAATAATGGCAATCATGGAAAGAATAATAATGCTCAAGGGAATCGGAACAATAATCGTGGACATGGGAAGAATAATGGAAGAGGAAAGGGTCAAGGTCAAGGACGGGGTAACCCAACCACTAACAATGGCGGACAGAAGCAGCAGGGTGCTCCTCCTCGTCAATGGCAGCAGCCTCCATGGTGGGGGTACAATGCCGGTTGGGCTCCACCATATTAGGCAGCACCTTCATGCCCGTACCCTACGACTCTTTGGGCCCGACCTCCGTCCGCAGAGTGTGTTAGGTCCGCGTCCTCAACAAGTGTACAACACTCAGACACCCAATCCTTCTTCATATGCCCCGATGGATATCGAAGCTGCGATGCATACGATGTCTCTTAAGGTTCCTGATGACAATTGGTATATGGACACCGGTGCGACTTCACATATGACGGCATCACAAGATACTCTTACGTCTTATTTTAATTTGAGCAATGAAAATAAAAATATCATTGTTGGGAGTGGCTATGTTATTCCAATTCATGGTTATGGACATAAAAACCTATCACCCCCTCATCCACCACTAAAACTATCCAACGTCCTCCATGCCCCAAAATTGATTAAAAACTTGGTATCTGTTCGTCATTTCACAACTGATAATCATGTTACTGTTGAATTTGATCCTTTTGGGTTTTTTGTGAAGGATATTCAGACGGGGATTCCTATAATGAGATGTGATAGCACGGGAGACCTATATCCCATAGCCACCACCAACCATCAAGTCACCCATCCATCTACCTTTGCTGCTCTTACTCCTAGTTTATGGCATAGCCGTCTGGGCCATCCAGGAGTCTCTATTCTTCGCTCTCTTTGCACAAATAAATTGATTGATTGTAAGCAATCTTCATACACGAGTGTTTGTGATTCATGCATTTTTGGGAAACATGTTAGGTTGCCTTTTTATCCTTCTACCTCTGACACTTATATGCCATTTGACATTATTCATAGAGATTTGTGGACCTCTCCCGTTTTAAGTTCTGCTCGGCATAAATATTATATTTTATTTTTTGATGATTTTTCAAATTTTCTATAGACATTTCCAATTGGAAAAAAATTGCAAGATTATTCTATTTTTCAGTCCTTCAGTCAATTCGTTAAAACTCAATTCGAGAAGCAAATTAAATGTTTGCAATGTGATAACGGGCGAGAATTTGACAATAAGCAATTCCAATCTTTTTGTCAAAATAATGGGATGAATTTTCGATTCTCATGTCCTCATACATCTTCCCAAAATGGAAAAGCTGAGCGTAAAATCCACACTATAAATAATTTGATTCGAACACTTCTTGCCCACTCCTCTATGCCACCTTCATTTTGGCATCATGCATTGCAAATGTCCACACACCTATTAAACATTCTCCCAAATAAAGCTCTCAAACACTGTTCTCCCACTAAAATTCTGTATTTTAGGGACCCCTCTTATACACATTTACGGGTTTTTGGGTGTTTATGTTTTCCTCTACATCCGTCTACCACCATCAATAAACTCCAACCCGGTTCTCATCCTTATGTTTTTTTAGGGTATCCACTAAATCATAGAGGGTACAAGTGTTATGATCTTGCGAGTCATAAAATCATCATATCTCGACATGTGATTTTTGACAAAACGCAATTCCCTTTCTCTCAAATTCATACGCCAGCCCCCATGGTATATGAGTTCCTTGATGATACAATTCATCCTCTCATAAGTACGCTTCAATCCCCTCATATTCCACCTGAATCTCCACTGGACCAGGCTCAACGGCCCAACACTCCACCTGAGTCCCCACTGGACCAGACGCCCCTCTCATTTCCATGTCCTAACGTGAGTGGGCTGAGCACACCACCCAACCCAAACTCTTCTGTCCACAGCCCACCAAAACAACAGCCATGCCACCCAACTCACAAACTGACCCACACACACATCAACCAAATCCTGTACATACCCGCACTATGACAACCCGCAGTATGCATGGGATTGTGAAACCAAAATGTCTATTTAACTTGACCTCCTTCGTGACACCATCCCCACTGCCAAATAACCCAAAAATTGTGTTGTCTGACCCGAATTGGAAAACAGCTATGTTGGAAGAATATAATGCTCTTATTAAAAATAAGACGTGGAAGTTAGTGCCTCGTCCGTCTAATGTGAACGTTATTCGATGTATGTGGATTTTTTGTCATAAAAAGAAATCTGATGGGTCTTTTGAGTGGTATAAAGCCAGTCTTGTTGGTTAAGGCAAGTCTCAATAGGTTGGGCGCGACTGTGAAGAGACTTTTAGTCCCGTTGTCAAACCTGCAACGATACAAACAGTGCTTAGTTTGGCTTTGTCAAAATCTTGATCCATACATCAATTGGATGTTAAAAATGCTTTTTTACATGGGAATTTGATGGAGACTGTTTATATGCATCAGCCTATGGGGTTTCGTGACTCTCATCATCCAAATTATGTATGTTTGCTTAAAAAGTCCCTTTACGGTCTTAAGCAGGCGCCACGGGCTTGGTATAAAAGGTTTGCGGATTTTGTTTCCACCATGGGTTTTATGCATAGCAAGTCTGATAATTCATTGTTTATCTATTGCCAAGGACAAGACATGGCTTATATTCTTTTGTATGTTGACGACATAATCCTTACCACCTCCTCGGATTCGCTACGTCAATCTATCATGTCCAGTCTTACATCATAATTTGTTATGAAGGATTTGGGTTCCCTAAATTATTTTTTGGGCATTGCTGTGACTCATCATAAATGAGGGTTGTTTCTTAACCAAAAGAAATATGCTGAAAATATTATTGAACGGGCAAGTATGTCTTCATGCAAGTCGGCTCCTACCCCTGTGGATACGAAGTCAAAGTGAAGTTCTTCTAGAGGTACACCTTACGCCAATCCAACATATTATCGCAGCTTAGCTGGAGCTTTGCAGTACCTCACTTTTACGCGCCCAGAAATCTCTTACGCAGTCCAACATGTATGTTTACATATGCATGACCCTACGGATGAACATATGGCTGCCCTGGAGAGAATTTTACGCTATATTCAAGGCTCTTTAGACTATGGCTTACATTTATACAAATCAACAGTTTCGTCTCTCACTAGTTATACAGATGCTGATTGGGGAGGGTGTCCAGACACACGTCGTTCGACATCCGGTTACTATGTTTTTCTTGGAGATAATTTGATTTCTTGGTCGTCCAAACGACAACCAACTTTATCAAGATCTAGTGTTGAAGCTGAATATCGAGGTGTTGCTAATGTTGTTTCTGAATCTTGCTGGCTTCGAAATTTGCTATTAGAGTTACATGTTCCAATCCAGAAGGCCACATTAGTATATTGTGACAACGTTAGTGCGATTTATCTATTGGAAAATCCAGTGCAACACCAACGTACGAAACATATTGAGATGGATATATTGTTTGTTCGAGAAAAAGTTGAAAAAGGACAAGTTCGTGTACTTCATGTTCCATCTCGTTACCAAATAGCTGATATATTCACGAAAGGACTTCCGCGTGTACTTTTTGATGATTTTCGTAACAGTCTCAGCGTACGACCGCCTCTCGCTTTGACTGCGGGGGTATGATAGAATAGATAATTTAAGTATGTGATATTTTCTGATTCAGTTTCCTGTATTATAGCCTAAAGATTAGCTTGTGATTAGCTAGTAATTTTTGTTGTAATTGTGTATATATTCTTTGTCTTGTGGAATGAGAAGGGCACGGAATAAACTTCCTTCAGCTATATTACAATTTACAACTAATTTATTTTTCCCACAATTTTTTGGAATATTCTTATACCTAAAACATTAACAAACAAGCTCCAAAATAAGATTTGAAATCTCAATGAAAAATCTCTAATTTGCAACAAAAACTCAAAATTCAAATATTTTTTCGTAGATATTAGTAATATTACATTCAACACCCTCTTAAGTTCTAAAAAATAACTCCTAATAAAAAATGAATCTTCCTTGATTAATCATCAACCTTAAAAAAAAAAAAATACAACATTTGAAAAGTTGAGGAATAAAATAATTGAATCAATATCAACACCACACAATAATACAAACTCAAAAGATCCCCTAATAATGTCAATAAACCACAGCATTCAAGAAAAATCCAAATCAATAATAAGTTGCAATCAAAATTGAGGAATATAGATGCATGTTTCAATGAAGATATGTCAATGAAGATATGGCTCTGTCCCAAGAGAGAAACCTTACCTCTTTCAATTGAGCTTTTGCCACAAAAGAATAGTTCCAATTAAACTTCTGAAAAATATTAATTTACACTGAGAAGACAATTCAAGGATGCAAATGAAAAGTAATGTGATTCACTTGTTTGAGTCCATTAATTAAATTGATTTTTTCTTTATCTATTCAATGAAATTAATGAAGGAAATTTGAAATAAGGAAATATAAACAAGTTTAAGGAAATTTGAAATATTGAAATATAGTAACGTGCTTACTTGTTATTACTACATTCGGTGTATTTCATTTGATGTACATCTCCAAGACCAAATTCAAATTTCACCGCTTATCTTAACAATATTGAGATAATACACGACTCTCAAGGAAAAATCAACACCTCAAAATTACTTCAATCAATGCAACAACTTCCATCTAGTGAAGTCTTGTCTATGTATGTCAAAAACCTATGGTCATTTCTTATTAACCAATTCAAACACTCTTATGTAGTTGCTTTCCTTGTATTTAGACCTCGCATGATTGAGTTAATGACTAATTTCTCAACATGATGATGCTTGAATGATGGAACCACATCAAGTGTCCATTACTACAAAGTGAAAAAGAATGTGGGAAAATGCAAAATCTTGTTGGAGTTGTCAAATAAATGGAACCCAACTTTTTCCATCATTATATCATCAAAATGGCATTATTAGAATCAAGAATCTAAACTACTTTGGTCCAAATGAGACTCTACTAAATGACCCACACACCAGCTGCAAAATTAAGACATAATATCATCAGCACATTTGTCCCGAAGTGATGGTGTTTGTTTCAAGACTCAAGTGCTAGTGAACCATAACTAGTGGATGAGAGAGAAAGTTCTTGCACATTCACAACCAAGCATATTTCCTCTCATCTGATTGAATTTTATCTCTGGGATCAGATAATCTTGTTTGTGGGTCTTTTGCTTTGCTAGATCTTCCTCATCCCTTTCCACATCTGGATAATATCATTAATAACACACAAAACATACCACTAAACCACATATACACACTCTATCAGCCTCGTATATCAATAATGTAGAATCCGTATAATATCTTGAAAAAACATATACAAACCACTAAACCACATTTATATACTCTATCAGCCTCGTATATCAATAATATAGGACCTGTATAATATCATGAAGAAAAACACACATACACCACTAAACCGCATACATACTCTATCAACTTTGTATATCGATAATTTAGGACCCGTATAATATCATGAAGAAAAACACACATACACCACTAAATCGCATACATACTCTATCAACTTTGTATATCGATAATTTAGGACCCGTATAATATCATAAAGAAACACACATACGCATGGAATGATGAATAGACTTGTGGGACAGTACTATGGACTTGTGCCAGATGGCCAAGTGACTTTGAAGACCCCACCAACTCACATGCCCAGCCCATATACTACTCTACTTGATCCCATCCCTTTGCCTTTTTCTCCCCCTATTTAAAAACAACTTGAGCATCTGATTCAACTAGACAAACAAAAAAACGGTGGTAGTAATCTAGAGAGAGAGAATTAAGTGGAATTCTCATAGATATTTGCTCATTTTCTAGCTCACTTACATACACAATAGTATGGACGCTGCTTTAGAATTAGAAGATGATGTTTTCTTTAAAGATTTGAGTAAACAAATCTCTCTCCTCATCATGGATGATGATGAAGACTCTCTCTCTCATTGTCCATCTGTAAATCTACAGGTACTTAGCCATTTAATCCTGTCTTTCTCCATGATCAAGATTCAAGATTTCCAAAAATTACATTAGTTCTTGATTATCATAAATTTTTTTTTCCAAAATTTGAACGTCTTTAAGCATGCAATCCATCCAACAACACAAGCATCATCTCTCAACTATGATCATCACCAGCAAACTGGCAAAAGAGGTCAAAGCAAAGGCACTGGAGTCTTCATCCCTCGTTCGATGAATCCACGACGAAAAAATGTGAAGCAAGGAAGATTCATGGCCTCTGGCAACAAGTTTCAGAGGTGTAATTGTGATCAGAGCTCAAGAGGGCTTCCTCATATGGCTTATAATAGTAGCAACATGATCAATCCAACACTTGATCATAGTTATTCTTTTAGAACTTTATTACGATCAATTTGAACGTCATATTTTTCAAAGCTGACTTCATGTCTGATAATAGGCAGGCAAACAGGTTAATAATTGAGGAGCACGTGAGTCACGTGAGGTAGCATCCAGGAAATGAGACACGTGATGGCGGCTCAGTGGACGAGTCAATACCCACCAGTTACAAAATTTCGTTTACTCTCCGAGTTTTCGCGGACGAGATATTGATGTTTACGTTTCTCTTCTCTTCCGAATTTGTAGGGCCACTTTTGGTAATGTCTCAGAAATTAGCCTCGAAATACGTTTCTCGAAATTGATCCTTTAATATTCTTTCTATAAATAATTATTTTAATTGCAATAATTATGTTACCTGATCAATTATTATTTTCTTTCCATAATCAATTTGGGAAAAATTCAATTTTAGTCTTGTTCTAGAAGCTTTATCCATTTTTAGTCCTGTTAAAATATTATTTTCAATTTTAGTCCTGTAATTGAAAAAAATGACCAATTTAAGTCTTTTTTTTGTCGGATTTTCGATTTTCCGATCAAATTCCGACGAGTGTACTACACTCGCCCCCAATCCGAATTTTCCAGCCAACTTATGCTGACATGGCTGTTATTTCACATGTGGATTTTCTTTGTAGTATTTTTTAATTTCATTACTTTGTCACATCATATTTGTGAATTAAATTAAAAAGAAAACTAAATTTCAACTTAAACAAAAAAGAAATGCAAAAAACGTGCCAAACACCAACATCCAAAAACACCAAATTTCCCAAATTCAAGAACCCTAATTTCCCAAAAAATCAATTCATCGCCAGTACTGCTTGCAAAATCATATGTTTGAGCAATGATACTTAGGAGGATTTCATTAATGAAGAATATCACTGGCAGCCATTGTGCGACAAGTGCCTGGTATTCCAACGATTGAGAAGACACCAAATTCGACTGGTCTTATCGGCCTAATGAGACGGAATTTGACTTCTGACAAATCTTCTTCCAGTAATCCAACATTCATCGAACCTGCATGAAGATTTGGTGCAGGAGTTGCATCGTGAATATCTTGTTCATGAGATGGGGTGTCTAATTCTTCAATATACCCCCCCCCCCCCCCATCTTTTTCACTGTTTGGGAAAAGGAATCAATCCGTTGCCTAATAACTTCCTCATGGTTTTCAGATTGTGAAAGCAGCTGGACTTCAAGTAGATCTTCTAATTTGTTTACTTCATCTCTGATCTTCCTCATTTGTTTAATCTTGAGTTTTCGGGTTTTTGGGAAATTAGGATTCTTGAATTTGGGAAATTTGGTGTTTTTGGATGTTGGTGTTTGGCACGTTTTTTGCACTTCTTTTTTGTTTAAGTTGAGATTTAGTTTTCTTTTTAATTTAATTCACAATTATGATGTGGCAAAGTAATGAAATTAAAAAATACTACAAAGAAAATCCACATGTGAAATAACAGCCATGTCAGCATAAGTTGGCTGGAAAATTCGGATTGGGGGCGAGTGTAGCACACTCGCCGGAATTTAATCCGAAAATCGAAAATCCGATGAAAAAAGGACTTAAATTGGTCATTTTTTTCAATTACAGGACTAAAATTGAAAATAATATTTTAACAGGACTAAAAACGGATAAAGCCTCTGGGGTAGGACTAAAAATGAATTTTTCCCTAATCAATTTATACGGAGTGGTACTGCAGTTTCAACAAGGACAACCCTAAAAACATTCAAAGATATATCTTTATTTTTCCATGTTTGAATTAATTTCCCTAAATAAAATGCAACATAACATCGGTGAAAAAAAATGTTTAATATGAATATATGTGTTTTATTGCTTCAAAAAAATACATATCTTCTAGAGTTAGGTCATGTAGGATAATGAAACTTTTTTTGTAGTCGAACAAAATTTAATTAATCTAGTAATTTTTTTTGATGTGAAAATTAAATGTATTTTCACTTAAATTGAGTGAATCACAACAATTGTAAAATATAAATTACATCATATTTACAGATTTAATGACAATATATAAGCTAATTATAAGTTATAACGTGTCGTTGACATATTCTTAGATACATGTATATATAAATGATATTTGAATATTTAAAATATAAGATGAAAGTGTGAACAATGGAATGGGCAGTCACAAGTAAAATAATAGTGAATAATAAAAGAAGCAATACTTTTAAATGTGAATTGACATAGAGGTCCCTCACCACGAACTACTGCAGCGTGATGCTTCAAGTCGTCTTAACATTTATTTGAACGCACATATATAAAGGGATGAAATTTTTATAAATTAATAACGAATATATTAAAACATATTTACTATGGATTGGGAAACATTATTTATAAAATCTATACACTAGACATGACTGAAGGACATTAAAATGTCCACTCACTCAAATAAGAGAGATTCCAATTTTAATTGAAAAATCTAAAACTGGTATCTCTATCTCTATAGTATCTATTCAACTGACTATTGTTTAATTTATAATAAGTTGATGGTGATTTAAATATTGTATTTACTCAATTCAAAGCTCTCCTCACTATTTCCTTGTATTAATTGCACGCACTCATATTTAAAGAAATAATCGGTTCCATATTGTAAGGATTAATGGTTACAAAATATAACTTTCATTTTATGGGATCCAATTTTTCATATATATTACCCATGAGATTGAGAGATGCATTATCAATTGACATTTAGACAAAATGTTATGTATTTATTATTATAAAATATCAAATAAAACATTGATTAAAACAGAAAATGAAAATTCCTCCATTACACTCAATTTACTGCGAGAAGTACTAATCACATCAAAATCTTGGTAATTAAATTTAGATTCTGACAAGAATTTTCTGATACTGAGAATCCGATGGAACTCTTACTTTTCTCGAATAAGACAAGCATAAACTCAGTCCATTCAAACCTATTAATCCATGACTAGGCTAGAGAGTTCTTGAATTCTAATGAATTTCATATTATCTTACTGAAAAGTTAATTATTACTCATAATATAGTCTAATAACAACAAACAATAACAATATCATAGTGGATACAGATAAAAAGAAAAAGAAGTACTAAATTAGTTATGCAATTGAATACAATCAAATTCACCATCACAACTAAGATCTTGCAACTATTTAAAAACAAAAAGAACTTGCATGTTAATATTAATAATCCAGGAGACCTTTGGTTGAGTAATTTGAGAGTTTCTGTTTTTAATTCAATATTTATTTGCAAGGTTTTTATAGTTACATGGCTTGACTACAATTATAAAATCCACCAAATTAAATTATTCTTAGCATTCATTTCTTAATTTTACATTGCTTTCATAGCTAGCAACTATGATAATATGATGATTTAAAATATTAAATATGACTCTTGTTCCCAAGAGGGGGGAGTAATGCGTAAAACCTGCCCCTTTGTATGATTAAATTTGAGTTTTTGAAATAAAAGAAAATAAAAAATAAAATCAAAACGAAGTTGGAAATCATGTGGGTGAAAGCAAAAGTGCAAAAGGATATATAATGAATGCTGAAGAAACAAATGAGAAAATTAATTAATTAGACATAAATTAATAAAATAATGGAGGTTTAGGGATAAGTGTAGACTGTAGAAGCATAAATTCAGAGAAGACTTTATAAAAGCTCAAGTCAAGTTTGAAATACATAATTATGTCTGCTGCTCCCCTCACCAGTTCTGCTCATCATAAATATTAAACAATAATATTCTATAATAGAGAAAATAATTTGTAACATAAAAAAAAAAAAAAAAAAAATATATATATATATATATATAATACAAACATTCTGATAGGGAAAATGCCAAAACATATAATTGTTTAATTGTTATGAAGATATTGAGAGAAGAAAGTCTATTGAGGAGAAAATCTCTTTATTTTAAATCTTTTAAATGAAGTTCATCTCACGAATCAAGATTCATTGTTATATAAATGATATATCACATCTCTCTCACTCAAAATTTGATGAGATTACCAAATGAATTCATTTCTTTATGAAAACTACAAACAAACCCCTTATAAAAAAATTATTCAAAAATCCCTTTGTATGTTTGGGGTTTAAATGGATTTGAGAAAATCTGATTTTAAATCCTGAATTTTCAAAATAAATAGGAATAGTTAAAATTTGCATTTGTTAAAAGATTTTATAAAGTATGATTATTATTGCAATGTCAAATTAATGTTGGAAAAAAATGTATTTATGTAATATTATATTTTTTGTTGATGTAATAGTAATAATTGAATGGTTTTAATGATAAAAATTTAAGTGTGTATTAATAAATTAGAGTGTTGAGTTAATATCATAATCATTGTTTGTTAGAGAGACTTCAGATAAGGATTTGAGATTTTTAAATTTCCCAAATCCGGATTGATGATGAATCTCCAAACAATCATATTATAATACACAATTGTTTATATACACCAGGTGCACGGATCCTAAATTTGTGCAACCGGGTCAACCCATTCAAAAATGTCTTTCACGCCCCCCCACGCGCCCAAACCCTAACCCAAACCCTAACTCAAATTCTAGTTCTGCTGTATATTGACATAACCTTTTAGTTTAGCGAACTTAACCTTTTAGTTATATGCACATAACCTTTTGCAGTGCTGAGTAGTGAAAAAAGTATAAGTTATTCACTGAAAATGTTATGAAATTTGTACATAAAGGTTATAGTATTACAGTATAAAGGTTATATCATTACAACATAAAAGTTTCGGCTATATTGAATTTTTATAGTGAAAAAACTATAAGTTATTTATTGAAAATGTTATGAAATCTGTACATAAAGGTTATACTATTACAACATAAATGTTATATTATTACAACATAAAAGTTTGGGTTATATTGCATGAATTTTTATAGTGAAAAAAGTATAAGTCATTCAGTGAAAAGGTTATGAAATCTGTACACAAAGGTTACACTATTACAACATAAATGTTATATTATTACAACATAAAGGTTATGACATAAATTATAAAAAAAAAAAAAAAAGAGCGCGGATCCGAGTTAAACCGGACCCGACCCGACCCGTATGCCCAGTTACATGGATCATAACTCATGCACCTGATGCACACAAACACTACTCATTATAATAATATAATGTAAGAAAAAAGATAAGTATCTCTATAAGATGTTTTAATAGTACTTCGTGAGTTAAAACGCTTGAGGGTCATTATTGTCTAAAATGAAGGAAAAACATCAAGGTAAATTAGTCTAGATACAATCATTTCACTATCCCATCATCATCCAATCTTAAATAGATTATATATTGAAGACTTGACCAGTCAAGAAATTCGTTGTAATTTAAATAAACAAAAGAGGTTAAGTAATTTAAACATATGTCAAAGAAAAGTAAATGTGATTTACCCCAGTTTAAAATCAGAGGCACTCAAACATTAAACATACCATAAGCAAATTTTCACCATCCATTTCTCATACTTAGGTATATATTAAGAATATGAAGATTCAGACACATACAAACGTTTTTGTCAAGCAATCCCTATATGTTTGGACCACAGGTCCATTATTCTGGCAAACTCATTATATTACACGAAAACCATGTCAACAAGCTCATATAAGTCTAACCGAATATTGAAATCTCGTGATAGTTTTCTCAACAAAGAAAAAGGTTTTAAGCTGCAGCATCAACCGCATTACCAGCACCAGCCTTCTGCACAAAGTTTTCAACGTATTGTTTCCTGCACATAAACACCAGTGTGTGTTACTTTATGCAAATTCTTCAACATTTTTTGTTTTCAATTTGGATGTTTCCACAATGGGGATTTGAGATATAATGATATTGAGAACAAATAGCAGACCTTGCAGGAAGATGGTCGTGAGGACGATTGTATGGAGTCCATACACCGACAAATAGGCTCATTGCCTGCATGTGTAGGTTTGTGATCAAGATATGCATGAGTCTTGACAAAACATATTGGTAGACATGATTTTTGGAATAACCTTGGCAGAATGAGGTCGCACGAGGCTTGCCTATCGGCTATATGACACTGGGTTATTAGTGACCCAAAAGAAAAGAGATAGCTTATCTAACTATATGATGACAATGGCAACAGCTCTAAAAATGTATAAATACCATCCAGTTTTTCAAAGGACACAAATTCTTTTGGATTCCGGTGATGAGGAAGCCTCTGATCTTTATCGCTGTCATCCATGTACCATGCCTGAATAACCTCTTCCCTGGGATCCTACATGAAACAACATTTTAAGGTAGGTGAGTTGCTTTGTACTTCTGCTTTGACATATTAGGTACATATGCCAAGGGGCAAAGTAGCACAGAAAAGAAACCCAAACAACCCGTTCCATTGCTTTTGTACTAACAGAAACCACCAGTTATTCAGCAAATCTAAGGCCAGAAAAAGAATGGGATACACAACCTGAATAAGAGGGTGTTTCGCTAAGCTTCATCCAAATTTTTTTTTTTTTTTTTTTGAATTATAAGCCACATGATTTTATTTTTTAATAACCCTTTCAATTATCTAGATAAACCAAGACCCCAGAGTTCATGAAAAGTTAGCAGTGATTAATTTCATAAAATAAATTATTAAAAAGCAAAGGAGCTTTGTAAGATCTTAAAATAAGTACAAAACTCCTTGCTTCATTACAAAAGGAGCTCGTAAAACCCTAAATCCTAAAATCTTTCAATAAATTGTAAATTCTTCTATAAAATTTCATCAAGTTTCTATGATCTGATTGTGGAGGCGAATACCTCAACAACGAGTTTTTGGACTACTTGTCAGGACAAGGAATTGTATCCCAGTTAACTGCACCCGAAACCCCTCAACAACATGGGGTCGCAGAGTGAAGAAACAGAACTCTTTTGGAAATGATCAGATCTATGAAGAGTTATTCAAATTTATCCAAGTCGTTCTGGGGACACGTTGTGCCCTAGCTGCTCATTGTACATCACCATCATATATAACATGGAAGATTTTCAGGATAAATCTTAGCAAAAAAATTTGAGCCGGCCAATCCGCAGCCACTCGCCGTCGCTTGAAGAAATTCTAAGGTCTCTTAAAATTTTTGTTATTATTTTCATAATATCTTTAAGAGATGTGTTTATGGTGAGAATTTTGATTTTAGTATGTGTGAGGTTAGTGTTTTGGGTGAATAGGTGATGAGGTTCGAATTGAAATGAATTTTGTAATTTTGAAAAAGAGAGAAAGATACTTGGGAAACACAAGATTATTTTACATCTAAAATCACTGAATTTGAGTCACTTTTCCAATGGATATTCCACTTCACTCTAATTTCATTTGGATTAATCTTGTGTTGTGCATAACTGACATCATTTAAGTTGTAATAACTTTTATTTCACTATAAGAAAACAACAAAATTTCAATGGACAAATTCTAACGACACATAAAAATTGCTGAATTTTTTACAATTTCAACAGATTTTCCAACCTTGTTTGTAATTGTTTGAAATTTCCAACGAAAATTCCAATAACTAGTAAATATTGTTGGAATGTACCATTGGAAAAGTCATTGGGATTATTATTTCCAACGGATATTCCAATAACGGTGTACCATTGGAATTTTTCCAACGAATATTTCCAACGACATATATTGTTGAAAATGTTAATGAAAAAAAATCCAAATAAACATAAATCATTTTTTTGTTATCTAATTTGATTTTTCAGTCTTTATCCTTTATCTTTTTAATTTATAATTGTTTATATTTAAAGAATATTACTAAATTTTTTTTTTGTCATCTAGCATGTTGATATTATCTAACCTGTTATATCAAGTAATTTTTTTTACTTAAAATTTAATTTTACCATAATTTTTTTTTTAAATTGAGAGAACATTAAAAAAAATCTTAATCACAAATATTTAGTAGTCACCTAACGTATCTAAATTAATATCTAAGTTTATTTTTTTTAACCCCGATATATAAAATAGATTTTTTGTTATAAAATGTGAATATTAATAATGTAGGCGTCTCAAACTTATGCATATTAATAAGGAAATCTACTTTTTAGTTATCAATATTAATTTGGGTATGTTGGGAGAATAAAAAAATTCATTAAAAATTCTTTTTAATGTTCTCTCATAAAAGAAAAATTATATTGGTGTTAAAATTAAATTTGAATTAAAAAAGAAGTACTTGCTATAACATGTTAGAAGACTAAAAATATGGTAATTTTTAAATATATAGGATTATAAATCAAAAGATGAAAAATAAATGATAAAAATCCAGTGAAATAAACTTAGAAGATCAAAATATTTTTTTTCCCACTTGCTCCATATCTTGACCACCGAGTTCTCTCATCCACTACAACTACCACCGGCTCCATATAAGCTTGACCACCGAGTTTTCTCATGTGATGACTACACAGTTATGGTCCATAAGAACATCCTGAGTTGGTTGGATTGAATTCTTGCTACTTGGCTTCCATTCATGTCACTTGATTTCTCTCTCTTTTTAGTGTGCTGTAATCTGGAGATGTTTGGTTTTAAAAAGCTCTTCTACCTTTGACTTTGGTCTTTGTATGAAAATGTTACAGCATAAGATACAAATTTTTTGTGCAAAATTATAACCTTTAATCTCACTGATTTTTTAAGTATAAGATACAATTTTTTTGTGCAAAAGACTTTACGGACAGACAAGTGTGAAAATTATAATAAAGCTTTGTTACCCTGTGTCCAGTGGTACTCATCCACCAGGCTTTTGTAAATCTACTGTGTAAAATTTTATTGTGTTGAAATGCTGCTACTTCTAATTTTTTGTACATGGAATGAAAATGTTGCATTTGGATTTGTGATAGCATATAGTATCTATGCTTACATTTCAATTTTTGTTCCAAAATATTGCCCTTTCTTATACAACAAAAGCTTATGGACAAAAATAGAAATGGAAGGGAAAAGAGGGAAAAAAATATGTCTGCTACATTATTCACAATTTGGGCTTAGTTTACAAAATGTATATACATTTAGACTCATTACAACTTGGGCTAAAGATAAATTTATAAATTAAGTCAAAATTTCTTAGTAGTTTCTATGATTTAATGTAAAAAATATTTTTATAACACGCAATATATCCATAACTAATAATAAAATAGAATTTTTATTTATTTTATTATATTTATATATTTATTTTATTAATTTAATCTTTTGTCAATAGAAATGAAAATTTAAAGATCTCTATAATCTTTAATATTTAAAATATATAAAAAAAGAAAAACAGAATAATTGTGGGAGGGTTGAATAATATGATAATCCACTACATTATTCACAACTTGGGCTTAGTTTACAAAATGTATATACTTTTAGACTCATTACAACTTGGGCTAAAGATCTTGGGCTTAGTTTACAAAACGTATATAAATTTAGACTCATTACAACTTGGGTTTGGGCTAAAGATAAATTTATAAATAACTCAAGTCAAAATTTCTTAATAGTTTTTATGATTTAATGCAAAAAATATTTTTCTAACACACAATGTATCCATAACTAATGATAAAATAGGATTTTATTTTATTTTATCATATATGTATTTATTTTATTAATTTAATCTTTTATCAACTGAAATGAAAATTTAAGGATTTCTATAACTTTTAACATATAAATTGAGTGTTGTTAATAATAGGCATAGAAGAAAAAATCGCGAATATCTAGTGAAAATTGGAGATCCGATATAAAATCACACTACAATTTTATTTCTGCAAAAATATCACGATATATCGTGAATATATCGCCTAAAATGATATATCGACGATATATCGCGAGTTATTCTCACGCGTCTAACAGCTGTCCTTTTATTTTTTTATTTTTTTTTGTGCTCAGCACTTCCTTTTATTTATTTATTAATTTTTTTTTTTTGGTGCTCAACACCTCAGCCCTATGTCTCGCCATTTTTATTTTCTTTTTTTTTTCCCTTTTTTTCCCTTTTTCATTATGATAAGTTAATTTCTTTTTTTTTCTTTTTTATTATAATTTATTTATATGTATTTAAAGAATATTTTTAAAATTAAACTCTATCTATTTCTCAATATTTATATTTTCATCTGTGAGTGGAATAAATAATACTTATAGTTAAATTCTTTAAATAAATTAACACACTAGCATTTAAGTTCCTCTTATAATTTAATTAAGTTTAGTTAATTTTTCTAAAATTTAATAAAAGGATTATGATGTATATATTATATACTATATATTAGTAGTTTATCTCTATATTTATTGTAAATATATCATTTGATTTAAAATTTAAAATTTAATATACGTATTAATGTTAGTTATATGGAGACACTTTTCAAAAAATAAGTTAAAATGCCTTGGCGTTGCTTAGGTATTAAGCATGTACAAAAATTATTAAATTATTCTATTTATTAGTATCTTTTTATACAAAATTTGTCATGTTATTATAGTAAACATCGTTTATATAGTATTTTATCTATATATTTATTGAAAATATATTATTTTATTTGAAATTATAAGTTCAATATATGTATTAATGTCAGTTATAATGATATTATAACTAGTAGATATATTTTTCAATCTTTTTAGAAAGTTTTTATATTTTTTTTAAAAATGTCCGATATTTCCATCGATACCGATATATCCATAAAATTAGGATACCAATATTTTCACCAATATCGATTTTTTCATCCTTGAAAATAGGTGAGATTCCACCTCCGCCTCCTCACCGTCGCCTTCCGCCGCCTCCTCCTCACCTCCGCTACCTGATGGCCGGCAATAAAGAAGAAAGAAACACAGAGGTATAAGGTATTTGGTTTTTTTTCATTTTTGTTCCCAAATTTACTTAAAAATTTACCCTTTTTTTTACACACATCTAAAGATCTATATGTATATTGATTTATATATCTGTATATGAAGTGAGATTTGTAGATTTTATGCGAATAATTTGCTAAAAAAAAAACAACCTAGATGTGCGGGGAGAGTGAATTAGGCAAATGCTTCAGCTTTATGGTCATATGCTTTTGTTACCATCTACGAAACATAAATTAGAATAGCGTTGGGATAAACTCTTTGAGCCTGTGACAGCATTAGAGTTGATTAAAAGTTTAAGATGTTTTAAATTGCAGAATAGTTAATCTTAGAGTTTAAACAAGCTCATCTGTGTATATATGTATGTATTTGATGCCAAATTAATTAGCTGAAGCTTCAACTTTGTGGTGAACAGAAAATAAGGCATATGTATGGTGATTTAGGCAAAGGCTTTAGCTTAATGATCACATCCCCTTCTTTATCCAGTATTGTCCATTAAAGAAAGATAAATAAAAATGGCGTTTAGATATATAAGAGGCTGTGATATCTTTTTGCTTAAAAGAGACAAATGGGAAAAGAGGATGTTGAAATATAAGTCGTTTGCTCAGAAAAGACTTCGTTTAAAATGCAGGTGTTTTGGGGCAAGTGTACCCGCACTTACTATCCCAGGAGGTGTAAAAGGAATAGGTTAACAAACATTGAATCTCTTCCCAATGATCTGTTCTTGGAAATTCTTGCACGTGTGCCAGCACAAGATATTTATCATCTAACAAGGTTTGTTTGCCGGAAGTGGTACCATATGATCCATACCCGTAATTTCTTACATGCACACCTTCAACATACGACTTACGGGCTTCTCTTCCAAGATTTCTTTTTCAATTTATGTTTTGTTGCTCTGCAACAAGGCCGAATTGAGATATCTAAGATCGATTACAAATTCAGATGCGAAGTTCGGGGTAGTTGTAATGGTTTTTTTTTGGAGATGTTGAAATCATATGACAAAAATCTTTATGTTACAAATCCTGTATTGAAGCGGAAGTTCATTCTCCCTCCATTTCATCGTAAAATACCTCACAGCAACACATATGGTATAGCATATTCAGCAGCTACCCTGGAGTACAAAGTGTTTCAAACATATTTCGTTGGCATTGCTAGGGGACAACTATGTTCTATATTAACTGTCGGAGTGGATAATTCTTGGAGGGATCTTGATACCGAACACTTATCTGTCAAAACTAAGGAAATATTTATGAATTATCCTCTGATAACTGAAGGTTTTATGCATTGGGCTAGGGATGGCATTCAAGTACTGACTTTGAATGTGGAAACAGAAATTATTACAGAGACTCCTGCCCCTATCCCTCAAGTTTATGCAGGACAAAACAGGAAGATGTATTATTATCTGTCAGGGGGAAGGTATCTATCATTATTGGTTGCCTGCAAGAAATATTGGTTTGAAGTTTGGGAGATGAAACCAGTAACAGGAGAATGGAGAAAGGTGTGTAGCGTTGTGTTGGAAGGTCAAATGTGCAAATTTGAAGAGTGCGGGCTTAAAGAAGATGAATACTTGATGCCAGTCGGTTGGTTAAAGTACCGAGAGGTGTTGGTCTTTGGTACTTCCAAGGCTCGGACTTTCATTTCCTGTAATCTTCTTACACAGGAAATGAACCTATTTAAGCTGCCGCTACAGCAAATACCACCGGCTCCATATAAGCTTGACCAGCGAGTTCTCTCATGTGGTAAGTACTCAGTTGTGGTCCATAAGAACACCCTGAGTTGAATTGAATTCATCCTAGCTTTGCTTCTATTTATGTCACTTGATTTCTCTCTTTTTTGGGTGTTGTATTCTGGAGATGTTTGGTTTTTAAAGCTCTTCTATCTATGACTTTGGTCTATGTTTGAAAATGTTACAACATTTCTCTTTCTCTCCGGTGTATAACCGATGGTTATGTTACTTTTCAATTAAGAAATCTGTAGCTGTTTGTTGGATATTCTTTTATATATTGACCAAAACTAAGACAAAATTTCTTTAAGAGGCAAATGTGGCTGCATGTCTTTGTACTTTTAGACCAAATTCCCAACATATTTTCACTTTCATTTTATGATAATCATTTGAATTTCCCTGACATTGAAGTTTGTATTTTCAACGGTGAAATTTAGTTGTAATTGAAGTTTTGAAGTTTGTATTTTCAATGGTGAAATTTAGTAGATTATGGTTCAAAATCTTTATATTTGACATGGTTAACAAATAAATTCAAAATAATTACTTGGTTAACAAAAGTTACCATTCCGTAGGTATAAAATGATAAAAAGTATAAAAAAATCGGACTATTCAAACTCGACCCAATTAGAACTCGATTGAATTTAGTTTATTTCACTGTAAAGTGCCAATACATGGTAAAAGATATAAAAAAATCAGACTATTCGAACTCGACCCAATTAGAACTCCATTGAATTTAGTTTATTTCACTGCAAAATGCCAATACATGGTAGAACCAGTGGAGTTATGACCTAACAAACCATGACACATTTTATCTTCATTTTCAAAAGGTGATATCATGATCTAACCTCAATAGAATAATTGTACATATAGTTTTTTTATGTTGAATATTAACGACATTGTAATAATGTGATTGACACGATATATTGGGTTAGGTATCATATACGATATCACTTAGAACTTGATAAGTTTATTTTATACAAGAAACAGGTACAACCTAAACTATAGCAGAACTTCCTTCTTTTTACCAAAACTTGAATCCAAAACAATTGAGATGAAAGATAAAATTTTGGAGAAAAAAATATCAAACCTGTAGGGCCATATATAAACACTAACAAACCAAATATCTGATCCAACTAATAGTATTATAAAAATTAAATAATATATATATAAATTACACATACATTCGTGTAAAAAAAAAATTCACAATAAATAAAACTTTGGATTTTTATAACATAAAAGTTTAATTTCACTTTCACTCTTAATTGGGCTGTAGGTTTCTATTTATCATAATTTATAACATATATTTTAAAATTTAAAAGAAGTTTATTTTTAAAAATGTAAATTTTATAATGAGATTCAATTTTTACACTAATTCTCAATTCTAAATCTAAATTTTATATTTTACATTAATTCTAAATTCTAAATTCAAAATTTGAAAATTCTCAATAGAAGCTCAATTTGATTTAACCTTAATTCTCCATTTAAGTCTTCAAATTAGATTGAGTTTTCAAATCAAAAATAGATAACAGATGAAGATCGTTCCAAAATTATACTAACTTGTCTTAATTTGTTAAAACTATAAATACGTATTGAAATATAAATAAATTTGTAAATCTAAAAAAACAAAATGGAATATTGTCTTGAAGTAAGAATTTAATCTAATTTAAAACCCAAAATGAAGAAATAAAATTGAATATTTGTCAAAACTCAAGTTTAAAATTGAGAATAACATATAAATGTGGTTATGAAATTTATCCAAATTTTGTTATATCATAATTCATACATCATACAAATACTGTACTAGTCCTACTAAAATCATAACCTAAAAAACTACAAGACTAAAAAAAGAAAAATGGATAAATAAAAATTGAAAAAAGCACTAAATTAGAGGGAAAACAAAAATTTAAAAATTATTAATAATCAGGGTTTTTTAAAGCACTAAAACTCGACCTCCCCACCTGCCCGCCTTGCGCGCTGCCGCCTCCTCACCTCCGCTAGATGATGGCCGGCAATAAAGAAGAAGGAAACACAGAGGTAAGCTTCTTTCGTGTATCATATGAAGACTGACGAGTATCGCATTCCTACTTGGGGATTGTTAAAATTGTATCTGTGCAGATTATAGCTGAATTAATCAAACTCACGCCAAGAAAATTCACCAAGAACACACAGAAAACCCCAGCTTGCAAATCGCGACTAAAACTCGAAATTAAACGGAAATTGACGCAAGAAATTTATAGTGGTTCGGTCAAAGATCAACCTACGTCCACTCTCAAACTGGAATCACTTTATTTGCCTCAGAAACGAAGAAGAATTAGAGCTTACAAGACAGCAGCAGATTAGGGTTTTTCCCAAATCAAGAACCCTAGGAGTAAACTGATCTCACTCTAATCACTCGATTTGTTACAATTGAATCTACCCGATATCATCCCATTATATAAGATACAAAAGCCCTCAATCAATTTTGAAAAACGGTTACAAACTAGTGCTCAATTTTACGAAATTACATTCCCAACCCTAAACCCCAAACTGCAACCTAACTGATTTAACAGACTTGAACCGGCCTTTTGCAGCCACTTTCCAAGCAACGGTTCATCCAGTTAGAACCCGGTTCTTCACTCTCTCATTCCGGTTCCAAGCAGCTGGGAATTTTCTTCAGTTAATCCAACTACAAATCTCCACCTTTACTGAGAAAAATTCCAGTAATTCTAGCTTGAGCTTAAGACCAAACACTAACCTTTCTGATCCAGGCTGACCTGATTGATCAACCTTTTACAGTAATTGAACTTCAACACACATATTCATATTATTTGAGATATCTCTGAGCAATCTTATTGATTTGAGCGTCGGAGTCCCATCACCGGGACCTCTCCCGATGTTTGTTTTGCAGGAATCTTATTGACTTGAGTGTCGGAGTCCCATCATCGGGAGCCCCTCTCGATATTTGTTTTTGCAGGTTTTGAATCCGAAATTTCGAGTTTCTAATTCGAGAAGAAGGACCTCAAGTCGAAGCAACATCAGTATGCCTTTAACTGATATATAACTATATATTCTTGAGGTATTTATTGGTCGCACAATTCATTCATGAGTGCAAAAAAAATCACACATCCCGTAGATGAAGTGGGTGGTGTTGAAATAACTAATCTTTTCATATTTGACATGCTTAACAAGCAAATTTAAGATAACTGTTTTGATTAACAAAAGTTATCGTTGGATAACATAAGATTACTAAAAAATCAAACTATTCAAACTTCTACAAAACTTGTACAAAATTTCAAAAACTTCTTTATAATTTAAGTGAGCTGATTTGAACAATAATTTATTCGGTCAAATTTATTTCATTGCAAATTTTATATAAGAAACATATACAACCTAAACTATTGTTGAAATTCCTTCTTTTTACCCAATCTTGGATCCAAAAAAAATGTCAAAATATAGAATTTTGGAGAGAGAAAAAAAAAAGGTTAAAACTCTTTGGAAGTAACGAACGCAAAGATTTGTTTATGGATTCAACTGACGGTAGTATAAAATTAATAATATGTATAAATTACACATGCATTCACCGTTACTTTTTTATTTCACAATGAATAAACTTTGATTTTTTATATTTTTTTCACAAACTTTAAAGTATAGAACATTGTTTGTTTTTTAATTTTTGAAACAAGCAAAGTGGTAAACTACCTATTAATTTTTTAAAGCAAATTTGTACTAAAAATTCAATAACTAAAATGATAAAACTTTCATTTCAGCTCTCTAGAAAATTCAGATATACATTCTATTATCTTGAAATTAGTACCTAAAATGATTTTTAAAAAAATTGGAAAATTGGAATATCAACTTATTGCAGTAACATATATAATTAAGAAAAATTTGTCCACAGATTTTGAAGTACTAGACCAACCATGAACATATTTGATAAGTTAATTACCACATTTGTCAATTTTATACAATTCTATAAAATATATCGTATTTAATATCTTTGAAACTCATGGGCCTCAAACCTAAATTTGGTCTTCTTGGGCTTGAAAGCTCCCGGTGGTTGAAGTATGTTTGGGCCCATGGCCTGTAATTGGTTCTTCTTTCAAGAGAGTACTTAAATAAGGAATCAAGATTTCACATTGATCAGAGGTTTAAAACAACTTAAAAGACATATTAAACAAACTATTATTATTCTTCACAAATACTTCATTATTTTTTCATAATATTAAGGTTACATAAACTCCATTATTTATAAATTTCCCCACAAATTGTATGTTTACAAGCTGGAAAGACTCTAATGTAGCTGATAATTTCCCAATAAGCAGAAAAAACTTACTTAAGATGCTTATTCAACCAATCAAGAAGGTCATTGTGAGCCTCTTCAGCACTCTTGATAGCATGTTCATCTTCATCCTTGTACCTCACTGACCATCCATGGGATACTCCTGGAAATATCTTCACGAAGCTATCGACCTGCACGAGCAAAATCGCCATTCAGAGACAGGAAGAGAGAGAGAGAGAGAGAGAGGGGTATAAAATGCACTCTTTCATGTTGACACGTTAGAAATAAGTTTAGTGAAGAAGTGAAATGTCATCTCTTTATAGACCATTAGCTCCTTAAAGTTTGCTATATGGAGTTTCTTACCTCAGGCTTTGCGTTTAAGGCGGCTTCAAATTGTTTGACAAGCTCAGGTGGAGACATCTGGTCGGTCTCAGCTCCGAGTATAGACAATGGAACCTTAACTCCTGCGAATTATCATAGTATTAAACGTGGAAAAATAGACCTACTTGAAGATATTATTGGTCAAAATTAGTACCATGTAAGGCTTACCTTGAATATCTTCTACAGAGACGAAAGAAGGGTGTAGAAGCACCCCAGCTTGAATATAAGCATATTTGGCTAGCTCCACAACCACCTTGGCTGAAACGATTTCAATTGAGACAATTGAACATTAACAATTTGAACAAACGTATGAATCCGATTAAAGCAGGTGATGATAATTCAGGAAACGGAAAATGAAAAGCTCACCTCCCCAGCAGAAGCCTACAGCTCCAATCTTGGTTATGCCTTTGCTTTTCAGAGCTTCAATAATTGGCTTCGCGTGTTCGAATCCTTGATCCTGTTTCAAGTAATTTATTTTACATAACATAGAGAATAAGGCCCACAAAGACAATGGCAACTTTTCTCTCTTATTAATTTGCATTGGACACGTTTCTTTGGCAAGAGATGAAGAGAACTTACAGGGCCATGATCTTTAAGCCATTCAGTTATAGGTTTCTGCTCGGGTGCAAATGGATCTCCATGGAAGAAATCAGGTACCACAGTGAAAAAGCCAGCAGCACCAGCTTTGTCGGCGATCTTCCTATGTTGTTTAAGAGTTATATTATTGTCATACATTATTACATATGTTATAGGTAGGAAATTAATGCATTTTATTATGAATTAATGTGAGATTTTATAATCTTTTATTAAATTAAATGCATCGATTTTCTACATATATGTGTTTTGTATCTTCAAATATTTCATATATTATTTTCTTGTCTATTTTAGGTGTTTTGAAGAATTTTCGGGATAGAGACATCGAAGATTTAGAATAAGGAGAAAAGATTTGGATTAAAGAAAGACAATTCCTAAGTTTAAAAGGAAAATGAGTCCATTACCTAAAGAAAATAGGAAAAGATATGTCAAGAAGATATCCGATGTCTATTTAAGGTTTCCAAATCACAATCGGAGAAGACATCATCCACAAAAAAAAAAACACAACTCGCGCAAAACACTATTCACGCAGAAATTTTAATACCTTAGATTAGTTTTATGGATCTTTCAAGTGCCTTTATTATTTCGATTTTGAGAATGTTCGACTAAATCCGTAATTTCAATTAGTAGGGATGTTTGAACCCATTTATCTTTTATTTTTTAATTAATCCTGTAACTTTCTCTCGATGTCGATTGGAATTGATTATGTTAACTGTAAATATCGTTTTCAATTATTATTGCTTGATGTAAACTGATCACCTAAGTTAAGTGTTGATAATTGATTGCTTGAATCTTAGATCATGAATCCTAATTATTATGGTCTAATTTTCATTAATAGTAAACTAGAAGTCGTGTATCGTTAGAGTAACATAATCCTAGGGTTACCAAATCGAGCTTATGTATTTGGGGTCTAGTTCATCCTATCGTCTTAGTAATTAATATATTCAATGAATTAAATTTAGAGAGTTTATTCTAAGTTATTCAATTTAATAGGATTAATTAGCGATCTTATCCTAATTTAACTATAATAATTAATGTATTCAATGAATTAAATTTAGAGAGCTCATTTTAAGTTATTTAATTTAATAGGATTAATTAGCGATCTTATCCTAATTTAACTAATTTTAAGAAACGATTCGATCTAACAGAATTTATTGTTAAATTGTGGGTGATAATTCTATGATAATCTGATAGAGAAATGTTACATTAATTAGGGAATAATTAATGTTATATTGATTAGGGAATAATTGATAACGGGAGATAACTAAACTGTTAATTGTAATATTCTCTTTTATCGAATTCTCATTGTTTAACTGCTTTATAAGTTATGTTTATTTAGTAATAGTTTATTTATCTGAAAATCCCCCATTATTTATTGTTTTATTGAATTAAATACAAGTGATATGGTTAATTCCACATTTCTCGTGGGATCGACTCCAACTTACCCTAGTTACTAATTAGCAAGGTTAGAAAAGAAATTAATTAATTTTATCGCGTCATGATAGAACGGTCAATAATTTTTTCAGGAAAGGCCAAAAAAAGAAATCAGCAATACTATTAAGATTCCAGTGCTAAAAGTTACATTCTGGTTCGTATCATACACGCGGATTCCATGCAGAAGACATGAACAAACATTTACAGAAACTCTACTGTCAGTTCTACCATGAACTTCAACATATTGATCAACTTAGCAATGGGTTTTATAAAGAAAGCATTACAGAATATTAGTGCTATTCACATTATTTTCTCAACAAGACAAATGTATCTAGCATATAGCAAAATCATGTAATGATTCTAATGAAGTAATCATGGAAAAAGTACCTCAATTTTGGAGCCTCATATCCTGCACATATGAAACCAAATAAGTAACTTATAATGTGAAAATATCAATAAAAGCCTCATATATACAATGATGTGTTAATATAGGCAGCAAATAAATAAAGTAGGATGCTTGCAAAGACAATCAACAAACAATCAACCCAAAAGAATTCCTAATCAACCAAACAAACATTCAAATCATAAAAGAAATTTTCTGTCATGCAAGAAAAGAGTAAATAGCAAACTACAACTACACAATAATTCAAAACCCATATAACCCAACAAAAAAAAGATCAGAATTTGCGAAATCCCAAATCAAAAAATTGAAGAAAAACAGCAAAAAATATCTCATACCCCAGACATCAGAGATTAAAATAACAGCAGAGGTGGAATCAGCAGGGCCCGAAACATAAGATCTGAGCCCGCCAAACTGTTGCAGAAGCCCGGCTCCGCTGCTCGAGCTCAGGGTGGGTGGATTCTCACAGCACTGAGGTCCCGACATTTGATCGTTCCTTAATTCTTGGAAATTATAAGATGTGTGTGGTTCACTGGATTTATCGATGTTTTAAATTGTGATGAGGTGGGACCCACACTAAGCCGGTTGAGTTTAGGAGATTCTGGAATTTGTTTGACAATAGGCAATAGCACTCTTACCCAATAGAAAGGATATTTCTATTAAAATTCTAAATTTTTTTAAAAACAAAAAAAAAAGAAAGAAGTGAAATGTTGCTGCACACTAATGTAAAGGTGCAGATTGTGATATTCTACAAGTCTTATAATTCAAGTAGTATTCCACCTTTATAAAAATACAGATTGTGATGATCCGAATTCGAATTCGGATCACGTAAATTTTCTAGTTCTTATTGTTCCCCTCCCCCAAACTTATTAACAAAAAATACCTTTTGTTTTTATTTTTATTTTTCTGATGGGATAATTTTCAGAATGTACCAGTGGCTTAATTGTGGTTTTTATTCAGTGCACGTGGGTCCACCGTATGTTTTATATTTTCTTTTCCTTTTTCTCAGCACAAAAAGGTTGTTTGACCATGAAACATTATAAATAATAATAGATAAAATACTTTCTTTTCTTATGCTGCAGAAAAGAACCAGATTGTGTTGGTATGAAATCTTTTATTCTTTCTGGTATTTCGGTCTTATATTTTATTTGATCATATATACTATATATTTGTAGTATCTACATTTATTTTTCATTAAAAAACCTAAATCTTAGTATTAGCTTAATCTAATTATATTAACCAAATTATAAGAAGAGGACACCTCATACTTAGGAGTATTACACTTGTCAAATTTTTAGAGGAAATGTTAATTAAGGAAAATTTAAAAAAAAAAAAAATCTCCATCTCTCTCTTCTCCCAAACTCTCTCTTCTCCCAAACCATCACCACCGTCTCTTCTCCATCTCCGTCGGCAGTTTTTCCGGCAAGGTTTTTTTAAATTCTTTCGTTTAATATGTTATACCTGTTGAGATGATCACGATTTTGGGCTCGAATTTAAAATCGATTTTCTTTTTCTTTTTTTCTCTTTTTTTTCCTTCCTTTTTTCCCCCTGCTCTGTCGCCGCTTATTCTGCTCTTATTGTCGGTGCTCGGTTGCGCCGGCGAGCTGGGAGATGGCTGTGGTGGCCGACATTGTAGCGCCGGTGGTGTGTTGGGAGCCGCTGCGTGAGCGGCGACGATTTTGGCATATATATGTATGTTTTTTTTAAAAAAAATTTGCAGGTATATATATACGTATATTGAGCTATATGTGTGTGTGTTTGGAGGTGAGTGTGTGATTGGGGGTGCCGCCGTGAGTGGCAGCACTGGATATGTGGGAATACGGGGTCGGCGCTTGTTGCGCCGGCGAAAATGGAGAAGGGCCAGTGGTGTATTTATATATAGGGAAAATGACCCTTTATACCCATTTTTATAAAAATTGATCCATTTTTACCCATTAATATAACAATTGATCCTAAATACCCCTAAATATAACAATTAATCCCAAAATATCCATTTTTGAGTCAAGTTAACTTTCAAATGGGCCCCATAAGTCTAATCAAACCAATGATTTAGTTATTTATTCTATTATTATTTTATTAAATAGAAAATTATTATTTTGTTAAATATTAATAATAACATTATTGAAAATGTATATCAATGTTCGAAAATTAAAGTTAATGGGCGAAAATTAATAATAATATTTTCAAAAATTATTTATATTATTATTAATGTTTTCGAACATTATTATTTTCGAAAAAATAATCTTCCAACATTACCATGCAATTTTCGAAAATTCGAAAATTAATAACAATGTTTTCGAAAATTATTAATATTATTATTAATGTTTTCAAACATTATAATTTTTGAAAATAATAAATGACCCATTATTATAGTAATTTTTGAAATATTAATTTTCGAAACATTAATTTTTGAAATTAATAATGTTTATAATTTAATATAAAATATGTTATATTAACATAATGTTTAAAAACTAATGAAAACTATGTATATTAACATAATGTTCGAAAACTTAATATAAAATATGTTATACAATAATGTTGACATTAATTATTAATATTTATAACATAATTTTCGAACATTATATTATAAAATATGTATTAATTACTAAAGTTTTCGAAAATAATATATTAACATTATGTTATAAAATATGTATATTACTAAACTTTAGTAAATGGGTCGAAAATTTTCGAACATTAAACTAATTTTATATCCATTTACTACATTTAAATTAATTGGGATCTGGGTGGATTTTGGGAATTAGATAAAGATCAAGAACCTTATTGCAAACCCTAAAATTTAGGGTAAATAGCAAACTAGTCCTTGAACTTTTGGATATACACAGTTTAGTCCCTAAACTTATGAATATTAACAGGATGATCCCAGAACTTCTTTGAGAGAGCAGATTGACCTCAAAACTTCTATAAAATAGTAATTTGACCTCAGAACTTTTTGAAATTACAAAATAGTCCTCATAATTTCTAGAAATTACAAAATAGACCCTAAACTTTGCTGAAATTATAGAATCACCCCTAGACTTTGATAAAGTGACAGAACGACCCCTAAAACTTACAGAAATTATATTATGACCCTAGAATTTAATAAATTCTGTATTTTATGTCCTACGACGTTATAAAATGATATAAGACAGGATGAACGAACCATTTAAGCAAGAGAACCCTAATTTTAGGGGCGAAGTCCACAAACGCTAATTTTCAATAAACCCTAAATTTAGAACCTCAGTCTATCGATCTTCTCAAGAGTCTTTCTTTTACAGATTTTATTGGTCTTAAGCTTTTAAATCAGATGATAAGTCATATTTTCTATACTCTATAGGAAGTTCACGCGGGGGACAAAAATAAACCTTTTATCGAAAGTTTTTGAACAGGACTTTGTTGTAAATCCAAGGTGGGGGTAAAATCTTATTTATGTTTTAAATTGTACAGTTTTACGAAAAACTATGTGACTATGTGATTTGAATTCTGTAATTATATGGTGTCGTTTTAAAGTGAAACGTTTTCACTATGTGAATAGTATTCGAGTAAATTATAAGGTTTTAAAAGCTATTGATTTCAGGTGATACAAATACAAATGGTTTCATATGATGATGAGTCAGGGAACTACCCGCACAAAAGGGGTTTCTTTAGAAACCAACATATGTCAAAGAATTTTCTTTACTTATGTGCTGTGTGATTTATATGGCCAATGTGAACGAGACCAGTGTGTACTATGTGTTATGTGAGAAATATTATGTGACAATTTAAATACGCATACGTATTCACGCCCAAGTAAGGTATTCCTCGTTGGAAACCCAACAGGGGTGTTCTTCGGAAACCCATCATGAACAAGGGGTGTAATAACCCGTAGGGTTGACTTGGGGCCCAAATAGGTTTTTCTATGAAAACTTATCTGATGTTGCATTGGGACTACTCGGGAGTGCACAACGTGGTTTATGTATTTATTATAAAGGAAATGTTATGGGTACCCCTTTTACTATACAAATCATCCCATTAAGTGTTTTTTTGGCACTTACTCCTTCTATAATTTTATTTTACAGAAAACACTGATGGCAAGGAAAGGTGAACAAAAATGTTTGTCAGAAAACACTGATGGCAAGGAAAGGTGAACATAAATGTTTGTTATTTTTGCATGTATATAACAATGTATATGGATGTTTTGCATTTCTGAAACCCTGGTTATGTACGAAACAAAGGTTATGTGTTTTGATCTAAACATAATCGTTTTCTCCGCTGCAATGATATAGACCTTTGGCATTTACAGTGGTTATTTTCTAAATCTTGAATGTTTAAGAATCTCAATAGTTTAAGAGTTTTTGCTGGACGCCCTATGAAAATGCTGCGTTTACACTCTATTTTAAAAAAAAATTATTCGTGTTTTAATTTTTTATGAAAATGAGGCGTGACAATATTGATCAATGATGAAAAATAGAGAATATAGACTCAAATCAAATATCAACTAGATCGTATATACTATATATTCATCGATGATGGGAAATAGAGAATATAAACTCTAATCAAATATCAACCAGATCGTACATACTATATATTTATCGATGATGGAAAATAAAGAATGTAGACTCTGGTCAAATATCAACCAACATACTATACACCTCAAGCAAAACTTATTCAGCAAATTCTTCTTTCTTCTAATCAAACACTCTTTTCCAACATTTTACTTAATATATTTTGTAAGCCAATTCAACATATCCATCTGAGCTTCTTGAGCACTCTTGACTGCAAATTCGTCATCCTCGTTGTATCGCACTGTCCATCCATGGCCAACACCAGGAAAGATCTTCACAAAGCTATCAACCTACATAATAACAACCCGGTTTTTCCAATCAATCAATCGATTTCTTCACAACTAATATTGGTGGAAAATGGTCTATCTGAATGAGCATTCTTGCCTCGGATTTTGTTGATAAAATGTCTCCTAGTTGTTTCAACAGTTCAGCTGGTGCAATGTGGTCCTTTTCTGCTCCAAGAATAGCAATTGGAGTCTTCACCTCTAAAAGTTAAAACACCAAAACTTAAAGAGTAAAACAAACAATGTGTAAATTAAAGATTCTAAGTTTCTGATAGTATAAGGTTGATTCAATCAAGATTCACCGTTTATTTGTTCAACTGTAATTACACCTGGATGCAACACAACTGCTGCCTGTATGCAATCAAATCTTGCTAGTCTCACTACCACCATACCTACGAATTACGATCAACACGAAATTTTTTGAAGATAAAATTCTTAAAGTGTAATGAATTACAATATAATGAAGTTATAGTGTTGTATTTGTACCTCCCCAGCAAAAACCAGCAGCTCCTACTTTGGACACTCTGGTTTTCAAGGCATCAATTATAGTCCTAGCATTCTCACACCCTTTGTCCTAAAACGTCGACACATATATATGCAACTCGATTATTATCAAGCGAACAAACAAGTCTTTTTTTTTGACTTCATAGTGATCCCAATATGGATATGTAAACAAACACTATGCACAAGACTAATACATCAAAAGATAGCTGATCATGAAGCATCAATGAGGAAAAAAGACGAACCGGGTTGTGAGCATTAATCCATGATTCTCGACTCTTTTCGTAGCTAAATGGATCGCCATAGAAGAAATCAGGAACAACTACTAAGAAACCTGAAGCTGCAACTCTATCTGCAAGCTCTCTACATTATAAGACACACAAAAAAATAAATAAAAAAATAAAAAATCATGAAAGTGCAATTCTAATGAACAAACTGACATTCAAGATGTTCTGAAACTACAAGTGGAATATCATCTCCATGTTCTGCAAATTCCAAAACTAATAGGATTCGAGATCAAATATTCAAGTTATTTCAATATTGATCACTGAAAGGGTTAATTTCAATTTTGGTTTATGTAAGATGCTTTCATTTTTTTACGATCAAATATTCGTTTTCCAATTTTGGTTATCTATGTTTAAAGTTTTCTAAATTCATTCCACTTTGATCTGAATTTTCAAAATCATTCATGTGGCTTTCAAAATAAATACTTAATTATCAAAAATTCGAAAATGTCTTACATACAAAACCAAAATTGAAATTTACCCATCGCTACAAACTAGTTTGGTCTCGACTCAATATATATGGAAAAAAAGTTTGAACATATTTTTATATTAAAATCTAAAACTCAAACTCAAACCTGACAACTAGTGATAAAATAACTACAAAATGTTCAACTACTTGAGCTCAACTTGGAATCGAAATTCGATTCGATTCATCTACACCCATATATCTAAACATTATGAAACCAAAAAAAGTAGACAAAGTTAACTCTCCCAATCAAGAAACTCAAAACGTACCTCAACTTTGGAGCTTCATACCCTGCAAAAAATATATGCAATTACAACTAACTCTACAGTTATTTACTCTTAACCCATCAAGAAAATTAATTTAAAATCAAGAATGGTTGATAATGTATCTTACCAAAGGCATCAGAAATTAGAAGGATAGCAAGTTTGGAATCCTGACTTCCAGTGCAATATGTTTTAAGCCCTCCAATTTCTTGTATGTTACCTTCTCCACTTGTTGAGCTCACAATCGGTGGATTTTCAGTGCATTGAGGGCCCAACATTTTTTGTGCTCGGAGTAACATAAATTCTCAGTTTTTTAGTATAATATATTTAATAGAATGATTGAAGAGTTCATATGATAAATGAGTTAGTAGATGTCATGGCTTGCATCATCCTTGGGCTTCTTAGTGCCGGGTTTGACTGGCCCAACTTGTTGAATAATTAATCGGAATTGGGTAAACGAATCGGGTTAAGAATAATAAGAGAGTTGAACTTGGTAGTTTCCATCCATTCTTCTTCAAAACTAATTGGGAAAAACATTCCTACTGAGGGCTGCGATGGCTTTCCAAATCAACACAAATCATTATAATTTGTAGCCACGCATATTGACTTTAATTACAAACAAGAATCGTTATATTTAAATTTGTATATTTAAAATTATTATTTTTTAAAAAATTATTTATGTTAGGCTACATTTATTTATTGATAACATCCCATCAAATGTCACTACAAATATAATATTAAAACAGAAAAAGTGGGTGTCATAACATTTATTTTTGATCCACAAAAGACACGTGTTATTATTCTATTGGTCTCGATTAATTTTTTTAGGATATAATTTAATGTGTTGATATTGAAAATAATTTCTATTTTAAAAAATCTCTACAAATAGAATCCAATATTGATATATTTTCTCACTAATCTAAAATTCATTCTCATTTGTCTCAAAATCTCAAATTCTCTTTTTTCTCATCAAATTTCTATCATTTCTTATTATGGATCCTAACAATCTAAATTATTTTCAAACTCTCAAAATTATCCAAACTTCAAATCTTTTTTTAACTCTCAAAATTATTCAAACCCTCAATATTATGAAAATTTTCAATTTTCTCCAAATTTCAATCAAATTCATAGTTAAACACCACAAAATATCTCTCAAAATTTATTCCAAAATATTCGAGAGACAAACACAAATCAAAAGGGGGAAAATTGGTAGTTATTATGTTTGTATGTTATTTTATATATAAAAAAATGAAAAGGTGTCACTAATAAAAAATCGTTTATTGCGAAATTAATAAATATATCAAAAAAACATACACAAAGGTTGCGGAACTGTATATCAAAAAAAAATCGCAGAATTAATAGATATATCAAAAAATAATAATAAAAAATGCTCACAAAATAATAAACAATTATTAAGTAATGAGAAAAAAATATTGGTTGGGATTGGATTGGTGTCCTTGATAAACCATGAAAATATTGGAATTTGGTTGGAGTGTAGATTGTATGGGTGGAAGAGATGGAAATTAATATTTTATTTTTGGATTGGGTGAGGTTGGGTGGGCGTCAATGATAAATATAGTGTTAGAGATAGTGTCCATAAAGCAATTATGAATTGTTTTATGATTATTAATAAATGTTACATTTATTTTCAAACTCATATGTTTATTATATGCATTTTATAAACATCATACAAACTTTAGTTTATTTGATGTAACCATAATCTTAGTATATAAGTATAATATACAAGAAGATTATGATTATTAATGATAAACTTAAACTATATCTATGATGGAATTAATTAGAGTATGAATTTTTAATTAAAACATTATTAATGCAATCCAAAACATAAGATGTGACCGTCTTATAAGTATGGATTTTTAATTAGAGTAGATCTTGTGTGAGACCGTCTCACGGATCCCATTCCGTGAGACGGGTCGGGTCGGGTCGGGTCGAACATAATAATTAAGTAATACTTTTGTGTGTATTAGGTAATACTTTTCTATATTTCAGGTAATACTTTGTATTATATTATTTAATATATATGCAAAATACAAAAATATTACATGATATATAGAAAAGTATTACATAATATACACAAAAGTATTACATGTTGCACGAGGAGAAGAGAGCACCTGGAAGCCCTAGGATCCGCGTGTATTTTAAGATCCGATCGACCCAATTCGGGTCATATATTCTATAATACAAAAATATTACCTGATACGCATAAAAGTATTGCCCGATACACATAAAATTATTTTCTTATAATCCGACTCAACTCAAAACAAAAGTATTACCTGATATACATAAACGTATTACCTGATACACATAAAAGTATTACATATTTTTCGTATGGTCCAACTCAACTCAAAATATATCTTATAATACAAAATATTACTTAATATATAGAAAAATATTACGTAATACACGCAAAAGTATTACATAATTTCTTATGTTCGACCCAGTATTACATAATTTCTTATGTTCGACTCAACCCGTCTCACAACATGGGATCCATGAGACGGTCTCACCCAAGACTTTGTCTTTTAATTAAAACATTTGAGTGAGAACATTTATATATGATTTGATCATATAAGACACAGATCGATTTAATTTGTGTTTTTCCTACAAATTCCGTTTAGATATGTAAATGGATGAATCTTAATTTCGAGTGATTATAAACTCCTATTTTATTTGATGTGGTTCTTAATTTGTTTGTTTCTGTTTGTCAATAAAACTTTTACAATATTTGCATTTTAAATTCACATAAAATTAAATGGCTGAAAATATAAATTAATAGATATGAAATTTATTTCTTCTTACGGGAAGTAGAAAAATAATTCTCTCATTTGTTAATTATGGAACTGAATGATTTGAGATCTCTAATTTATAATTGGATTATAAATTAACCATTCACTAGTAAATTAATGGTAAATGAGGAAAAAAAAAGTAATTGAAGAGGTTGACGGATAATACCTACTTTAATTATGAATTGCCTATAGAGGATTAATCTATATGTAATGGTTATATCAGTGGATAACTCAATTTTAAAGAATGAATATTCTATAATCGTAAGAGTGCAATTCTGTATTTTTAGTGGAGTAATAACGAAATTAATAAGTCAAATGAATTAATTAAAGAGTTTAATTGTTTATTCAATTTATTGGAGCTTATGATTATGGGTCCATGGTTCCTGGTTCGCTATTTTAAATAAAACGGGTTAAATATAAGTTTATACATTTCTAATGATTTATGAAAAATAATTTTCATGTGATTTGGACAATTATATAAATATCATTTAATTTTAGAAATATTTAATATTCTATCTTGATGACTGTATTCGAAATTAAATACATATTTTGATATTTGTTTTTGATATTAATATAATCAATAAAATTGATATTATAAGATAATATCAACTATAATTATATTAAGATGAGGATTAATTGATGAGATTTGAATCCTAGTGAGATAAGGACTAATTAGATTAAGATTGTGAATTTTAATAAGATTAGATTTGGATAAGGATTAATTAGATTAAGATCGTGAATTTTAATAAGATTAGATTTCTAAATTAGATTGTGATTAGAATTTCAACTAAATATTGATAGAATTGAGTTTATAAAAAGACAGTCATAATTTCTTTGTCAATAAAAAAAAGTAGATATACTCGCCTATAGCAGTGTTTTCTACACGCAGAGATTTGATCTTCAGTTTTGTTATATGATTTATTTAAGAATAGTTTTATATACCTTCCAATTAAATTAGCCAAATCCTATGAATTTTATGATCTCATGAGTTGAGTACATCATAGAAATAATCTAATTAGAATTATATAAGATATTTTGGGTGTCCACACACTACTCTTGAAAAGAAAGAACGAATTGAGTTCATCGTATGAATAATCTAATTAGAATAATATACGACTATCTTTGAAAGAAAGGAACGAATCGGAAGATCGTGGCAAGGAACAAATCGGAAGATCGTGGTGTTTTCAACAATTCGTTGGATATCAATTAAAGTAAAAGAGAAAAGAATATTGTCAAAGATATTTTTTTTCTCAATTCTTTAGCTTTATATAAATTTAATATCATATTAATAATCGTTCTTATATTTGAAATAATAATTTTTGAAATCCAATGTTTCCGCTACTGTTCGATTAGATCGAAAAGACAGATTTTATTTGACCGAATTCAATTTGAAACCTGATTAATTTCCAACAATTTACACCCTTTATAAATCGAAAAGGGGAGAATTTTTCATTTTTGAACCAAATATTCATTCTCTCATAAAAAATAAAATGCTTTTATCAAGTCATGTTATATTATAATCAGATTTTTTTGAATTTTGTTTCTTTTCACTCGTATTTTAAATACTGATATATTATCACTATATAATAAAATACAAAGTTAAATCATTCAAATGATGTAGATTAATTATAATATAAAATAAAGAATCTCATGCAAGAATAAATAAATAGCAAAGAAAGATAAAAGAACATTTATATCTATTCTATATGCTTGGAAAAATTTAAGATAAAAAACTGATTATGATTGCTTGGCTTGGCAGTATAGACTAGGGTAGTTTGGTGCAATCCAAAGTCACCTTTTTTAACACAAATTTAGTGCAACAAAAAGCTTATCTACTCCAGTTTGTTAGAATTAAAATCAGAAAGGTCTTTTTGTAGTGAAATTAGTACATAGTCACATCAAATGAAAAGCTCATATGTCAACTCTATTAATTTAGGATTAGCCCAGCCCTCCACCCACCACCCACCCCACCCAAGTTTCACCAACTCAAACATTTTAATTGGACACTTACTTGTATATATCCTTCTAGTAGATGACCAAAACATTAACATAGCACCTAATTTTCAATGGTGACATATATATAATTATCTTGAGAAATATTATGCTACACAAGTTATTAAAATTTCCACTCCAAAGATAGGAATTTTTGATGGATGTGTGATTTTTTATAATGATGAGAAACATTAAATGTTAGGACTCTTATTTGTAGCTTTATTATCATTAGTTGCGTGTTTTTTTTTTTTTTTTGGGTTTGTTCTCATAATTATATCGATTGCAAGATGGTTCTATCGTTCGGAGTTTGGTTGAGTTAACAATACTTATGAATTGTAGTGATTTAACTATTTAGTTGTAATTTAAATAATAGTAGGGAAATTATTATGCATAACAATATATTTAATAAAATTAAAGACCTAAATAATTATTTGCATTTATGATTAAGTCAACCTTCAAATTTGAGCCTTCCAGATATAGTTTAACAAAATAAAACTAGGGTTATTCACAAATTTTTTTCTTTCTGAGAATGAAGCAAATATTACGAAACTGAATTTACTATTTGTTTAAAAATGCTCATATTTATGAGAATTTTTTTTCTCACTTCACAACTAACAAAACAGTACTAGAGAAGTGATAAAAGCAGACGCTATATCTATTTCTTTAAGTTGTATCCAAAGTATATTAATCCAAATATGAAATAAATAATAATTACTTTAAAGGAGGTATGATATGGTTTTGGATGAAATGGACCCATTATTTCCACTTTGGTGAGCATGAGGATGAAGATGGCCAAGTCACTACCCCTCACCTACCAAGATATCATCATATATAAGCTAAGTATGAAGAATAAAGCTGCCACACCATATAAATTACAAATGAATCAATTTGCAAAAAAGTAATAATAAAAAAGCAAACAAACAAAAAAATATTATCTTTTTTTTGTTATACCTAAAGCAATATCATCACAAAAGGCCAACTTTTGATAGGGATATCACCATGTCTTCATCTCTACCTACCCCTAACCACTATAATACTTTTTTACTATTTATTGAGATCAAATCACAATTTAATGTACTGTTTTTAGGCATGATGCTTTAAGTATGAGATATTTACAACAAACATATGTGTTGATCAAAATAATTATTAGGATTTTTTTTTAATTAATGTAATCCGTATTTGATCCTCGAATTTCAACATTTGTTCACTAAAAAATGATCCTTTATTATCCATTAAAAAATGACTAATGTAAATATTTTCTCGGTTTGAGATTTTTTTTTCAATAAATATAAAAAATTATGAATTTTTTTTTGGTAGATGGGGCATGGAGTTGGTGCATCAGAAATGCCTAAATAAGCAAGTGTATATCTTAATATCTTATCTTTCATAACTTTGAATAATAAAAAAATGATTTTACCTTTTGCCCCCACCCCCTCCCATGTTTTTGTATAAATAATAAATATTACTCATTGATATATATAATAAAATGTAACTTGTACTTTAAAAAGCGAGAAGAAAAAAAAAAAAAAAAAGCTTTCTTGAATTCTAATCATTTACTACCCACTTCAAACATTAATAGTTCTTTCTTGTTTATTTGGCCACTCAATTATAGCTCAAAATTCAATAACTATTACTACTAACCATTCCATAAATTACCCATTCATGTCACCATTTTTATCATATTGGTTTCCTTTAATCTCCTTCAATATGTCAAATTATTACTATTATTACTACTACTATTTGTCATCATAATTGCCATCATAATTATTCTCTAAAAAAGGGTATTGACTGATTTCTTAAAATTCCCCATTGTCATCATCATTATCATCATTAGTATTAAACAAAAGGTTTTTTTTTTTAAATTTTATTTTATATAAACCTTAGTTCTGAAATACATAACTTGTCATATGTTTGGTAATATTTTATATAACTTATAGAAATACTTATCAGTTGTTTCTTAAGCAGTATTAACCTCAACTGCTCCCTCATTTCAAAAATAGTTTTTTTTCTTCCAATATTGCATGAACCAATAATAAGAGGTTGATTAAATTCGGAGGAAAACTTTAATTAAGATGACAACTAATTATGTGATTGGAAACACACAAACCCTAAATAAATAAAAATTTCAATCCACACTCTACTTTATTAACTGTTATACAAATTTTCTAGCTACTAAGTCAATTTATCATAAACCATTATCTACTCATTATTGATATGAATTATGAGTCTAGAGTAATTATATGTGTGCATATATATATGTATATTATTTATGTTTATAAACATCCAAAAATGAAATAGCATTGTGAGATACTTTGTTAAACTTCTGTTAATAATCTTATTATTATTTTTTTTTTTAGTATTGGATATTTATTCCGTATAATATTGATGTCAGGAACACATGCACACATGACTCCCATTAATTTAGTATTGGATATTTATTCCGTATAATATTGTTTTATCAATGTGTTATGATCATATTATAAAACAAAATAGGAAAATAAAATTATCCAATTTTGCTACTAAGGAATCTTTCCGGCTAAACATTTTCGCAAACTGTTAAAGCGCAGTTATTGGGGTTTGACATTCACATTTTTAAACCAACCACTTTGCTCTAATCTGATGTTTTTTGTCACTGCTCTCTTGACCAGGTTGATGCCAGAGAGAGAGAGAGAGATTTTCTTGAATCAATACTGAATTGGAATCTCTAACCAACCAATGCCACCTTACCTTCACCACCGAACCTTTCTCTCCCTCGACAACATGAAGTGAGGATTGCAAACTTGTGAGGAAGGCAATGGAGGTGGCAACCCATCTGAGTTACAGCATATGGGACAGTATTTTGGGGCAAACTAAGGTGGCCCAAGAAAAGGGCAGCGACCCATTGCTGTGGTCAATCCAAGTTTCATCAAATTTGAGCTCTGTTGGAATCACCTTACCTTCTCTCGAATTAGCCAATCATTTAGTCTCCCACATTTGTTGGGAAAACAATGTCCCCATTGCTTGGAAATTCTTGGAAAAAGCATTAGCTCTCAAGATTGTGCCCCCATCCCTTGTTCTTGGCTTGCTATCGGAGAGGTCTGAAAATTTTATACATTTTTTGTGAATTTGGTGTTTGGGGATTTGTTGAATTGTGTCATATTGGTTTTTGGACAAGTTTTAATGATTGGTATTTGGTGGTGTACTTGTGTTTGGCCCTCACAAGGTCCCTACGTTTTCTGTGATTTGAATTCTTGTTTTTTGTTCCCTTTTTCATGTTTATAGATTTGTTCTTTCCTCTTCTTCTTTTCTTGATTTATGATGTTTGATCACATTGGATTTTGCCGAATTATAGTCATCATTGTTCTTGGAAGCTTTTGGTACTTGTTGCAGTGATTATTGCATTTTGCTAATTTTTTAGAGCTTGATTTCTTATGTCTTGTAACTGATTCATCATTGCTTTTTTGGATATAGCAGCTTTTGTTAGCATATTTCATGTGATGCATTTGAAAACAATTATCAGAATCTACACTCAGTTTCATAATTCCTTTATTGATTGTCCTGTTAGTATGATTGGTGAATCACGATTATCTGTGTTATGTAATAGTTTCTTTCCATTATATTTCTTACATTGGTTTTTGTGGTTTCTAAGATTGTCACACTTGATATTTGCATAGCATTTCTGACTCTGTAAAGCATATGACCACCCTGTTTCAAAATATAAATTTTAAGCTCAATGAGTTTCATTGTTATGCTTTCTAGATATAATATTTTCTGTACTCGATATCCTTCTTGTGGCACTTCTCTGGGTTCATTATTTCTTTATTTTTGAACAGGGTAATTCCATCTCGGCGTTCTTGTCCAGCAGCATTTAGACTATACTTGGAACTCCTTAAACGACATGCTTTCTCACTGAAAGAATACACAACGTTGCCAAACTATGAAAAGTGAGTACTTTGATGTTAATAATTTCTCTCTGTTGCAATTTGATCTAAGGCAAACTTTAAGACAAAGTTCACTTCTGCATCTTCTTCATTTTCTATGTCAATGAAACTCATTAGTTATGTTTCAATTATAATGGAAGTTTAACTACTTCAAAACCCTTAGTAATATCCTTGAAGGTGCTTTAATCGGTAAATAGCTAAATCTGATGATAATCCATTTTTTTTCTATCTAAATTGTTTCATGTGAACATAGTAAACAGAAACTTCTATAGTGCTGATATAAATGTCAAGACAAAATTGTGTTCTAGCTATGTGTTTTTTTGGCTTACTTTACATATTTTTTATCTGAACTTTGTTGGTACAATAGCTAATATATATATTTTTGTTCTGCAGGACCATGATTTCGATAGACAAAGTTCTTCGTTTATCTCAGATATTTGGCTTGCAAGCAAATGAAGCTGGTTCTCTGTTGGTTCTGTTTGTCTTCTCAATTGTGTGGCAATTGGTTGATGTTGCATTGGATGATGAAGGATTACTTCAACTAACGGAGAGCGATTCTAGATGGCATGTTAAAACTCAAGACATGGAAGTTGATATCCATGATGTGTATGAAGAGAAGAGGCGAGAATACACTGAGAGATTGCGAGCTATTAATACCATCATAGCCATCGAGTTAGTTGGGCAGTTTTTGCAAAATAAAGTAACTTGCAAGATTCTCTTCTTGGCACGCCAAAACATGTTAGAACCCCAGTCCTTTTTTCTGTTATTTTTCTTGGTTTCTACATACAAATATTTTGATTTATTTGGACATAACAATGAATAATAGGCCTCTTTGTCAGGTGCACACATTGGGAAAGCTTTACTCAGAGAATGCAGATTCTCGTTGAAAACTCATCGGCTTTGAGAAACTCAAAATCTGTTACACCTGAAATTCTTCTGCAGTTAATATCAGATACTCGAAATTTGAAGTCTCAGAATTTGCGAGCAAGTTTACTGCAGGAGTTCCATTCTGTGGTTCAATCGCGACCTCTTGTTAATTATGCTGGTCTCTGTCTTGGAACTAGTCACTCGGCTCTTTGGCTTCCTCTTGATATGCTTCTAGAAGATGCAATGGATGGTTCACAAGTCAATGCAACAAGTCATGTAGAAATCATTACAGGTAAAAGAATTTCTTAGGTCATGATTTTATTTACTATCACATCAGAGATCTAAGTCATTATTTTATTTATGCAGGCTTCGTTAAGTGCCTTCAAGCAATTAATGCCGCCTCTTGGTATGAGATATTTCTCGGTCTTTGGATGGCTGCTCTACGCCTCGTCCAGAGAGTGAGAAAATTAACTTCAATCCTTACTCTTTGTGCTTAAACATGTTTGGTTAGAAATGTATTTGATGATAAGTGAATTTCCAGGAGAGGGATCCAATTGAGGGACCTGTGCCTCGCCTGGACACTCGTTTGAGCCTGTTGCTGTCAATCACAACTCTTGTGGTTGCCGATCTTGTTGAGGAAGAGGAAAGTGCAGCAGTACATGAGCTTGAATATGGTATGGAAATCAAACACAGGGTTCCTGGGAAGCGACGTGTGGATTTGATATATAGTCTTCAGAATCTACATGATTATGAGAGCTTGCTAACTCCACCCCAATCAGTCATTTCTGCTGCTAATCATGCTGCTGCTAAAGCAATGATGTTCGTGTCTGGGATCAATGTTGGTAGCGCGTATTTTGAGTGCATCAGCACGATCGATATGCCAATTAACTGCTGTAAGTAATATGTGCACTAGTCTGAAATTATGCACAAAACGTGGGTGGAACTTGTGCATTATTTTGTAGAACTTGATTCGTGATAGAATATGAATAATTGTTCATTCGAATGAGTTTTTCTCCAAATGGAAATTAAAAATCCTTTTACCCTTTCTCCACTTAATTTATCTCTGTTTCTTTTGAAGCTGGTACTCTACATCATTTAATTGTTGAATCATGCATAGCAAGAAATCTCTTGGATACGTCTGCTTATTCGTGGCCCGGCTATGTAAACGGACGTATCAACCAGCTTCCACGTAATGTCCCGACTCAGGTTCCTGGATGGTTGTCGTTTATGAAAGGAGCATCTCTCACTCCAGCTATGGTCAATGCTTTATCTTCAACACCTGCTTCAAGGTATACACACATTTGAGGTCACCATTTTTCTGAAAAGAGTCTTAGCAAGACATCATTGTGCTACTTAGAAATTCTGTTACACGATTATCTTTCATTAACTATTCATCAATGGTTTATCCAAGAGTAAAGCAACTGAATTCGAGCTCATGGATTTTATGGAAGCTTTGCAGAGATAGAGAAAGTCTTTGAGATTGCAGTGAAAGGATCAAGCGATGAAAGGATAGCTGCTGCTACTATTCTTTGTGGGGATTCCTTGATTTGTGGATGGAATATTCAGGTAATGAAACATTTACTCTTTAATTTTCTCTCCCCATACTTTGTTGAAAATTAGTTCCCACAAGTTTGCTTGTTCCTTTATTATGATTACTGATAGCTTCATTATCTCTCTCTCTCTCTCTCTCTCTCTCTCTCTCTCTCTCATATTATATAATTCTTGATTGCGCAGGAACACACTCTCTATTTCATAACTAGATTGCTGTCTCCACCAGTTCCAGTTGACTATTCTGGAAATGAAAGCCACTTGATAAGTTATGCTCCAATGCTCAATGCTCTCATCGCGGGAATATCACCTGTGGACTGTGTTCAGATTTTCTCCATCCACGGTTTGGTATGTTATTTACACAATCTATTTCTCTTCCCAAATGGCCATACAAACGGGTATAATTTGTGAATGCTGTTGTTCTCTGATGTGTATAACTCGAAAAGCAATAAAACATTTGAGGAATTGAGTAAAGTGGTTTGTTGTACCTTATAGAAACATTATCCTTTGACAGGTTCCAGAGCTTGCTAGTTCCTTAATGACAATATGTGAGGTGTTTGGTTCATGTATACCCAACATCTCATGGACCCAGACAACAGGAGAAGAAATATCTGCACATGCTGTTTTTTCAAATGCATTTGCTCTTCTTCTAAAGCTATGGAGATTTAATCATCCTCCTATTGAGTATGGAGTAGGAGATGTACCTCCAGTAGGATCCCAGCTCACTCCTGAATACCTATTATTGGTTCGGAATTCCTACTTGGTGTCTTCTGGAAACTTACTCAAGGATCCAAATCGAAGAAGACTTGCACATGTTGCAAGTTCTACGTCTTCCAAACCCATATTTGTGGACTCTTTTCCAAAACTTAAAGTTTGGTACAGGCAACATCTAGCTTGTATAGCTTCTCCTCTCACTGGCCTCATCAATGGGACTCCGGTCCATCACACTGTGGATGCACTACTTAACATGATGTTCAGAAAAATAAACAGAGGAAACCAATCCGTGACTACTATTACATCCGGAAGTAGTGGTTCTTCTGGACCTGGAAGTGAAGACGGTTATCTGAGGCCTAAATTACCTGCTTGGGACATACTTGAAGCTGTCCCTTTCGTGGCTGATGCTGCTCTAACTGCATGTGCACATGGAAGATTGTCGCCTCGTGAACTCTGCACTGGTCAGTCTAATGCAACCATTTCATCTCTCTTTCTCTGTGTGCGTGTAGATAAGAAAAAAACAACAAAACTCACTTCACCTTAATGTTTGGCATTGTTACACAACAGGGCTGAAAGATTTGGCCGATTATCTACCTGCAACGTTGGCGACCATTGTAAGTTACTTCTCAGCTGAAGTGACTCGTGGAGTATGGAAGTCGGTTTTTATGAATGGAACAGATTGGCCGAGTCCAGCTGCTAATCTCTCCAATGTTGAGGAACAGATAAAGAAAATATTAGCTGCCACTGGTGTGGATATCCCTAGTCTTGCTGCAGGTACATAGCAGTTCTTCCATGTTTCGCTGAAATTTTTGTTACTAGAATAACAACTCTTTCTTTATAGACTTGATACACATTCATTTGTATTAGTTTCCATATTCTCAACCTTTTCAATATCTTGCAAACCTTATGCAGGAGGGAGTTCTCCAGCTGCACTTCCATTGCCTTTGGCTGCGTTCGTGAGCCTTACCATAACCTACAAGCTCGATAAAGCCTCCCAACGTTTTCTGGACCTGGCTGGCCCAGCTTTGGAGACCCTAGCTGCAGGTTGCCCATGGCCATGCATGCCAATCGTGGCATCCTTGTGGACCCAAAAGGCAAAGCGTTGGAGTGACTTCCTCGTCTTTTCTGCTTCTCGCACCGTCTTCCTACACAGTAATGATGCTGTTGTTCAACTTCTCAGAAGCTGCTTCAGCTCCATCCTCGGTTTCAACACTAGCCGCTGTATCTCAAGCAATGGTGGCATTGGATCCCTTCTTGGCCATGGATTTGGGTCACATTTCAATGGTGGGATCTCCCCCGTTGCACCAGGGATTTTATACCTGCGGGTCTACCGCTCAATCAGAGACATAATGTTCTTAAGGGAGGAGATAGTCTCACTTCTCATGCAAACTGTGGAAGACATAGTCTATGAGGGCATTGTGAAAGAGAGGTCTCAAAACCGGAAAAGGCCCAAAAACGGGCACGTTTCACTTGCTGCAGCTTTAACCAAGGTGAAATTAGCAGCATCTCTGGGAGCTTCCATAGTGTTCTTAACTGGTGGGCTTGGGCTTGTACACTCACTAGTTAAAGAAACCCTTCCCTCTTGGTTCATGTCCATTCATCTCTCCAAGAAAGAAGGCGGAATGCTTCCAATGCTTCGAGGGTATGCACTCGCATATTTAGCAGTGCTTTCTGGAGCGTTCATCTGGGGTGTTGACTCGTCATCAACAGCAGCATCAAAACGGCGCCCCAAGATTCTTGGATGCCACATGGAATTCGTGGCTAGCGCCTTAGATGGCAAGATTTCACTTGGCTGTGATCAAGCTACATGGCATGCTTATGTATCTGGTTTTCTGAGCTTGATGGTGAGATGCACGCCGACTTGGATACTGGATTTGAACGTTGAGTTGTTGAGACGGCTCTGCAACGGGCTGAGACGATGGAACGAGGAGGAGCTTGCTCTTGCGTTGCTCGGGGTTGGTGGACTAAGTACCATGGGATCAGCAGCTGAAATGATAATAGAAACTCAGGTCTAACTTTTAGTTTCTAACTTGGGAAATTTTGTAGATGAATTAGATGGTCTGTACAGGAGACACTAGCTGCTAATTTTTGGATTTATAGAAATAGAATGTTTGAAATCTATTTGTCTGAAAAGTTTTAGCATTGCATTTGTTCAAACAAAGAAATTTAAAGCTAAATGAGATCATAAAAGTCACTTGACAACATAAACTAATAAATCAGTTAACTTTACAAATACATTTTATTCAGAACCTGTAAGTTAAAAAGGAAAAAAATTCACCCAACAAACACTACACAACACTACTATAACCCGAGGTGATCTCGTAAGCTTTCCGCTTCGAATTGCTCTCCGAACAAGAAAAACATCGTCCCATCTGCCTACATCCTTGCATAGGTTAGAAAGCAGAACTCTACTCGTAAGCTTTCCACTTAGCATTGCTCTCCGAACGAGAAAAGCATCGTCCCATCTGCCTACATCCTTGCATAGGTTAGAAAGCAGAACTGTAATCGTAAGTTTTCCACTTCGCATTGCTCTCCAAACAAGAAAAGCATCGTCCCATCTGCCTACATCCTTGCATAGGTTAGAAAGCAGAACTCTACTAGAGAAAGGCCACAAGCAAACATGACTGAAACATGTGCTTAATAGGCTTATGAACATTTTGATAGTTGATATGCATGTTTCTGCAGAACAATTCCTGATGTTAATGGCTGTTATATTTATGGTGACTTGTGTGTGCATTTACACCGGAGTTGGTTTTATAGTGAGTTTATGTGTTTCCATAGTTGCCTTTTGAAGATGTCGTCAACTATAGAAATATTGCCTTTCAAATATTGCCTTTCAATTCCAACACTGTTGTTATCATAAAGCTGGGAACTTGGTAAATTTGCTGAGAATGCAATCACATAATGTTCTTGAGGGAGCAGATTATTTCACTTCTAATGCAAACTATACAAGACATAGTCTATGAGCCCAAATTTAGCAGCTAAACAACAGAGTTGACAAAAATTACCGATTTGTCATTTTCCCACACAAATTATTTAGCAATAAAATAATATTTTTTTATGTATCTTATAACATAAGTTTCATATATATTTTACGTAATAAGTTTCAAATATATCTTACATAATAAAAACTATCTTATAATTTATATACAGGAATAAAAACGAAATAAAATATGAAATTTCAATGATTGCTTTTTTTAATTATTATTATTGATTTTGTTGTTGTTGGAAAATTTTCTTTTAATAGGTATTTATGTTATATGTATTATATAAATTAGCTATTTATTGGGATTAAATACTCAATACATGTTATATTTATTTTGAGCTTTTATACTGCCAAAAAAAATGGACTACAACAACTCATGAGTATGTACACTACATTATTGTTTTTATATAGGATAATAATAATAATAATAATAACTATCTTTAAAAAAAAATATTATTACTATCATTGTTATTAGTATAGATAATAATTAGCATATCTATAATTGCACCCATTTATAAATTAATACATGTTTGAATTCAAAATAAAAACTCATAATATTATTACAAATTATATTTTATCATGGTAAATAATGGACCGTGATGTACTGTTAATGTTATAAATATATAACTAATATGTTTTACTAAAACATATATTTCAAGTATACAAATAATATTTTATGAGTATACAAATAATACATTATGAGTATACAATTAATACTTTATAAATATATAGTTAATATCAAATTAATAGTACCTCGAATCAAAACATGTAAGAAATAAATTATGAAGAGTTTCGAATGAAGGAGGACTCTTACCTTCTACAAGAAAATAAAAATAAAATTTTATTAGATTATTTTACTATCCTTAATATTTAATATTATTAGGATTATTATAAACATTACAAAAATTGGTCTAAGACACTTTTAAAATATACGAGTTTTAAATCACGTGCGTTGCACGTGAAGATCAATTCAAATTAAGAAAATAAATAATATAAATACCTTATATATAACATTTTTATATTAGAATTCTAATTGTAATAAAATTTTATAAGATTTTGACTTAGCTAGGTGATAGGTAATATATATATATATATATATATATATATATATATATATGAGACATCCACACTATAAGAAACATCCACACTTTTATATAGGTGATAGGTAATATATATATATATGTATATATATGAGAAAAGACCCCAAAATACCATAAAATCTTATTATTTAAGCCCAAAATGCCACAAAGCTTAAAATATAGTCTCCATATACCACAAAAGTGGCTAAAGACCAAATTACCCCTAAAAATACATATTGTGAAATGCTATTTCCACCCTAATTTTATTATTTCCAAACCATTTTGCTAAGTCATATGTATTAAAACCGGATATAATTATCTTAGTATATCGGCTGGGAACCCTGCGTGTTCAATGCTATACTTGTGTTTTCACTTGTATAGGGGATCGATGCAGTATAACAATGTCACGTACTGAGAAATTATTATTTGAAAAAATGAATAATATAATTTTTTTCATGATCTATATTTATTGAGATTCGATGCGCAAAAGTGGTATCAGAGCCAAGTTTTATTGAAGATATAAATTAAATTATTTGTACAATATTATTTTCTTATACCTAACGGGAGGAGAAAATCAAGAAAAATATATCCGAAGAATTTCGAGATATAACAAGTGTAAGATTTCATTAAATGACATCCAGTAAATAATGGAACATAATTGTTCCAGACACATCTAAGGTTACACAAGACCTTAGAGAAGTCCAAAAGACATCATATACTATGATGGACAGATGGAGAAGATGTGCCGATCTCTATCCGAGATCCAGCAAGAAATTTCAGATCTGAAAAAAGAAATTACAGATCTGAAAAGAAAGTTACCCTGGGGAACAGGTAGATCGATGAACGAATGATTCAAAGATGCATTCAGAGATAAACCAAACATTCCTAAAGGAAAGGTTACGGAAGTCCCGAAGTCTAAAAGCTACGATGAACTCTTGTTCGACATCATCCGACAAGATGATGGAGGTCTCAAGAGTTGATATCTCGAAATTAACCGAATCACTTTCCAATTTAAAAATAGTGGATCTGGTTAATCTCAAGATGAATGATCCTATTCCCAAACAAGAAGAAGGGAGTACGAGCGTTGAAGCACCCGTCCAAAGTGTTGAAGAGCCGGTTACCCAACGAACGTGGAGACAGGATCAAGTCAACCATAATGCATTTGTGGCTTGACATAAGAGACGAATAGGATGGAATCAGGCAGCATCAAATAGCCCTTGGGTAAAAACGATGTTAGAGCCAACACATCCGTTCGGATTGGTGCTCACAACCGATATTCTCGAGTTTAGGAACATGAAAATCTTGATCGATGAATGGATGACATCCTTAAAAGTTACATCGTCGACGCTGGACATTGATAAGGAGCAATTCAGCAAACTAGTTGAAAACACTTTACAAAGTTCGGCCAAGAAAGCATGAGATAGTATAGAAGCCCATATCAAAGAAGAAATCGGATTAGAAGATAATATTTATGAAATTATCGAAAAGATCGGTCACTTACTCAAAGTATACTTTATCGGTGATGAATACTTTGATGAAAGAAAAGAATCGAGAATATACACAAGTTTTGTATGCTCTCAAATTAAGAAGTATATGTTATGTAGAAAAATACATATATTGGTTCCGTAAATATTACTTCCAAGCTCAAATACCACTGAATGTTGCAACAGAATTGTTCTTTGAAAAAATATGCAACCCATGAAGAGAAATGCGTATACAAACAATAAAGTCCCTCCAGGGAGAGTCGATTCAGTGGTAAGAAGGATGTCCTTCTTTAAGGACAGCCTAAGAGAGTGGTGTCATCAGATGACACTACAAAAGAACAAGAAAAAACTAAGAAAACTGGTAAAAAAGACTCCTCTTTGTTGTGATAATAATGATTTTTCAAGTATTATTGGAGAACCAAATCGTGAAAGATAGGGCAAAAGAAAGAAATACTTCAAAAGTAGGTTTCGATCTAAGTCAAGAGGATCATACAGAAGGCCTTCCAATCAAGGGAGAACGTGGTGGTCCAAATCAAAGGCTAGATCCTACAAATTTGGTCAAAAGACGGGTCCTTCCAGGTTTGTTTCACGAGGATCTAGATCCACAAGAAAGTTAACAGAAGGAACACCAAGAAGGAGAACTTTCAAACGAGCTCACACTCGAACCAATGAAAGTTTCAAATATTGCAACTGCTGGATGTGCGGTGCGATAGGTCATATTTCGCCCAATTGCCCACAAAAACAAAAAAATATGCGCCAATTCGAGCCAACAGATGACATCCTTGATGCAGTCTACTACGATGATTTGATGTCCGTTTACAAGTTCGAGGATATTTCTTCAGATGAGAGCATCTATAAAGAAGAGTACGAATCTGATTCAGAGGATTCCGATGGATCATCTACAGAATCAGACGAGTAGCCACGGCGAACAGGAAGATAGACTTTAAACCTCGGAAAGTCTATCAAGATTCTTTTCAAGAATGACCATCTCAAACAAGACGATAGAAAGAATCATGTGACAAGATTCAACCTTAAGTTCAACGATGGATTTAAGATTGGAAGTCTTAATCGACTCTGTAACCAGATCGGATTAGGACAGCGCAAGCACCACATAATCTAACGGGTAAACTCAGATGAGTTTTCGATTTCTATGGAATTAACCGATAATAAATTAAAGTGGATATGCAACTTATTCCAAAAGAAGAAATTCTTAAGGAATTGAGTATCAAAGAAGAAGTAGCAGTTACTATGAAATGGATTCATATTGGAACCATTGAAGTAGTGATTAAAGCTACCTTCAAAGAAGGTATTGATTCTGAATGACAAGTATTTACTCCATATATATATCCGTTGGGCTATTATATGATCAATATAAGACAGAGTATTTTGCAGCTTATATTGACTCAGGATCAGACATTTACACAGCAAAGCCAGGAGTTTTCCCTAGTGAAATAGTGGAAACTTTACCTCTTATTGCAAGAAAGGATTTCTCCCAAAAGATCCTAATACTCAATAAGGGTATTCGAGAATCAAGAATAATGATCGGCGGTGCATTTGATACCCCTTGGTATAAAGTAAGAATGTCACCTATCTATATTCATGATACATGTGCTGATATTTTGTTGGGTAATAATTTTATCCAAACATTTGCAAAATATGAGCAAGATAATCACAAGAACCTGTTAACCTTTACTACTAACTGTGGTAGTTTGATACATGTTTTGCAGCGACAGAAAACTTTTAATAGGATAATGCCTATTAATTTTCACAGCAAACGTGGTGATAATAATACCAAGTTAACTCATCCTAAAATACAGGATATGAGAAAATTTGGAGAAGCTCTTTTGTCTTATAGACAAGAGTGAATTGATGAGGCACATGAAGAAGTGATTCAATTTCTAAAAAATGCCTTGAAAGAAGGACCACTTCAAATTGACATTGATGAGGAAAGTTTACTTTCCCTCGAAAATGTTAAAAGGCTAATTTAGAGAAATTTTAATGAAAATCCTTTAGCCTGGTGGGACAAGAACCAAATTGAAGCAACCCTAAAGGTAAAAGAACAATACTGATACGAGTTGGTTTGATATAAGCCAATTCAGATGAATATTGAAGATCGAACGGATATACAAAAGATTATTAAAGAGCATATCGATCTCAATCTAATCGAAGCATGTATTTCTCCTTATAGTAGTCCTGAGATTTTGGTAAGAAATCATGGTGAAATAAAGAGAGGAAAAACAAAGTTAGTAATCAACTATCAAGGTATTAATAAGATTACGGAACTTGATGGTTATTACATTTCAAGTAGAGAACACTTAATCGATTGCATTAAGGGATCAAAAGTGTATTCGAAATTTGATTGTAAGTCTGGTTTCTACCAGATTAAGTTAGAAAAGAGTCGAAAAAATTAACTGTTTTTTCTACACCTCAAGGTCAGTATATCTGGAATGTACTTACATAGGGATTTGCAAATGCACCCCAGATATACCAACGAAAGATGGATAGTCTTTTCAAAAATTATTTTGAGTTTATGTTTGTTTACATAGACGATATTTTGATTGCATCTAAAAATATGAAAGAACATTTAAAGCGTCTTGAAATATTTTCAGAAGCATGTCATAAAGAAGGATTAATGCTTTCTGAAAAGAAGGTAATAATTGCAGTTAATAGAATCGAGTTTCTTGGTGTTATTATTGACCATGCATGTATGGAACTATAGGAACATATTGTGGAGAAAATCCGCAATTTTTCAGATGTTCTTAAAGATAAGAAGCATCTACAAAGCTTTTTGGGAGTGATTAATTTTACAGGTTCGTTTATCAAGAACTTAGCAAAATATCGTAAGAATTTCATTTCTTTATTACAAAAGGATGAGAAGATCAAATAAAAATGGGAAGACATCCATTCCCAACGAGTTCGAGAGTTAAAACAGGTTTGCAGTAACCTGCCGAAACTCATGATTCCTCAAGAGGAGGATCAGTTAGTTGTCTACACAAACGCTAATGACTTTCGATGGGCAGCAGTGCTCATGAGAAAGACAGCTACTGGTGAAGAACTATGTAGATATACAAGAGGGTTGTTTACAGAACAACAAGCCAGAGTTTGGCATATTAACGAAAATGAATTCTTTGCAGTTTGGAAGACATTTAAAAAATGGCCTTTATTTTTAAAGAAGCACTTATGTGCCCCTGGGGCACCGTGCTCCCACCCATATATATATATATATTTTTATGTTTATTCTTTTTTTTTCTTTTTTCTCTCTCTTTTTCTTTCCTTCGTTTTTCCTTTTTTTTCTCACTCCTTTCTTTTTTTCTTTTTTCTCTCTCTTTTTCTTTCTTTTTTTTTCTTTTTTTTTCTCACTCCTTTCTGTGCTGCTTGTTTTTTTTCTTTCTTTCTTTTCAATTTCTTCTCATATCTCTTAAGATCAATAAATTTTTTTCAATTTCTTCTCAATTTCTACACTTAATCAACAATACTACAAATTTTGGATTCTTATAGTTCTAAAATTTAGGGTTCATTGTGTCAACAATAGAGAAAGATTTTAACAATAAACAAGGTAAATTATTTGGCTGAAAACAAGAACTTATATGTAAGTAATACTTTTGAGGTATTAATGATTTGTTCTTTAGGTATTACAAAATTACATGATTGAATAATATGTAAGTTATACCTTCAAAATATTATGAAAATACTTTTGAGGTATTACAATTTGTAATACCTGAAAGGAACATATGTAATACATATAAGGTATTTATGTAATATTTGAAAGGAACATGTCTAATGGCTATAAAGTACTTATATAATACTTAAAATGAACATGTGTAATACCTATAAGACATTTATATAATACTTGAAATGAACATGCGTAACACCTATAAGGTACTTATGTAATACTTGAAATGAACAAATGTAATACCTATAAGGTACTTATGCAATACTTCAAAGGAACTTGTGTAATATTTATGAGGTACTTATGTAATATCTGAAATGAAATTGTGTAATACTTAAAGTAAAAATGTGTAATATCTGTAAGGTACTTATGTAATACTTGAAATGAACATGTGTAATACCTATAAATCATGAAATTTCAAATGTTTCATCTTCTTCCTCAAAATCAGCAAATCATGATTTCATATTATTTGAAATAATTGATTTTTAATGTTTTAAAATTATTGTAATAAATTGTGATTTGAAATCAATTATCTAAATTTATGAAAATGAGTAAAAGAGAAGAAGAAGAAAAAAAAAAGATAAATGATTCTATGGAGATTTGAAAAAGAATAAGAATAAGAAGATAGAGAAGAAAAATAATGTACAAAACAAATAAGAAGAATAAAAAATTGATAAGAAAAGAGATTAAGAAGAAGAATGAGAGAGAAGGAAAAAAAAGAGGAAAAGGAAAAAAGCAGCGCTGTTTTTACACTAATACCTGAAGGGTTATAGTGCGATACATTAATAGTAAATGTGTGATATCTTAAGAGTAAATGAGTGATACCTTAAAATATAAAATTCAGATGGTGCGCGGCGCACACCAGTTATGGTGTGGCCGCGCGTGGGGGCGCGTGGACGCGCGTAAAAGTGCCACACGCGCCGGTTCGGGTTGTGGACACGGATCTAGGATCCATGCCCCTGGTGCATATAAGTTTTAGCCTTATTTTTATTAGTAAAAGAATTTACTTTAAAAGTTGATAATACAAATGTAAAAGGCTTTTTGAAAAATAAACTTGAATTAAAAATCGAAAAAGCTCGTATTATCAGGTGACAAGCAAAATGTCAATATTATTTATTTAATATTGTCATTGTGAAATTTAATAAACATGTTCTTGCAGATTTCTTAACAAGGGATGGACATCCTTGAAGCGGATTCCATCACGATTCGAGCAAGACACCTCTGGAAAAACCTTGAGGAACTTCACAAGGCATTTGAGTTGCTTAGGACACGAGCCGAAGTAGCTGCATATGTACAGAAGAGGCGGATTTGGATAAAGTCCAAAAAACCCTACAAGCGGCAATGACCTCTAACTGTCATTTGTGGAATGCATTAGAGGGACCGCTACACAAGGTGTGTTCACCATTGGTGATCCAGAAGGAAATATAAGAGAAAGGTTCATCATCGATGAACAAGCAGGGTATTTTTATACCCGAAGCAGGACATCCTGCAAATGAGTGTTTTTCATCGGATACCGGTGAAAAGACTAATAAAGTCAAATCAAGTACTTTATCGGACTCCGATAAAAATATTAATTCGAAAAGTTAGGAAGTAATTTTAGGCAACCCGAGTCAACCCAACACCTTTGAGGTAAAAAAGGGAGAGGTTAATCTAAGGCTACAAACTGGCTCAAGACAAGTTAATGCTAACCAAGCTGTTTCTCCATTTCAGGTTTACTAAAAAATATGGGAGAAATTAGTTACAAGAAATGAGATCAATCCAGGAAAGATTACTGCCGATTGATTTGGAAAGTATCCAAGATTTTGGATGCTCCCGGGTGTGAACCTACAAGACGTTAGAGAATGGTTTGACTTTGGAACAATTGCTTCGATATTCACGACCGCACCTAACTTTCCAAAAATTTCAAAATTACCGGAATGGATGTCGACTGCTGTGCACGATTCATGGTAGAACAACCCGCATTTGGGTAGAGAAGATACACTGGAGCTAAAGATTATCTCAGCCGCTCCAGAGATCACAAGCAAATGGTCTCATCCAATTTTCCAATTTATAAGACTATAGAGACCAGACGTGGTGGCGTACCATAGAGCCAAGACACCACCATCGAATAATCCTTTAGTAGTCGCCCTCACCGAGGAAGAAATATCTACAAGACGAGCTTGGAGATTATGGGTCTGTCTTACCGAGATTGACAAAGTAAAATACTCGTTCAAGATTTTTCAAAACTCTATGAATGTGTCTTTCCTGTTAAATTCAAAGATAGGAAACACAACCATGTTTGCAAAAAGCCTCTTTGAAAATAAGAGGAAACTAATCTGGGAAAACAAGGTTCCTGCAACCGAACAAATAAGGAAAAAGATATGTAATATGATACATATCGGAAGGTGGGAAGAAAGAATTTGTTCTTACTACCAAACACAAGAGAAATTCTTGTTCGGACAGGGTTTCAAGGTTAAATAAGATAATATCGATTTCCCAAAAAAGAAGGGAAAATGGAAGGGTTTTTAGATAATAAAAATAAAAAATGTAATAAGAGAAAACGAGTCTAGACTAAAGACTCGATAATTCACAAGTATACATGTATTCTACAAATGTAATAATATATGAATACATTGTAATAAGCATGAGATGTTAAGTCCTGATAGAAGACAGTGGCTGGTCCCGCCACCTTTGAAGAATCAGCATCTCGGGCTAAAAGACGAAAGTGGAGGATCCCTTCACTTAGGAAAAGATTTGTTGCCGACATAAAAGGACAATGAGGCCACTCAACTTGACAATAAAAACAGTGGGTGGAAAATTAAAGAAGGTTGGTCTCATACCCACTAACCAAGTGGAAGAGCAAGCTGGCAAGACAATAATGGATCTACATAGGAGCACATTAGAGCATCTCCAGCAATCTGCACTAAAGTAGCACAGAATCTGCATCACTTTAGTGCAGAAACAGTATTTTATCTCCAGCAGTCTGCACTAAATTTTACATTAAAAAAAATATTCTTTAATATTTTTAATTATTAATTTATTTAATTATATTTTTAATTTTTTTATAATGAAAAAAAGACTTATTTTTATTAAAAGTGAAATAGATGCTACATATTGTCAGTAATTTTATGTTTTGTTTTCATATATTTTATTTAATTTTAAGTTATTTTATATTTTCTTTCATGCATTTTAATCTATTTTTTGTAATTTTATATTTTATTTTTATGTATTTTAATCTATTTTTAGTAATTTTATATAATTGTTTCTCGATTTTCATATTTTTACTATCCTTATTGAAAAATGACCCCGTGTTTATTTTAAACTTTGTATATTATTATCAACATTGTTCAAATTACCACCCATATTATTTTACATTTTTATATTACCATTCATATTGAAAAATTAACACTTATATTACCTCAAATTCTTATAAAATTAACAAATATTTATAAAATATATAAATTGGGCCTATAGTTATTAAATTAAGGACATTTCTATTTCTCATTTTCACAATAGTTGGCCCAAAACTCACAAAATATTTAAGAAAAAAAAGTAAAAAGAAACAGAAAATAATGGCGCTGAAATAGTGTGGCTTCACAGTTGACGCCGGGCTATTTATTTCTTCACAATAACGCAGAAAATGAAGTCTTCCTGGAAGAGAAAAAGTGGCGGTGGGCGTCACTCCAGCGTGCTGCTGCGGCTGCTCTTAACGCCTATAAAAGAAGGCATTTGGCCTCAGAAGAGGATGATCGAAAACACACAACACTTCTCTCTTGTTTCGAAAATCTTCTCTCTAGAATAGTTTATGCTTTCAAGCTTTCCTGTTTATGGGGGCTTTCCCTTTTCGAGTATTAGTCATGATAGGTTAAACAAGTTTTCTCCTTCAATGGTGGAGAAAATTATTATTGTAAAATAGTTTAGTTTATATTTTTCAATAAACAAGGTTTTTGCTTTCCGACATACTCTTTAAAAATTTATATTTTTGAGTGAAATTCATCCAGCAGTGAGTCTCCCCATGATCCCCTTAAAGGTAGGTGGCCGTTGAGAAGGGTTGCGATCTGGGTTCTCAAGAAGATCGGTTTATTGGCAAACATGGTTTTTTGGAAATTAATAAAAGTCAACAAGGGTAAAATAGTATTTTAGCATAAAAATGTGGTAGTTGGGATGATTTGTTATAAATTATTGTATATTGGGATGTTTTGTTATATTGTGTGGTAGTTTGAGATAAAATATAAAAAATTGTGGTAGGATGGGATATGAAATATATATATATATATATTAGATTAGATGTTTTGCAGCTAATTTATATCACATGATAATTTTTATCATACATATGTGGCTTTTTAATTATTATTTACAAGAAAACTTGACTGCTTTTACTGTTAAAGGTTTTTTTTTCCCAAAAAGAATATATAAAATGATGTTTTTCTATAGATAATGTTATAACAACGGCTAAGATTTCTTTAAGATTATTGAATAACTTAAATTTGGTTAAAAGAATTTTGAAAATATATGTAGATGGAAAATTCTAACTTTTAATTTAAAAATCTAAGATCTAGTATTGTTTTTCAATGTAATAACATCTAGTATACTTCATCTATCAGATAAGTAGTTCCTTTCGTTGTTTCTCCAAACACAACTTCCATTTCATGATATTTTTGACGATTAAATTACAATGAAAATTACGAACTTAGATTCAATTTTACTTACTACACGAACTTGTATTCGCAACAACGTAGCAAATGACATTTTAAACCTAAAATAGAGACGTTCGTTACCTTACACAACTCCCATCAACACCTTCGTAAACACCTACTTATATAACAAGATATAAATGTCGTATCGTTGCCATATCAACATATGCTCATGAGATGAACACGAAGGCATAGGTGTTACATTTCCGATAAAGTACAATTAGCTCTAGATGGAAACATACAGATTCAACTACAGTGATCAGATATACTTTTTACTCCTCTGAATATATGAAATTGGGATGTCATGTTCACTCATTCCTCCATTTATTTCACTTTATTTGGTATAGAGAAAGAGAGACACTTCCCCAATTACTATTGGAGATTTATATTGAAAAAGAAGTGGTTCTTCGTTTACAATGTATAAGAACATAATAACAATGGTGGCAAAAGAGGTAGATTAAATCTATACGAAAAAGCCCCGCATCGTCAGCTTTGATCGCCTCCACTTGTAAGAGCTAGACTCCTGAAGATGCCATCAGATAAAAGCAAACGAGTAAATTTATACGGTTTGATAGAAGAGATGGTGATCTATCATTTATATAATATGCACTAGCTAAATGGTCTTTTAAAGTGCAGAATTCAGCAATTTCTGTTGTTCAATATAGTGAGATTAAATGAGACTATGAGGAAAACTTGGCTCTTCTCCCATTAGGCAATCTTGAACTATAAAAACCCGAGTGAGAATGCTATGGCCTCAGAGCAAACTCAGTTGATTAACGTATTTGAATGTTGAAACAACCAATTGGATACATCCATCAATGATGCTTTGCATCTCCTAAATGCAAAATACTACCTTGACAAGTGAACTTCAAATGTATGTCTATTCTCTTCAATATAGGCAATAAAGCTCATGAACGAGACAAATATATGTTTCATGGATCTCTTATTACATCTGTCTAAAACACATGCTAGATTCACATAGCACAATCCCAAGTCTATCTACATGACACAGCACCATCAGTTGACAAGAGAATCATTAGTCCTTAGTCCTAACAGAATCCCAGTAGTGTTTTTTAAAGAAATAAAATTAGTTTGCATTGACTACGATCCGGTGACTAAGATACAAGAAAGACAACATTATGTGCATTTCAGAAAATCAACTAGCCTTGTAAAGAATCATCAACAAGCTAAAGCCCATCTCCACCTCAAACAAAGCAACTAATGTGTCTTGAAATTGTTAGAGCATGACATTGTACTATTAAGAACTTATCAACATCAATAAACTCATAGTGTGTTAACAATCCATCTGCATAGTTTGCTATCCAATCACACTAAACTACTCATAGCTTCTTGTAGGATCTAAAAGCAAGTTCAATGCATTTTACATAGTCCTTTAGTCAAAAACACTAAGCAACAATAAGGGGAAAAACACAAACACGAACTAAAAAACCTACCATTATAGTTCGTAATCCAACCATGCTTAACTCCATATAACTTCCACTAGAAACTAAAGGCAACTTCAGAAAGTTCTTTCAACAAAAACTCTAAGCAGTGATGAAGGTGGAAAACACCAACATAAACTAACAATCCAACCATAGAAGCTCATCATAGAACCAGACTTAACTACAAATAACTTTAAGAAGAAACACAAGCAAAATCACCTTGTTAACAATGGGGAAAAACACAAACGCGAACTAACAATCCTACCATTACAATGCATTGTCAATTCAACTAAACCCAAACTTCAACTTAACAAGTCCATTCCACAAAGACTCTAAAGCAACAATGGGGGAAAAAACACAAAGACGAACTAACAATCCTACATGATCACTGAAACAACCATCATCATGATAACACAATTTCAAATTGAATGAATCCAATGATCATATCACACAATCGAACAATTCCTCAACCAGATTAAAGTGCATCACTCACTTCTTATGCCGGCGACCACGCTTGGGGCCCCATCCTTCGAGCTTGGCGATGGGGCAGCCACATTTATCGCGAAAGAGCAGCACAGCGCGGCCATTAGGCGGGGCCATCTTCCTCAGCTCAGCACGCAAACATTCGTAATCAGGGTTACCTTCACAGTCCCCTTTCCATGGCAACTCATTCACATCTTTAACCGCTTTATTCCCATCACCGAATCGCAATAGGTCCTCACCTTGCAACTGCAAATCAAATTCCATCGCCTTTTTTAGCCCCTTACACCCTTTCTTCTCGCACCTTCTTGATCTATGCCCACAGCAGATCTCGAAGGAGACCACGAAACACACAAACGAGACAACGAACAGCGCAAAGAAGATAATCTGGGATTGCCGATTAGAGGTCAAATGGTAGTGAAAATGGGCAACGATGGTGGAGAAAGGGGGGAGGAGAAGAGAGAGAGATTGGAAGAGGTAGGAGAAGTAAGAGAAGATTAGGAAAGCGCCGGAGAAGAGAACGAGGATGAAGATGAGGAGGTCGAGCGTGGCGGAGGGGGAGTGGCGGCAGAGTGAAGGGCAGTTTGGGGAATTCGGGTGGTGGGGGGAGGGGGTTTTGGAGGTTGGGGGTTTTTTGAGGGAAGAAGAAGGGGCCATGGTGATGATGGAGTAGAGGTGGGGATGGCGCATGTTAGTAATAAACACAGAGAGAGAGAGAGAGAGGGCGGCGGCGTGGTATTTCAGGTGGAGGCGCGCATGTTAGCAGGGTATTGGTGGCGGCGGTGGGGCGTGCGTACGTTTATGATTGATTCAATTCATTTACTTCAAAAATCTATGCTAATTAATTAGCTCTTTAATATTTATTTTATGAGATTTGTTTATAACACTTCTCTCTCTTAATGTGGGGAATAAATGTTTAATGCTGCCTACTCCCTTTGAAATTTAATTACAAAAATTGCATCTTCTGTTTCTTTCTCCATAAATAAACCAATTTGAGAATAGTATTTGAAATGATATTTATTTAGTTGGATAAGTAAACTTCGACTAGAAAAAGTGCAACAGTTCCCCGTGCCCAAATGGAGAAAAGTTCTATAATACATAAATGCTACATCAAAAACCCAACATTACAACATTTTATTTACTAAAGTAATACGCAATATATAAACATCCAAACCAAATATAGCATAGAACTATATACATTCTTATCTCCACCACTAACAAGCATCATTCATTTCTATCTAAATTGCAGGATTTTAATAGAATTCACGATCGGGGAAGAACAGGGGCGCAACAAGGGACCAAACATAGAGCCCAGCAGTCACCCACTCGGTGCATATACGAACCCAAACTGACGTCCAACCAACGTCTATGAGATCGGGGTTCTCAGAATTGCTGGTCCAACCCGATAGAAGCATGGCTGAGTACATGCTGGCCAGGGCAAATATCAGATGGAAGAATGTGTACGAGTAAGAAACAGGTTGTGCTTCTGCTTTGTTCTTTCCTTTGCCCGATTCTAGCTCGTCTGATTCAAGAAGAGGCTTCTGACCACCTGTATGCTTGCACACGTTAGCAATGAAGTTGATTAAAGATTCAAGAATGTTTGAAATGAAATTTTGCACGGTTTGAGTACCTGCTCTGGGTGAAGATGGGGGAGACAAGAAGGTGGTTGATGATCCAGCTCGAACCGCAGAATATAGGACGGATAGAACCGTTGTGAGCATACCAAGAATAAGGGTGCTTATCGATACAGCTTTTGACTTGTTGTGAAGACCGTTGCAGACATAGTCTCGAGGTTCACTAGAGAGACCCGTATAGCACAAATATGCACTGTAAACAGATATCACAGAAGCCGGCAAGAGGCTGCCGTTAACCTGTTGAAATCACGAGTTGCTAGTCACAAAGTTTGAACGACAAAGCTAATTGTCGGTAAAAACAAAGATTTAAAATCAACGTGTCAACTTAAATCGATAGTTCGCATATTTTATTAACAATAGGGTTAGTTGCCGATAAAATTACACTCTTTTCCTATATTGCAAGTTTAACCAAACTTGTTTCGATATTTGCAAAAAAAAAAAAAAAAACACAAACTTATATATATACTAGTTAATCATTTATTCAAACAAAAAACTCCTAAGTTTTGTTGGAAATCCCATCTTTTAGTCATCCAAAAAGGGGCATTAGGGTCATTATATATATATACGAGTTTTAATCACGTGCGTTACACGTGGAGATCAATTCAAATTATATATAATACTTTTATATTAGAGTTCTAATTATAATGGAATTCTATAAGATTTTGAATTAGTTAGAATTCTAATATAAAATTATTTAAGTATGAAAAATCTTAAATTACTGATATAACCTTAAATAATAATCTATAATGAGGATATATTCGGCAATCCATATTTTATAAGAAACATTCATACTTTTATATAAGTAATACATATATCTATTACCTATATAAAAGTGTGGATGTTTTTTACAAAATATGGATTGCTGAATATATCCCTATCAAAAATTATTAATTAAGGTTATAATAGTAATTTAGAATTTTCAAATTTTATATTAGAATCATAATTCAAAGTTTTATAGAATCTCATTATAATTAAAACTCTAATTAATAAAAAAGTATTATATATAAGATATTTGAATTTATCTTTATTTGAATTGATTTTCACATGCAACGCACGTGATCTAAAACTCGTATATATATAAATGCAATTTTGACATCAGTTTGTCAGAAGCAAGCTAATTTTTACCTGGGGATGTAATGCAATAATAGCAAAAAGGAAAGCAAGAATGATGGTCATAACGAGGAAAAAGACATTGAGACCACAATCATGGCCAGAAGGGTTGAACCAGATGAACATAATTCCAGAAAACGTAAATGCCGCAAGATAGCAAACTACTGATATAGCAAGCAAGGCAAGGTACCTGAAAATATAGCATGGATAATGAAATTAAGAACTTAACCAATTTAAACAATAAGGAAAATATCACTTGGAACCTACACCTACCATTTGTGCTCGTCTTTAGCAACCCATGAATCGTTCCATGAATGTGTGGCATCTAACAGTATTAGAACTTGGACCAATAAGAATAACCCAGCTCCAAACTTTGAAAGTACTCCTACATACACAATAAGCTTGTCAAAATCAATCGAGACATAAGATACTACACATTTGGAATCAATGCTTCCTAATAGATGGCGGAAAAACATAAAACCAGCACCAATATGGAGTATCCTAATTGAATCTAATATGTTGTGTGTGTTTTTCATTACACACACAACATATCAGTTTCCAAATGACGAATGGTAATTCTTGCTCCATGTCAATTGCTTGAAACCTCAGAGATGATAGGGCCTGGATTGGTTATGTTTGAGTTGTTTATAATACCAAGCCAGAATAGATATTTTTCTTAGTTTCATAGGTTAATTTAGCAAAGCACAATTTAATATACAAATTACTTAAGAGAGATTTCATTGTCTTCTCAGATACAGCTACACAGAACTACCAAGATTGCTCCTTTAACAACTGTACTAGAACACATAAGGGCACAAGACTAACCATATACGTTTATGATGGAATTGGGAAGGAAAAACATGAGGATGGTGAGCAAAGCCCAAATCACCATCTTAGCAATCCATCCACCATGATGCAGAGAATCGCGCCTGTCATTTTGATCCTTCACACCGATCATTATGAGAGCTAGTACTCCAAAAAACAAGAAATTCCCTATGCTAACACGGAGAACCGCTTGTACTTGAAACCATTCATCGGAAAGGTCATCTGAAGTATTTATCCCTGAAAACCAAATGTATGACACAGATCACAGCTTCGATAATGCCCACTCAAGAAAATGGAGACAGCCCTTACTCTAAAAGATTAAATTCACAATTGAAGCAACAAATCAAGACAAAAAGGCCAGATACTTAAGTGGAAAATTATATTCAACACAACAGTTCTATGAAATGAATCGATCAGTTTATGCTGAGGTCAATGAGGTAAGGTTAGTATAAGCATGAATATCTCCATTTTCCTTTTTCAAAAACCAATAGCATCAAGATTTTCTTCATTTCAACCAGAAAACCTAATTTTTCCCCATAATATCAGTGAATCTGAATCAATAGACCACATACACAAAAAAGATACGAAAAAACAGCAAATGGAAATCAAAGGTAGGTAAATAATAAAACAAATCCACTTCACAAAATTCCAAGTAAAAACCTAAAACCACTAATCCCGCATCTCCAAGCCCACAAATCTTACACAAAATGAAAAATCAATAAATCTCTGAAGGAAAATTTTCCCCCTTATTCATGTGTCTTTGAATGACTTACAGGAGAATTGCTTGAGAAGAGGCGCAGCGACTTCTCTGAGAATCCATGAAAGAATGAGAGAAACTCCAAACAGCCCACAATAAGCAATTCTTGCTGAGCGCTTTGTGATGCCCGACGCCACCGATGTGCAGAGCCCACATGTCATAGACGCACAGCATGATGCCAAACACGACATCTTCTCTCTCCTCTCTCTCTCTCTAGAGCCGATGATGATGATGATGATGATGCGAGCGAGGTAATTAGGTAAGCTGATAATTAGCTTATCGATCAATTATTCAACCATGGTGTTGGACTGTTAGCTCGATTCCTGAATGCTCGCTTTCTTCTACTGAATTTTTTCAAAATTCGATTTTTATTAACTTTTTTCTTGCTTCCTTTATATATATATATATATATATTTTTTTTTTCCTTAGAATCTGATAAAATAAATTTCATCTTTTTTTCTTAATTTAAAGTTTAAAAATTAGATTGAATTCTTAATTTAAAAAAAATTTATTTTTATTTTTATATTTATATTTATAATTTATTTATATTTTAATATATATATAGTTATTATCATCCAACTTGTATTAATTTATATATATATATAATAAATGCAATTCAAAAGATTAAGATTATTTTATTTTCTTAAGTTTATAAATAAAAATATAAAAAATCAATTTTAATATTAATCAGTTTAATAGAAATTAAATTATTTTTTTTATTTTTTTTATTTTATATAAATTAAGATAAGTTAAATAAAAATTATTCTTAAAATATATTAATTTATCTTAATTTATCTAAAATATAAATAAATCTATAAATATAATAAAAAAATATGAAAATTTATTTTAAATTCAAAACTCAATTTAAATTTTAATAAAAAATATTAATTTAAACCTGTTACTGAAAAATTTTAAAATTTAAGTTTAAAATTAAAAAATAATTTATAAATTAGATGTTATGAAATTTATCCATAACATACAACCAAATTTAAAGTTGGAGGCTCAAATTAACAAAAGGGCCAATATTTGTAAACGGGCTTTATTATTAGACCTAATAAGATTGGGCTAGTCGGCAACTGGATAATATGGACTGACCCCAATAACAGTGGAAGGGCCAACCTTTAAAGAATGCAATTACCCTAACGAAATCGCAATGTACGTGAAATCCATTATCTTGTGAAAATAAAATGTTAGCAAATAAAAAGAATATAGATCCTCAACATAAATTATTTTGTTACTTTTTTTGGAGATCTTTTGTCGGGTAAATAAATAAAAAATATTACTTTATTGACACTTTTCCATGTGATACATGAAATATTAGAAAAAATTTAACAAACAGACAAATTGGATTTTATTGCATACATTCTACATGTGTATACAGGGAACATGATTACTGGGACCCGACTTTTATTGCGAAATTTCTTATTACAATAATTGCAATTTGCAATTACATATGTATTTTGCAACGAAGAATATTCTAAACGTGATCGATATGCAACACGAGAATTAATTGAACCTGCAGATAAAGTTACTAAATTAATACATTTTATTTTTCATCTGAATAATCTAGGGTAACAATCTCGATTTCTTTAAAGTTGCTATCAATATTCTCTATTTTTTATATTTTATTTGAATTGTTTAAGCTTTTCAAACTCAATTTTCAAAGTGGCCTCATTTAGAGTGTTGCTCTTAAATATCAGTATAAATCATAATTCACTCATAAAATTCGTTAAAGTAAAAGTCCAAATTATAGAAGAAATGTTGATGCTAGGTTACATTTAATATTTCATTTTATGTTTTCATAATTTTTTATACGCATTATATGTTAGTTAATATTATTATTTAATAATCTATGTTGGTCTTTTGAGTTTTTTTATTTTTTTTTTATTTTTTTATCTCTAGATTTCCCAAATAGTACTTTCACCACTGTCTTCAAAAGACTACTCTTTGATCTTTTAGTTTTGAGAAAACACATTTACACCTGCTACGTTTACAATTTTTTTTTTTGTCATCAACTTGATGTAGTTGGTAATTTTACCTTTTAATCCTCATTGAACCAAAAGTAATTAAGTTGAGAAATGATAAAGTTTTGGGTGAGACCGTCTCATGGATTTTATGTTGTGAGATGGGTTAGGTCGGGTCGAAAATATTTCATATTTTTTTTATATTAGATAATATTTTGTATTATAAGATGCATTTTGAGTTGAGTTGGATCATACGAAAAATATGTAACACTTTTATGTATATCAGGTAATACTTTTATATATATCAGGTAATACATTTATTTTAAGTTGAGTCAGATCATAAGAAAATATATAATATTTTTATATATATCAGGTAATACTTTTATATTATAGAATATATGACCCGAATTAGATCGGGTCGGGTCCTAGAGTTTTTAGGTGTTCTTCTCCTCGTACAACATGTAATACTTTTGTGTATATATACAATACTTTTCTATATATTATTTAATATTTTTGAATTTTACACACATATATATATAATATAATACAAAGTATTATCTAAAATATAAAAAAATATTACCTAATTATTAGGTTCGACTCGACCCATCTCACGGAATCCCTTGAAACGACCTCACACAAGACCTACTCTTGAAAAATATATTAAGTAGTTTGAGTCAACTCAACTAAATTAATATATTAATATGTACTTTTCAACCTCAAGTAATTTGAGCTAAAATCAGCATTACTCAGTAAGAATTATCAGTTAAAGTAACTTGGTCATAAAACAAAACGTTTATACAAATAAACTAGGTGTAAAAGCAATTGTCAAAAAACAATTCTCTCTCAGAATTACATGAATATATTCTGTGTCAGAAATTTGTTTCTCCAAAAATGGTTTGTAACAATATGGCAAGATTCCAGCAGTTTGTTCATCACATCATGTGCTCAATAGCAATCAATTAATCTCTTCAACAATAGTACCACCCCACCCCCACCCCACCACCCAAACTACCTTTGAAGTTGGTGCTACTTAAAGGGGAATATTGTGATGGAGGTGTTTCAGTTAGTCACATCATAAGTTTGCAGATAAACCCTCCTTTTTTACAACAATTATTGTACTTCCCCAAGCTTACTTGTAACCTGACCCCCACTACCCCACCCCACCCCACCCCACCATTCTTGGACTTTGCCACTCAAAAATTTCGTGCTAAGTTGAGTGAAAGAAGGGGGGCACAACATTCCAATGGTAGAAAACAACAGATCATGTCCCAATGTTGTCAACACAGCTTGTTGATCACCACTTGTGTTCTTGTCATTGGACACTACTACTAAACCCTACCTTTTTTTCTACTCCAACTCAATTTGTGTTTTGTGTGTGTGTGCGTCCAATAATTTTTAATAAGAAAAAATTAAAAATGAGGGCCATAATTGATTATCACAACAATGAGTTTTTTGAGCTTATATTAGCTGGATATATTATCAAATTTATCATAAGGGCCACTTTGATCATGATATGTAGTTCAAGATCTTATCTTTGATTCTTTTGCTTTAGCTCAAGATAAGGTTTTCTTGCTGTGAAAAAGTCTTGTGCCACTCTTTTCCATGGCAATGGGACACATCTAATTTGGCTATTGAAATTGAAATTTGATTTTACAAACATCTATTTTCTAACTCCACAGACTCCTATTAAGGGCCCTTTGTCTCTTGTTGTGTGGCTAGTTAACTTAAACTCATGAGATCTCCAATTAATACAATCAACATAATTAATACATTTTCTTTTAGCAAAAATTGAATCAGAATAATGGTATATTGTCACATTTAAGAGCACTGTTAAACGAGAGATGATTGATGGGTAATGTGCTCATAAGTCCATTGTATCTGTCGGAGAAGTCAAAATTGATCAAATAAAACGAATAATTCACTATTTTATATATTTACACATGAATAATATCCTATAATACCACATTTTATAAAAGGGATTAATTTTCTATTACATAAATAATAATTTTGTTACTTTTCCACCACAATTCAGGAAAATTGACAAAATTGTTCTTCTTATAAAAGTAAAAAAAGTTAATTTTCAATCAGATATTACACAGTATGCATATATTTATAAAGATCAATCACTAGTCAACCCAAAATAATATAGCTTGATCTAAGAGCTACAAAATCCGATCCGAATCTTTAACTAGGGCCCGACCCGAGCACAATGATCATTTAAAACTACACAAAGATTACTATACGACAGATTTGGGAACTCAAACTAAGGCTCATAATTAGAGATTGGGATTGAGAAACTAGTGGGGCCTCAAGAAAGTTTAATTGAGGGCCAATGCACATCAAATCTTGAAACAAAGAAAAAAAAGACAATGTCCAAGAAAAGATAACGAAGGTGGGGTTTAAATCTTGCTAGGATCACATAATTATATGAGATCAAACGGCTGAAAAATATGGTGGATTTTAGGTGATAGAAAGGTGTAGTTAATGTGGATTAAGATAGGGTTAGTGCACGTGATGTTTGTGTTTTGTGAGGGTGCAAAGTGTCCCCACAATTGAACCCTAAAAATCATGACTTGATCAAATTCTTGCAACACTTGTGGTTGTAAGAAGTGAATAAATAGGAGGGGTTGCAATGATCAAACAAGTGAGATTAAATCAGAAGAATAAATTAAATGGGGAAGAACATGTTTGGGAAGTGGAGAAGAACAGTGAGAGAAATGAAGGGAAAACTCTATATAATTAGGGTTTGTATTACAATGCTTGTTTGTTGGGACAAGTATTCTTGAAACCTATACACATATATATGTATGTGTATTATATGTACTTTAATTATTTTCTTGTTCTTTTCTGTATAGTAAGTTAGTAACCATTCTCTCTCTCTCTCTCTAGTTTGCAGGTTTGTTAGCTAGCTAGATATTTTTATCTTTTTTCTTTTTTAGGGTTTTTGGTACTTTTGGTATTTGTAATGACTGAATTAGTTTGAACATGATATGTTAGTACTATTGAAAATCGACCCCTCTCGAGAACTGGTTTTGGTTAGATAATGTGTGGTTGGGAAACTAGGATCGTTTTTTTATTTTGAAAGGTATGAAGTGTATTATTAAATATTTGGTATGATTATGTAACAAGTGTTTTTATTTTTTTAATGATTTCATACTTTTTTATGCATGTGTGCGATTTGCAATTATAAACATGGTTAGTTCTTTGCAAACAACTTCATATTCAGTTAATTGGATTAAATTAAAAATAAGTTACATTTTTAAAGTAATGAGGAATTGATATGAAAAAGTAATGAGGAATTTGTAGCTAGGGCTTGAGACACATGGATGCTCTTCTCATGGCAAGTCGATATCACGTGTCATTCTTTGTACAGTGTGACATATTTACTTGATAAAACAATATCAAAAAAATATTTAATTTAATCTAAAATAGATCTAATACGAAAGTATGTAATGTATTAAACGTAAAAATTATTTAAAAAGAAGATAGCTAGACCAATATTTGATTTGTGTCGAATCAGGTTACTAAATGAAAACCGCGTGTATTTGTTGCATCCACAAATGCATGCAAAAAGAAAATCATTTCTAGCCACTCAATGAACTTTTTTTTTTAATTGTTCTTTTTTTTTTTTTAACTAAATGGTTTATTTGATTGATCAAGTTGTATGTGTGTGATCACATGAGTGTTGTGTGCTTGTGTTTTATTGCCGTTCAAATCACTGGTTACAAAATTGAGTCAACCAGTATTTTAAGGGAAAATGAACTTACTAAATTCACAGTGTTAGTCGAAAAAGATATATATATATATATATATATTAAGAATTCTTCCCGATCAAAATTATAAAGATTTTGAATAATTTTCAATAAATGATTTGACTATTGGTTGAGCAATTGACCAATAGCATAATCATTTTGTCCATGTCAAACGTTTGCTCATAACATCTATATATGTACATGACACATTAAATCTTAAAATTTATTGAATATACCTTTTATTGATTATATTAGCATAAGATTCATGTAACGTGAATATATACATTAGATTTATGATTGCAAATTTTGATTGTAATGTTTGGCTAATATATATTTAATGCGCCGATCATTTTTAAATCCATCTCTATTCTTATTCTTTTGTGTAGTATTTTAAATCAAATAGAAACAGAGTATATTATAATTAATTGGTAGATGAGTCTACTTGTGTCATATGTCTTTGATGGTCAATACTTTTATATTGAGTTAATTGCAACAAAAAAATTTGGTAGATACTCAAAATTATGTGGTGAAGCACTATCCATATCTTTTTTCTTGACCACCAAAATAAAACTTTGCAAATATGAGAATCGTTTAGCAATGATGATTTTGATAATCAAATCATATATTTCGATGGAAAATATCATCAAATCATGAATACCCACTCTGAAATTAAGGGTCTTGTAGAATCCATTTCACAGTAGAGGTTGAGACAAACTGATGACTCAGCGTATTGATCTTTCCCAAACCAATGGGGCCCTCTTTACAATCCCTCCGATCAGATCCCAACATCTGTCAACCACCACAAAATCTTGCAATTTATCCACCAAATATTATCACTCTATATATACAGCTCCTCCTCACTAGCTAATCCCTTCCTACACCATTCTCACCTATCAAAAAAACCTCCCCAAGAATCATACCTGATCATTTTTCCACAGAAATACTCAGCACAAACCAAGATTCAGAGCTCATCATCATGGGGTTCATTCGACAAAAGTTTCGGTCATGGCAGAAGTGTTCTAGGTACTTTCAAGAGCAAAGAACGCGACTTTACATCGTATGGAGGTGCTCAGTGATTCTTATAAGATGCAAGCTAGAAGGCATAAGCTTTGAAGAGTGAATGGGGAAGAGGGGTGTGATACGGAGAATCGATCTATTGTCATCTGAGTAATGAGAAGTCTGAGACAATTCTATGGGAGATGAAAAGTGTTGTGTATTTGATGTGTGGGGGATTCTTCTCAAGTGCAAACTAAAACAGGTGATTGGAGATGATATGCAGCTACAAATAGTGTAAAATCAAGTAGAAATTCGAGCAGAAAAGCAATGCAAGAGTGTACATTAACTAAGATTGCAGAATATAATACTCTCTTATTTCAACTATTATCTCTTTTATATAGATTAATCTCAGTCAGAAGATGATCTGATTCTATTCAGTAAATTAATAGAAAGAAAATTTTCATTCAGAGATTTCTCTATATATACAAGCTGTTTCTGAAATGTAAAATTACATAAAGATAGACAAGCAAATAATGCATTCAAATGCACTTGATTTAATTCTAATCAAGAAAAACATTAGAAAAGTTCGAGCATTTCCCCTTAGTTCCGTTATTTACCAAACATAAGAATATAAAGTCGGTTTGTTAACTAACAAACTGAACTCAAACAGCTCTTTTACTTGATTGAACTCGCATGAGCTTTTAGCTCTCGATCTAAAATATGGTAGCTCTATTTATTATCCATCTTTAACTACATACAGAAGTATAATAATTCAATGCAAATATGAACTATGCAAGCATTATGCCAAAACCTCAATAAGTAAACATTGTGTTTCACTTAACAATACCTAATTCTACTTTGATATGGCAAGATTTTGGGTCAATTTACTAAGAATATTGTGTACTATCAAAAAAATGTTGATGTGGCAATGTAAGTTATTTAAACTACATTCTTCACAAAAATTACAATACCTCTCTGGAGAACATGAGATCCAAACACAAAATTTGAAATCTTCATTTGTTGGGGCTCACCAAGATTTTTTTGCAAGCTTTGCTGCTGCGGATTCATCCTCACCTGGTTTCCTGGGAGTTTGTCCAGGTTTACTTTGGCCTCCCTAAGTGAACGCAAAAAAAGTTGGCTAAGAATTTCAAGCAGTAATGAAAAGGCAAAAGTACCAATGAGTCATCGTACTACTAAAACAACTTCATATGACTTTGTGTTTCTTCCGCGATTCTAGAGTAAAGGTGTTCCAAAAATGACATATCCTAGAATTGCCAGATGTTAAAAATCTCAAGTAAGGAAGAATTTCTAGATACAACAAATGGTCTCACATATTAAGTTATCATCCATTTCTCCAACTTATTATTCTTATAATTACACGGTACAGTTCTATATGAAGCATCTTAATATCTCCTTGCAAGACACGGCCAAATGCAAGGTGCTATTCTAATACAACCTGCAGTGCAACCGTAATGTGTTCAGCCTGACTACTTTTTGAGTGTTTATGCCTGAAATATTGATAGAACAAAATTCATCAAGTAGCTTCATATGCAGCACATTTCTTTTATGAATTGTTACTGTTTTTGTTTTCATCCATTAGATAAATACATTATGAGTCATATGAATGTTGCATATATTTCCCAAGACATAGGAATACGATTAGCATGGGCAATGAAGACTCCCTAGATCAATTACATGCTAGTTTTAAGATCTAGACATGTGCAGACAATGTTGAACAAATCAAGCAAATGCATACACGTGAGCATCAGATATAGTTAACGTACAGCTCCTTTCTGGCCAGTTGACCTTCTACTTGGGGCACGAGCGATTGATGAAGCAGCTGCAGCTGCAGCTGCCACCACACGTATCCTGCATCATGAAAGAATGTCAACTACCATTGTTTCGTTTTAATCACTGAGCACGTTGGAGCTAAAGGCTTCAAATGTCAACTACCGTTTGTGTACATCAACAAATTCATCTGTCTCATCAACAATTTCCTCCTGTATTGACAAGAAAAAGTTACAAATTGCGAACGCAAATGATAACACTACATAGTGGTTGAGACACTATTATAGAGTTAAAAGCTTACCTGCAAAAGTTCTTCAAATACATCTTCTAAGGTGATAATACCAATGACTTCATCATATTCAGTGTCATCTGATGGAGAGATCAATACATCAGTAACTGCAGAACTATATGCCACAGTTTTAGAGGCTGGTTTTGATATTCTCTCAATATCAACAACCACATTTTCTGTCTTCTCTACTTTATTTGATAGCAATGGAGTAGTTAAGTCTGAATTCCCATTATCTTCTTTCTCCTCATCCTTTTCCACAATTGCTGTAGGCTTTCTGTTTCTTCGTTTTGCCTTCACTACAGCTGCCATATGACTGCTACCTTTCTGAAATTCATTGAGTATGTCGTACAGGGGCATATCTGCAGGAACACTGGTAGCAAACAAAGTACATATTTTGATCTTAGAAGATACAAATGTAATCCATGAAACAAGTCAAAATTTCAATGCCTTACCGTGGCATTCTCCGGATTGAAACATTACTCACTGGGGTCTCTGTTTCTGCTCTTACTGTGAGAAGACTCTTTACCTATTAGTAAAATATTTCAACGTATGAGAAGACTCTTTGCCTATTAGGACGATATTTCAAGGTTAGGTTTTTCTATAGTAAGAAAATGTAGAATTTGTGGAACTTTACCAGTAGAAGTCCAATAATGTTCTTTGGGTTTCCAGAATAGACAGGAACTCGACTATGACCACGAGCCAGAACCTTACCCATTGCTTCCCTGAAAGCAAATCTTGTATTAAGAATTATGAAACGAGTAGCACAGAATTCCTAGCAATTAGACATTAGTGACCGTAAAAGGATATTCACAGCGTGCTTGTTATTGTGATACAGGCCAAATATCTCATACATAATCCTTTCTTTTTATTATTAAATTTAAGAAAAGCATAAACTGGCACATAACTTTATAGCACAACAACATCTAGCAAGTGTCCTCTCAAAGGGGCCATGCAATTGTATTCCAAACAACTCCAGCAACTTAAGTTTTTTGTGGTAGCTCCTTCAAGACTTTGTGTCCGTCCTAAAGTCATGTGCGTAAAAAGTAGGTTCTGATGAAAAAAACAGTGAAACTACATAAAATACTAGTGCACCATATTGTCAAAGTGGAGTGACACGATTACAGATCACAAGATCAGGATGAGTAAGCAATGGAGTTAAATTACATGAGATGCAGAGCTTTATATCCAATTCATCTTAGTATTCACATCTTTATTCAAGTAAAGCTAGGTGACTAGACCACAAGATAAGAAACAAGCACTCCTAGTTAAGAACAGCAGGAAACCTTGCCACCTGGTGAGCTATTCTTACCAGTCTAACTTTGAATTCACATCCAAGGAAAATGTTGACTCGATTGGTGTCATGGCTTCTTCAGCAGTCTGTTTGCAGTTGCAGAAAATAAGTGAACAAATTAAATATAGAGGGCATTCAAGGCACTGCTATAAAATTAGATTATGAACTTTTAATATGATACATAAGCTATATTATATTACAGGTCATAATCAAACAGGGCAATTGTTGATGATAATGCAACTAGAAAAACTAAATTCAGCACAAATAGTATTTGTCTGTGTTAATTATCCAATAGTGAAAGATATGGAATCTTTAAGCATACCTTCTCTGTCAAATCTAGCGCCCCACTAATTATTGTTGTCTCATCATGTGTGAGTTCACCACCTATGCCAGCCTACAGATAAAACGACTACTTAACAATGTTCAAGGGGAATCTCAATGTGGGCAACAGATGAAAATTGCAGTTTCACCATATTAAAGATTTGAGTAGAACAAAATTCTTATCATCTGATATGCGAGTTGTGAGGCACCAAATTTTTTATTCCAGAGTGAAGAAAAGGAAATAGAAACAATACATTCGAATTTCAAATACCTCCATGCCGTGAATAGAGACAAGAGCCTTCAACTGAGCTCGTCTGAAGAGTGGCTCATTATGTCCCAGTACACAATCCAGCATCTGAATTCATAAAACAAGCTCAGAATTTTTTATCCCAACAATAATAGAAACAGCCACCCTGACAGACAAGAAATTATATGGCATCTATACCGAAGACTAGAACATAAAGATATTAGTGAAATCTTGAAATCTATATATCATATTATTCTCAATTACATTCACCATACTGAAATTCTTGATCCCATAGATTAACACAAGTGACAATAGAGCGATCATGTTTACTCAATAGAAACATTCACATTTCTGTAGGTTATTTTACGTAAGTAAAGATTAGCATCACATAGCATCTGAATTATGAAACTCAAAATTGACAAAGCCATATGTCATACTCATTGGAGGTCAACTGTGCAGATCTTATTTTTGTTTTAATGCTTGAGCAGGCTCTTATTATTTAATTTTCTAAAATTTTATCAATCAATCAAATCTGATCAATTGACTTTAGAATAAAGTGTAAAAGTTCACTTTGTAACGTACAAATACCTTTCCAATTGGGTAAGATATAGGATAGGATACAATCATCAGAAATCGAACAAGCCAAACAAAATTTGCACCTACAGCAAGTCCGTATCTTGTGCAAATGGCTTGAGGAATAACCTGACAACATAAAATGAGAACAGAGCGAATCACTAGAATGTCACTAGCCATAGATATGAAAAGATGAACACTTCATCCAAATTACAATAAATACCTCCCCAAAAGATAGAACAAAAGTCACAGACAATATAATGGCAACATATTGATTGAACATCTTATCCAGGTACAGTGGAAGTGCCTGCAACATGCAAAAAATGATATAGAATTAGATTTTTTATTTCAAATCCAACTATGATCACTCCTTTTTGTTTGATCACATTTACTTCATTTATAGAAATTGATGAATTTATATAAGCATAAAAAGCTTGTCACCTCCATAGCAGCAGCATTGCATAAAAGCAATGTCACAAGAAGCTGGTGCTGCTTCTGAACCACTGGAAGTATTGCAGCTGTAGAGAAAAAGATAAAAAAAAAAAAAAAAACCATCAACATCAAACTAAAAGGCCAAAAGACTTCTTAACAAAGTAACAAGAAATTGGCAAAAAGCAATTTATAAGCACCAAGAAGTTTCCTATAATGATTAGGCAAGCACACAGAATACATGAACAGATATCCTCATTTTTTTAATAAGGTCTTGTAACAGGTTATCCCTGTATACATTTTGCGTTCTCATTGAATTCTTCATAATTTAAAGATGATTGGAATTCAAAGACAAGCAAAAAAAAAAAAGAATAACACTATAATTTGATAAAATTACCATTTCTGGTAATGGTAATTTCTGGTTTTCAAAGGAAAAGAATCATTTTCTATCCAATGATAATTACACAGACTAGAACAAAACTAAAAAAGTCATCTTTATCTAAATACAAAAAACACAGACCACAATTAAATCAAACGAGATTCAATCTTCATCTAAAACGAGAACAACACCATTATATAAATCCACCTATTCAGCAATTCACTCATAATCACTAACAAAGAGAAAAAGGAAATCAAATTACCAGCCTGTTTCTTTTCAGAGGGGGAGCCGCTGCGCTGGAGGATCTCGAGGTCAACTTGGCCCAGCGACATGAGGCCCAAAGTCAGGCCCGACATTATGCCCGCGAAGAGCACCAAGAAGCATGATATCCCAGCGTACATGAACCACAAAACCGTGCCGAATTCGATCTCCGCCCCGAGGTAGGCGGCGCGGTGGTGGGCGCCGCCGTTCATGATCTCCATGGACATCAGCGCCACCGAATTCACCGGTTGCATGATTCCCTCCCCCTTTGAGCTTTGGCTCTCTCTCTCTCTACAAGCGTTCTGAAAGGAGGAGAGAGAAAGTACAGAGGTGGGAGTGGGAGATTTAATTGTGTGGCATTTTTGTTATTTATATACTAAATAATAATAAAATTAAATATTTTTTATAAGCATGTTATTTTTGTTATTCATAAGTCATAAATATTAATTAAAAAAATTTTATAAGCATGTTATTTTTGTTATTCATAAGTCATAAATATTTTTTGGGTGGGATTATCTGCACCCTAAGTTTTTTTTAACTCACCCCAATTTTTTTTATTTTTAATTAAAAAAATTTAAAAATACAAAAATTCCTCTATTACCTTTTTTTAAACACACCCAAAAAAAAAAAAACTCACCCATTCCCTCTCCCTCCCCATCCACTGTTTTCTTTTTTTTTTCCCATGTTCTTAATTTTTTTAGATATAATACAATAATACAATGAAAATAATTTTATGGGTTAATTAAATGCGTAAATATCGTGTAAAAATCACGTAACAAGTATGTAAAAATCGTATAAAAATGTTAAAAATCGATAAAATGAAACAGTTTCGTTCGATCCTGATAGGTCAAACATATAGAGGTGTGTGTAGCTACCAAGCATTGAACACATTGAGATATGTTCGGCCATTAGGCGTCGAACACACCACGCTAAAAATCAATAAAACGGAACAGTTCCGTTCAACCCAATAGGTCAAACACATAAAAGTGTGTTCGGCCATCAAGCGTCGAACACACTATGATATGTTCGACAACTGGTGGTCGAACACATCTCATGTGTTCGGCAGACCAGAGTAGAACAAAACTATTTTGTGATATCGATTTTTTTATTTTTTGATATGATTTTCACACGATATTTTTTTATTTTGTCAATTTATGAAATAATTTTCATTATATTTTTATGTTATTTCTCAAAATTTCAAAAAGAAAAGAAGAAAAAATGAAGAAGAGGTTGAGCAGCTTGACTGGAGGGTGAGAGGGAATGAGAGAATTTTTTTATTTATTTTTATTTTTAAGGGTATAATTGAAAATTAAATATTTTTATATTTTTATAATTAAAACTTTAAAATTTTGGGGTGTATTTAGAAAAAGGTGGGGTGCGAATAGTCTCACCCATATTTTTTATAGAGAAAACGGCCCATATTGCCTGTTCACTAATTTATTTTAGCTACACCCGCAAGTGTACGGTGTAAATTGTAGGAGTGGTGAGCAAGGTCGATTCCACATAGACTATCTATCTAGGCACTAATTAACTACTCAAATCCGGTTCTCAATTTTATCTAAAGAAGTCAATTCTCATCAATTTCAGATTAATTCGACAGAAACAATAATTATGTAAATAAATCAACTTAATAACCACAGAGATCTAAAGCAGGTTCTAGGACATGCGTTTATCTAATTCTCATCAAGACATCACTTTAACCAATTCAAGTTCATTAATCAATTATCCTATATAAGCAATCACATACATCAATTAATAGCTCTCTCGAGTCAATTAATTAGTTGATCGTTATGTCATCAGAGGTATCCCCACTCAATCGGATAGAAACATAACAACTCCCAAAAGTACCCATGATTGATATCTTATCACATAAATTCCTTAATCTCCCGATCTAAGTATCTTTATGTGTCATGTGTTTATTCTTCCATAATTAAATCTCATCTCCCGAATTTTGATTCAATTATTAAAACATGCTCAATTATTGGCCATATAATCAAACAAACAATCAACTCATAAACACACAAATACGATGAATGATTATGAACATTGAATTAAATTAAAGATCCATTAAAATTCGAATTAGACTACTAATAAGCCCTAGAAACCTTAGAAAATTAGCTACACATGATTATCCACAAACTCATAGACAAGATTGGAACTATCATCTCTAACTCATAGACAAGATTGGAAATATCATCTCTAAAAACTAATAAGAGAGGAAAGATTAAAATCTTAGCGACAATGATCTCGCGCTTGCTGCGGTTCTTGAATTCTTGTTCTCTCTCTCTCTCCGTGCTTCTTCTCTCTGCCTCTTTCGCCAATAATCCTCTTTTTTCACTTGGAGTCTTATATATCAATTAAAAAATGAAAATATGCCAAAATAACAAGAAGCGCTGTTCACCCGGGCACGGTCGTGCCCCATCCATCAGTCTTGATCCTTCTTTGTGGCCCATTCTGGCACGGTCACGACCGTGCTACATGGCACTGGTCGTGCCCCACTGGACAGCCTTGATTTTCCATGCGAAACTTACATTTTTCCTCATTAAAATCATGAAACTAAGCATAAACTCATCAAATGCATCTTATATACGAATAATCTCAATAATTACCATAAAAACATAGCCAACACATTCAAATGAATCCATAAACATACGCAAAAATAGGTGAAATTTGGCACTTATCAAAATCCCCCAAACTTAAACTGTTGCTCGTCCTCGAGCAACATCAACTACTCAAACGATAAATCTAACAAAACTAACCATCCTACTAGACAAAGCACAAGCCATGACATCAAGTATCACAAACTATAAATCACATATACCTAATTGATATAAAAAATTCATCCGAACTTATAATAAATACTTCAAACAATTCATAACCATGCACTTTCAAGGAGTAATGAACCTCACAAGGTAAAGTGTATCACTCACGCTCAAAAGTATTTATAAATAGAACGTGTATACACTCAAAACGATAAATCAAGTAACACCTTGACCGCGCTGTCGTGACGCGATAAAATTAATTAATTTCCTTCCTAACCTCACTAACTAGTAGCTAGGGTAAATCGGAGTCGATCCCACGAGGAGTGTAGAATAAACTATATCATCTATATTCAATTCATTAAAACAGAAAAGGTTGGGGGGTTTAGATTGAATAAATATCACTAAATAAATTAATAACCTAAAAAGCAAATAAATAACAAGAAATCAGTAGATGAAAATATTTCAGTTAACAGTTCAGTTATCCCCCGTTATCAATCATTCCCTAATCAATGTAACTTCCCTCTCTCAGATTATCATGGAATTATCACCCCTAATCTAACAACAAGCTCTGTTAAACCGAATCATCTCTTAAGATTAGTTAAATTAGGATAAGATCGCTAATTAACCCTATTCAATTGAATAACCTAGAATAAGCTTTCTAAATTTAATTCATCGAATGCATTAATCACTAAGACGATAAGGTGAACTAGACCCCAAATATATAAGCTCGATTCGGTAACCCTAGGATTATGCTACCCTAGAGATGCACGAACTCTAGTTTACCACTAATGAAAATTAGACCACAACAATTAGGATTCATGATCTAAAATTCTAGCAATCAATTATCAACACTTAACCTAGGTGATCAGTCTAAATCAAGCATCAAATAATCGAAAACGATATACACAGATAACACAATCAATTCCAATCAAATATCGAGAGAAAATTACGGGATTAATTAGATAATAAAAGATAAACGGGTTCAAACATCCCTGCTAACCGGAATTACAGACTCAACCGAGCATTCTCAAAATCGAAATAATAAAAGCCATCGGAAAATCCATTGAACTAATCTAAAATAATAAAATCTCTATGTGAATAGTGCTGTGAATAGTGCTGCGTGAATAGTGTTTTGTGGTGGATGGTGATGATCTCCAATTGTGTGATCTAGAGGCTTTAAATAGATATCGAAAATCTTTTTGACATATCTTTTCTCCTTTTCTTTAGGTAACAAACTCTTTTTCCTTTAAAACTTAGGAATTTTCCTTTTTTACTCCAAATCTTTTCTCTTTATCTCCAATCTTTGAAATATTTATCTTGAAAACTCTCCAAAATACCTAAAATAAACAAGAAAATAAAATATATAGAGTATTTGGAGATACAAAACACATATATGTAGAAAATCGATACATTTAATCTAATAAAAGATTATAAAACCTCACATTAATCCACAATAAAATGCATCAATTTCCTACCTATCACACCTACCATAAGCTTGCAGATCGTCTCATTTCTCTACCACGTTTGTACATGCGAATATTAAAAATCAACAAGGATTTTCATTTGGACGCAATGAGGCTCTTTGAACAAGATAGGAAAAATTTGGAATAAAAGTGACTACTCATATAGATGATTGAAGCTTCTCCACAAATTTCATTTCAAACCGCAAATTCTTGATTTTCATCATATATCTTCAATCGACTGCTTCTCCCAAAACATGAGTTCCAACAATATATCAATCACAATCATCATTCAATCGAGTTCCAGAAAAGGCACAACTTGTGATAACAATTATGCAATTGAGTTTCAGAAAAGGCACAACTCATGCAAAAAATTTCCTTTTATCTATCCATTTCTTTAAGCCACGTATACATCTTTTTTTTTCTTTTCACTTGATCTTTTTTTTTTCTATTCTCTTTTTTTTTTCAATGATATACTCCACCAAAGTCTTTCTCCATCTCTTCGTATATTTCCCAATTAAGCTTCAAAATCACGGGTGGGTAGGCTTGAAATGTAGGCACTGATAATTCACCCAATTATTAGGCTAAACAAAAAAATAGGCTCAAAAGCTCAACAGGGCTAACAAAGAAAATAATTCAAATTTGGTGAGAATTTATTTGGCTAAGTGACTAATCATAACAAAGATGACCTTGTATCATTTTCAAAAATTCACATGTACCTGTAGTCTCAAAGAAGATACCAAAACAAGTTCTAAAGGTATATACAAGACTATCGCCAACACACAATCAAGAAAATAAGACTTGGTGTAATATCAAGTCAAGGCTCAAATCTCACAAGCTTATTTTCATACTCTTCAAAAATACACAATCATTGCATGCTCAAATGTATTCACAAAAAATAATTCGAAACAAACTTTCAACTTCAATCAAGCAATATAGATCCACGTTCATTTTACTCCACGATCAGACCATGCTCCTCAGCACGATCGTGCTCGACTTGCACACTTGTCATAGTCTCGGGCACGGTTGACCGTGTCATACAGCACGGTCGTGCCCCAATTTCCAGTCTTGATTCTCTGTCGGGCACGGTCTAATCGTGTTCCACAGCACGGTCGTGCCCGGTCAGTCCACCTTCTATTGGTCTCTCGTTTTCTCGTTTCTTTTCCTTTCCGCTACACTTCTTCCTTGGTATTTTCTTCAAGCAAAATTCCAACACATCCTTTGATAAGATTCGCCCCATTTGATCCTCCACACAAACATCCTTTACTCCAATGAAGCTATAGTTCTCCTTTTCGTCATGTAATCTCATGTCCTTGTAAATGTTGAACAGGATGTGTTCGTTATTTACTCTTAAGGTAAGCTTTCTTTTTTGCACATCAATCAATGCTCGTCCCATAGTTAGAAATGGTCGTCCTAAAATAAGGGGTACAGCATGATCTTCCTCCATGTCGAGAACTACGAAATCCACTGGGAAGATGAATCGACCAACTTTGACTAGTACGTCTTCAATGATCTCCTTGGGGTAACTTATCGATCTATCCACCAATTGCAATGTGAGTGTTGAGGGTTTTACGTCACCAAGACCAAGCTTCTTGAAAATGGATAGCGGCATCAAATTTATGCTTGCTCCTAGGTCACACAAAGCCTTATCAAAACTTGATTCTCCAATCGCACAAGGGATTGTAAAGCTCCCTGGGTCTTTCAGCTTTTGTGGTAACTTTTGTTGTATGATTGCACTGCACTCCTCCGTAAGATTCACTCTTTCATAATCTGCTATTTTTCTCTTCTTTGACATGATATCCTTCAAGAATTTTGCATAATTTGGCATCTGTTTCAACGCATCTGCAAAAGGAATGTTAATGTGAATTTTCTTAAAATTTTCCAAAAATTTAGTGAATTGAGCATCTAGCTTTTTCTTTTGAAAACGTTGAGGAAAAGAAAGAGAAGAAATAGTAAATGGGGGTGAAGGTTTAGAATTTGATTTTGGCTTCTCAACCCCTTTTTGTTTGACTTCATCTTCATTTTTCTCCACCAATTCTTCTTCCTCTTTCCTTTCGTTTCCATCTTCCTCTGCAACCGGCATGCTTGGTCCCTCATATTCCATTCCACTTCTCAATTGGATTGCATTACACTGCTCCCTTGGGTTTATTTGAGTAGCGCTTGGATATTGTCCCTTCTTGTGTTGATTTCCTATGTTTTCAGCCATCTGCCCTACTTGTAACTCCAAAGCCTTCATCCGTGCATCAAATTTTTCTTCAATCCTTGTGAATCTATCTCGTGATTCATTCACAAATGCACCTACTAAATCTTCTAATGTCGGTTTCTTTGGTTCATCGATAACTTCATTCGTAACAGAAAAACCCGAAAGTAGTTGTAGAACATTCTTATTATTCGCATAAGAGAAATTTTCATGATTCACCCCTCCGTGTTTATACTGATACATACCCCTATTCTGAAAGTTTTGGTTGTTTCGGAAGCTTTGGTTGTTGTAATTTTGCCCATTCATAAAGTTGACATCTTCTACTTCCTCTTGTTGGGTGAAATCACATCCTCGACTCCCAACACTTCCTATGATTTGGGTTTGAACCTTTGCCAGCTCAGATACTTGATTGGTGAGGACTGCTATTTGTGAGGATAACACGAACAATAGGTCTTGACCTTGAATTTCAGCCACTTTCCTATATGTGTTTCTCTCAGATGGCCATTGGTAGCTATTTGTTGCCATTTCCTCCAAGATATATATTGCATCCTCCGGACTCTTTGCTAACAAAGCTCCTCCTGCCGCTGCATCTATCATCGCTCTCGTTGATCCAAACAGTACATTATAGAAGAAACAGACTTGTTGGTCTTCAGGGAATCCATGTTGAGGACATATTCTTAACATATCTCTGAATCTTTCCCAAGCTTCGCCCAAGGACTCCCCATCAAATTGCTTGAACTGTGTAATCTCACTCTTCAACTTCAACGTCTTGCTTGGTGGGAAGTACTTGAATAGAAACTTCTTACTTAAACCATCCCATGTAATAATTGAACCTGGAGGGAGTGAGTTGAACCACAGCTTTGTTTTATCTCATAGAGAGAAAGAAAACAATCTTAGTCTTATGGCATCATCAGAAACACTATTCAACTTGATTGTGTCACAAACTTCAAGAAATTGCGCCTGATGCGCATTGGGGTCATCTAAATGGCTTCCCCCAAACTAGTTTTGCTGAACCATAGCGATCAAACTCGGCTTCAACTCAAAATTATTCGCTTGAATAGGTGGTCGCACAACCCCCTTCCATTTTGTTGAGGTTGAAAGTAATCTCTAATAGGTCTCTGAGCACCCACTTGTGGTGCTTGATTCACTCTGTCTTGATTGTTTAGTACTTGTTCCATCGGATTGTCTTCAGCCATCTGAATTGGAGCAAAAAGTTGTTTTCATATTTTACGATGTCTGTAGGTTGCTTCAATCTCCAAATCTAATGTACTCAAGTTTACCTTTTTAGAGCGAGTGTTCATGTACAATCTGAAAACACCTGAAAAACAAGTATCAGATACTCCCTGAAAAATAAAAATATAATAAAAGAAAAAAATACAGGTAAATCCTAGACTAAAAATAAAAACAAAATTAGAATATTAATTGCGCCTAAACTTCAGTCCCCGGCAACAACGTCAAAAACTTGTTCACTAATTTATTTTAGCTACACCCGTAAGTGTACGGTGTAAATTGTAGTAGTGGTGAGCAAGGTCGATCCCACAGAGACTATCTATCTAGGCACTAATTAACTACTCAAATCCGGTTCTCAATTTTATCTAAGGAAGTCAATTCTCATCAATTTCAGATTAATTCGACAGAAACAATAATTATGTAAATAAATCAACTCAATAACCATAGAGATCTAAAGCAGGTTCTAGAACATGCGTTCATCTAATTCTCATCAAGACATCACTTAACCAATTCGAGTTCATTAATCAATCATCCTATATAAGCAATCATATATCAATTAATAGCTCTCCCAAGTCAATTAATCAGTTGATCGTTATGCCATCAGAGGTATCCCAACTCAATCGGATAAAAACATAACAACTCCCAAAAGTACCCAAGATTGATATCTCATCACATAAATTTCTTAATCTCCCGATCTAAGTATCTTTATGTGTCATGTGTTTATTCTTCCATAATTAAATCTCATCTCCCGAATTTTGATTCAATTATTAAAACATGCTCAATTATTGGCCAGATAATCAAACAAACAATCAACTCATAAACACACAAATACGATGAATGATTATGAACATTGAATTAAATTAAAGATCCATCAAGATTCGAATTAGACTACTAACAAGCCCTAGAAACCCTAGAAAATTAGCTAGACATGATTATCCACAAACTCATAGACAAGATTGGAAATATTATCTCTAAAAACTAATAAGAGGGGAAAGATTAAAATCTTAGCGATGATGATCTCGCGCTTGCTTCGGTTCTTGAATTCTTATTCTTCTCTCTGCCTCTTTCGCCAATAATCCTCTTTTTTCGCTTCTTGGAGTCTTATATATCAATTAAAGAATGAAAATATGCCAAAATAATAAGAAACGATGTTCATCTGGGCAAGGCCGTGCTACACGGCACGGTCGTGCCCCATCCATCAGTCTTGATCCTTCTTTGTGGCCCATTCTGGCACGGTCGTGCTACATGGCACTGGTCGTGCCCCACTAGACAGCCTTGATTTTCCATGCGAAACTTACATTTTTCCTCATTAAAATCATGAAACTAAGCATAAACTCATCAAATGCATCTTATATACGAATAATGTCAATAATCACCATAAAAACGTAGCCAACACATTCAAATGAATCCTTAAACATACACAAAAATTGGTGAAAATTGGCACTTATCATTGCTCATTTTCATTATATTGTACCCATATATGCCCTAAAAAATGAAAAAAAAACCCCACTTATCCCAAACCCTATAATTTAGTCCTCATTTGCCCCATTTGCTATCCGAGTCAAAAACACCCATCACATCTGCCATGCCCCACCACCGAATTCGCACAAAAGTGACAGGGAGCCAGACAACCCAAATTTTCATGTAATAAAATTATTTTTTCATCCAATTATTTTATCCAGCCCAAAAATTCGTATAAGAAATTCATACAATTTATTGGTGAAAAGAAATTTTCGTGGAAGCATGTAAAATGAATTATTTAATTATTGGATTGTCAAAAAATCGTGTAAGCATTAAAAATGTATAATTTAATTATTGGATTAACCTAATTTCGTGTAAGCAGTAAACAATTCAACTAATTTTTAAAAAATGAATGAATGAATAAAAAAAAATTCCCTAGGAAGAAAAAAAAATTATTTTTTTCCTACACGAAATTCGAAATTAAATCTCTACGGTGGGAAAACCAAAATCGTGTAAGAATTAAAAATGTATAATTTAATTATTGGATTAACCTAATTTCGTGTAAGCAGTATACAATTCGGCTAATTTTTAAAAAATGAATGAATGAATAAAAAAAAAATTCCCCACACGAAATTAAAAAAAAAATTTGCCTACACGAAAATTAATTTCGTGTAGGGTAAAAAAAATTAATTTTTTTTTTATTTTTTCCCTACACGAAATTCGAAAGTAAACCTCTATGGTGGAAAAACCAAAAATTGTGTAACAATTAAAAATGTATAATTTAATTATTGGATTATCCTAATTTCGTGTAAGTAGTAAACATTTCGGCTAATCATTAAAAAATGAATGAATGAAAAAAAAATTATAACCTACAAGAAATTAAATTTCGTGTGAGGAAGAAAAAGAAATTATTTTTTATCCCTACATGAAATTAATTTTCGTGTAAAAAAAAATTATTTTTTCCCCTACACGAAATTAAATTTTAAAATATTTTTTGCCTACAAGAAATATTTTTAAAAAAAGAATTTTTTTTCCCTTACTTTTTTTTTCCTACACCAAAATTATGATAGTGTAGGGGAAAAATATTTAATTTTTTTTTATTTTGTTCCTTACACGAAATTTAATTTGTGTTGGAATTTTTTTTTTTGAGTCGATATAGAAGGACATATTCGACATGAATTGTGATGCCAATATTTTTGTCGGTGTGATTGATTAGACTACACATCTCTTACATGAATTTTTTAATTTTTGACATATTAGAAAATGAAACTTGAAAATATAAAATGAAATCTGGTGAGTAATAAAAATTTTGTGTAAGGCCCAAAGTGGCTGACAAGACAAGACATGACGCACGATAAATCGGTGAATTATTACTTGTCACTAGTGAGTCACATGTGTGCAGTGTATGTGCAAATTTGTCGCGTGGAAATCTTCTATATAATGAGAATATGAAAACAAGTTCTAAAATAGTAGCTTCACTTGAATTATAAAAAAAAAATTAACAAAATTCTCAAAATGTTCTTACCGTCCTAACATCCGAAGACTATTTCGTAGCCAATAAATACAGGGAAAATATTGGAGATTTTTGGTTTGAAAAGGTATGTTAGTAGCCAATTATTTCAGTCTATTGAGAATTTTCTTGTATTTTTGTTATGCGAATGTTGTGTTTTGAAGCTTATACAGCGAATGCTTATTGTCAGCTTACATGAATTTATGTTATGGGAATTTTGTGTTACAATTTGTAATCAATGTTGCATTAATAATTTACAATATTTTATTGGACGAAGTAGGTCTTACAGGATATAACATGATAGGTCATACATATGTTATTTTATGAAGGTCAAACATGTACACAAAGATGAGGCTTACATGAATTTGAGTAAACGTAGGGTATTACACTAAAAATGCAACAAAAATGCTCTTACACGAATTTATACTCTTTCATGAATTTACACGAAAAGTAGATCAATATGTGTATTTGCACTTGCAAATAGATGACGAGGTGATTGACTGAGTTTGTTATGTGTTTTTTTTCCAGCGTAGAGGATATGAGTGTCATGTCTGTAGTGGTTTGGTACGGAGGCTATTGGAAAGGTTTGGAGTATAAAAACGGTTATAAAGAGGAGGTTCAACTAGAAAGATTGACTTTCTATACTTTATTCATGTGTATCCATGGACTTGTGTGTGCTGATATGAATCGTTGGGGAGATGTGATTCACTCAATAGTAGAAAAAAATGGAAGAGTGAAAAAGAAAAAAATTAAGAATGATTACCATTTGGAACAATTATTGTCGAAGAGCGACGATATTCTTGTTGTTTTTGTTACACTCAAGTTACTGGATGTTGAAACATCTAATACTGGGTTTTCAAGAGATTACGAGACTAGCAGCCTTGGAGATTTTAATGTTAACGTTGGATCCGAAACTCAAGGGGAACCCAATACGTATCATCATTCACCATATGATTAAGGGATCGCATGGTCAGGTGACATATACAATCAAAATTGGAGTTGTGATAATGTTCTCTTTGGGTTATAAAATGACGAAACATTTTATACAAAGTGAGGTGTCCCTTATGAACATAAATCGTCGCAGGTTGGTACATCTTCAGATGATATATGGGGTCAATGGCCATCATCAAGCGGTCGTGTTGACTTTGGAACAAATTGGGGTGTTGATTATATTCAAATAATATACTTAAACGGGTGTATCCATTAATATACGCAAGCCGACCCTGATAACCAGCACGAACCCAGGCATGATCCAACTAACATTTGAAAAAAAATTATATTATAACTTAATAATGTTATTTTCATTACAGTTTTTGTAATTAATTTTTGTATAAGCGTATATTTTTTGAAATTTCGTGTAAGACCTAAATTTTTATCAAAATTCGTGTAAGCCTATTTTAAGATTAATATTTTGTAATCAATCGTGTAAAAAGAGTTTGTAATCATATTTAACAAATATAAATATTAATATTCGTGTAAGCATTTTCTAATAATTTTTACAAAATTCATGTAAGCATATTTATTTAATTATTAAGCATTTTGAAAAAAATAGTGTAAGCATTTCGTAATCATATTTTAAGAATAAAGCTTATTTAATATCTAAACCAGTTAACAAGAACTGATCAATATTTTCGTATAAGCATCTACGTAAATATTTAATATTAATATTTCATTGACAAAAGTTATTATCTTTTTTCAAATCAGTCAACTAAAAATGACTTACACGAATTTTTCAATAAATTTTTTTCAAATCAGTCCATTTAAAATGACTTATACGAATTTGTGAAATTTATTGGCCAGCAATTGTTGACTTTTGAAAATGTAACCTATACTAATGTTTTTAACCGTAAATTCGTGTAAGACCCAATCCTTGGCAAATTTCGTGTAAGCCCTTAGTTCATCCAAAATTCATGTAGCCTAAATTCATGTAAGCCCTAAATTTGGCGAAAATTCGTGTAAGACCTAATTTCACCCAAAATTCGTGTAAGCCTATATTTTTCCAAATTTCGTGTGAGAGCTAAATCTTTCAAAAATTCGTGTAAGCCCTAACTTCACCCTAAATTCGTGTAAGGTCTAAATTTGGCAACAATTCGTGTAAGACCTAAGTACACTCTAAATTCGTGTAAGCCCTAATTTGAGGCCAAAATTCGTGTAAGCTCATATACAACAGATTCTATATGCTCAAATTCGTGTAAGAAGCAATCGAATAAACATGTATGTGCCCTAAATTCGTGTAAGTCCGTATCATTCAATTCAACAAATTTCTGTATTAATCACAACCCTAAACCCTAAATTGCTACTAATTCATGTAATTTAAAACATCAAACACATATCTGTAAATCGCGTAAATATGTACTTGTCTTCCTTCCATCACCAATTTTGTTTGAAATAAATCGTGTAAGACTTCACCCTGTCGGCTGCAGATTTTCGCAAAATTTGGCAACATTTCGTGTAAGAATTATATGACTACTAATTGGATAAGGAAATTGAAATATACTTACACGAAATTGAGAGTTGGGCGAATTGATTCGGGAAGGAAATCGGCTCCGGAATGCTGGTGAAATCGTCCTCTTCTTACACGAAAATGGCGTCGGCGTCTCTGTTGTCTTCGCTCTGAATTTTGGGCTGGAAATCATTTTCTTATTACACGATTTTTTGGGCTACGAAAAAAATATATAACCTTATTTTATGTTAAGTACCAATAATTTATGGAATGATGTTTCAATTAGCTCAAAATTTAATAAAGAATATTCTCTTTTTAATATTACGGAAAAAGAAGTGCTTTCTTTCTCGACATTTTGTATTATGAGATTTTTCATCATTTATCTTTTTTTTTCTATGTTTAAAAATAATTCACTTTTAGGTCCAATTACCTGCTTAAAAATTAGTCGAATTGTTTACTACTTACACGAAATTAGGTTAATCCAATAATTAAATTATACATTTTTAATGCTTACACGATTTTTTGACAATCCAATAATTAAATAATTCATTTTACATGCTTCCACGAAAATTTCTTTTCACCAATAAATTGTACAAATTTTTTATACGAATTTTTGGGTTGGAAAAAATAATTGGATGAAAAAGTAATTTTATTACACGAAAATTTGGGTTGTCTGGCTCCCTGTCACTTTTGTACGAATCCGGTGGTGGGGCAGGGCAGATATGATGGGTGTTTTTGACTCGGATAGCAAATGGGACAAATGGGGACTAAATTATAGAGTTTGAGGTAAATGGGGTTTTTTTTTAAATTTTTTAAGACATATATGGGTACAATATAATGAAAATGGCATTATTTCACAATATTCTAAGTTTGGAATTTGATAGTTCACAATATTCTCTATTTGCTACAAATCTTCTATTCTTGCAGTGGCTGATTTAAATATTCAAGGGTTTTATTGAGATATACAAAGTCAAGAATATACAACGAATAAAAATTCAAATCTTGAATAACATTGAAATTAAGTTGGTATGTCACAACTCAAAAAATTCGAAAGGGTCTTCACAATAAATAAATAAATAAATAAATGAACAATATAAAAAAAGGGTCGACGTGGTCTATGACTTGTGAATACGGAGATCAAATGAAGTATCCAAGTATTTCCTAATTAAATATTTATGACCTATCCAAATATTTCCTAATTAAATATGAAAGAATTTCATAATAAGATCCAATTTTTTAGTTAGCTCTCATTTCTAGGTCCAAATTTTAAGAGTTCTCAATAAGGGGCCCAATTAATTCTATTTTCTTAATTTAAGGCTTTAATTTAGAAACAATTTATCAAAACAAGCACACTTAACTGACTAGCTAACGGCAGCTTCAATGTTTTTCTTTTTTCTTTTTCTTTTTTTTTTGTATTTTTTATTTATTTTATTTCACATATCTAAATCATATATATGGGAACAAAATTAAAGAGGGAAAATCTTCATCTTTCTTTTCATTCACATTCACGTCAAGAAGAATAATTCTCTCTCATCAATCCTTCAAGCCCTTAGGTTTTCTAGTTTTCCCTTTTAATTAAATCCTCCTCCCTGACTTTCTTTTCTTTATGTGAGAAGAAGAATGTTTCTTCATTAATTACTATTCAAACAAACCCTAATTTTTAGACAGTTTCAAAGACGAACTATGGAAAACCTGCAAAATGATTCATGTTTTATTTCTTCCCCTTGAGCCGATTAGTGGATCGAATACGCCTTGGGGCTCTTTGGCTGTGTAACACCCCATTTTCAGAAAAACGTGCATTTCGTATTTTTATAAATAAATTCAAATTATGTTTTAAATAATTTATTGTCAATGACCTTTTCGACAAGCTTTATGTTTTAAGAAATGAGCTAATATTTCTTTAAGTTTAAAGATCTTACAGGATAGCTACCCGAGGAGATCGAGTTCGATCGTAATGCACTCGACATACCGAGCAATAAAAAAAAAAGGAGATAAGTTACACATAAAATAATTTTAACAATTAATATAAGAATTGTGATTTATGTGTTAATTATAATTAGGTAGATCTTTACTATATAGTCTATGTGCAATAAAGTATGTGGCTATTATGATGTGTTAAATTAAATATATTTTCAAACATACTTATATGTCTTATATATATGATATATTAATTTGAACATACCTACATATATATTTATGTGATCACAATATTATCAAGACTTTAATTTAAAAATGTGCAAATTAATTTCAAGTCATGCCATCTTATTTATGTGTGACACCAATTTGATTAAATTTATAAGAATTTAATATGATGTGAAATAAATTACACCAATAACAAATTAATTATCATAATCATGAATTCTTTCATGTCACATTAGATAAACTAAGCTACACTTATCAATGTCACTACATAATACTATATCTTAAATTATATCATTATACAAGTGATCTACATGTATTACACCTTAAATTAATCATCCTACAAGAGATACACATGCATTCTACATGTATGACACCATATATGCTACATATAAAAGAGAGAGACTACACCATTTAGCCTTTCATTTCTCATTTGATAAGGTGCACTCTCTCTCTCTAACTATTTTGCTCCTCCTTTTCTCTAAACCTTTATTTCTCTAAAAAAAAAACCTTCATCCTCATCTTCAACCAAGCTGCCATTTCAAGAGTTAAGTGAAGAATTAATATCCTTCCAAGCCAAGATAGGAAATCAAGCTCAAATTAAAAGCTCCTTCCAAGCAAGTTTCAAGAATACATAGTTTGTGCAATCAAGAGGTAATTTTTTACAAATCCTCACCATTCTTCTCTCTTAGGAGCATGATTAAGTTCTAATTTTAAGTTGCATGTAAGATCCAAGTAAGATTTCCTACAAATGTAATAAATTTGTTGAATACCTTGTTCTAAGTAGTTAATCTTCAAAAGTATGTCATTTTGAGTGTTGATTGAGCAAATAGATGTTGGATTGGACTTTGCATGTTTGATTTCCTTACCTAAACACATTGCATGTATGATCCAAGGGTGATTTTCTACTAATGTGAAGAAATTTGTCCAAAGTCTTTTCTATGTAGTTGATCTTTAAAATATGTCACTTTTGGGAGTTGATTGTGCAATTGCATGTTGATTTAGTCTTTGCATGTTTGATTATCTTGTCTAAACTCATTGCATGTGTGATAAATTGAGTCAAAATGGTTTATTTGAGGTTAATGGGGTTATTAAAGTTGAATCTACATTTTAATTAAGAAAGTGGATGAGCTTAATCAAGTTGTCAAAAACATTAGTAGTGGCAGTCCACTTTATCGATTTTTATAAAATTGTATACTTGGAGTTTTTCAAAACTGTTTTAGTATGTTATGCTACATGAAGTTTTGAGCTTATGATAAAACTTTCGTAATTTTTGGAGTAATTTATGAATTATTATGATTTTTCAAAGATAGTCCAGTTTGAGTTGGAATTTTGCAGTTTTAGACCTTAGAAAAATAATTTTATAAATTCGGTAAAATACAATTTTTGAAAACTGTTTTTTTATGTTATACTACATGAAGTTTTGAGCTTATGGTTAAAATTTGGTAATTTTTGGAGTATTTTATTAATAGTTATGATTTTTCAAAGATAATCCAGTTTGAGTTGAAATTATGCAGTTTCAGACCTTAGAAAAATAATTTTATAAATTCGGTTAATTACAATTTTTCAAAAATATTTTGGTATGTTATACTACATGAAGTTTTCAGTTTATGGTTGAAATTTGGTAATTTTTAAAATAGTACACGAATTATAATGATTTTTCAAATTAAGTCCAGTTTCGAATTTAAGATTCTGCAGTTTTGGACCTTAGAAAATTAATTATATAAAATCGGTCCATTGTACGTTTTCAAAACTGTTTAACTATGTTTGAGTACATGATGTTACGAGTCTAAATTATTAATTTCAGAAGGTTTCAGTAAATATACAATTTACAGTGAATTTTATAACACGAACTGATTTTAGAGCAACTTCGAAGAATTTTTGATTATAGTAAATGATTTATTAAAGCTTTTGTGATTTGAATTTACCCCTAATATTTTAGCATGCATGACTGAGGGTTGTTATGTAAATGTATACTTCATTTCATGAATTTTGGATGATCATTTAAATTATGAAAATTGTTGTAGTAAAGAGTGTCTTTTCTTCCTATATATTCTAAATTCAAGATCAAATTTTATCTATGATTTAAGAATGCAATTTGATCATATTTTGAAACTGAAATTATGTGATTAAATGTGTGCTTATGTGTGAAGTGTTAATTAATTTAAGTCTTTAGCATATGAATTAGAGTTTTATGAGTTAAGATGTAAAATACGATTTTTATTCCCTTCAAGGTACAATTGATACTTGTTTTAAAGTATGCTATAAAATTCCCCTAAATTTATAGATATATGTTTATGATATAAAATGAGACGTGATTTAAAGGCTAAAAGTTAATGAATGTGACGAGTACAGTACGAGATGACCGAATACTTCAGTAGCTATCTCCGCTTCAAGTCGAATCTCAAAAGTGGGTAACTTCTACTCTCTAGCTACATGTTGTTAATTGAATTAGTAAGTTATGTATGAAAATCTACGGATAGAAGCACCGTAGCTATAACCGGTAGGCAGCTTCCCTACCGGGCATAGACCTTAAAGGTGAGAGTGTCTGGTCTACGATGGAGGTTTAGTGTGTGAGCAATCCCACTTTCCTCGATGGTCTAAGGGTGAGCGTACCCAAGGATAATGTTATGTTATGGTCCAAGGGTGAGCGTACCCAAGGATAATGTTGTAGTATGTGCTTAATAGTTTAATTGCTTCAATGTAGTAGAGATGTGCGGTTATCCCACTGGGCTTCCTCTCCGGAGGAATTTCATGATGTTATCTAAAATGTTTTTCAGGTCCAGCTTACGATGAAGCGGATGTGTAGCCGGTTGTACGGACTTCTTCCCAAAAGCTTATGTTTTAATTTATTTTAATCTGTATGGATTTGATATTACATAAAATCTTTGAAAACTTCTATGTTGGATTAACCATTCAAGTAAATTTTTCATGTGTTTTAAATATGTCATGGTTTGATTTACAAATGTGGGTAGAACACGAGTTAGTTTCTTACATTCTAAGCTTTTCGATTTAAATTAGAAAGAAAAAAAAATATACTCGTGTTTTTAGTAAAGTCTTCCGCTGAATTTCTCTATGAAAATGATTTTAAATTATTATTATATATTTTTACAAATATTTTAAGTATATAATGTCAAGGTGGCGCTTTAATCCTTCTAAGTTGGGTTGGGGTGCTACAGGCTGATTTATGTTTTATTTCTTCCCCTTGAGCCGATTAGTGGATCAAATACGCCTTGGGGCTCTTTGGCTGATTCATGTTTTATTTCTTCCTCTTGAGCCGATTAACGGATCGAATACGCCTTGGGGCTCTTTGGCTTTACAAGAGATAGCTCGTTGGAGAAAAAAACATTCTCTTTTGATTCAATTCATTATTTTTGCCTCGGTCTCTAGATTCATAACCTCTTTGACTCTATTTCTCATTGGGTTGTGAAGAACAACATGAACAACATCAAATTCTTCTTTATATATTTGATTTCCATGATATATTTTTTTTTATTATTTAATCTTGAAAGTGAACGAATGAATTATGCATTTTTATGGTGATACCATCAGAATTTAACTGTTCAATCAAATTTCGTTATATGAAGAGGATATTTGGATGAAGCCTCACTTGATCAAGTAATTGCAGTAACTCTTTCATAATTTTAGATTCTGATTTTGAAATAATGTTGTGAATGTTTTAGAATTTTAGATTCTGATTTTGGACAAAATTGGTCATAAGAAATTGATGAGTTGTGAATGTCTTAGAATATTCTTGTGCAGATTTTGAATTTTTTTGCTAACTTTCTTACACTTGCAGACTCAAGATAGGTGTTTTGCTTGGTACTTGATCTTCAACTTAGATGAACCCAAGTGAATAAACTTGAGATTAATGATGGTGACATGAATGAGAATTTGACAAATGGATCCAAGAGGTAGATAAATTAATGGAAGACGTGCGCAAATTTGGAGGTTGGAGCAATAATAGAGAGCATTTTTATGATACATTGTTGTTGGCTTAATTTTTACATTACTCAAAGGTCATACACAAATAAAGGAAAATTTTGTAACTTGATATTTTGTCTGTACTGTATCTCAAGAGTGAAGAGAAATGAAATGTGAAGTTTATGTTGTTTGTACATATAGATTTGTTTTGTTTATGTTGATAAATTTAATGTGTTTTTATTTGTACAATACTAATGACCAAGTTTCTGTATAAGTGTGTTGAGATGGGATGGTGTTGGGTTTATATGCAATAGAACTAATTAACAAGTACAAGAACTAATTATATGCAATCAATAGTGTGCATAAGCTGAGCCTTGCTCCTCACTCTTATTCACAAAGAACCAGAATTTCAAGAATCGAATAGAAATATACTCATCACAAAAAAAGAAATTTGGATCCATTTTTATGAGCATGTGGTGGAGATGAATTTAGACTCATATATATTACCTTGAAATTATAAATGTTTAAGTCCATCTTTGTTTACATCAAATTGTCTCTGCTTTAGTCAGAAGTACTATAAATTCAAATTAGAATTGCTAGCTTATCATTAATCAAGTCAATAGAATGATAAGAAGTGTATATGTTCTGACTTTTTAGGCTTTCTTTTCAAAACAAATTTAGAAATTAGATTATATTTATTATATTTAAAAAAAATAATTGTCTACATAAACTAGCAGAACAAAAAATCAATTTAAGCATTAAGTTAATGTAGTTTTAGAGTAGTATAAACCAAAATAATCAAAGTACATCACTAAATCAAATGAATCATTCAAACAAAAGATAAAACAATATATATGTCTCAGCTATAGCTATAACACACTAGATCATGATGCAACCATATCTTTTCCATTGTCTGACACATAAAGGTTGAATTGAGAAATAACAGTTGTTGATAGTCCGCCCTTTAAAAAAATGATTGCAGAACAAATAATTATGTTAGATTAGTGATCCTTAAATAAAATAAAATAAAAACAAGTTTTACATTAATATTTAAAAAGAAAATAATCATACCTGTTCATCTCTTGGAATTTTGCAACTTCTTTTATTATGGCCAAATCCACCACATTTACTACATTTTTTTGACCCATATTTTTATTTGGCTTTATGAGGATCTTTGGCTTCAACTGCGTCTTTTACCCTTCGCTTCTTTGGCCTCCCTGCTGACCTTTTATAAAGAGGTGATAGGATAGATTCTTGATCGCTTTTGGGGAAAAAATGAGGACCTGTTAATGGATATATACAATAATCATAGGTCTTCAAAAAAAGTCTTCCTCATCAAATACTCACATAATCTTCATGTTTCCCGTTGATTTTATCTATGACAGCAACAACATACTTACAAGGAATTCCAGATATGTTCCACTTCCTACAGGTACAAGTATGTCGGGCAAGGTTTACCACAAACTTCTCAGGCCTACGTGATACCTCAAAAATAACCCTTTGACAATCCCCACATTGAGCTGCATTCCACACTTTACTATCCACTATAGATTTATTTAACTTCTCTAATATATCAGGACATATTAAACAATTTTTTTTCTCATTTTTTCTCCCCTCTCATATATTCTTTTCATTGTCTGGACCCGTATACTCTCAATTAAAGAAATAACTCCACCATCTCTATATTCTAAAATTTTACCATTGAAACACTCAACAATGTTACTGGTAATAGCAGCAGACTTAGCATGAACCTCAAAACCAGTTTTGCTCCATCTCTCCATACCAGTACCATTTAAATGTTTCCAAGCTTCATAACAAGTTCGTTGCATCTCGTTCATTTGAATATTGTAGTCTGTAATGGTGGTGGCATTCACTACTATCCAAAATAGATTTGCAACATGTTTATCCCTCCATCTCCTTTTAAAATTACGAAACATATGTAAAACACATAACCTATGATATTTGGATGGATATATGTCATCCAAAGCTGAAACAAGGCCCTGTCATATATTACAAAATAAAATTAGTTGATCCGCATAATAAATCAATGAAAACAACTTATAAATGTGAGTTAATACCGTTCCTTGGTCTGAAATAAAAGTCCATCTTTCTCCATGAGAGGTCGTAAGCCCAATATCTTCAAATAGATTCCTAAGAAACCACGACCATGTCTCTCTAGTTTCCGAAGAAACTATTGCAAATGCTATAAGAAAGAGAGCATTATTCGCATCTTGAGCCACAGCTGACAAAAGTTGGCCTTGGTAATATCCCTTCAAGAAACATCCATCTATGAAAATCAAAGGTCGACATCCAATTAAAAAGCCCTTCTTACATGCATCTATGCAAATATATAGCCGATCGAATTGAGAAGAAACTCCTGGAGCTAAAATCTTAAAAGTAGTTCCGGGATTAGTTCTCAATAACTCCTCACGATAATCCCACAATCTTGCATATTGATCATCGTGATTACCATCTACAGATTAAAGGGTAATGTTTCTTACTCTATATGCTTTTGCTATACTAAGCTTCATATTAAATTTCTCTGCATTATGAGCTTTCAATTCCAACCCCGTAATATTTGGAAATTTCTTCATGTCTTCAGTCACCTTTTTGCTCAACCATTTGGTATCAATAAACCTGCCTTTTACATCTCCCTTCTTACAATTATGTTCTCCATAATATGTTTTCACCTCATAAGTTTCAAGATGACCCACTTTTGAACAATAAATATGCCATGGACAATCAACCCTACATTTGGCTCTACATCTTTTCTTATCTTTCCTCGCAAATGACAAATTGTAGCTATTGTGTACACCATAACTTTTAACAGATTCATAAAACTCATCAATATAGGAGAATAACTGGCCTATTTTGAAAGTTACTTGCTCACATAGACTTTGATCACATGTTGACTTGACTTCCTCTCCGCTATCTGATAAATAAGAATTTTCAATGCTCCTCAATTCACTGCATGATTTTATTGGACCAGTAGATGAATTACTTGGATAACTTAATTTAGGGGATGGACTACCACCAGAGAAAACATGAGGAAGTGTTTTGTGTGATTGACCATCAATATTGAAACTTGCATCTAAATCTTCATCAAATGAATCTTCCATTACAATTTTGGGAAAAAGATCAATGCATAATTAGTGACAAAATGTAAGAAAACAGAAAACTAAGAAAAAGTAAAAATAAATAAAATAAGTTAATGCAAATATTTATAAAGTATAAATACAGAAATTTGACATTCTATAGAATGTATTTTATTTAAATTATTATATTTGAAATTTTGAGACTTTATTGCTTATGCATAAAGGAATTTAACTTGCATCTATATGTAACAGGTACAACCAACGAATTCAAAGTGATTAGCAATGCATATATGTGTAAAAGAAGGCTTTGAAATCATGCATATATGTAACAGGTAAAATCATGCAGTGAATTGAATAAAAGAATGAATGCCTTCTTTTTGTATTTGCACTATAAAAGACAACCAACGAGAAGAATAAAAAAATGACAAACAAATTTAGAAGAAAACTTTATACGTAACAGGTACAAACACTAGAAATTAGCAAAAAAATGAAACAAACTGTAGTTCAAAACTTCAGTGAATCATATACATTAGAAATTAGCTAAAGTGGAAAATTTCTAATTCAAAGAACGGATGCAATAAAAGATTAAAAACAATATTGATCGACTTAAGTAAATCAAATACGAGCATCATCCAATAACAATAATATAATTATTTTCTTAAATTTTAAAAGCAAATCAATTGTCTAATTAACGTTTAAAATTATTATAAATACTCATTTAAATGACAAAGTTAAAAGATGATCAATGCCTTGATACAAAACTAGAAAACCTCGGGTATGTTTGGAATGGATTTTAGTGGGTTTGGGGAAATCCTGATTTTGAAATCTGGATTTTATAGTAAAGGTAAATAGTAAAACGGTAATTCTATGTGGGCAGATTCTGCCCAGGCAGAAAAGCAGAAAGCATTAATTGAAATTTAAAATAGTATGTTAAATGACAATTATATCCTTAATGAAAATATATACAATCAAATTTTCAAATTTCAAACCAAAACAATATTTCTCTCTCCACTCATTAATGAAACAATATTTTCTCCACTAATTCATAATTTATTGTCATAAATTACATAAAAAAAACTAAGACGTCTATTTGAGGAGATATAAAATTTGACTTGATAAATATTTTAAAATTATTGATTATTGTACAAATATTTATTTGATGATGAAGAAGATTTGACCTGAAAAATATTTTAAATTATTAATTATCTTACAAATATTTGTTTAATGTGTGAAGATTCGAGTTGATAAATATTTTAAAATTATTGATTAACTTACAAATATTTTTGAATTATGAAGAAGAAGATTTGACTTGATTAGGGGTGGGGATTGGAACGGAAATTTCCGATATCCGCCTAATCCGATCCGAAATTTTCCAATTTTAGAACGAATATTTTTAATCCGAAATCCGAAAATACAAATTCCGATTTTTTCAAAAAATTTCGGATGGAAATCAGAATTAGTTTTGAATTTTTTGAAAATTCCAAAATCCGATCCGAAATATTTCCGAAATTCAATTTTCGGAAATTCCAATTTCCGATCCGATCCGAAATTCCAATCCGATTTTCGATTTATTTTCAAACTTTAATAATACTATATACTATATAATATATTTTATATACTTTATACTATTTGTAAATATAAATATACATATTATAATATACTTTATAATACTATATACTATATAATATATTTTATATACTTTATACTATATGATAGTATATAAATATATTATATACTATAATCTATAGTTTATACTGTAGTATCTGTAGTTGTTTAGTATTATTTTATAATATATACTATATATTATAGTTTATACTGTAGTTTTTTAATTATATTATATTATGTACTACATATTATATACTATATACTGTATATTATAGTTTATATTATAGTTTTATTTTATACCATATACTATATACTATATAGAAGAATACTATATACTATATATTATATATTTTATTACATATAGTATAGTTTATACTATAGTTTTATTTTATTCTATATCCTATAGTTTATATTGTATATTATATACTATATGTATATAGTATAGTTTATACTATAATTTTATTTTATACTATATATTATAGTTTATGCTGTAGTTGTTTAACATTATTTTATAATATATACTATATATTATGGTAATTTGCTTAACATTATTTTATAATATATACTATATATTATGGTAATTTTCTAAAATATGAAACATGTATATGAATTCATTTATTTTCAATACTAGGATATTAGAAAAGGCTATATAGTCCAAAAACATAGATACGGTAGATAGATAAAGATTACGGTAGATAAAGATGATTATAGAAAAATATAGATACGGTAGATAAAGATTTTCGCTTGAATTTCTGCTTGTAATACTTTTATTTTTTATTTTTTATTTTTAATGGAAATCTCAATTTATTTTAAAAAAACAGAAAGATTATACAATTTTTTTTAAAGTTAACAGAAATATTATAAAAAAAATTTAGAGATGAAGAAAAAAAAGTGTTAATATAGTTGAAATAAAAAGTTTATTTATAAGGTAAAAAAATATTAAATTATTATATATTTTACTACAAGAATACTGTAATTCAAAAATATTTGTAAGTTAATTAATAATTTTAAAATATTTATCAATTCGAATCTTTCCCTTATCAAACAAATATTTATAAGATTATCAATAATTTTAAAATATTTATTTAATTATTATTTGCATACATTTTAATATTCATATCAATTCAATATGAACAATTCATATAGAACTTGTTGAAGTTATGACATCAATAATATCAATTGAAATATCTATATATATATATATATATCAATATTTAACTTTTTTAGAACATGTCGATATTAATAATATTAATCATATCAATATTTAAATTTTTTTGAACTTGTCGATATTACAAACATCAATCATATATATTTATATATATTATTGAAATATCTATATATTGATATTAACAAAATCAATCATATATATTATTGAAATATCTATATATTAATATTTAACTTTTATAGAACTTGTCGATATTAACGACATCAATCATATCAGTATATAACTGCTTTTTTAGAACTTGTCGATATTAACGACTCAATATTTAACTTTTTTATAACTTGTCGATATTAACGACATAAATCATATATATTATTGAAATATCTATATATTAATATTTAATTTTTTTTAGAATTTATCGATATTAAGGACATTAATCATATCAATATTTATATTTTTTAGAATATTAATGACATGAATCATATAAATATTTAAATTTTTTAGAATTGGTCCATATTAATGAAATTAATATATATATTAATATTTAACTTTTTTTTTAGAACTTGTCCATATTTTCATTACACTGTATATTTCCTTTTTAAAAACTTATTTTTATATTTATATTTAATATTTCTATTCAATTTGATTTTTTTATCTTATAAATAAACCTTTCATTTCAACTATATTAACTCATATTTTTTCTCCACTCTAAAAGTTTTCTATAATATTTATGTTAACCATAAAAATTTTTTTATAATGTTTCTGTTTTTTTTTTTAAATAAATAGAGATTTTCATTAAGATAAAAAATAAAAGTGTTACGAGCAGATCTTTCTTTTAAATATTATAATATTTCTGTTAATCCATATCTATTCTTATGTTAAAAGTTTTTTCATAATTTTTTTGTTAACCCATATCTGAATTTCAAAATTATTCTAAAAGATTTTTATAATTTTTCTTATCAAAATTTCATAATTATTCTTATTTTAAAAGTTTTTCCATAATTTTTTTGTTAACCCATATCTGAATTTCAAAATTGTTCTAAAAGATTTTTATAATTTTTTTATCAAAATTTCATAATTATTCTAGGAGTTATTGGAGAAGCAACCCTTTCAAAGGTATGCAAATAATAATTAAATAAAGATGAACTTAATTGAAGATGTAAATAATAATTAAATAAATAACAACTTAATTAAAGTATGCAAATAATAATTAAAATAAAGAGCAAGTTAATTAAATTTAGCTATTGTTTTAATAGTTGTATTGTATTTAACGGGAATGAGTAGAAAACAGGCGCCATCTCCATTATTATGGAGCCAAATTATATTAGGGTTAGAATAGTCATTTAATAATATTAATAAAATTTTTATTTAATTTTTTTCACTTTCTGTCATGGCAGAATCTGCCCATTTAGCACGTCCCATAGTAAAAATGTATGTTTGTTTGAGAATTTAGTAGAGTAGGATTATATTGAAGATGTCAAATCAATGCTGGAAAAGGTGGATTGATATAATATTTTATTGTGAAAAAGTGGGTTGATGTGATATATTTTTATGAAAAGGTATATTTGATAATGATTGATGATTGTAATATAGGTAGTAATGATTATGTCCGGATTTTATAATCCAAATTTAAATACAGAAACAAACATACATTGGGATTTTGAAGTTCACAATCCTTCCATGCCAAATCCCTTCCAAACATAGCCTTAAGGGCTTGAAGGATTAATGAGAGAGAATTCTTCTTCTTGACGTGAATGAAAAGAAAGATGAAAATTTTCCCTCTTTAATTTTGTTCTCATATATATGATTTAGATATGTGAAATAAAATAAATAAATAATGCAAAAAAAAAAAATTGAAGTTGTCGTTAGCTTAGTCAGTTAAGTGTGTTTGCTTTGATAGATTGTTTCTAAATTAAAGCCTTAAATTAAGAAAATAGAATTAAGGGTGGGACTAAACACACCCCAAAAACTTCTAAGTGCACCCCATCCATGTGTAAAATCATGTGTGATTTTACACATGGATGGGGTGCACTTAGAAGTTTTTGGGGTGTGTTTAGTCCCACCCTAGAATTAATTGGGTCCCTTATTGAGAACTCTTAAAATTTAGACCTAAGAATGAGAGCTAACTAAAAAATTGGATCTTGTTATGAAATTCTTCCATTAAATATTTATGTAACTTGTGTAAATGCTAGGATAAAAATACATGAAATTGCTATAAATTTTGTGCAAGTTTCAAAGAACTTTAGTTATTTGAGTTTTATAGCATCTTCATAATAATATCTTAAACGTTGCAAAATATATTATTCCCAAACAAGACGCTAAAATTCTAACCAAAATCAGGGTAAGACCTGGTGCCAAGCTGGACTCAAGAGTGTATTTATCAAGTGCTGAGCTGGCAAGATGCTAATTTCTCCAGATCATGTTCTTGCATCAGATCCATGGATAAATGTAGTATTATTATATACATAATCAGAAATAAGAACGTCAATATAACCTAGTAGTTACAGGATTTCTTTACATTCAAAAACTAGGATAATGTACAATGCACCTTCACATTGATATGTCATCTTCTTTCAGCTTTGAGAACTGACGACGACAAGAGCGATGCTCTTCAATGAGAATCATCGTATAACAGCTAACAGGAACGATAAATTTGCCTTTAACAACTTCAAAAAACATGGGCTATTACATACTATACAGTCTAGAAACAATTGCATAGCTAATGCCATGTTAATGAGACCTACAGTATGGTTTCCACTGAGTTAGTACCGATCTCTTTGGTTGTCCGTTGATTTTTAAGCATTGGACTAATATGATGAGGTTGTGTCAGAATGCTCACTAGAACTTGTAGGGACTAGGTTTCAGATGGGTTTTGCAAGATCCGGGCCTTGAGAGTGTCACGTGTATAAATCTGCCCTCAAGAAACTGGAAAGAAGACAAAATGTTTCCAATTCAAGAAATGTTGAGGCAAATCCTTTCATACTCACTTGTGAAATACTTTTTTTAGACAACTTCAGTTTCATTATTTTCGAGCTAAGACAAATTATATGTTTGTTTTATATCCCTATATCTTATCCTTTTTCTACCGATCATCTACATCAGTCTATACCATCAAAAACCAACCATTCCAACCAGTCCAAATTACCAAGAAGAAGAACCAAATTTTTGCTAAACAAAATAATGAAATTAAAGTTGTGGCTAGAAACATTCACAAGTGGAAAAATTCAAAGATGAATGAAGATAGACGTTGCTTACCTGTCCGTTCATCTTGTCGATAGCAGCTTCTGCATGCTCCTTTCTCGTAAACCAGACATACGCAAACCCTAGAGATTGCTTAGTTTTCTTATCAGTTAAAACTTTGACTGCAATCATGAAATCAACAGTTTAATTATTTACAAGGGTGTAAAGACAACAATTCGCACAAGACAGCGCAGAAACCGAGAAGCACCTCGTGTGACTTCTCCAAATTGTGAAAATACCGTCTTCAATCCTCCCTCCACGGTTGATTTGGACAAACCTGGTATGTCAATCTGTATACTTAGGCAATCCATGAAAAAATCCAGTAGAACTCAAAAGGACTATAAAAGTTCATAATACAAAATAATGTGGTAAGAATTGCAGAACTTTCATGATATGAATCAAGTCGCATGTTATTGCAAAATGAAACTCATCTTAAGAACTGCATTCATCATCCAAACCATGCCCATTACGAACCCTGATGAAACCCAGAATCCAAAACAAACAGCCTCCAAATACGAAACAACTGGTCTATTTTCTCGAAAGGAAGATCACCTAAATAGCAAATCATTTCATCACACATTCACACTGCAACACAAACTTGTTCCACGATGTTTTAGCCTTCCACTAACAAAAGTATTGAAGTTATGAATAGGCTACCAGCTCTGACGAGTCCAATCAATCCAACGAGATTTTGTTAACGATATACAAATGCAAACCCCATTAATCAATTCTATGCCTTGAAATCTTCTCAAGCACAAGTTCGATCAGATTTTGCTTTTTATTAATGCATAAATTCTAATGTATTGAAATTATCACTTTCTAAAAGAGCAATCAAATGAGGAAACATCATGAATTACATAATCCATATCCTCCATACGCTAATGAAGAAATAACTATACAAAAATTCAAAAATTGATAAAACGATGAATGCATCTTAAAATTTGAACACCGATTAAAACGAGTACCTTTGATGAAGATTATCACATTGGATTGAGGCCCTTCGTCCATTGAAACTGGAGAGCTCGAACTTGAGCGACATTCATCGTTCTTATTAAGGGTTTTAGCTAGAGCAGAAATTGAAAATTTCGAGAATTCAAAATTGAGGATTTTGGAAATCGAGGTTTTCGAAGTGAAGTGCTTTGGAATTGCATAATTTCTCTGAAAATTAGGGCACAGAATTAGGGGTTTCCAGGATGAGCAAAAGAGGGCCATTGCGAACCCTAGATTTTGTCGTCTACAGTGCCTAATTTTACTAATAGTTTCAGTTCCTGTACTTTGATGTATATGAACATTGGGCTGGGCTTCACAGTTAATATGAGCTTTTAATAATAGAGCCCAAATGTTAATACTTATAATCTGGATTCAATTATTTTGATATTTTTAACAAAAGCCCAAAAGTGAAATGTAGAGTTGCTATTTTCATTTCTAATATTATCATAAAAGAAAATATAAAATCTCATATATATGGTAATATATATTTTTTATTTTTTCTTATATATATAACAAATAATTAAAATCAAGAGATAATGTGATGGAGATGAAGCTGTAAGATCGTTCTTGACCAAATATGACAGATTCTTAATCGATAAAGTTGCATCTCGTAGCCATTGATATTATTTATTTTGCATATTGTTATTATTTCCTTTTCCTAGATTAGTATTTGATTTTTCTTTTTAGTTTTTATTTCCTTTGCTGAGTTGGAGTAGATGTTTCCTTTAGTTAGGACTCTTTTAATTTTATTAGTATAAATAGTGGCATTAGGATTTGTTTGTTATCGTGGAACTTTTGCTTTGATTAAGAATATTAATAACTTGGGAATTTTTCCTTTATTATATTACTACTTTCAAATATTCTTTGAATCAACGAAATAGTACACGTTATTTTTGTGGGTTTTGTCATTTTTATATAGGTGCTCGCTACGTCTCAATGATAATACCCATTCAACTCAAAAAAAAAAAAAAAATTGTAAATAATAGTCTAAAACTTTATGTATTTTTGGACGATTTCAATCAATCAAGAAAAACAACAATCGAAGACGCAATTATCAATAGCCATAAATTGAAATAATTGGAGTAGCGAAAAGATGTAATAGCACTATACAAATTTACAAAAATTAAATCGCACATAAGTTAACAACATTACATCAATTGGTTCACTTCACATATGCAAACATATTTGACCCCTAAAAATATTTTGTCCTCTTAGATAGGTGTCAAAAGCAACATCAAGGACCATATATGCATAAGGATGAAATAAGTGCAAGGAAATATATTGACATATTTTTCAATTATTTTTAAAGGGGACGAAGTGAGACTATCTCAATGATTAAGTAATATGAGATGATATATCATCCACATTTTATTTTATTATTAAGTCAAAGCAAATAGTCTACATGCATATGAGTATATCAAACAAAGATCCGTAGTAAACAGTGGATAATAAGTTAAATAATTTGATACTTGATTTGTGATTAATTTTCAAAATTAAGCTTATTTGGATTGATTATTCAATGATAATTGATCAAGTACGAACATGTTTTATACAACTAAATTAAACCAGTGGATCATCATAACTCATTCCATCTTGATATGATTTGGAATTAAACTGAGCTCAAATATAATTTTTTAAATTCGATAAACAGCAATATATTTTTTAACGAAATAAACAGAAATATATATTATATGCATTCGACTCGATTCTGCATTTCTACTATACCCTAGCTATTTGGCCATACATATTTTAATTATTATATCCACATTTTGGTAGTACTGTTCCATCATATTTGAGAATGTACACGATACAACAAACGATTCTGTATGTAATGATACTAACTAGTGCATTATAGTGACTAGACAAGATTAGTACCACTAACATTTAGTATCTTTTTTGGAAGGTACAAATGTTGGATTTGACATCTATTATGGAAGGTAAAAATGTTTCTAACTAGTACTAGAGAACCTATTCTAGAGAACATTTTGAATTTTTATTTAGTCCCATTATATATAAAGGAAAATGATTAAATGCGTACTATAATATGTCTATTGATGTATGTAATAATTTCATTTTCTCGTTATATGAAAAATAAAATTAATAAATATTTTGAATTTTAACACATCAACAGTGGATTGTATCCATGATGGATGGATATGTAAGTAGGATTGTGTATACTAAATGCATCGATAATATATATTATTAATAAAGGTATATTTCATAATACGGAAATATATATATATATAATACAAAAGTAAATTAGGATTGACGTGACGACTCGGGAATTATAGGCAGCATATGGGACAGAACAGCGTGCAAAACCTTACTGTAGTTGACTGTCCTTATTTGAGGAATTCAATGATTAACAGAATTTGATTCTATTGCCCAAAAAAATTAAAAGAACAATTAAATTTGCAAGAGAATAACCAATCAATCTACAGTTAATAACCCACGAACTAAAAATTGACTAGTAAAATTGAAATTGGTGGTGATTACTAATAGAGTTCCAATCTCATAGTAATATACCCGTAAAATTGTCTTTTCTTTTCTTTTTTGTTTTTTGAAAAAGTTAATTCAGATGTTTTTATTTGTACGACTAATTTATAAGTTTGATCGTTATTTTGTTTTTTTATTTAACTTCATTGTATTCAGGAACTTGCATGTCGAGACCAGTCAACTCTATATTTTAGAAAATGAGTACAAGACAATACTTCATTAATGAATTTTGTCCAAAGCCCTCTCTAGATATGATTGAAACATACACGTGGAAGATTTTAAAATTTTGGTTGAATACAAAATTGATTTTAATTGAAAATGTTACTACAATATATTAATTTATCTAATATTTGAATAGTATTACTTAAGCATTTAAATTATATACAAAATTAATTCTCTTAAAAGTCTGTTAAGGAATACATTCTTAACGGTGAAAACCTTTTATATAAAGATATATAAGATGACTATGGAATGCGAATCAATGATTCCCATGAAAGGGTTAGAAATCATTGTCTCCTTTTCCAATAAAGGATATAACAATGGAATGAGATTAAGCCGCTTTTACTAAAATTGATTTTGACCACTAATTTGTGAACCTCTATAAGTGAAAGCTGAGTTTTTCTTTTTCTTTTTTTTTTATATTTTTTATTTTAAGGATAAAAAATTAGAACAAATTGTCTTTTTATCTCATGCACCATCACTTGCCCTTTTAGTGAGTGGGTATAAGAAAACACACACACACCCTCTCTCGAACATATATAACACATTTAAATTCATAAAGTTGTGAATATAACAAACAAGTTACACCTTTTTATTTCACAAAAATATAAAGTGAGAAAAGAAAAAGGAGACAAAACTACTATTTACTTGAATATATTTGATTTGAAGAGCTCGTTGGTTCAATTCAATTTATTTCGATCAGAACTATATAATATATAAATATGTTAAGAATCGTTTAATGTGGAATGCGGCATTTTTACAAAAATGGGTCCCTCTAAATTACAACTGTTTTGTGCCCTTTGTCTCAATTTCCTTGATTCCCATGTCATTTTCACTCAATGAACCTAAAAATTTTGTTAGGTACCTCAAAAAATATTAATATTCCATGTTTTAGAGCATAACTTAGTCATCATATGCATCAAAGGTCTATGTATGACCACCTTTGTCCGTACTAGTAGTACCTTGCTGTCCTTTGATGAGAGCGGGATGAGGTTTGAGAAGTTTTTATGCCATGTAAGTTGTCCAAAGAATTTTCATGAGGAATAAATTACATCGTGTTGAGAATAGAACTCGTTTTTATGTTATATATTACATTTCTTGAATTACATCACTTATTATTATAAATGTCATGTTACTTGTTTGATGAAAGTAAAACAAAAAGCAAATTGGACCGGAGGTGGAAAAAACCAAGTTGGAGTACGGTAGCGGCAGAAAAAATCAAATTAATTTTTATATCAATTAACTATATGATGTGGAATAGCTTGCGGATGCGTTTTTGGCAGCTAAGTATAGAACTAAGGAGAGTCATTGAGAAAACTTGCAACAGATGTAATTTTTGGAGTTGGGCTCACTATTCTGGCGGTTTTAGACCTAAATTCCTACGTTTGACAGCCTGTTTAGCCCTTTTCTACTTTAATAATTAACATTTTCTATTTTTCATTTTATTTTATTTCTTTCCGTTTTCGGCCTTTAAATACGGACTTCTTTGGTTGTAATCTCACTTTTGAATATTTTATTTTGAACTATATTGATTTTTCCTTTTTACAAAGAGTAGTATCAAATATATATTGGGCTTGTGAAATTAATGTAGGATTCAGACAAATACTATATGATGTTGAATTAATTAACCTCGAAATGATGGTAAAAAAGGGGTAAGATGAAACTTATGTGTAAAGCGTGTGTCCTTCGTGTTATGCGATTATTTATTAATTCGTAATGGCAAAGAGAATCCAAATTAATTTAAACATAACTTACAAACTTTAAGTCTTGCAGTGTTGATAAGTGGAATTTTGGAAAGTCGAAATAGTCTCTTTTTCAAATGCCAAAAGAAGAAACGAATAGTTTTTCAAAATGGCAACGTGACTATGAAAATAAACCCTATCAATATTATTTTATTAGACAAAGACTTATCACTCACTCAAATTTATTTTCACAAGTCAATCTTTATTTTATATGTATATATCCAAATTGTGAATTGATTAGTTTCACAAAATTAAATATTTGAGACAATTTCATAAAAATCCTACTCTTAAGTTGTGACTTATTATTCCTGAGACATCGTTCTATGAATTTATATCTATGAAATTATTATATATAAACTTTTGGTTATTCTAATTTACAATTTCTCTTAATTCTTTTAAAGCTAAAAAAGAAAGTAGATTCGTAGATGATCGATAATTCCTTGTACACTTCAAATTTTCAAATTAAAGTTCAATTATTATTAATATTATACTTGCTCAAAAGGGTAAGTTTCTTCAATTCCATATATTGCAATGACAGCCAAGTCTTGGGAGCTTTCTGCAGTTATCAATTACTGATTAACTATTAAACATCTAATAAGAGGAAAAAAAAAATCTTTTCCAATTCCAATATACCATTCTATTTTTATGTTTTGCACTGAATCCAAAGTCTACACTTGTGTTTATAAATATTGAAATGGGTGAAATAAATTATGAGATTAAAAACGATATGGAATAAAGAATCTTCATGTGATTAACCATGGCAAAAATTGATTCCCCATGAAGAATATGATACCCAATCTTTGAGGAAAAAATTCATCTGATCAGGAAATTCTGAGCTTCAAGAAGATGAATTATTCACAGATCCACTCAATGATAATATATTCAAACCCCTCTCCCCTTTCTCTCTCTCTCTATATATATATATATATCTCGTATAAATAAATATAAATAATGTAAACATGAAGTTGTCAAATCCGTGAATAATACAGCTCATTATGCAAAACAAATTTTACAAAGGGACACTTTTTATGCAAACATAGACCCAAAAAAAAAAATTAAAAATTAAAAAAAAAATCCACTCTTTCCTACTTTGTATATGGTGGGGATTCTGTACTGTTTTTATTCAATATATCTCACAAACAAAAGTGCAGTTCCCCCCTTTAATTTTTTTTTTTTTTGGCAAAATGTAGGCCAAAAATAGGCACTGCAAGATTTTCCAACTGTATTCCGCCCAAAGTTCAGGTACTTAAAACTGCCAGACAAGACAACCACGCCACGTGGACCTCTGTAAGAAAATCAAGGAAAAAAGGATAGGAAGATTCGGGTGCCCTCCACGTGTCAGGCCCACAGCCATGCCACGTGGAGCTCGCAAAGATTCACCTCAGACCCCAAAACCGATCAGAAAGAACAGCACATTGGTTATTTCTTTTTTAATTAATTAACTCCTAGTAGTAGTTTTCTTTTTTTTTTTTTCAAATTTTCTGGTGGGTCTCACTAGTGGGTGGCAGCTGCCACGGCAGTCGAGCTAGTGGGCCCCAAGATGACAGCTGACTTGGCGACGGTTGTCATAGGTGGCGGAGCGGACATGGCCGAGACAAAATTTATGTGATGTTCCTCACATAGGAATCTGTCCACGATTCTCGTACTCGGCCCCACCACCACCCTCTCCCATGCCTCGTTGGCGCCGCCGCCGCGCTTCAGGAATGCCTCGGTGGCGTTCAGGCGGTGTATCCGCCACTCTAACTGCTCCGCCAGCCGCAGAATGTTCTGGAACTGGCGGCAAGCCAGATTCCTCGTGTTCGCCTTCACTTGATCGATGGCTGACTCCAGAATCTCCGACGATGCGGCGCCGCCGCCGCCCGCGGCCGCATTCCTAAAATACTCGTCCAGCTCCGGCACGCCGATGGCGCGCCGGATTCCGCGGCTGTAATCGCCGTGGGGCTCGAAAAACTCCTCAGCTTCCTCGACCAAGCCCGAATCGACCATCTGGTCGACCCGTTTCGACACGAAGGAATGCAGGACTGGCATGGACACATCCACCCAGAGAAAGCAGAACTCATACTTGGATTTGAACTCAATGTCGTCTTTCACGAGCGCTTTGATGAAGGAATTGGACCCTCCGGCGATGATCGGCAGCCTCCCCCGGTCGGTGATGGCGTCGGCGGCCGTGGAGGCGTGGCGGACAAAGTCGTCGGCCCAGAAATCGGTGCTGGGATCTATGGATCCGAGCAGGTGGTGGGGCACACCACGGCATTCCTCGTCGGTGACCTTGTTGGTGGCTATGTTGAGGCCTTTGTAGACTTGCATTTTGTCGGAGTTGATGATCTCGGCGCCGAAACGGGTGGCTAGGTCGATGGAGAGACGGGATTTTCCGGTGCCGGTGGCGCCCATGACGACGACCACCTTGTCCTTGCGGCGGTGGCGGGGGAGAATGAGTTGGTCCATGTTGATCAGGCCACCTGGGAAGGTCACCAGTGGCTGTGTTTGGTTGCAAGCAGCAAATGAGATATTCATTTTTTTTTTTTAATTACTTTGTCTTACACCTGAGAAAAAACATGTAAGAAAATGACTTAAACATATTTCAAATCCACGTAAATCAGAGTACTGAATTTAAAGTTTGCATAAATTACCAAAAAATCTAATTTGAAATGGATATGCGTTTGATCCAAACAAGACCAATCAATTGGCCATTATAAATTTGATAGAGAAAGCAATAAATTTGGCAAGAAAGAAGCAATTAACATGTATGCAAATCTTGGACCATTATTTATACCTCTTTTGAGCTTCCACAAACTTATGCAGTGTGTATTTTTAGTATTTAATGTATGTATCAAGAGAATTATGGAGAAAGATGGAGAAGTGAAGATGAGTGGCTTCTTTGAGAGAATGAGGAGAAGTAAAATGGATGGTTATGTTTATGTGTGTGTTATTGCAGGGAATTGAACTTAGATTTTAGATGCACATATGGTTGAAGTTGGCGACTATTTATATATGGGAGATGGGGAAGCGGTAGCCATGCATATTCTCTTATATCAAAGGAGTCAATGCTTTACACGTGTCAATGCATTATTCTCTTTGTCCCATATAGCTTCTAATATATACATTACCATATAGCTTCTAATATATACATTACCATGAATTGGATCCTCTATTTCAATAAATATTCACCATTCGAACGTTTATTAGTTGTCCGAATTCTCTTGCTTTATTGAAAAATAGTGTCTAATCAATTATATTTTTTTTTTATATTTAGTTGTTTGAAAAACGAACATTTTTTATCTTTTGGTACTTTTCGTTTTTTGATCAACTCAATAGAAATATGGTTTTATTATTATTAAATGATGAGACTTCTAAAAAAAATCATACTTGCTAAACGATCGAGTACAAAAATCAAGACATTCATTAAAATAAATTTACATTACAAAGCAATAGATATTTTGAAACTAATGGAATATTAATAAATAAATAAAAACTATAAGTTAGTTTGGGATAAATATTTTATGGTTTTGTCTATGTTTTGATTGTTGCATGCTAGGTGTGTAATGATGACTTCATATTATACATATATGATGTGTATTAATAAATACAATATTATCAAAAACACAAAAAAACGAAAATTTTGAAATTGCCTTTAATAGGTAAACTTATGAGATATTTATATTGGAATGTATTAGGTCTGCTATCCTACTTCCAATATTTAACTTATCATACCTATAGATACTGACTACTCATATATATTATAACAAATATAGCAAGACCTAGTCTAGTTGGCTATCACAAAGAGACATAAGAATCTAATATATATTTGTGGGTTAGAACTAGTAAAACCTTAACTTTACGCATAATAGAAATTTATTTAATTTTCAAATGTGTGCTCTCTAACCCATTAATAAACATCGTATCTATATGAAGACTCTTTTAAATCCTAAAACAAAATTTGTATTACAGATTAGAATATATAGTATTATAGTTATTTCATTTTATATAATTCATTGAGTTATAACCATAACGAGGAATAATATATACATGTGGTACTAAACAGTTTTGACATCAAATCAAATGCAATATAATATGCAACAAAATTAAGATTTGAAAACTAGGAACCCCACAACAAATAAATAAATAAATTTATTAATTAAAATATTACAACTTTTATAGTTTGTTCAGGTTTGTCATTATCCTGGCATTAACTATAAGCACTGATCACATTATCATCAGTAGGTGCGCAACTTGTTTTCCAAAAAGCAGCGGCGAGAATCGTTTACAGTGATTTATTTAATTAGATACCATGATTATATTATTTTTATTAATTAATTACATGCTAATCTAGCCATCCCACCTTAGTTATACTATATCAACTCTAAGCCTCATCTTTTCTTCTACCATTAATTTCATTTTAGTGTCGTGTAGTTAATTAATTGAAGCCCTATTTGACTAATTTAGCGCAGTTATCTGGCTCAAAGAATTTTGCTGTCATATTCACTAGAAAGTTGAAATTGAATCAAATAATAAAGGTTAGTAAATTATTATATTAATTACCATTAAAGATAAGAGAATGAAATTACACTAGGAGACTTCTTTAGGTTTCCTGTATATTATCAGAAAATAAAAAAAAGTATGTGAATGTTAGTCTATACATGTTACAAACACTGTAAAAAAAATGAGTAGTTGCGATGAGATTTTGTGCGATAACAAAAAATTGTCGTGGAAATTTTATTTTTTGTGATAATATATATTATCGAAAAAATTGATAATATAAATTAATAAAAATTGTCAAAAAAAAGTATTTGTTTATTTGTCGAAAATACATTAGTAATAATAATATTATCGCAAAAAGACTATTTAAGATAATAACCCAACAATCAAATATTATCATAAAAATATTTTTAAATAATATTTCGTTGTCGTTGCTAAATTTTTTTAGTGATAATTGAATTGGTACTCATATGTCTTAAAGAAAAATAAGAGATTGAAATCAAACTTATCTAACACTTTTCTAATTTCTATAACTAAAGTCTTATAAACCATTGAAGAGTTCCATTAATTTAATCTAAGTTAACTAATTTGGATCTTCCTTTCATCAAAGAAGCTTATGAAAATATGGGCGTACTTGATTACATATGATGACTCACGTGCATTTACTGTACGGAAATGGGCTATAACTTAATTAAAATTAAATTATATGATTAAATTATACTATTAGGGGAAAAACTTTATATTATGCTTTCACACTTAAGTTATTTCTATGCGGCGGATTTATAAATAAGTGCTTAAAGTTAGCATAAATTCTTCTCTCATGTATATATATATATGTGCAAGAGCTTTTCTTTCTAAGGATTGGAAGAATTGAGTCAAAAGTTGGATGGAGGGTTATTTTCTACATTAAAAGGGAATTTTGCATAGTCTTAAGTATAAGTTCTTCTTTAATTAATTTAAATAATGTTGTTAGTTAATGTCATTAGCTAGCTAGCTAGCTAGCTAACTAGGTTGCCTTGTAATCATAAGAGGTTAAGAGATTAAGTCCATTTAGATTCCATTAACTTCTCTTTATATTCAAAGAAAATTCGACAAAAATAAAGAGTATATCTCAATATGTTTGGTTATAATTTATATAATTGAATGGCACCATTTCATTCAATTAGGAACAAATAGTTGTATATAAATATATATATATATATATATATATATATATATATTAAAATATAATTAAACTGTCAATATTTCTTAGTCCCATCGTTATTCAATTGATTTGATTGTTGAGTCACTAATTGATTGTGTGATTGGTTTAGTCACCAATTTACTTGTGAGTTATGTAATGCTCGTTCCATAATCATCACATACTTCTCTCTGAAATATCTTGATTTAAAATAAAAAAAAGAGACAATAAATCATATACGAGTGCACAATGCAATGAAATATATATTAATTATAACCTAATATCAACATCAAGTGCTAGTTTATCTCCATTTCAAAATACTTTCAACTTTATGCATTAATATTCATAAAACATATTGTTAGCACTGCTTATGAGAAGTTTCATGTCGTTGACATATGGTAATATTTCAATCATTGGAAAAATTATAAGTTAATTAATTTCACAATCAAAGGTGCTTATATGAATCATCTATGTAACAATTAGTTTTATGCAGTTTCTTGATCTCGTTATGAATTAACAAGGACAAGATTGTTATATCACTCCACCTAACTACTTTAAAAGAATAGGAAAAAAATAAAAGGAAATAAAATATATAAAAAGACAAAATCAATGTAATGGCACTTAATTCCACTTTATATTTTTGGCATGTACAATATAAGTCCACAAAGACCACAAGGTCCACAACACACAGTTTCACTAAATTTACCAAAACAGTTCAAAATTAAAACTTAATTATTTATTGTTGCAATCATTAACAAATGAAATATTAACAATATCTTCAAGTACCAACATGGTATATTTTTTTATATTCAAAGCTTTCTAAATAATAATCTATTACTGTTATTTTAACATTCTTCCCAAAGCATTTAGTTTTTATATTAATTTTATTTCTTTCAATATTGTAGCTTATTAATTTTTTTTACGAGTACCAATATAACATCGTTGCTATTCTATATATACATGTAGAATACACTTATAAAATTATAAAATAAAAATTGAAACATATATAAAAAAAAATAAAAAGATATCTTGTGGTTTAATACAAGGACAAAGGGTGATTATAATTTTTAGGCAAGAGGAAAATGAGAAATCACTTTGAAAACAAATCTAAATGGAAGAACCACTTCAACATAATCAAAACATTAGATATTAAAAGGTGTCCGTCCACCACTAAATTGTCTTGGCAAAAGCCACATGTACTGGTTAATTAATTTCATTATTATATTTCAATTTTATGTAAAATAAAAAAGTCGTCCTATATATATATATATATGATCATTAGTATTTGTTGGAAATTAATGGTAAATGATCTCCACTCTATGTCATTAAATCATTGTCTAAAACCAAATTATTTGATAATTAAGCTCTCTAGATTGTAAATATCTAATATTCAATGCGATGTTTCAGAATGTTGCATTATTTGAAGAATTAATATCCACATGACATTTGTTTCATGAGACACATTTATTATGAATGTCTTGTGTGTTGTATTTCACTCACCTAGTGCTACATTATTAGCTAGCTAGTATATTATACCATCAAAGGAATACATAATGATGCTCAAAATTTTAAATTATAATTTTAGCAACTTTAGATAGTATTAGATTTTAAGAATAATGGATAAAATACACATACATGCCCAAATATATTAATAAATAAAATATGATGTTATTATGACAAAATTTCAAAAACATGTGCACAAAAGTTGAATGATCATTCAACTCATGCTAGAGCGCACATAGCAGAACAATTCATAAAGATGATTGTTCTCTTTCATTGAACAGACATTTCAATTTAAAACTCGAGAAAACATCCAACCGATAGAAATCAAAAAGATTACATAGAAAAAAAGATATCATAGAAAATACTCTATCAAAAGAGCAACACAATATCAATTTTCAAACAATATCCTTAGTATCAAGCATAAATGAATTCATAGAATATAGTTTATACAGGCGCGATTCAAGATGAGAAAGAATTTAAGGGAAAAATATGTGCGAAAGTGATTTAAATTTTTCCATATTGGAAAGAGATTAGTCATCTCAATTGGACTTTTATGGTCCTAAGTTGTATAACTTTTATCTTTGAGAATCATTGCATCAATATCTCTTTGATTTAACAACTACTTAAGAAGCAATCATGAGGAAGTCAATATACATAGTTCAAAGAAATAATATCTTTTCTATATAAAATTGCTCCTTTAAACAAACAAGCCCCCGTGCAGAACATTGGTAAGATAATGTAAAAATAAATATTTTAATTCTTTAGTTCCAGATTACATATTTTAATTAGTTAAGAGTCATTTTGAGATTATTTTATTATTTTATTGAAGGGTCGTTTGGTTCCACCTTATTATGATTCCTAAAACGACCCCACCTCACTCGAGTGCATTCATTTTTATAAAGTTCAAAACTTAAGCATGCTGTCTTTTCACTTCATCATCATTTGTTATAATTATTTTGCTCAATTTTCTTGATTAAATATAATATTTCCACCATCCTAATATTAATGATTTTCATTTGACTCTATATCATTTAAAAAATGTCAAGATATTATATATCTTAAAAAATTATACTGAGACAAATCTCACAAATATAGTATCATAAAATTGAATTTTATTAACAAATTAAAGGGTTTAGATTATGTAAATTGTGGATTGACTCGTCTAATGAAATTAAATCTGTGTTCAATTTCACAATATTGAGAATTAATGATGTTGCATAATCAATTTAAACAAAATTTTTAAGGAAAAAATAAATTTTAGAATAACATGGTGTGATCATAGTTACGAGTCTTATAATTCAAATAATACCTTATTTTATAAAAATGTAAATTATGATGATTATTTAAATTTAAATCACACAAATTTTTTAATTTTTATCATGTACTACAATCTCACCCCTCTAGCTCATAAAAAAAGATGTTGTGATCACAAATTAATATAAGAAAAACATATTCGTGAAACCTTTTAAATTTTGTGATTCAACAACACCTCAAAATAGTAGCGTGTATAATAGGCCAAAAATAATTTGGGCCTGAGAACATTTTTGGATTTTGGGCCCAACCCAAATTTGCCATGACTATAACTACTCTTTTCTGATGATTTTTCAATTTCTAAATAGAAGGCCATATCCATCTTTAGCCTCGAGCAGATCGGGCCGGGCCCAAAGTACGAGCTCGAATAACGGATCTGTCTGAAAGCAACTAACTGAAATAACAGAAATCTTGACACAGCCAACGATTCCAACTTCCAAAACGACCATGGAAACCTCTGAATCGAACGCCGTCTCTTCGCCGCCATGCCGATCGCCGGCGTCCGCCGCCTCCTGGTTTAGAAGCATCGTGCGCAGCCGCTCCGCCTCCTCCACGCTGCCCAGCAGCGCAGCGGCCGGAGAAGGCGGCTGGTTTTCTGGGCCCGTCAACAATAAGCATCAGTTTCACGGAGTGATGTTTAAGTACGGCCCGAAACCAATTCAGGCAGGGAAAAAAGAATAATCTTGATGAATTCTGACGTAGGAATTTTGGTTTAAAGGGCTTTTTTTTTTTTTTTTGAAGAAAATTAAATTGTTAGTTTTCCATTTTACAATTTTCATGTGTTGATACTATGATGCAATTCTTACAGGTTGCATTTAAGACGGGTGATCACAAGCAACAAGTTGTGTTCATTGGTGGTCTGAAAGAAGGGCTTTTGGCCACTGAGTTAGTATTCCAAAAAAAATCATTTTTTAATCATATTATTGAATTTTGACCTAAAGTATGACTTTTTATTTTTTATTTAAATTTTCAGATATTTGGAGCCTTTGGCGATTGCTTTGGAGAAAGAACATTGGTCATTAGTTCAATTCTTGTTTTCATCTTCTTATAGTGGATATGGCGTTTCTAGCTTGAAACAAGTAATCTTGTCCTTTTTCGACTTTTTCTATAGTCTCTAATACAATCTTGGTTCTGTCTTTTTTTTTTTTTTTCCTTTAAAGAATGAGTTGCATTATCTTGTCTAGTTTTTCTTATGTATTTTGTTAGGCTTTGTTTGGAAAGAGTTGAACATTGGGTATAGTTTCGGTTTCAAACTGTGGTCAACAGTTCAAATTATCAATTTGTTTCGGTTCCAAATTCATCGTATCGTTCGATTATAATTAGGGGTCTCGCAGTTTGGTAAAAACTGGTAGTTTGGAATTTTTTAATTAATGACTCAAATCATCCTATCGATCAAAATTACTAGCTGAAATTCAAATAAATTCTGATTGTTTGTGAAATCGTCGGTTCAACACCAAACTGTGGGATCCAATTAGAAAGAAAAAGAAAAAAAAAAAAAAGAGAGAGAGAATCGTGGAATAATTGGAACCGAACTGGACTATGCCCACATCTAGATAGAGTAGATTTGAAATCCATTAATTTAAAATATTGGGTTTAAAATCACTCAATCCAAACACAACCTTAGTTTTTTGTTTTGCAAAACATTGATGGCTAATCATCTGATGAAGGATGCCATGGAGCTTGATCAATTGATAACTTACTTAATCGACAAAGAGGATTCACATGGTGTGATACTATTAGGACATAGCACCGGCTGCCAGGTAGTCTAGTTTCTGCTAGTTAAAGTTTGGATGTCTAGTAAACAATCGATCTCATCTTATTCGTATGCAGGACATTGTATATTACTTAAGTAGCAATGCTGCTTGGTCGAGAGCAGTTCGAGCAGCCATTTTGCAGGTAGTATAATACTGTTTCTTGGGCTTTCATTTTATGGGCTTATTGCTCTGCTTTAGTTGTAGTTTTTTCGTCTTTTTTAGGCCCCCGTTAGTGATCGCGAATATATGGTTATGTTCCCTGAAACTGCTTCGATGATTGACTGGGCTGTTGAGATGATAAGAGAAGGTCGGGAGTCGGAACTGATGCCCCGGAAATCCAACCCTGATTCTCCGATCACTGCCTACAGGCAAGGATGATATGATCTTCGACTCCCTTTATCCAAGACTACATGTCTTTAGACGATGTTTTCAATGTGTGTTTTTATGTAGATATTACTCTATGTTCGCCTACAATGGTGATGACGATATGTTCAGTTCGGATTTTAGTGAAGATGTGTTGAAAGAGAAGCTTGGACATATGTCTACTACACCTACATTGGTATGTTAAAAACACGTACAATTCTATGATATGAACACCACTTTGTGATGGTTTTTTTGTGTGTAGGTGATATTCGCGATGGACGATGAATATATACCGAAACATATAGACAAGACGGTGTTGGTGGACAGGCAAGAACGACAACTTTTGAACCGTTTCATTTTGTCGTGTTCTGTATTGATGAATCATATAATTAATAAACATACACTTTATTTGATTCTATTTTTTTTATATTTCAAGATTGTGCAAAGCAATGGGTGGGGCGGAGAAAGTTGAAATAGAACATGGAAGTCATTCTCTATCTAATAGAGTCAAAGAAGTTGTTCAAGCTATAATGGAAATCGTAAAGAGAGATGGACCCAAAGGATATGAGGATCCATGGAGTTAATTAAACTCGTGTTGTTTGAAAATCGAACTGTTACGTTTTGGTAAACAAATTAAGTCGAGTTGAACAGTCCAACAACTTATTTCTTAATAGCATTAATATAAAGTGTTGGAATGTTCAATACATTATTTTTCAGGTCAGGATGTGAATGAATTTTATATGTCTATTTTATGGTTGAATTGCACAAAACTTGACATCAAAATAATATATTAATGTTTTATGTGTTTAACTTTATTTTGAATTTATGTTTTGATTTTTTTTGGTTTGAGTCGTGTTATTGAACTTCTTCTCATCAAATTATCTGTGATAGTACTGTTTCGTTTTTTTTTTTTTTTTTTTAATTGAACAAATGGGAAGTGGCCTAATACTAACAGGGAATTGACATTCATTCTATTTGTCTATAACGTGCACACCATGAATAGTAAAATTGAAAAAAAAATTATTATACAATCAATTAATCAAAAGCTGTACACGTTCTATTATTTATTCATAAATATATTTATATTCTACCTCCTACGTACTGAGAGATGTCATCTGGGCCAAAATTTTATTTTAGCCAAATTAATTTCATCAATATATTAATTAAAGATTGACTTCAATAATTGCCAGATCCAGTTTTATTAGTATAATAGCTTAATTATCTGATCTTCAATATATGTAATTAAAGTTTGATTTCAATATTTTGAGATACAGTTTTATTATAAATATAACTTCATTATCTCTTTATTATTGATCCTAAAGAAAATTTATACTGTCAAAATTTACGGAATTGTACCTGCCTTTCAGGCCTAATCTTATGGGTACATTGTGAGTGTCACATGAAATAAGCATGACTTGATTGACTCTTTTACCGTAGTCAAATCTAATTCTAACAAAATTTGCTCTTAATTTAAAATATTTTAAATAGTTAAACGAATTAACTAGTTGTTGCCATTTTCTTCTCTCTCTCTCTCATCTTAATTTGACACCAATCAACAACATTAGTTGTTGCATTTTCCCCTCTCTCTCTCTCCCTACAAATAGGTAGCACATTTTTGTATATTGGATGGCTTCTGTACATTCTTCCAGAGAGAGAGAAAGAGAGAGAGAGAGAGAGAGATTTCTGCTGCATTAACTAAGGCTTTGGCAACTTGTAATTTTATTATAAGTTGAAGAAACCAGGTAATTTTATACAATAATATTGTTTCATTTCTTCAAGGAAAACGTTAGTAGCACAATCTCTTCTGGGATTGCTTTTTTGTCAGCTACTTGTCAGGAAATATACACTTTTGCATTAAAATATTATTCATAAGTTCTTATTTGCATTTCTTTTCCCACTAAAACTTCTATGAGAATGTCCAACACCTCACATAAGATAAAATTTTATATAAAATTAATATTATCAGGATTGATCGATTTTTATTGATTTATATAAATTTTATTTTATTAATTTATATAAACTTCATTTTACATGAGTTCACCTTCCCACTCTTGTTTTCCTCATTCTCTGAATTATCATTAATGTTAACATGAGTTTTTTTTTTTTTTAATAAATTTCATTCTTAGCATGTTTGTGTGTGTGGATTGTCTTATTGGCAGATGCCAGAGAAAGAGAAAACAGCTTGGATCTTACAATCGAACTTTATGGTTCAATGGTGGTTCAAGATTGTAGCCAGGGGAATTTTCCTTGGATTCTTGATTCTTTGGGGAATATATGGATTTAATATCTACACTTTACAGAAGAATTTTGTTGGCAAGCTTTATAATTCTGATTTATTTTCCCAATCATTCAAAGACTTAAACTTTACCAATATTTCTTTTGAATCCCATTTGAAAAAATCCCCACAGATTGATTTCAACCTAACCCACCAAAATTTGACAAAAACCCATGAAAATCTTGAACCCAAAATTGCTCCACAGCCACCCAATTTGAGTGAAAACCAACCCCATGATGCTTCCAATTCTAGCCTAAAAGTTTCCGAAATTTTTACCAAGAATTGGATTTCAGTCGAGTTACAGGCAAATTACTCATCTAACCTTCTTGCAAGGTGGTTAACTCCAAAGGATGAGCCTTGTAAGGATTCAAGAACTGTAGACATCATAGTGCCTGGTTTAGATGGTGATAAGAACATAGAGTTATCAACAGGTGATGTCCATGAATTTGTTTTTCAAGCATTGGATGATGCAGGGAAGCCACATTGTTTAGGTGGTGATTATTTCGAAACCGATCTTTCGAGTGAAGAATGGAAATCTAGACCTCCAGTTAAGGATATTGGAAATGGTACCTATACATTTATACTACAAGTGCATCCTGATTTTGCAGGGGAGTACAATTTGACTATCATCCTATTGTTCCGTAGGTATGAAGGGTTGGCATTTTCGCCTGAAAGATTCGCGTTTGATAAGGTTCTTCGTGTGATTCGGATTAAGTTCAATAGAGCGTTGTCTATGTTGCCTGAGATTAGGCATTGCAAGAAGTTTGATTACTCTAGGGATGTTTGGTCTGGTAGATGGACAAGACATGGTAAGAATGATAGTTGTTTGATTAGTGATGATGGAAGGTACAGATGCCAAGAGCCAAGTTTTCCTTGCAAGCATCCATGGTGTGGTGGCTCATTAGGGTTGTTGGAGAGTAATGGATGGGTGTATTCGACTCATTGCTCGTTCAAGATGTTCTCGAGTGAAGAGGCGTGGAGTTGTTTGGACGGTCGTTGGATATTCTGGTGGGGTGATTCGAATCATTGTGATACTGTTAGAAACATTCTTAACTTCGTTTTGGATGTTGATGATGTCGATGTTGTTCCTAGGTTATTCGATAGGAACATCACCAATCCGAAAAATCCATCCCAAATGGTGAGGTTCACCAGCATTTTCAATGGTCATCCGAACATTACCGGCAACTATGAAGGTCTGAACTCATTGTTAAATGCAAAGTATCGAGAGCTATTGAAAGGGTACTTTAGGGGAAATGTGGTTCCTGATACTTTGATCATGAACTCTGGCTTACATGATGGGGTCCACTGGCCGACTATTAGGAAATTCATTGGCGGAGCTGAGTATGCTGCAGCATTTTGGGCCGAGGTGGTGGAGGGAGTGCGGAAGAGAGGGGTGGAGCCTCCGGAAGTTATATATAGAACCACCGTGGCAACAGGTGGCTATGCTAGGAGATTGGCCTTTAATCCTCACAAAATGGAGGCTTTCAACAGCGTAGTATTGGATAAGTTGAGGCAATATCGGGTGCTTGATAGAGTAATCGATGATTTTGACATGACCTACCCTTGGCACTATGATAACCGCTGCAATGACGGCGTCCACTACGGTCGTGCTCCACTCAAGAATAAATGGAAGGATGGCCTAATCGGACACCAATATTTTGTTGACCTCATGCTTTGTCATGTTTTGATCAATGCATTCTCTGTCAGATGAACACAAACATTGGATCATGTTCACACATAGTGCAATTGCATTAGGGAGCCACAATTCTCACAATAGTAAGTGGCAAATCACTATTTTGATCGCCACGTAGATTTAATACTTGTACCGTTATGTTAAGTATAATTCTTTTCAACATTCACTGGTGTGTCAATCATAGAAGCAATTAGTCTTTTGCTATTAATAGATTTATGAAATTCTTTACTATTCATCAAACCTTTTGTCTTCCCAACTTATGTGCAATGTTCCAAAATGTGAGATAGAGACCAGTTTTTTTAATGAAAAAACAAAACAAAATTGACATTTTCCCCCATTTTTATTGAAAAGGGGCGATCTCTCATTTGATCAATACGGTTATAATTCATACACGTACCATGTCTTATCTTTCAACCATATTTTTCAATTTTTCCTTGTAAGTATAGTTATCTTGATAACTAGTACAAATAGTTCAAAAAGATGATCCCAAGTAAAGTGATAAAAGGACCAACTTTCCCCCTCTTAGAAGCATAAAAATGCAAACTACCTTAGTTAATAATGATAATTCTTGTAAATGAATTAATTTTCGCACGAACTATGGTTGTTGATTTAGTTATTTATTTAATTTAGTTTAATTTCTTTTCTTTTTAAAGAATATGGCTATTGTTGTGGAGTAGTTAATATTAGATGGATTTGCACTTCAAATGTACTAAATGATGTTTTTGAGGCTTCTGAGAATTGGATATTGGGCCACTATGTCGATTATTTGGGCTATTAGCCCATATCTTTTGGGCCTAATCATTTTCTTGAAGTAATACATATAATATTATATGCGTGTGAGAGTGTGTGTGTGTGTGTGTGTGTGTGTGTGTGAGTGTTCGCCATTTCGTATCTTAATAGCCAAGCAGAAGAACAATCACAATCACGATCAGGAGAGAAAAACAGTTGGAAAATCGACAAAGCAAAACCCAAATTGTAAAACCTATTATTCACGTCACAGAAGAGAAGCAATATGATCTCTTTATCAAATGGGGTGAATCCACGACGCGTTGATAGTATTTTCTGAAGAGGCTTTCCGATTTGGTTATTAAATCGATCCAATTCAATCAACCTGGCAAACTTAGGGGGAACAAATTTGAGGCCTCGCTTGTCGTTGAAGCAAGCTGTACCAGAGGACCCAGAAGAAGCAGCGTGTAGGCCGTGGCGCAAAAAGATCTTAATTTTCTCGCCGCATTCAGTGGTAATGGCGTTGAAATTCAGTTGGGGTTCTCTGCTGAAGATGTCGTTACTTGTATTGCTGATTGGGAGTATCGTCCTTGCCTGCTTCACTTTCCCTGTTGATAAGGTTGATTATTAATATTGATTTTTTTATTTTTTTTGGTTTTTAGGGGTTTTATTGGGCTGCTCTTTGTGCTGATTTATTTTTGAAATTGTCTTTTCTCTAATTGGATTGTTTGGATGTTGATTTAATATTTTTCTATTTATTGGATTTTAATATGTGTGTGTTTTGTTGGATTAGCAAGCTGGTATTGTAGAGGTGATGGTTAATAATAATTAAATTGGAATTTTTATGAGCTGATTCAACCACAAGAAACTAAGCAAGTAAAAAGCCTGGCATTGAGTTTCTGTAAGCTAAAAATACTTCGAAGCTGTTGGTGTTGGGAGAAGAGGAGATCTTTTTGTTGATTATTGTATGATGCATATTGCATATGTAAATTGGTGGTTTCAGGTCATTTCTATGTCTTTGAGGGTTTTTTTTTTTTTGCATCTGAGATATGTGGGTTGAACTGTTGCTATAGCGGCAACCTTGCATTCAGATTAAATAGAAGTTTTTCTATTTAATCAAATTGGTTGGTATTGAAGCTGTTATTTTTCATTATTTGGTTAATGTTAACAGTTGTTTTTCTTCCAGATACTGAAGGATTTCTTAGTCTGGATAGAGCAAGATCTTGGTCCTTGGGGTCCTCTGGTGCTGTAAGTGCAGTTTTATCTGCTCGCTTTTGTTTTAGTTTGCTTTATAGATATGAAGTGTTGCTGTTCTTTCTTGTTTTAGGATGTCAGGTGGTTTACAGGAAAAATGAACAATATATATCACAAGATTCACTTCGGTAAATAGAATTGGAGTAGTTCAACAACAATCTTCAGCTTGCACTGATTTTCTTGGGTTATCAGAATTTGTCAAAAAGCAGTAGTGAGATGTTAACTGCACATTGTGATTAGATGGTATTCTAGTGAGTATCTGGAGTGTACATGTAGCCTGTCCTAGATATACACCACATATGACTACTGGTTTTCTTTGTTGTTAACTGTAATTGGATCAAGGTACTAGTGCTATTTTACTTGAAGACTTGACATGCTTGCAAGGGATGCATTAGCTTTTATTATACCAGTTGGTAGTTAAACAAGGTGGCATATTGATTGACAGAATTATAAATTACGAGGATTAATTAATTCAAGGACATCTTTGAGCAAGCATAAGATAGGAAAGTAAAACTTAAAATTTAGTTACTCTTTTAAAGGCCAAGTGGAGTTTAAAGCTATCGAATTTGGAAAAGAGCTGAGAGGCCTAGTAGTTTCTTTCCTCATCTGTGGTTTTACTGTTTAATGTCTTGTTATTAATTTAATTCTGATCATGATTGGCTTCGTCATTTGCTATCCTAGCCTCATTTGTGTCTGGGAATTCATTTTCGCCTTAACGATGCAAATTTTCCAGCTCAAATCATGCTAGAAGTGGCATTAAGACTTGCTGGATATTGCTTCTATGATACTACTCTGTCAATTTTCAGTATAGAGAATTTTGTTTTAATTGTATTTAAAAATTCTAGGTACTCTATGATTGTACTTGGTATAATATATAACAGATTAAGTTGTTTAATGATGTTTGAATGTTTTAACCATCTGAATTTTGATTTGTGTCGCTCATTGATTGTGAATTTTCAGGGCTGTTGCATACATTCCCTTAACGGTGTTGGCTGTTCCAGCATCAATACTGACGGTAAGGTTTAGCATTTCTGTTGGTTGGTTTTTTCTTTTTTGTTTTTTGAAATTATAATTTCTTATTCAACAAACCACGAGTTCTGAAAAATGATTATTTTGAATATATTGCAAGGCTAACTAATTTGTTTTGCTGATATAGATTTGTACAAACATCATATCAGTTGCTCAATGTTCTGGTACATGTTTTCAACCAAACAACCAGTGCCTTTAGTTACCGAGTATTATCTTGTTATGGTAGTGTCACCATCACAATAAACCTAAGCTTAATTTTGAATAATGGCAGGTAAAGATGGGAATGCTTCAGTAGTTGTGAATGTTATTTGGCCTTGGTAAACAAGCCTGCCCCAGCCACACAACACCACCCCCCCCCCCCCCCTCAAAAAAATAATAATAATAACTCATAACCATTGAATCTATGGTGGTCCTTAACTTCAAGCATAACTTATCTAAATCATGCTAGGTTCCGGTATTAGTTTTTCTGCAAGTTATGTGAGACATTGATATTCTAAGCCAGAATAGCAATAACTTAGTATCTATAAATATTATTCCAACCATCATGTATAACTTTATTTTGCCTATTGCAATCCCACTTTTAAATTTAGTCCTATCCCATTTAACATTTTTGAAGTGATTTGCTCAATGTTTAATTCTTCATTGCAGGAATGAACTGGCATTTTTCATCTTTCGCTTTTCAATTGAACTGAAACCTATTTGTTATTATATTATGTTTTCCAGCTGGGTGGTGGCTATCTATTTGGCTTGCCTGTGGGTTTTTTTGCTGATTCTATTGGTGCAACAATAGGTGCTGGGGCTGCTTTTCTTCTTGGGCGAACAGTAAGTGTCCTTAATCTAATATAATTATTTATTTTCCTGGTGAAGAGGTTATGGTTCAAACATTAGATGCATCATACCTCAACTATTGCAGTGGTCTACCTTTACAAGATGGTAGGACATTTCCTCTACTAGATGTTCATTGCTGTTTTTCAATTTTTGCTTTTCATCTATGAAACAGATAGGGAGGTCTTATGTTCTTTCCAAGTTAAAAGACTATCCCAAGTTCCGTGCTGTTTCAATTGCAATTGAGAGATCAGGATTCAAGGTTTGTGTATATTGCCAGTTCGGGTCTTGTTCTTGATGTGTTAAGCTACTGGTCTACCTGTTTCTTATTAAAAGTTGGGTTGGATTCATTTCCTTGAGTTAATATCTTATTTATTTGAATTCATCTTTAGTTTATACAGAGTGGATTATTTGTTGTGCCATTGAACAGATTGTGTTGTTGCTCCGGCTTGTTCCTTTGCTTCCCTTTAACATGTTGAACTACCTCTTATCTGTAACTCCAGTACCTATTGGTCATTACATGCTGGCATCATGGTTGGGCATGATGGTATGTACTTTGTTAGATTCTTGTTTAGTAACTCCATTTTCCAGCATTGAAGGTTTCAAAATTCACTTCTAATGTGCCCATTAATGTTGTTTTTGTAGCCAATTACTTTTGCTTTGGTCTATGTTGGGACAACGTTGAAAGATATTTCAGATGTAACACATGGATGGCATGAATTTTCAAAAACACGCTGGGTAAGAATTTTTTACTCCTTTTTACATTAGTTTGATTAGGAGCTCATGCTTTTGTTTGGAACTTATTTGAGTTTCGTTGTAGGAGGTACAATTAACAGGCAATATTTGTTTGTGCATCCACATGCAAATTCTTTCCCCCATAACATGAAGAAAAAAAAACATGTACACAATTACTTATTTATATTCCATCAAATTCATCACTAATTCAAGGACACCCGAAATCAAATTCTTCGCATAAAATCTTCCCCAAATGCACACAATTTACAACCATACATTCCCTGAAAAAGAGATGAGTCACCACTTATGATTTTATTATGTCCGAATCTCATCTTTTGGTTCTCTCCGTAAAATGACTTTGATTAGCAAAACAGTATTACTCTGGGTACCAAGTCCTTTTTCTCTTATGTTTAGTGCATTTTATCATCCATTCTTGAGGTGGCTGAAATGTTGGATTTTAGCAACTTTCATTGCAATTTTTCTTTTGTTTTTAACTCTAGACTCTACTTTGGTGCAGGCCTTTCTTGTATTGGGTCTTGTGGTTTCTGGTAAGTTTCAAGTGTTTTTTCTATATCATGATCTCACATGCTTGACTATGTTGACTGAGCTTTGGACCAGTTAACCTTTAGATGCGGTAATACAGCAAGGAGGAAATATAGTAATTAACGCAAATTAAAAGGGAAAGATATAAAAATCATTCGAAAAATTATCAAGAAAGACACGTGATGCTTATTTTTAAATGAGAAATATGATCCATATAGCGACCCCATATAGTGGGACAAAGGCGATTGTTATAGGACATGCTATCTTTACATATATAGGTGATCTCAGAAGTTTGAAACTCTTAAGAACCCTTATTATAAATTCCTTGCTATCAAATTTCGTGCAACGATTAGTAATACATATTGGAGTTTCAAGAGATATCATAATAGCAACAAATACGATCTTAAGAATCATGTTTCTTTTTACTGACTTCATATTTACTGGATTTGCTCGCAGTGCTGTTATTGATTTGCGTTACAAAAGTTGCAAAGGCTGCTTTAGACAAAGCATTGGCTGAAAACCAGGAATATGCAGATGGTGATATGATGTCACCAACGTTACCTGTTACGTCCAGCCCAGCTGCATATCTCCACGAGCCACTTATAATCAAGATTGACAATACCAATCAAGACAACCACGAAATGTAGTTCAATAATGTGTAAATTCTCTATTCTTCTTCTAAGCGATGCTCCATATTCATCTGTATAGTCAAAGTATTTCTACTACACGTAGTGTTTTTCTTCTGTACTTTAAAGGTAGTCGTGGATAAGATCGATAAAGCCAACAAGTTTCACCTTAAACTTGATTGCTTCAACTTCTGTTTTTACCCTTGATTTGTTTACCAAGTGGAAGGAAATTAAGAGAAAATACTTCCAAATTTTGGTTTGGACATATCTTTCTATGTACATTTTGTTTCATATCATTTGCACTATAAAATCTTGGTTTCATAATCTACTGTCTGAAGGTGACCTTTTTCCTTTGAATTCAATGCTTTACTCAAAGTTGCCACCCATTTACTGTTTGATCTGATGGATACTAAATCTGCATATTTTGTTGCTTCTTCCACCAAATGGATGGTGGGTCTCTGGACCACTATGTAGATCAATTTGGATACTCATTTTATATTTTATTTAATCAATGCGATGTGATCGTGAACAATCGTCCCAGTAATTTCTTGGGCTTTGTCTAATTTTAAAAATAGGCCCCGAATTGGGATCGTAGCTTTAGAAACAAGCTTGAAATCAGTCTTATTCCCTCTAAATTTCATCGAGTGTGAGATTTTGATGATGTCTTATCAAATGAAACAAAAGAAAATATTCTTGGAGCGAGTCTATGGACTCTCGAGTTTAACGACGAAATCCTAATCAGATGTTTGATTCGTTTGTTGGGTTAATTAACTTAGTTGAGTTATGGTGGATTTGCACTGTTTATTTTAGATTAAGTTTAATATTTGTGTGTTTGGTAAGTGTTGATTTTGAATTGGGTTTATCAAATAAATCTTTGTTTGGATCAAATTTTTGTTGTGGGTTTATAGAACTTGACCAAAGTGTCCTCAAACATAAATGATGTTATATTTTTTATTAAATTCCGAAGCAAAATAATAATTTAATTAAAATATTTTTACAAACTAATAAAAAATAATAAAAAGGCAATTCATAATTGTATGGAATAAATTTATTTTTATTTATATAAAGGTGATTCAAAATTACTTGGAACAAAATAATTCGTAATTCGTATTTACAAATCAAACAATTAACATTAAACTTACCTTTTGAGACTCAATTCATTTTGAAATAAATGCATTTATACAAAAAAAATATTATTGATTCTATAATTTGAATTATGGAGTTATTGGATTTATATGTTGTACAAAAATATTGGACGATCTGTTCTTTTTAAACGATTTTTTTTTCATATTATATTTAGATGTAATCGTGATAATTTTAAAATTTAAAATATAATCCTAATTTAATTTATTTCAAACAAAATATATTTCAATTGTTTAAAAAATATTTATGGGTGTTGTGTTGTATCTTGAAATGAGTTTAGGTATCAAAACTTTGTTTGAATCAAGTGTTTTTATGGGTTTAATATTTACCTGACCAAATTACTCCTAACATTTTTTTAACATAATTAATTATAAATTCCAAAATATGTTAAATAATAATTTAATTGAAATGGATAGGAAATGACAAAATACAATTTATTCAATCCAAATAGTAAGGAATGGGTGGGAGAATGACAAATATTGGGCGACTTATATAATGGCATCTTGTAAATAAAATGAAGAAAAAGGCATACATGTAAAATACATATTAATAGTAAGAACATAATGGTAATTCTTATCCCTCTCTAAAATGGATAAAGACATGGTGAAATATACCCACCCATTTTGGAGGGCTTATCTAACATTCCATTAATCCCAAAGCCCATTTTTTGGACTCGTGCCTTAAGTGAAACTGAGCCTCGCAGTCTTTAATCCAAACAAAGGTTTAGATAGGTTAATTAATTCTAACCAACCCAAACATTCAAACCAAACATGACCTAATAGTATGATAATGATATATGTACGAATTGAAACACAATAGAAAATAGAAGATGTCATGTGATAAAACAACAGAAGCAAGAAATACAATTCCCTCCAAACATAAAATGAAAAGTGAATATAAAGGCAAGACCACCATGATGAGACATGAAGCAAAATCATTCACAACCCCAACAAGAAATTTTTGAGTGCATGGTGTCCCTACAACAATTCTTTGTCTCAACAATCCATCTTCATCTATTTAATCATCATACATATGATATATTGTATCCTGAATAAAAGCAAAATATTCCTCATAGACTAAAATGCATGGCCTGATTTCAGTTCTGAGATGCTTCAATGGATGCAAGGATCACACACAAGTCTCGGGCCTCGGAACACGAATATGGAACTTCAACGATAACCCCATCGAGCTTCAAATACGAGTCGGGTCGACACTCAAGAAAGTTCACACATTGAAACCAGGCTCTTCAAAGAGATTGAAGAGCAAGAATATCTACAAGGCTTATATGCCTGGAAAAGCTAAGAGCCTTCTTTATTACTATGATGAAACATGCCACCCTTATATATGGATCCATGATAATTTTTCGAGGATGGTGAAAGAACAGTATGTTAGTCTTGAAGATTTGAGAGATTGTTCTGAGATTAGGGTTTTCAGGGATCATCATAAAGGATGCATATCAGTTCGCAAGAAATCCAGGCCTGATTTTTGTTGACATAATCTTTTGATCTGTTTTTTTTTTTTATTTGTTCTGGTTATTTGATCATCACCATTTGTATGATGTGAAGTAGTACTGTGTTTTTGTTTTTCTTTTGTTGTGATTTCACATTGGAATAGTGGTATTATGTTCTTGTTTCAATCTCGTATTTTTTTCCCAATAAAGACGTGTGATTTGCAGAGTTAACCCATAATTATGATGTTATTCTATTTTGGTCTTACAATTATCAAAATTTTCAATTTTGTCTCGTAATTTATAAATATTTTAGATTTCAGTTCAATTTTAACAAATTTTGCTGGAAAATATCAGATTCTTATTGGTGAAATGTCAAAATCATAATCTTATTAAAAATTTGATACATGACATTTTTTGATAAAATTTAAAAATTTTGGATAAAATTGAATTGAAATCGAATAAATTCATAAATTATGAGAATAAATTGAAAATTGTAATAATTGTGAGATCAAAACTAAAACAAGACCAAAATGATTTTAGTCCGTGATTTGCAAATAAGAAAACATATAGATTAAAAAAGCAAGTTGGTGGTTTGAATATTGAAATAATAACTTTGCTTGAGAAATGGAGAAGGTGGCTTTTGACTTGGTAAAGAAAGGGATTATGCAGAGCAAATCATGGCTTTTGGAATTGTTTGTTGCTGAATTAATTATATTATGAAATATGGGAAAGTGGGTGTTTTTTTAATTCACACAACTATATTGTATTTTATGTTTATTATTACAAGAATTTTGATTTTGGTTTATTTTAAATATATCATATATTAAAAGTATTTGTATTCCAAACTTTGCTAAAAAAATGATTTAAAACACCTTTAATAAATTATTGATCCCTAAAATATGTTTTTTTTTTCTTTTTTTCATAGAGGCACTTCCTTTATCAAAATGAGAGTTATTTGTATTTTATTGCTCAAATCATATATAATTTTTATTATTTTTAAGCAAAAATTTACATTAAAAAATTATTATTCTATGGAAGTAAGTAATAATTACTTGTCACCTGCTCATTCTCATGCCAAGAGCATGCATTTTCCCATATATATTTACACTTTTCATTTGACGACAATAAATAATAACTATTTTTATTTATATACGAATCACTACTCTCTTCACATTTTATAAAATCAAAGTCAAATTTCCTTTTCACTCCATTATGATGCTTTTATATATATAAATTTTCTTTTTCATTTGACGACAATAGTTAATAACTAGTTTTTACCTATATATGAATATCAAATCTCTTCACATTTTCGTAAAATCAAAGTCAAATTTCTTTTTTATCCCAATAAAATGCTTATATATATACACACAAGTTTTTCACCTATATTCAAGTCAATGATCTTTTCACACTTTTATAAAATCAAAGTCGCATTTCCTTTTTATCCTAATATGAATTAAGCAACACAAACATTTATTTGAGTTCTTTCAAGATAGATCACACGTTGTTAGTCAATACGTTTAATTTATTTCGAATTTTTTTATTAACAATAATGAATAAATTAAGGAAGGATGTGTATAATTTGAGTCCTGATATTTATATACATTTTACTAATTTACATATACATATATATACACACGAATGTAAGCAAATTGTATCAAAATAATGAGATTTCAATGATCAGTAAAAAGCAAAAAAAAAAAAAATCAGATTTCTTCATTATTACACTCACATTGAATAAAAAACTCGTAATATGTTAACTATATATTCAACAATCTGATATCTAAAATAAATTATAGTATGATCAATACAATCTACGATAAATTAATGCAACAAATTATTGTCATCGATTTCACCAATCATGGCCAAAATTTCATAACAATAATGCAGATTAATCAACACATGAATTTTGTAAAATATTACACTTATCCATTTTATGAGATGCAATATCTACCAACAATACATACATTAAGTGTGTGTAAAAACTAAGAAGACAAAAGATACACCATAGAATCTCAGTAAATAATATTAAATAATAATAATAATAATAATAATAATTATTATTATTATAATAAAAAATAAATATGTACAGATTGTGTGTGATATATAGGCGACACCTGTAATATGATTCTTTAACGCACAAACTGAAAAAGACACAATTTTTGGAATTGAAAAACATGAAGTTTGATTTACATGTGTTTGTGCAAGAGAAAGAGAAACCCACCATCTCTGCTTTCCCCCAATTCTTGTCAACCAAAAATGGGCATTTCTTTCAGCACCACCCCCCGGAGAAGAGCCCCCACCCACCCCTACCCTCCTCTCCTCCACCCCATGGACTACTACCCCCCTTACCCTATGCACCCCCCTCCTCCTTATCCTGCGCACCACTCTCCTTCTTCGCCCCCTCTCTACTACCCCTACTACAATTCCAGTGCCTTCTCTGTCTGCAATCACGCCAACACTCTTGTGGGCCACCCCTATTTCGGCCCCTTTGAGGTTGCGCCATCGCTTCCGGCGCCGCCGCCGGAGCAGAAGTCGGCCAAGGTTGTGAACAGTGATGTGAATGTGCATAAAGATACTTTGAGGCTTGAGAGAGATGAAATCAACCCCGATCATTTGTTGGTTTCCTTTGTCTTTGATGCTTTGCTTGATGGGAGGTGAGATTTTTGCATAAAGATTGTTTTTTTTCTTTTTCTTTTCTTTAATTTGATCGTATTATATATGCTTAATTTACTGTACTTTTTGGTAGCAATAATGTGGGTTGAGTATATTTGATTATCTCTGAAATAATGAGATCAGAAGTTGATATTGGTACTGAATTTATGCTGCAATTGATTTGTGTGGCAATCAATTATATGGGAATTAAGCAAACAGAAAGCTTGCTATTTGAATAATGATATATTATATCCGAGCCGTTTCACTTGGATGAGAACATCTTATAGATCTTTCCAGAATCACACGATTCTTTGATTGAAAGGAAATGGTTTGAATATAAGTTACTGTTTTGCTTGTCTATATGAGGAGATCAGTGAAAATTAGTACTTGAATGAAATACATATTAGCTTGAAGGTGAAGGTTAATTTTGTGGTTGGTTATGTTTCAATGGTTGGTTTAATGATGTTTTCCGAGGAAGTAATAAGGTGAGGACAGGGGACGAGGGATTATTTGTGAGGTTTGCTAATGGTTTGTGTTCTGCGTGTGAAACTCTTCAGGATAATGTTGGCATTGTTCCCCTTGTCAAATGCTCGACTATTAGACCTCCTAAATTTCATGTTCTTTTTTCCTTGAAATTTTAATATCTTTACGCTGGTGGGAAGATTTGTTGCTTACTAAAAAAAATTCGCTAGTATTACGAGCTATCATATTCACTGGTTTTAGATTTGGCACTGGTTTTCAAAGCAACTTATCACTGCTGTTCTCTCATTTGACTTAACATATGACATGTGACTCTTAGCAGAATTCTCACGTGCCAGTTATTGCTGTTTTCTAAATATTAGGAAGAGTTGTTTTAATCAAGAGTTCTCGTATTTCATAAGCGTGCATTTGGAGTTTCTTTCGATTCTCTCAGTCTCCAACTTCACCTCAGAAATATGACGTGTGCATTCATGACTTATTTTCTTGACCTACAGTGCCAAAGCTCTATATTTTGTTGACTTAAAAGTTCAGGTGACAAAATCAAACGAGTAAAACTTTTCTGAAGCCTAAGTCACACGCTAAATTTCAGTTAAAGTTGATAGAAAAATTGTTCTAGAGTCTTATTATGTAAATGTGAAGATAAGATCAGTTACTTTTTTATGAACATTCATTGCATAGAAAACATTGAAATTTGCAATCTCTTTTAATCTGTATGAAGTGATTTTTTTACGGTATCCAATTTCTAATGTGAGATAGGGCCTTCGATGACACTTCTTGCACATATATGCTATCGAGTATGCTTGTTATGAAAAGCTAGCATGCATCATATTATCTCTCAAGCACTGAAATAGTTTAAAATATTTGCAGTATCTCGTCATACATTTCATTATTAGTAAATCTTTAAACTTCATATCATATCTTTTGCAACAGCATCACGATATGTTACTTCGCCAAAGAAGAGGCTGACCACAGGGTCGTCCCGTTATTTCCAGAAACCTATGTTCCCATAAAAGTCCCTTTCAGAAAAGGGCTTCATCAGGAATTCCGACAGCCTTCAGGAACGGGCATTGATTTTCGGTTCTTTTCAATGGATGATCTCTCGAACCCGTCACTCAGAGACGATGTGTTTCCCATCATAATATCTGCCGACATTTGCCCGACGCCTTACATGGTTGACGACAGAAGCTACCTTTTAGCGAATATGCCGCCGCAGATGCAGATAACTCAGGTGGTCGTGACTAAAAATCACGAGGGACAATATACTCCTAAAGTGATCAGGCAGTTACTTTGGACCGATGATACTTGCTATGAACTGCGAGAGATTTATGGATTAGGCAAATGTGGCCCGAGTTTTAACGATAATGGATCGGGAAAAGAGTGTGTTGTCTGCATGACTGAACCGAAAGATATCGCCTTGCTTCCCTGCAGACATATGGTAAGAAATTATCTAAGTTATTTTTCGTATTTTGCTATCTTTCTAGTAGTAACATAAGCTGCTATTCATTTTCTTTGCTTAGGATGTATTGCAATTCTTGTTTCTTGGTGTATGCATTATGAATTTGATGTGACTGTGTTCAATAAATCATTTGAAATAACAGTTTTTGCTACCAGATATTCTCACTTCTTTACTTGGAAAATAGTTGATTATCGCTATACAAGACGTGACAAAAACGTGTTCAAATTTCTGACCTTTTGATTGTTATAGCTTAATTATAACCTCATAGAACCTTAGTAATGAATGTTTCTATTTTTTGCCAGAAATTATTCTGTTCTTTTAAGGCCACATCATCTTCATATGTAAAGAGTGTGACATTTTTCATCAATTATTATGTTATTTTTATGCTTATGTAGATGGTCTAGTTATATGTCGTTCTCCCTCATTCTTCTAATCTTTCTTTCGATATTATTCTAATGCAAAAACGTTCGTATTCCAGTGTATGTGCAGCAGCTGCGCGAAGGCACTGAGACTCCAGTCGAACAAATGCCCTATCTGCCGAGAAATCATCGAAGCCCTCCTCGAAATCCAGATTGACACCATCGATGTCTGATACATACATCATACATTATGCCTTCATTCTTCATACTAGCTCCACATCCATCCATCCATTTTGTGTCGGTATATTTTCAGGTTCTTGCAACTGTCAATATTTCTGGTTTCATTTTTCTTATTTGCAGTCTAATCCAGGACAAATATACACTATAGATATATCTGAAAATCTCTCAAACTAGGCGTGCCATCTTGTTTATTGCAAGATATTAGCTTTTGTACACTAAATAGTCATTCATATAGTTTGTCTTACACCTTTACAACATTGCAATGTCTTCTTCAATATCATCTTTTTTGTGCCCTTCCCCACTATATATGTTCCAATTTACATCCTACAAGAAATTCATCGTAGTTAGCAGTTCCAGTTCACTATCACGGGCTTGTCGACTTGACTGCAGCTTACTATCACGGGCTTGGTGACCAGCCTGTTTCTCTATCTCTCTCTCTCAAAAAAGAAGAGAGGAGGGAGAGGGGGGGGGAGGGATTTTAGGGTTGTATATGGAGATGAGAATAATAGCTGTCAATGATATTTGAAATAGTCAGAGCTCCAAAGAGCCAAAAAGGGTGTGGTAGAAAGAGGATCATTTGCCATAGAAGTTAGCAACAACAGAAACAAATTTGGCTTCTGCAAAAAAAACTATGGTTGGGGGGGCCTTGAGAATAGGGTTTTTTCTGAGCACTAAATTACAAAATTTATTCAGTAAAAATTAATAAAAATCTTCTTCTCTTGTACACTCTTCACCCTTGGGGGACCATGCATTAATTTTTACCATTTTAGGGGCTTCACTTCACACTTAACTCCCAACTTATTTGCCTCATTATTTTTGCACATTGCTTCAATTCTTGATCTTTCTATAATCTTGTTATATCATTTGTGCTCTGAGCTACATATGAAAATGGTAGTTGTATCCACCACAACTGATGAAATATGTATCGAGTGCAGGCATTATTCACTTTATTCGCACATACACACATGTAAATCAATGATAGATACTGAAGTCGTAACATCTAATGTGGGACCTGTCCCTTATCGCCATCGAGCAAAGTAGACTAGCAATAACTTTGTGAAGTAAAAAGAGAAGAGAATAGAGGGGTGAAAATTCCATCATAAAAGCAAGATAGAAGTATGTATATATATAAGCTTCAAGTGACTAAACACAAAAATCTTCTAGTCATGTACAAAAGTTTGCTATGCTGAAATATATTTGACAGGTGACTAGTATAAGATGTGGAGAGGAAAAATGTCACTTTCAAAAGGGACCATTTTCTCATTTCTGACAAGGGCAATTATGACATTATCCTTCAAGATTCCTTTTCTGCTGCCTACATAGCACATTTCACCTTGACTCTTTTTTGCTCTTTTATCTTCAGATTTCAGGGCAATGATCCAACTTCCAAACCTTGGTGTCATGGCATAATATGTTGTACTGTAAAAATGTCTACTTATTTACTCTTCACACTTGCTCTGGGTGTTTGTTCTCTGCTCTGTTTATTCTTTTGGGAGTGACCGGTTTTTGTTCGTCTCTACCTACACTGATTATATTGATCGGGTGAGATACATATATCGAGAATCTTCTACTGTAAATCTAATTTTATCGTCGATTTCTTTTTATGCACGATTGACATGTAATGATTATACATACCAATATGATAGCAATTGCTATAAAAGTCTTAGGTTAATTGTATGAAAAAATCATGAACTTTCGGTCAAATTTCAATACTAAGGTGAACTTTCATTTGTAATCATCTACGTCGTCAATTTTGAAAGACAGAAAATCAATTACGGTATTCTATTCACTTCATTTTACGACATCTAATTGACGCACCTCAACGTGAAATCTATTATAAATTTTGAATCATCACTACTTGAGGGTAGAAACTATGACAAACCAAACTTCCAAAATTTATGATATTTTTAAATTAAAATTGGCTTTATCACAGAAGCAAAATATGTATGGGGCAAGGACTAAATATATTTAAGATGATTTCACCAATTAATAGTTAACGAAAACCAACTTTGAGGCATGTGCCTTCACATGCTATATTTACACATAAATAGCAAACCATTACACTTTATTTTTCCCAACCACATAGGATTTGAAACTCAATTTAAAATTTACTTATGCCTTGACATTTTTCACATTTCTTTGTCCCATGTTACTAGTCACCCTCAAATAGTCACGTTCGAATACTATGGTATTTTTACGCTTATCTTTATCTTATTTAACTTATCAAATTCCAATTCGAATTGACTTTAAGGTTTTGTTAAATGTAAAAGTCTATATAATCAATCTTATCAGATAAATCTGTAGAATGAAGCTTAAAAGAGCTTCTAACAAAGAGTGAGTCATCTTATGGTTTCATAAGACGGTCAACGCAGGTCGATTGTTCATTTACTGAAAGTTTTACTTTTCTCATAATTAAAAATATTACTTTGAAAACTATTATTTAGTATTTCTTAAAAGAATTAATCCAAATTATTACTTTTTAGTTTTTACTCTATAAACTATCACTTCTAAGTTCTTAACTTTGAAAAGAAGTTGGACGAGACGGCCCAACAGAACAGATCAAAACGAGATGGGGCAAAATTGTAATTCTCACATAAGTCCAACATAATTCAAATAATGAAATAAATTTAAAAAAAAAAAATCAAAGACGGACTATGATAGTTGTAAGTACCTCGTACATATGACTTGATTGTAGATAAGTAGAGTATTTGGAGGGCATAATTCATCCTTCTTTATTACAAATAAATCTAAATACATAATATTGACATAACTAATTATTATTCAACATTGATTTATTTAGAAAAATATAAATAAATTTATAACTAAATTATTAAATATTTTAATAATTATTTGTTTCTTTCTCAAATTGCGGCCATTGAGAAGTGCTCATAGAGGTGTTCCGCAGGTTTCGGTTCCGGTTTGTCGGTTTCGAACCGACGGTTTTTGGAATCGAGGGCATGAAACCGGAACCGAATTGTGGGGGGTTCGGTTACGGTTCCGGTTTGGAAACCGGCGGTTCAAACTGGTTTTTCGGTTTTTTTTATTTTTTTATTTTTTGGGAAACCTGGGCACGGTCGTGCTACACGACACGGTCATGCCCCATTGGCCAGCCTTGATTTTTCATCTGACACGGTCAAGCCGTGCTATGCAGCACGGTTGTGCTCTTCTGATCATTAATTCCTAATCGTACACGTGGCACTGAATAAAAAAAATAAATAAAAATTATTGCGCCGGTTCGAACCGACGGTTCCGGTTCCGGTTCGAATCAGGGGTTCCGACGGTAAATTCACCCACATCGTCGATCATCAACGAGCAAATAATCTTAGACCTCCACGTGTCACGTTCGAAAATGCAAAAAAAAAAAAACACAAATCGGCGGTTACCGATTTTTTGAGCTGTCGAACCAAAACCGAACCTTATTATACACAGTTACGGTTTGGAACCGGAATCAGGTCAACGGTTTCCGGAACCGTTGACCGCTGGTTCCGATTTTTCGAACCGTTTGAGCACGTCTAAGTGCTCATATGAATTTGTTACCCTACCTATCGAGAGGTGAATATAATGAATGAGTACAGAGTTCAGAGTTTAGAATAAATAGTAGCTGATGTCATTCAAAATCCGGTAGATGATGAAGCACTCGAAAAGAAGCATTGCAAGCAGCAACAACTCTTCATAACTTTTTATTGCAATACGAGAAGACAACGTCGCAACTCTTGGGTGCAATTGGGAGATTTAAAGATGAGATCAATACAGATTTGAAGTTTAGCAAAAAATAAGTAATTGTAGATTCATATTTTACTAAATTGTCTTAAAATATTCAAGTGGACAACATATATATATATATTTGGGAATTTTTTAATAATTATTAATTTATAATTTCGTCGGGATCTTAAATATACACTAGGATTTCCAAAAAAAATATTATCTTATTATTTAATTGATTGGTGTCCAAATTTAAACTGGTTCTAAATTGGGATCGAACAAATTATTAGTTTTATCGAGATTATTAATTTATCGAGTATTATTTTATAGAGGTTTTACTGTATTTCAAAATTCACATTTGAATTTGTGAAAAATGAGTTTTTGTGGGTAATGAAGATCTATCTCATATTAACTCTCTGTAAAATTGTTTCATATAAACTTTTGTAAACTGTCGTGTACATTTATTAACATGTTCACTCTGATATGTTACAAATTTAATTTAATAATAAATTCCAAATCATAAATACTTTAAAGTGAAAGAATATTTTCACATCAGCCATCCTGGAAAATCATTATTTAGTACTTGTAAACAAATGTAATTTATTGATAGGCACTTGTAGTTTCAAATATCCATGTATGTTTTTCATAAATAGACAGAATCTTTAAGTGTAGATTTTTATGAGATTGTCTCATGAGTCAATTTATAATTAATTCATAGATTAATTTCTAAAAATGTGTATTGTGAGTAGTGGGACGACTCAAATAATTATATTTTGTGATACAATTCCATATAATTTTTTCTGAAATTTTAAAAGTATATTTTTCTAATTTATCACAATTGTATTTACTAAAGATGGGTTGGGGTCAATTAGATACTAGAAGCTCAAATTAAAAATATGCTTGTGCTAATTAATATGGTTTTAAAATATTAGTATTAGTCAACTCAGAGGGGCAGAATATATGGATTTGTACCAGAGAGAGAGAGAGAAAGGAACAAAATCTGTTTTGAGATATTTCTTGGTCCAAACACGTCCGTACACCCGTGGATATAACACAATTATTATTCCCATGACTCTTGCTCATTTTACTATGCACACTAACTATATAATGTATAATTAAAATATTTAAATAGGCCTTGTTTGGGTACCAATAGCAAGAATTGAAATTTTAGAAAATTAACTTTCACCGAATTTTGTTTGTTAGACGAATTACTTTCTACATATAAACTACTCTAATTTCAAGAATGAAATGAGTAAGACAAGATTTCTAATTACTTTTAATAGATAGTTAATTTTTTAAGCCACACTTTAACATTCATTGATTTTTTATAATTTTTGGACATTTTTAACCTTCTTATTTGTATCATATATCATATATAGTAGTTTGTACTATCCAAATTTAGGTTGTATCACTTTGTTACGTGCCGATAGGGTTGGTTTGTTTCATTTATATTAGTCAGTACCATCCAAATTTAAATTGTATCATCATATATGAGATGCATACCGGATGTTATAATTGATTTATGAGCAATGCAATTTTGAAACATTTTTTTTTAAACAAAAAGTATTACAATTCAACTAAAAAATATTCATTTTTAAGTAAAAATACTCAGTTTTAGGTAAAATATAGTATTTTGAATAAGTTTTACAAGAAATAATAGATCATACTTTTCATTTTAAGAAAAAAAATACTTTCGAAATAAAAATAATTCTTTGAATTAATTCTACAAAAATAATAAGTAATACTGAATAAAAAATGATATTTTTCAAGTTAAAAGTATTTTTTTCTTTTTCCGAAATGAAAACAATACTAAATTATGATCAATATTTTACACGTCGAAAATTAAATGAAAACAGTGTCATCTGAATATATATATATATATATATATATATATATAAATATATCGTAATCTATGGGCCCCTTCAATTAAAATAGATAATTAGTCCACGAGAATTCCCCCCTTTATTTAGGAAAAAAGGAGGAAAGTAAAAGAAGACTAACCCATAAATCTTAAGCAGTGATTTACATCTTTTGAGTAAATAGCAAGGAAAAGTAAATTAAAGAAGATTATAAAATCAATGATTTAGCAAAATATTTGAAATATTTTTTAGGCAAAAGCCAAAAGTAGATATGCATTATTATAGCTGGAATGACAAGTTTGTTCCAGGCATTTCACATTTCCTTTATGGATGAAAGGGTCCCACACCCCTCAAAGAGTACATTAATTTCAAACTAGGAGTAAACAAAGTGTAAGGGCAAAAGCACAAGGTTTTCATCATGCTTCAAGCTTTTAAGAATCACACTACTTATTAGGTTACAAAAAAGAAAAGATTCATACTTTTGAGTAAATAATAACCTAGCCAAGTTAATAAAACTTGTTACATATATATGCTAGTTCATCTCTTTATTATCTATGATCCTAAGCTTTCTTATTAATCTCAAATTCTTCATTTATTTGGACTTTAGAAAACTTTTATCGGGACAACTTATGTTTACCCTTAATTAAGTTGTGAACTTCGAATAACTATTACTTCACATGATACTTGCAGCGAAAGTGATTATTGATATGAAGTCACATTCTTAATGTCCAAATTAAGGTTATTTCACAAAGCTAAAATGGTATTAAATTGGGAAATTACAACTAGGACTGTGAATGTGATCATATATTATGAAATATTAATATAATCTTGAATTTCTTTATTTAAAAAACAAAAAAATCTCTGATTATTGGTGTTGAATTAAATTGAACCATTCTACTACGCCGAATCTTTCTACCAAGCCGTACCAAAGCAAGAAAAAAATCTTTATACCGAATGCTTTCATTTCTATTTTGAAGATTTAAATTTAGAAATTTTAAATAAGATTTGAGATATTTTCTAATTCTCCCAAATATGAATGAGCAAATACCGAACCGAAACAGAAAAATCGAATCGAAACAAAATTAGAGAATTTCAATTTTGAGTTTCTATCGATTTGGTTTAATTTTAAGTCGAATAAATATTTATTAACTTAGAAATATTATTTTGAAAATTTCGATGGTATACCTCTTAATTTAGGAACAAGACAAAGGATGGTATATCAAAAATCACACAATTTAGAAACATGAGAACAGTTGGCAGTTGGAACACAATTTCAACACGTTTAGAATAAAAATCCAATTTTTTTCTTTTTATTTATAGTAAAACTCTTAAAATTTCAGCACGTTTAAAATAAAAATCCAAATTTTTTTCTTTTTATTTATAGTAAAATTCTATAATTCTTCTCATAAATTAGGTCATTCAACAACTCACAATTCACATATGATTTGTGGATAGCAGATTCGATCTTATATTTTTGAGATTGTCTCGTATAAGTTTTATTTTATTATCATTATTATTATTTTGGGTTTTTCTAGGTAGATTGTAGGAATAATGTCATGCAAAAAGAGGTAAACTTATATTGCTTTTTTCCATTGGGCATAAGAGGTAAATAACCTTTTCAGAATAATTAAGAAAAGTTGCTCAATTTCGTCAAATAAAAAAGTCACCCAAAAATGACTCCACGCATTATTTCACCTGACTGCATTTATTTTCAAATATAGTAAAAAATCAAAAGCAATTTAAAAAGGTCAAATTCCAAGTCAATAACATATAGAGGGGAAAAAATGTCCACGTTAATTGATGCTGCAACCCATAATTTAGTGAAATATTTGCCTTTTTTTAGATCATATGAATAGTCCTAAAATAAAAGGCCAAAGAAAGATTCTGCCTTATAAACTCGACTAATATTTTATTTTATTTATGGCTGGCTTTGATTTTTTCATGGTGTGTTGCGATCAATTATACTTTATATATGTAGTAAAATGAAGCAATAATAATAATAATTGGTTCCAGCCCATTGCAACTGTTGATCAAGAAAGCTTTATTAATTTGTATTGTTGTTTGAAAAAGGAACTATGCTAATTTTGAGTATTGGGTTTCAGTTAATTCTTTTTATTTTTAGATTTTATATCTCTATGCTCCAAAATAAATGTTATTTTGATTAAAAAAAAAGAATCTCAACATAAATGTCATTATAGAATTTCAAGACATATTTACCTATAATTTATCAAAAATAAAATTAAATATGTAATATAGGGTTGTTAAGAAGAAAAATAAAAAACTCCTAAAACAATTATATTTAAATAGAGGTAGATTAGACTTTCTATCATCTTCTTTATTTGAAAAAAATCTAAAATAAGATTTATTTTAAAACGATTGAAGTATTGTTTTATAACACAAAGAAAATAATAATTGAATTGGAGGTTAAAAACATTTGACTTTAAAAGAAGTATTAAAAGTTTTTTTTTTTCTTTTTTTGAACAAAAAGAATTAATAGTTTGAATCCCATGTATGGGATTTTAGAGAATTGATTGGAGCTATATTTATTGTTATATTATGTGTTCGTCTGCCCTACAAACTAATCAAAGGATTTGAAGAAAATAATTCCGAGTCATTAAGAATGATTACTTTGCATGAACATTTTAATGGAACATAACTAGTTATTTATGGTTTACGAATGTCAAAATTTTTAAATTAGCTATTTAAAATGAAGAAATATGTCTTATAATCAAGTCATAGAAATATATATCTTTTAGTTGAATTAACCAAAATATTTTTAATGAAGTGGGCCACCCACTCTTCCACTTCTCCAATCGGAACCCTAGTCCCACCAAACCACATACACACGAACTATATATACATACAATTCAGACACATAAACCGTGCACATACATACGTATATTAATATACGATCCATACATTGGCACAAATTATAAATGGTTTATGTCATTCACTTCTTTACATTCGACGGGGTCCACTTACACATAGTAAGAGTATTTCTGAAAAAAAAAAAAAATTCTTTTTACTAGAAATAATATTCTGTTATGACTGGACTACTATAAATCTTTTGTTATTTTATTTGATCAATTGTAGCAACTTTACTTGTATGAATTTGTAATAAATTTATTCCTTCATGCCTTTTTTAAGTCTTGATAATTATTATAGGATTAATTGTCAGAAAAATCACGAACTTTACTTAATTTATAATTTTAATCAACATTTTAAATATCATCAAATATAATATAAATTTTTTTATTTTTTGAAATTTTAACCAAGTGGTAGATTTCGAATACGTTTATTTTAGAATTAATTTCCAAAATTTCAAAATAACTATCATTTTGTATGTTAAGTCGTTGTTTTATTTTGAAACGGTAAGAGTTATTTCTAAAATAAATATACTCGAAATCTGCTCATTGATTAATTTGTAAAAAATATAAAATTTCATATCATACTTGATGATATTTAAAAAATTGATTAAAATAGATTTAATAAAGTTTGTGATTTTTTTGACAATTAATCATCATGAGCACAATTTTGACTCACAAACTACAATTCATTAACGGATTTAGAAAAAAAAAAAACATACTATTCATAATATTCATATTTCATTATGTGCGCAATGAAATATAGTGGGCCATGAAGTTAACTCATGGAGATTAATATGTAAAAGATTTAGATTATTATAATTTAGGCTAAAACTTATATGCACTAGGGGTACGGATCTTAGATCTAATATCCGTACCTCCAATTTAAATCGGCGCGTGGGCCACTTTTACGCGTATCCACATGCCCTCACACGCGGCCACACCATAGCTGGTGTACACCGCACACCACCTGAATTTTATATTTTAAGGTATCACTCATTTACTCTTAAGGTATCATACATTTATTTTTAAAGTATCACACTGTTACCCTTCAGGTTTTAATGTAAAAACAGCGCTGCTTTCTTCTTTTTTCTCTTTTTTTTTCCTCCTTCATTCTTCTTCTTAACCTCTTTTCTTATCAATTTGTTATTTTTCTTATTTGTTTTGTATATTATTCTTCTCGCTCTTATTCTTCTTCTCCATATTATTGTTCTTATTCTTCATCAAATCTTCATAAAGTCATTTATGGAGTTTTTTCTTCTTCCTCTTCTCTTTTATTCATTTTCATAGATTTAGATAATTGATTTCAAATCACAATTTATTACAATAATTTTAAAACATTGAAAATCAATTATTTCAAACAATATGAAATCATGATTTGTTGATTTTGAGGATTTTTTTTGAAATTTTAAGATTTTTCAATGAAGATATTAGTTGTATACTCTTAAAGTATTACACATATTCATTTCAGGTATTACATAATTATCTTACATGTATTACACATGTTCTTTCAAGTATTAAAAAATATCTTACAGGTATTAGTAATACCGTATTACACATGTTCCTTTCAAGTATTACACTTACCTTATAAGTATTACACCTGTAATTTTATAATACTTGAAGAGTATATATGTAGTACTTATAGATCATATCAGTAATACTTGAAAGGTATCACTGATCATATATCAATGTTTTGGGATAATTCTGATTTATAACATCATGAACAATTAGAATTTTTATAATACATGTAGAACATATATGTAATACCTATAGAATAAATCAAAATTTTAAATACAAGATTTTCATCATCTTCTTCCACAAAATTTATTCAAAATCATATTACTCAATTAATAACCAACTATGGTGTTTGTTGCATCAATTATCCCATATGTTGCTATGAATCAGATCAAGATATAAAGAGTTTCAAGTTATAAGAAAATAAAAACCCTAGATTTTTATACACATTAGGAAGAAAAAAAAACTTGTTGGAGTATTAGAAAAATAAAAACTCTAAATTTGTAGCAATCATGTGAAGAAATTAAGAAGAAAGAAAGAAAAAAAGAAAAAAAAAAGGAATAGCGCCACAGGAAGAGGTAAGAAAAAAAAAAAGAAAAAAAGGAAAAAAAAGGAGTATTTGCGTAGGAGAGAGAAAAAAAAGAAAAAAAATTAAAAAAAAAAACAAAAAAAGGAATGAAGTGGATAAAGCATAGGAGAGAGATAAAAAAAATTAAAAAAAAAAAAGCAAAAAAAGTAGTGGAACGGGTTGGGGGATCCGTGCAGGGGCACACAAATGTCTCTCTATAATTTATCATGGCTTAGTCACTTACGACAAATAATCTTTCGATTTTTCTAAAATTATTACAGGTATTTTTGTCAAAAAAAAAATTATTACAGGTGTAATTATAATTTTCTTTAGACACAATTGCCTTAGATTATAATTATATGCCGCAGATATAATAAAATTCCATAAATTTATTATAATTATTATAATTTCTCATGGCTTAGTTAATTGTCTTAGGTTTACATAATCTACTCTGCCACAAGAAAAAGTATTATTATAATTTATAACACCTATTTACTAACCATGTTCTACATTATTGAGCTAAACTTTTTTTTTTTTCAGAAAAAAGAATTAAAATTGTCAAAGATTATTGTAATTTTTATTCCGGATTGTATTATTAATTGTCTTGGGTTGATACAATCACTCAATATATGATAAATCCATCAAAATATATAATTTTTTGTAATTTTATTAAGATTACCTATTCTTCCTCTTTTATGAAAACTCAATACTCGAGATTGTTATAATGACAAAGTTGCCCATGATATATAATCTTTCGATTTTTGCAAAATAGTGCATGATCTTTCAAAATTATGAAATCAATCCTAGGTTAATCATCTGAATATGCTGATATACACAGGCGAAAAGTCAACGTTTTGACTGGGTCAACATTCATTGTTCAAGTCTAGGTTAATATATATTTTTTCACGTTTTAATTCATCTATTAACATAAGGAAATCATTTGCATAAGTCGTAATTTTAAATTCGTCTATAGTATTTCATTTATGATGAATGGATTTTAATTTTATAAATTGTATTATTAAAACATTTCGCAATTTAACGCAAGAAAAGAAAATGTAGTAAAATATTTCATATAATTAACATAATTATAATTCTATTATGTTAATAATTTTTTTTCCAATTTAATTGAATCCTATTGTTCTATCACTTAACTTTTCATTGCTTATGCTTCCCACCGACTCTCTCCCCCCACTCTCTCACTCACTCATACATTCTCAATTAAATATTCATAAAAACTTATTTAATTCTCATTCATAAATTTTATTTATGAAACCAAAATTCATTATCTACAACTCAAGTCATTTTTTTTTTTTTAATGTGCTATAGATAGGGTGTTGTGTTGATTCTATTTGATCACGAATCACAGGAGTCCTCTACTTAAATGTCACATCTACTATTGTTTTATTTATGTCAAATAGTCAAAAAAAATCAAATTTTTTTGAGTTTTTGTTATTTTAGTCAATTTTTAAAAGTTGCCAATTTAACTATATTATAGCTAATTAATTACAATTTTAGCCAAATTTCAATTTTAATCAAAATTAAATTGTATATGTTTTACGTGGCTGACACACGGATAAAAAAATCATTTACACCTCATCAAAAAAATAATAATAATAATAAACACATTATTTTGAATTTACAAATTAAAGAAAATAAAAAGAATTAGATTATTTATTTATTTATTTTTAATTTATTTATTTCAATTAGTGTTTATCTATTTTTAATTTTTATCATGTTTTATGAGGTGTAAATGATTTTTTTTTATCCACCACGTAGGACATATACAATTTAGTTGACTAAAATTAAAATTTGGCTAAAATTGCAACTAATTTGCTATAATATGGTTAATTGACAACTTTTAAAAAATTAGCTAAAATAACAAAAATTTTAAAAAGTTTGGATTTTTTTAGCTATTTGCATGACCTTTTATTTAATATAATAAATAATTACATTTACAGTTTTTAATAAAACAATATCCAATTTTTTCAAATGTCATTCAATATCTATGGCAGAGAGTTCAATTATCATAATTTTACAACAAACACAACGTCTTACTATTATCCAATTAAAACTCCCGAAATAATTCTTTCAATTTTCAAACACTAAAATGCTCCCCAATTCCAGAACAAACAATAGCTAGACGATTTTCCAAATTTAGGTTTAGATTTTTTCTTAAATCTTGAGAATTTTCCTATTTTTTAAGAATTGTCTTGGCTTTCATTGAATTTTTTTTTAATGTTTTATTTTTTTCATAATTATTTTAATAATTTAAATGATATTCAGATTTTTATTATTGCTATTTTAATATCTACTTAAAAAAAAAAACTTCAGTATGTTAGTAGTCATTTTTAATTAGTTTATATGCTAAAAGTGTAGTAATTTATTTTTTAGTTTCATCAACTTGTACTAAAACCATCTCCAAAGGCAACTCAAATGTGATGGCAAACTTAAATTTTGTTAAAATATGATCTCCAACCCAATGGCTAATTTGGTGGCAATTTGCTATATGTGAATAGTAAGTGGCCACTTACTATTTGGCAAATTCACTTTTTCCTTTTATTTTTATTTTTTAATTTAATTTTAAATTGTTTATTTCTTTTTTCTTTTTCATTTTATTGTATCAAATATTTTTTTATATAATTATTAATTAATTCTAAATATTATATCTAATATTATTTAATTTTAGATTTTTGATAATATGAAAAATTGAAAAAATATATAACTTAATTATATCATAATATTTTATTAATATCAATGTAAAGTATAACTAATAGAAATATAATAGGATATCCTTAAAAATTAAAATTACATAATATAATGAAATTTACTACAACACATAATATTACTGCATGCTAAATTTAAACTAAAAAAAAAACACAACAAACATACTAAATTTACTACAACACATAAACATAAATGAAATATAATTAAAGTATTGCATTGTGTTGTAATTTCTGTTTTTGTCTAATAAAATATCGCATTGTGTTGTATTACTATGTAATTTTCTTTAGGTTTAATATGTATTTGTGAAGAATTTTATAATATAATTTTAATATTTTACTATAATTTTCTTTTATTATAAGAATTTTTTATATCATTGAAATCAATATGTTTAATTTTTTTTATTAACTTAAAAAATAAACATTTGATAAAATAGAAAATTCAAAAGATAATAATTAAGAATATTCTATAAGAATATTTCATTGAGTTAAAATTTGAGTTTAAGGATTGGAGATGATTTTATTATTTGGTGGCAAATTTGATGCCAAATTTGGTGGCAAATTGGTTTTTTTTGTCACCAAATTTACCACAATGGTTGGAGATGGTCTAAGAAGGTTGACTCAATATTCCACATTTTAACATTTTATGTGTCCACGTCAACAAATTCCCACGAAAGATAGATTTGATAATGATTTTTTTGCAAAATTTGTGCACCACTTGAAAAAAATTGAAAGGTTTATGATTAAATTACAAAATAAATTTTTTTAATTTTCATTGAGACGACCATATTAGATCCCTCTGATCAACTCATGTTTTTTTAATTTTCATCGAGACGGTCATATTAGATCCCTCTGATCAACTCATGTCATGTTCTAACTTCTTTTTGTAGACGTTTTCGAGAATTACATCATTTCAATTTTTTTTGTATTTTCTCCTTTTTGTCATCAATGATGTGATCGAACTGAATGCCTCAAACCGAACCGAACTGATCACGACCGAATTTATCCAGACCGGATTTCTTTCTTAGTTTAGGTCGAACTACTCCTGTCCTGGCGAGCTACTTTAATAGGCGAACTACGCCTGTTCCGGCGAACTACATTAGCTCGGGTAAGAATCTACGAACTGAATGATGTGAAAGCGAAGTGATCTTAACTGCCCGCTATTTTCACGGGTTTGTTACCCATATCCCTGATTTCTAGGCTGATATCGAGCTAACCCTTGATTTCCGGAGGACTCCCACGCCCAGCACAAACAGGACTCCTATTTCTACTGCAACAAGTATCAAGGAGTATATATATATCCTTGTTCTTTTACACTTCACACACACGATATACAAAATTATACACATCATACTATTTGAGAGATTTTCAGAGTTTTTCGACTGACTTGAGCGTCGGAGTCCCTACGCCGGGAACCCCTCCCGGTGTCTGTTTTGCAGGTTCGTTGGATCCGACCGTTCGAGATTTCGAGTTTTTGGTTCCGAGAAGACGCACGTTAAACCGGAGCAACATCAATTGGCGCCGTCTGTGGGAAACTTTTGAGAGAAGACGTTGAGAGCAAATATGGTGAACACTAGAGGAACGCAGAGAACGGAGGTGGGTGAACCATCGAGGAATCGTGAGGAAGAAGGGGACAGCCAAAACACCGTCCCGGATAATCCTCCTCACACCATTACTTTGATTCCTGAAGAGCTTTCCGGTTTGATATCGGCGGCAGTTCAAAAGGCCTTGACTGCTCATGTCAAAGGACAGCCTGAGGGTACAGAAATTGAAATAGAGAAGAATCAGCCAGAAGACAAGTCACCAACTAACGAGAGGGAAAGTCGTTCCGATCAGCCCAGGGGTCAGAAACGGGAACGCGCTGAGCCATCTGAAGAAGTTGTTGAACTGCGAAGAGAACTGAGAAAAGCCCATCAGAATGCTCGTCGAGCTCCACGCAACTCAAGGGGAAACCCCTTTTCTGACCTAATCATGAAGGACAAGCTGCCTGTCTCTTTTCGCCCAATTAATTTCGAGTACGATGGCACTGCTGACCCTTGGGAGCATTTGTGTCGATTTGAAAATACCGCTCTTCTACACCAGTACTCTGAAGGGATTAAGTGTAGGGTGTTCGCTACTACCCTTACCAAAGCTGCTCAGACTTGGTTCAGTCAGATAAGCGATGGGATAATTCACAGTTTCGAACAGCTGTCAGATATGTTCTTACATCAGTTCGCCAGTGTTCGGAAGCAGAAGCGATCCGCTCAGACATTGTTTGGAGTTCGACAAAAGACAGAGGAGACATTGAGGGACTATGTCAAAAAATTTACAAATGCCGTCTTGGAAGCCCCGGAGGCTTCGGGCGATCTGGTGGTCAGCGCATTTATTCAAGGATTGAGAGAGGGTGATCTGCATACCTCTCTAGTGAAAAAGACCCCCCTGAATTTTGACGATCTATTACAGAGGGCTACCAAGTATATTAATTTGGAAGAAGCAGTTCGGATGAAGAAATGAGAGAGCTACGGCCGACCGAACAGAGCACGAGAGCAGGAAAACGTGAGGAAGTGACACTTTGGAGAATCCCAAACCAAGTTCGCACCGCCGCAGTTAAGAGACAATAGGGGAGGCCGAAGACAATATGAACGGTACACACCATTGACGATTCCGCCCGAACAGGTGTTAATGGAAATTTGGAATCTGCCCCAGTTAAAATGGCCAGCGACCTGGAGTCCGAATCCTAAGAAGCCACCTACCTATGGTAACGGGAAGTTGTGCCGGTTCCACAACGAGTATGGCCACAGCACGGATGAATGTTGGCACCTGCAAGATGAATTGGAGAGATTGATTAGAGAAAACAAACTGGCCCGATATGTTCGGCAACCTCCGCGCGAACAGCGAGACAACCGAAACGGCCGGCGAGGGCCAAGAAGAGATAGAAGACGAGAACAACCCGAACTACCTCCACCTCCACCGAATCCACAACATAATGAGCCCGCGAGAGAGGAGAGGCCTACAATACACATGATCATCGGAGGCCCTACTGACGGGGACTCAAATAGAGCTCGCAAAGCCAGGTTAAATTCGGTCCGGCGAAAGAATATTGAGGTTCAAACAATCTTTGATGACGTTGTGATAGAGTTCGGAGCTCGTGATAAGGTGGCCATCCAAAGTCCCCAGTTCGACGCGTTAGTGATTTCTGCGGAGATTGGAGGTTTCGAGGTTAAGAGGATATTTGTGGACACAGGAAGTTCCGTGGATATCATGTTCATGGATTGCTTCAGGAAGATGAGGTCGACGGTGGAAGTAAAGTCAGTAGAGACCTCCCTTTATGGCTTTTCCGGAGAAGCAGTAGCGGTTCTGGGCAAGGTGCAGTTACCTATGGTGTTAGGAGAAGGGGAATGGAAGCAAAACAGGACTATAACCTTCCAATTGGTCGATGCGCCCTCTCAGTATAATGTGATATTAGGTCGCCCATCTTTGGGTACTTATGCAGCAATCATCTCGCCAGCACACTTGATGATGAAGTTTCCTATCGAGAATGATTAGGGCCGGATTCTGGGTATAGGAAGGGTTCATGGAGACCAACAGACAGCTCGACGATGTTATGTTACTGCAGTTCGCCAATTGGAGTCCCGAAAGCGGAGTTCAGAACAAAGGGATGACGTTGATCGAGAAAGAGATGTTAGTCACAAAAAGGGACGAGAAGCGAACACGGCTGAGTTCGAAGAAGGAGAATTAATGAGTGTCGAACTGATTCCGGAGCGACCTGGTCATACCATTCGCATTGGTCGTTACCTAACTAAGCAGATCGAGGAAGAAATAATAGAAGTATTGAAAGAGAACGTGGATTTGTTCGCATGGACACCAGAAGATATGAAGGGAATAGATCCAGAAGTGGCCGTTCACAGATTGAATACCAAACCCGAAGTTCGACCCATCAAGCAAAAGTTAAGGCATTTCAGAGAGCAACAGAATGAGATCATTGAGAGAGAAGTCCAGAAGCTATTGGAAATCGGACATATTGAGAAAATTCTGTACCCGCGGTGGTTAGCTAATGTTGTTTTGGTACCCAAACCCGGAAACAAGTGGCGGATGTGCATTGATTTTCGTGATCTCAACAAAGCTTGCCCTAAAGATTACTATCCGCTGCCCCGGATTGATAAGCTGGTCGATTCTACTGCAGGGTGCGAACTGCTCAGTATGATGGATGCAGCACAAGGATATCACCAAATTCGGTTACATCCCGAAGACAAACCCAATGTGGCATGTATCACTTCGTCAGGAACATATTGCTACACGGTGATGCCTTTCGGATTAAAAAATGCTGGAGCTACTTATCAGAGGATGGTGGACAGGATGTTTGCCAATCAGTTAGGCCGGAACATGGAGGTTTATGTGGACGACATGCTGGTAAAAAGTGTCGAAGCAAACACACATCCTGCGGACCTGAGAGAAACCATGACAACCATTCGGAAAAGTGGAATGCGCTTGAACCCGGCAAAGTGTTCTTTCGGAGTAAAAGCGGGGAGATTCTTGGGTTACATGGTTACTGAAAGAGGAATCGAAGTCAATCCCAGCAAGGTCCAAGCTATACAAAACATGACTGCTCCTCGAACTATGAAAGAAGTACAAGTCTTAACTGGTCGTGTGGTCGCCTTGAGTAGGTTCATTTCTAGATTGGCGGACAAGGGATTACCTTTCTTTAAAGTTCTCAGGAAAAGTAGTCAGTTCGGCTGGAATGAGCAGTGTCAGAAGACGTTCGACGATCTGAAGATTTTCCTTGCTACCCTTCCCTTGTTGAAACAACCCGTTCAGGGAGAACCTCTGATAATATATCTAGCAGTTGGAGAAGAGTCCGTTAGTTCGGTCCTGGTGAAGGAGATAGGCAAGGACCAGTTCCCAATATACTTCGTTAGCAAGGTCCTTCAAGATGCTGAAATACGCTATACGGAGATTGAGAAAATAGCATATGCATTAATAACTGCAGCCAGAAGATTAAGACCCTATTTTTTGAGTCATACAGTTGTAGTGCGAACTCACCATCCGTTGAGCACCATTTTGGGGAAGCCAGAGGCCTCGGGCCGGTTAGTTAAGTGGGTCGTCGAGCTAGGCCAGTTCGACATTAGATACGAACCACGAACGGCGATTAAAGGTCAGGCTTTGGCAGATTTCATACAAGAGACAACCAGAATTCAGGAGAAGAAAGAATGGGAACTCTTTGTTGACGGATCCTCTTCTCGTCAGGGAGCTGGAGCTGGTATCTTATTAATCAGTCCGGAAAAAGATGAGCTACAATTCGTTGTCAAATTCTTGTTCAAAGCCTCCAACAATGAAGCAGAGTACGAAGCCTTCCTACAAGGTTTAAAGATAGCCGAACAGGTTGGAGCCCGACATCTGACGGTCAAGTCTGATTCACAGTTGGTAACTCAACAATTGCAAAACCGATGTGAAGTCAAAGAAGATCGGATGAGTTCGTATGTAGAAAAGATTAGAGAAATGGAGAGCAAGTTCGAGAAACATGAAATTGAGCAGATCCCCAGAAGTGAGAATCAGAAGGCAGATTTCCTTGCTAAAATAGGCAGTTCGCTGAAAGATTGCTCGCAGAGGACTATAACAGTAATGGGAGTAGAAAGAGAGAAAGAAATAATGAGCATTGATGACGGGGTGAGTTCGGATTGGAGAACTCCAATTATATGCTTTTTAAAAGGCAAGAAAGAAGGAACAGAAAAGGAATTAGAAAAGCTGGAAAGGCAAGCTTGGTTTTATTATCTACTACAAGAGGCCTTGTACAGAAAAACCTTCCTGACGACAGATGCCCGATGCTTATCCAGAGAAGAAGGAATCAAAGTTTTGGAGGAAGCCCATGAGGGGGGATGTGCCGAACACGCTGGAGCCAGATCTTTGGCTCGAAAAGTAGTACGAGCTGGGTTTTATTGGCCTACAATGAAGAATGACGCGAACGAAATAGTTAGAAGATGCGAAGCTTGTCAGAAACATGGATGGCGAATTCATACACCTGCCGTTGACATGCTAACTATCTGTTCGCCGTGTCCGTTCGCCAGATGGGGAATCGACATCGTCGGCCCCTTCGTAAAAACTCGAGGAAGCAAGCAGTTTGTAGTAGTGGCAGTTGACTATTTCACCAAGTGGGTTGAAGCCAAACCGTTAGCCAAGATCAGCGAGGCCGAAATGATCCATTTCATTTGGAAAAATATTTGTTGCAGATTTGGTTTACCAAGAATTTTGGTTTCAGACAATGGAGCTCAGTTCCGTAGAAAGAGAATTATCGAGTGGTGCAAAGAAATGAAGATCTTACAAGTATTCACTGCAGTAGCTCATCCTCAAGCAAACGGGCAAGTCGAAGTGGTGAATAAAATCATATTGGACTGATTGAAAAAGCGACTAGAGTCAGAAAAATCCAATTGGGTGGAAGAACTACCATCGGTATTATGGGCATATCGAACTACACCACGATGGACGACGGGAGAAAGCCCTTTCAGTTTGGCATTCGGAATGGAAGCCGTCGTCCCAGCAGAAATCTAAGGAGAAGCCCTGAGAATCACAAATTTCGAGCCTCTAAAGAACGAGGAACTGATCAAGATCGATTCAGTATTCTTAGACGAGCTCCGAGATAAGGCTAGAGTTCGAAGTGAGTTTTACAAGAGGCGGGTTCAAGCGGCTTTTAACAAAAAAGTCCAGAAAAGGGAGTTCCAGATCGGCGATATGGTTCTAAGGCAATCAGATGCCTTGGTCAATATTGGAAAATTGGATGCTACTTGGGAAGGACCGTACACCATATCCAAGATTCTTTCGGGAGGATCTTATGAACTGATCGATGGAGAAGGAAAATTACTACCAAGACCTTGGTATGTGAGCCATCTGAAGAAATTTTATGCGTAGTACGCTACTCTTGTACAATTACTTTTTTAAAATTTCTGTCAATTTAATAAAATAAGTCGGTATCCGGCTCGTGGATGTAGGCTGATTTGGCCGAACCACGTTAAAATGGTTGTGTCTTTATAATTCTGTTTCAAAAAGTCGTATTATCTCTTAAAAGACGAACTAAATGATTTCTCCCTGGAAGGGTTGATCGATGGAACTGATCAATTGAACCTTCCTTGGATCGAACTAAATGATTTCTCCCTGGAAGGGTTGATCGATGGAACTGATCAATTGAAGGGTTGATCGATGGAACTGATCAATTGAACCTTCCTTGGATCGAACTAAATGATTTCTCCTTAGAAGGGTTGATCGATGGAACTGATCAATTGAACCTTCCTTGGATCGAACTAAATGATTTCTCCCTGGAAGGGTTGATCGATAGAACTGATCAATTGAACCTTCCTTGGATCGAACTAAATGATTTCTCCCTGTAAGGGTTGATCGATGGAACTGATCAATTGAACCTTCCTTGGATCGAACTAAATGATTTCTCCTTAGAAGGGTTAATCGATGGAACTGATCAATTGAACCCTCCTTGGATCGAACTAAATGATTTCTCCTTAGAAGGGTTAATCGATGGAACTAATCAATTGAACCTTCCTTGGATCGAACTAAATGATTTCTCCCTGGAAGGGTTGATCGATAGAACTGATCAATTGAACCTTCCTTGGATCGAACTAAATGATTTCTCCTTAGAAGGGTTGATCGATGGAACTGATCAATTGAACCCTCCTTGGATTGAACTAAATGATTTCTCCTTAGAAAGGTTGGTCGATGGAACTGATCAAATTGAACCTTCCTTAGATCGAACTAAGCGAGATTGATTACTTTAAATTACATTGTGAAAAAAAACTTGAGAAGAAACACCAAATGATATCCAATAGTATTCAGAAAAATTGGTTACATTATGCAAAGTCTTGCTAAAACTAAAGTATTACAAACTTTCAAGGAAAAACTAAGTATCAGAAGGACCTTCGGAGGGAACTGTAGGAGTAGGAGCTTCGCTGACTGAAGGCAGAGCAGCCGGAGGGGCAAACATTTCCTCGGGCAGGTCGGCAACCTGGCTCGGAATGGCCTCACCGGACTGAAGGTTAGCCGAACCAACACTCGGAGGAGTAGGAAGAACATCCTTGATTGACTGCTCCAAGTACCCGGCCCACCATTCCGCTGCTGGGTCTTCGTTCGGATCCCCTTGCCAGCCGGGAGGAATAGGAAAAGTCTGAGTTAGCTTTTTGAACAGGGAGGAAATGCGGTATCGAAGGACGGGCTCCAGTAACGTCTGCCCGATCTCCTCCTGGAAACGCCGAACAATCTCCGTTACTTCCTCCTGGCGCAAGCGGATTCCCTCCTTAAAATAAGCCTCTGCCATTGGAGCCGCTTTGGAGAGAAAGAGAGTGGAATTCCAGAGTTGATGAAAAAGCCGGTCGCGATATTCTGCAACTATCAGCTCCATCTCTAGACTTTGTGCGAACTGATAGTAGCCCGCAGCAACCCCAGCCTGGAAACCCTCGGCTCGCATTTCCTCTCCAAAATGAGCTCGCGCGTTTCTTTCCTCTTCTAGCTCCTCCTTCAGCCGGCGATTTTCAGCCTTTACCCGAACAAAGGCCTCATGTCTCTCTATGGCGAACTTCTCCTTCGCCAGCAATAGCTCCTCTCTTCGAGCAGATTCCGAGCGAGCCATCGCCAGATCAACCTGGACCTGCTCCAGCGAGGCCGACAACTTATCAGTCTCCTCGGAGCGGATTGAGAGATCACTCTCCAGAGTCTTCTTCTCCTCGATCACCTCCTCCAGTCGCACTCGGCTCTCCCGCAGCTCGTCTCTCCGACGGAGAGCCTGCCTCGCATAGCCTACGAAATATTTCTGGGTATTTACTAGGCGGGACAGATTCTTCCGCAGCTCTTTCTCTTCCGCATCTTCCTCCTCTTCGCCCCCCGCTGTTTTTCCTTCGGTCTCCGACGGACCCCCTGCGACGACCTCACCTGCTCGCACCTTTTTCGGTAGGGAGGCTCACGAACTGGAAGATGCTCTCCTTTTAGACGAAGGAGTTCGAACCAGTGGTGCTTCGCTAGTTTCCTCAGTCAGGTCGATTGGTCGAGAGGAAGGAGCTGCGATGAGAAGTGGGCCACGAGGGGTGAGGGTCGCAGTGACAGCTGGAGCGGAGGACTCTGGAATAGGGTCCGGAACAGAAGCGAGGACGCTCTCCTCTTGAATCATGTCGACAGAGGGGCCAGGAGCCCTACCAGCCAGCTCGGCAAGACGAGTTTCCTCCGCCTGTTTGAAAGCAGCTGCCAGAGCAGGATCTACCCCGTGCTGAGCGGGCGAGATCGGAGCTCGCTCCTCGTCAGATGCATCTTCCGCAATGGAGAAAAATTGATTCATTGTAAGATCTGCAAAAGAGAACAGACAGGGTCAGATGACAAAACAATCAGTTCGATCTATAGGAGAATGCAGTAACAATGACCTAGGTCAAAGCGAGGAGGGATCTGGCTGTTCGGATAGAACCCCCAAAAAGATAACAGCTCGGTACAAGAACTCAGCTTGGCAATGTCGAACCAACCCTTTGCAAAAATTTCGTTCAGGGCGGTAATTTGGTGATCTGGGGCAGGAGCGGGGTCAGTTTGACCCGAACGCTGGGCCCAAGGAAGCGAACGAAAAGGCCGATCTATCGGCGCTTTCACGAAAAAATAATGTTTCTCCCAAGAGCTGATCTTATCATCCCCAGGAGATAAGAAATAAGCTCGCCTCGCACCACTCCGAGGGCTCAAATAGAAGCGAAAAGAGTTGGAATTTTTTAGCACGAAGCAAGATCGAAAACGGGTCACAGAGGGCTCGACCCCCATCCATTTACACACCATGTAAAAAGAAACTATATAACTAATGGAGTTCGGGTGGAGTTGGCTCGGACATATCCCGAACTCCGCACTAATGTCTAAGAAAAAGGGATGAATGTGAGGAACTAAACCTAGGGTGACCTGTTTTAGAAACCAGGATTGATGCCCAGGTGGAGCGCGATGAGGTCGATCCTCAGGACCTGGGATCACCACCGTATAGCCCCCCGCCATCAGTGAGCTTAAAAATACAGTGTGGGTCGGAGTGACCTTGGTAGAAGAGAAGACATCTTCTACAGATTTCTTCCTTCTAGATTTTTCCAAAGTAGAAGATGCCATTGATACAATAAAGATTAGGAAAGAGAGGAAAGGGTACCTGAGATTGAGAGAAGAAACTTAAATCAAGGAGAAGATGAAACGTCTACAGTGGAGGATCACGAAAGTGTTGTAAAGATAACGATAATGACATATATATAGGGAGAAAGATCTTGATTTTGGGGGGAAAAATCGAAGAGGCGCGATCTGTCAGCCGTTGGATGGAGTGAAATCTAACGGCTGAAAACAAAAGGATCTTGGGCGGGAACAGTTTTTTTTTCACCACGTGTCGTGCGAACAGAGCGATGGAAGCTGAAAAGACCTGGAAAAGATATGGAAAAGACATCTCACCTCGGGAAGAGGCGTCAGATTAGTTCGTTCACCGCCTTAGCGAGCTACCACCGTCTTGGCTAACCTCCCCAGTGTATTACATACACTGCGAAAAGGGGGGGAGTACTGATGTGATCGAACTGAATGCCTCAAACCGAACCGAACTGAACACGACCGAATTTATCCAGACCGGATTTCTTTCTTAGTTTAGGTCGAACTACTCCTGTCCTGGCGAGCTACTTTAATAGGCGAACTACGCCTGTTCCGGCGAACTACATTAGCTCGGGTAAGAATCTACGAACTGAATGATGTGAAAGTGAAGTGATCTTAACTGCCCGCTATTTTCACGGGTTTGTTACCCATATCCCTGATTTCTAGGCTGATATCGAGCTAACCCTTGATTTCCGGAGGACTCCCACGCCCAGCACAAACAGGACTCATATTTCTACTGCAACAAGTATCAGGGAGTATATATATATCCTTGTTCTTTTACACTTCACACACACGATATACAAAATTATACACATCATACTATTTGAGAGATTTTCAGAGTTTTTCGACTGACTTGAGCGTCGGAGTCCTTACGCCGGGAACCCCTCCCGGTGTCTGTTTTGCAGGTTCGTTGGATCCGACCGTTCGAGATTTCGAGTTTTTGGTTTCGAGAAGACGCACGTTAAACCGGAGCAACATCAATCAACATATTGTCATTTTGAATATTTAAAAAAAAACAACAATTATACTGCCCTAATCTAATTTTTGAACACTAATGACATGATTGGTATGATGGAATGGAATAAAGTGTGAATGGAATGAACCTAAGAATGGAATGGTGATAGGAATGGAATGATATTAAAATGTTTATTCCTATGATTGGTATCGTAAAGGAATAGGAAATGAATGAAATAATCATTATAATTATATTTCATAATTGATAACTACAAATAAAACATTAAATCAATTTTTATTTGATCAAATTATCATTTAGACATTTACTATAATTTTATTTTAATATTCTTATTCCATTTAATTTAAATAATATGATATATTTAATTAATTAAAAATTATAAAAAATTAATCATTGCACTAATTATAGGTTATACCTACCTTCAAATTTTACTATAAAATGTATATTTATTTTACTTTTAAAATGAATAATTTCTAATGACCATTTATGAGATGTAAATTAAAAAGATTTTGAAAAATAAAATTTGAAAACAACTTGAATGTAATTTATTATTTTCGAGAAAAGACGACTACTTTAGTAAATTATCCAATTTATTTTATTAGTTTATCAATTGTTTGAACAAATATTTATTTTATATTATAAAGTTTTGAATTTCCAAAATCTGAATTGATCCGATTCGTAATACTTAAATCTCTGAAGGAACCGAACCAATGTGACAGAGCAAGTCTGGAGATTATTTTTTGCAATTTTTCAAAAATCTCCGAACTTTGAAGCAATTCCAAAGATTATCTTATCCTCAACTTGCTCTGAACCGTACTCACCCTTATCACTAATATTAAGGTATATCATATTTAGATTTTTTATTTTTTATTTTATTATTAATATATTATTTTTTTATTATTTACATATTCTTATAGTAGTTAATTATATTATATTTTATGATAATTTTATTAATTATTTTATATGATTTTAATACTTTATATTATTTAAAAAATATTTTAGTTAGTTATAATTTATTTATACATTTTTATATAAACTAAACTACACTTATTTGTATTAATATTATATTCATATTATTTCTATATTTTTTTAAAAATTATATTCATTTTTTATTTTTATTCTATTTATCTACTTAATTTTATTATTTGATATTTTTATTTTTTTATTTTATATTAATTTTATATATTATATTTTTTATAAATAATTTTATATTATTATACAATTTTATATAATGATTTAATTTTGGAAAGTCAATTTGTAAAAAATTAAACTAAATAATGATAAATAATTGAATTAATAAATATAGTTCATTTATTTATAGGTGAGGAATACATAATACCATGGCAATAGGAAGAAATGATCATTCTCTCATCCATGGTAATGACTATTCCAAAAGGAATGGTGATTCCCACTTATAAACCATACAAATCAAAGGAATGAGAATGAAGGTAGAAATGATGAATCCATTCCCAACTCATTCCATCATACCAATCATGTCATAAGGATATAGAGTGAACTTATAAGTAATTAATTATGAACTAATAGTTATTGTGAACTAGCTAGTTAACACACATAACTTTTGATAATGACAATACAATATTGATTTAAAGGTGATGTCATATTTCATATAATGTGTATCCAATATTGCTATATTATTATTATTATTTTATTGTTATTGAACTACTTTAATTTTTATATTATAATTATAGAACTACTATGTTGTTTATATATATATATATATATATGTTTTAAATCTTCGTGTGGCGCCAGTAATCGCGGCCAAGGTACATAATGCTAGGTCATGTTTCAGCACATTCTTATTTTTTTTTTTGTTTTTTTATTTAAGGAGAAAGAATTATAAAACATTAATTTGGATCAGTATTTTGCGTTATCATTTGTACCATGGAGCTACTGATATCGAAATCGATATAGATATTTATCAATATTTTATCATCATAATTATAATGTGAACAAGGATAAAAATATCGATTTCGATGTAAATATCAGTAGCTCAATTTTACGGAAATATCGTGGAAATATCGATATCGGTGTTAATATCACTACATTATTATTTTTCTGATATACCCCCGATATTTATCTATATTTTTTAATATTTCACAAATTTTCCTATAATTTGTACCATAAAAAGTATTGATATTGTAATCTTTACCGATATTTATTGATATTTTATCGATATTTCTCAATATTTCTCCAATATTTCTTGTTATTTATATCATGGAGCCACCGAATCGAAATCGATATAGATATTTATCGATATTTTATCAATATTTTGATAAAATTTTTCATTTTTTATCGGTTAATTGATGTCGATATTATCGACAAGTATAAATAAGTTAAACATTGATATATAGATATTTCTAAATATTTAATTTATCGATATCATATGTATAAACCAATTGATGTCTAGATAATAGATAAGTTAAACATTAATATATAGATATTTCAATTGATATGATTGATGTCGATATATCGACAAGTTTTATATAAATCCTAAAATCTTCTCTCTCCCTTCATTTTTCATATGCAGCCGATCTTCGGAACTCGGAGAATAACCTCCTACCATATAAGTGGAATAAGTAATTTGGGATCACTACGGAATAACCTCAACCTCCTACCATATAAGTGGAATAAGTAATTTGGGATCACTACGGAATAACCTCCTACCATAAGTGAACTAGTAAGTGTGAACTACCATAAGTGAACTAGTTAGTATGAACTAGTAGTATGAACTAGTGAACTAATAGTATGAAGTAGTATGAACTAGTAGTGAACTAGTAAGTGTGAACTACCATAAGTGAACTAGTATGAACTAGTAGTATGAACTAGTGAACTGGTATGAACTAATAGTATGAACTAGTATGGTAGGAGGGTAATTCGGGATCACCACGGAATAACCTCCTACCACTACCATAAGAACTAGTATGGTATGGGTTTGGGTAATTCGGATCACCACGAAATAACCTCCTATTTATGGTTTGGGTAATTCGGGATCACCACGAAATAACCTCCATAAGGTAATTCGGGATCACCACGATGGGTTTGGTCCATAAGGTAATTCGGGATCACACAATGGGTTTGGTCCATAAGGTAATTCGGGATCACCACAATGGGTTTGGGTAACGGGATCACTGGGTTTGGGTAATTCGGATCACCGGTAATTCCTACTTATGGTTTGGGTAATTTAGGATCACCACGAAATAACCTGATATGGGTTTGGATAATTTGGGATCGCCACGAAATAACCTGATATGGGTTTGGATAATTTGGGATCGCCACTGATATGGGTTTGGATAATTTGGGATCGCCACGAAATAACCTGATATGGGTTTGGATAATTTGGGATCGCCACGAAATAACGGGTTTGGGTAATTCGGGATCAAATTCGGGATCACCACGAAATAATAAGTGAAATGGGTTTGGGTAATTCGGGATCACCACGAAATAAACTCCTACCATAAGTGAAATGGGTTTGGGTAATTCGGGATCACCACGAAATAAACTCCTACCATAAGTGAAATGGGTTTGGGTAATTCCGGATCACCACAGAATAACCTCCTACCATAAGTGAAATGAGTTTGGGTAATTCGGGATCACCACGGACTCCTACTATACCTACCATAAGTGAAATGGGTTTGGGTAATTCGGGATCACCAGGAAATAAACTCCTACCATAAGTGAAATGGGTTTGGGTAATTCGGGATCACCACGAAATAAACTCCTACCATAAGTGAAATGGGTTTGGGTAATTCCGGATCACCACAGAATAACCTCCTACCATAAGTGAAATGAGTTTGGGTAATTCCGGATCACCACGGACTCCTACTATACCTACCATAAGTGAAATGGGTTTGGGTAATTCGGGATCACCACGGAATAACCTCCTACTATAAGTGAACTAAGTAGTATGGTATGGGTTTGGGTAATTCGGGATCACCACGGAATAACGAACTAAGTAGTATGGTATGGGTTTGGGTAACTTTGGTACAGGAAAAAACATCATCTACAGACTTCTTCCTAGACTTTTTAGGAAAGTTGGGCCTGGGAGAAGAGGATGCCATTAAAAAATAAGACTTAAGAATGAGAGAAGTGAACTAAGTAGTATGGTATGGGTTTGGGTAACTTTGGTACAGGAAAAAACATCATCTACAGACTTACTTTTTAGGAAAGTAGAAGGAGAGAAGTGAACTAAAATTGGGCCTGGGAGAAGAGGATGCCGACTTACTTTTTAGGAGAGTAGAAGGAGAGAAGTGAACTAAAGTTGGGCCTGGGAGAAGAGGATGCCATTAAAAAATAAGTCAAGGAGAGAAGTGAACTAAAGTTGGGCCTGAGAGAAGAGGATGCCATTAAAAAATAAGACTTAAGAAGGAGAGAAGTGAACTAAGTAGTATGGTATAGGTTTGGGTAACTTTGGTACAGGAAAAAACATCATCTACAGACTTCTTCCTAGACTTTTTAGGAAAGTTGGGCCTGTGAGAAGAGGATGTCATTAAAAAATAAGACTTAAGAAGGAAAGTTGGGCTTGGGAGAAGAGGATGCCATTAAAAAATAAGACTTAAGAAAGAGAGAAGAACGGTACCTGACTTAAGAAAGAGAGAAGAACAGAAGGAGAGAAGAACGGTACTTGACTTAAGGGAAGAACGGTACCTGACTTAAGAAAGAGAGAAGAACAGAAGGAGAGAAGAACGGTACCTGACTTAAGGGAAGAACGTGACTTAAGGACTTAAGAAGGAGAGAAGAACGGTACCTGAAATAAGACTTAAGAAGGAGAGAAGAACGGTACCTGACTTAAGGGAAGAACGTCACTTAAGGAGAAAAGAACGGTACCTGACTTAAGAAGAGAAGAACGGTACCTGGGATTAGAAGAGATCTAGAGAGTCGAGAGAGAAGCTCTGGGGATGAACGTCTACAGAAAAATGAGACAAGAAAGTTGTTTGGACAAGAAAGTTGTTTGGGTATAATGGAGGAGGTATAAATAGAGGTAGGTTTTCTTGATTTTGAGGGGAAAAGTCGAAAAGACAAGAACTTCCAGTCGTTGGATGTAATGAGATCCGATGGTGGAAGACGAAAAGACACTGGGCGGAAACGTGTCACACCGATGAATCATTGCAGTTGAAAAGACGTGCAGTTGAAAAGACGACGTTTTACCTCGAAAAGGAGCGTGTCAAATAGTTCAGTCGGTAACCGCCTTAGCGAACTTCCCTAATATATGTCAACATACACTACGATTTACCCTGCAAATCGATATGTCAACCGAACTTCCCTAATATATGTCAACATACACTTCGATTTACCCTGCAAATCGATATGTCAACATACACTACGAAAGGGGGGAGTACTGATATGGTCGAACTAAATTAGACCGAGTTTTTACCCTGTAAATCAAACTCGTCATAATTATTATATGAAAACTACCTTGAAGCGCATGTATGACGAATTGAAACCGCTATTTCCGCGGGTCAGTTGGGTCAGTTATCCATATCCCTTATTTTTAGGGTAATCATGATCTAATTCCTGATTTTCAAAGAACTCCTACTTCAACTACAATTGAAACTCATATTCCTATATTAGGGAGTATATATATCCTTGTTCTATTCACTTTTACAAAAATAATCAGATACACATATACACTTACATATCCATATCCCTTATTTTTAGGGTAATCATGAGCGAATTTCTGATTTTCGGAGAACTCAGATACACATATACACTTACATATCCATATCCCTTATTTTTAGGGTAATCATGAGCGAATTTCTGATTTTCGGAGAACTCCTATTTCAACTACAATTGAAATTCCTATTCCTACTACAGTATCAGGGAGTATATATATCTTTATTCTATTCACTTTTACAAAAATAATCAAATACACATATACACTTACATATTACTTGAGAGATCTTTTTGAGCAATCTGATTAACTTGAGCGTCGGAGTCCCGGAGCGTGAGAGATCTTTTTGAGCAATTTAATTGACTTGAGCGTCGGAGTCCCGAAGCGTCGGAGTCCCGGAGTGTCGGAGTCCTTTCGCCGGGAACCCCTCCCGGTGAGTTCCGGAGCATCGAAGTCCTTTCGCCGAGAACCCCTCCCGATGTCTGTTTTACAGGTTTTTTTGATCCGAGATCTCGAGTTTTCAAATAAGAAAGAACATTAGTCCGGAGTAAGATCAATTGCGACTCCCTTCATTTTTCGCAAGTTTTATATAAATCCTAAAATCTTCTATCTCCCTTCATTTTTCAGTTCTTCGGCGACTCCCTCCGCCTCCCATCGACCCACTGGACTGAAAGTATCGTGCTTTTAATTCTTTTTGTTTAGTTTATGTTTATATTATGAAAATGCTCTTGTTTTGGCTCCCATCGACCACTGGACTGAAGGTATTGTGCTTCTAATTCTTTTTGTTTAGTTTATATTTATGTTACGAAAATGCTCTTGTTTAAAATTTATGGTTTTATTGGTTGGTTTCTGCGTGATTCACGAATCTTGTAGGGGTTGAAAGATTGTAATGAAACAAATGAAAATATCAATCTGCAACTATTATTTATTATATCGTGGAAAAATGGAAATATCAGAGATATATCCATTTTGATTCTTGAGTATGAATTATATAATAACATATTTTAATTTTTTTTTCATTTACAAACATGACCTTCCGATTCTATCATCAATTCACCACAAATTATTACCTTCAATTTATTAACAAATAAGTATATGATTAGTAATTTGATAAATTTCATAAAAAAAAAAACTCAATTTATAGATTAATTTTCAATTCTGGATCCGAATTTTAAAGTTTCTCAATAAGGGGCTCAATTTAACATTTTTTCTCAATTCAAGGTTTGAAATTTAGATTGAGTTCTCAATTTAAGACAAAATTTCATTTTTTTTCTTTTTTATTATATTTATAATTTATTTATATTTTAATATGTATTTATAATTTAGATAAATTAAGACAAGTCCGTGCAATTTTGGAACGATCTTCATCCTACTTGTATTAATTTATATATATATATATATTAATTTATATATATAATAAATGCAATTAAAAAAATAAAGATTCTTTTATTTTCTTAATTTATAAATAAAAGTATAGAAAATCGATTTTAATATTTAATATAAATTATATTTTATGAATTAAATTAATTATATTTTTTTCTTTCTTTTTTCGTATAAATTAAGATAAGTTGGATGAAAATTGTTGTTAAAGCACACTAACTTGACTTAATTTATCCAAAATATGAATATATATTGAAATATACATAAATTTATAAATATAATTAAAAAATAAAATAAAATTTTGTCTGAATTGAGAAGTCAATCTAAATTTCAAGTCTTGAATTGAGAAAAAATGTTAAATTGAACCCTTATTAAGATACTTTAAAATCCGAATCTAGAATTAAGAACTAATCTAAAAATTGAGTTTTGTTGTAAAATTTATCCATTAGTAATTATAGGTGTGGAGCCGAATTTTGAAAATTACACTCAGTCACATATAGTTTTAAATTTTGACTCTTAATCAGCAATTGAAACTTGAAAATTCGATAATGTACCAATTTGTAACAAAATTGAATATCGTAAATCCTAGTGATAAAGTTGAAATTTAATGTTGTAGATGAAAAATATTTAAAGATTCTAATTTGTCATGTAATTAACCTTAATTTGTAACATTTATACGTGCTAGATTTTAAAATTTTTAGAACGCGAAACTTAAATTAAAAAATAATGCCTAGAATTATTGTAATTTTCTGTCGATAGCTTTAGCGATTGTGTTTGGTTTACAAAATCCTAACCGATCAATTGTGAACTTACCCTTTTACGTTTCATTTAATAAAAGAGCTCAAAATTATATAGGAACTTACCCTTTTACGTTTGACGAAAATTATCATTTAATAAAAGAGCTCAAAATTATCTAGATTTGTAACTACTCGAGTGTATATATATATAATTTTTATTTTTTTATTGAAAATCAAATTTATAGCAAAACGTTATTATTGCAATTATTACACGTCTGTACCACTATAAAACAAGGTACGTCGTATGTACCACTTGACCATTTGACTTGACCACTTGACTATAAAACGAGGTACGTCGAAATAGTTTTATTGTCTAGCATCATCTTGAAAGAGTATCATAAATAATATTTCAAGTTACATGTAAAATATTTATCTATTTCTTCAATTATTTATGTTGTGAATTTTTTTTATTGTGGTAAATAATTTATTTTCCAAAAATTTAATTGTCTCAAAATTAACATTTCAATTATGCCTTTTATGTAAGCAACAAATTTGACAGGTTAATTAGAGGCATGGATAATCAAGTTGGAAGGGACATGTCATCGTTCGACGGGGGATTCATACAAGTAATATTTTATTACTATTTGATGCAGGGATGGATTCAATTCAAGAGTGTTGGTTTACATTAGTAATTTTATTTTACATATTTTTTAAATTGTTAATTGACAAAAGTTTATTCATTTTACATTGTAAAAGATAGTCCTTAATTCTACCCCTTAAAATTTAGCTCGTTTTAATTCATGTTATAATTTATAATTTTATTAAACTTTAATTGGGATCAAGATCCTAGATCCATCATTTAATTTGAAATTATGAATATGTTATATCTAAAACAAAACAAAAAAAATCTATATGCTTTTTTTTCAAATAATGAATTTTTAATTTGTGTTGCTTATTTTATAATATAGATAAGTTACACTTAATAATTAATGGAAATTGATAACAATACTGTTTCCCTTTTTCCTTGTGCCATTTAATTCCTTTTGCCTCATTTTATTTTTGGAAAACGGTTATCATTAGATAGACTTATTGTCATTTTCCTACTTAGAAAATGGAAAATTTCATTACACATTTTTATGCAATAATAGTTCAAATTATTGTCTAATTGCAGGAAGACTATTTCTGGGATTATAATGAGGATGATGATGAAATAATGTTTCAAGATTTGGAGGAAACCACCATGAATTCAACTGTCCATCATCCTCAAGGGAAAACCAATTACAGTAATTTTAATTCTCATCCTTGACCAAATTAAATATGTGGATAATCTTGTGCAATATCTCATGATAAATTTGATATAATCTGCAATAATCCCCAAAATCTATAGTCAACCACAGGAATTTGCAGAATTCTATTTGGGAAAAAAAGAATTATTACAGAATGCTGAAAATAAGTGATGGGATTGATACAAAATCAACACTTTAGAGAGCCCTTTAATTGTCAGTTTCACTTTTGAAAAAAGAGGAAAAATCCCATAACAAATTATGAGAAAAAGAAGTGTAATAAAAAGGGTGGTTGCAGAAATCTGGAGAAAAAGGAGTAATATTTGTGTAATAATGAGTAAATACATATTACCAACCAAAAAATGGGGGAGGGAAATCTGACTAAAACTCAGGTAATAAATGTAAATATTTTGGCAGATTTTGTTTAAACTTACTATAGTTATTGTTGGGACAAAATTGACCAAAGATGAGTTAAGCCAAGCCATGTCTATATAAAGCCAAGCCATAGGGGGTGCTGAACAAGCCATCACTTCATCACTACAGAGAAACTGGTAAAAGAATTTTTAAGGTTAAGTTTTTATGGAGTGTAATAATTTTCTTTCTTGCTCTGTAATGAAGTTTGAGAAACACTAAATTTAATAAAGAAAAAATAAAGAAAGCTTTTTTTTTGGTGGTTTTTCTTTCTTTAAAAAAAAAAACCATAAATAAAGCCCCAAAACCAAGGAAGTGAGAGTGTGACACCCTCTCTTCGGTGCCAGTCTGCACATTGTTTGTTTAGCTATCTATACCCCTCTCTCTCTCTCTCATACACACACATTGGCCACTCTTCTCTCTCTAACTCTGAATTAGAGGAAAACAGAACTGAGCAGAGGAGTTTTAATGTTGTTCAACAACCGCCCCTAAAACAACATATTTCTCTTTCTTGCTTGTTTTGCCTCTCTCTCTCTGGGTTTTCTGAGATGCTGAGAGTGTTGTTTTCTTAAGTTTTCTTTGCTCAGATCTATATCCCTTTTAATTTAACCTCATTATATTTGTCCAGAGTTTTCTATCTTGCGTTTTGAACGATTGAAGATGAGTAAAGAGGAGTTCTTGAAGATCCAGGTAACTTTCTCTCTCTCTCTCTCTCTCTCTAAGATTTTAATGGCATTATTCAATTAGATGCCTGATTTTCTCTTTCCTAATAAATTCCGGCTTCAATTTCATGCTCTAAGCTATGGTGAGTGATAAAGTTGTGAACTTTACCCTGTTTGTGTTCTTTGGCTTTGCTTGTATTTACAGACTTGTGTTCTCAAAGTCAATATTCACTGTGATGGATGTAAGCATAAAGTCAAGAAAATCCTGCAGAAAATTGAGGGTATTCTTATTTCTCCACTCTCAATTTCTTGAATTCTTGCTTGATTTTACACCAATTTGGTTCATCTTTTTCTATTTAATCTGTGTAGGTGTTTACACCACCAAAATAGATTCAGAGCAGGGTAAGGTAACAGTTTCTGGCAATGTTGACCCAGCCACCCTCATCAAGAAGCTTGCCAAGAATGGCAAGCATGCAGAAATTTGGGGTGCACCTAAGCCCACCGGCCAGAATCAGAATCAGAATCACCTCAATAATCAGTTCAAGAATCTGCAAATTGACAATGGAAAGGGTGCCAATAACAAGGGCCAGCCTCAGAAGGGTGGCGGCGGCGCGGGTGGCGGTGGCGCCATCAACCAGCCGAAACCCAACGGTGGCGGTGGGCCGGGCCAAAACCCTCAGTTGCAGCAACTGCAGCAGCTGCAGCAGCAGATGAAGGGGATGCAAGATCTGAAAATGCCACCTCAGTTTATGAAGGATATGAAAATGGGACCCGGGGTTAGCGCCGGCCCTCCGCAGAAGCTGGCTATGAGGCCCGAGGATGAGGGGTTGAGTGATGATGAGTTTGACGACGACTATGATGATGATGACGACGACGAGTATGACGATGATGAGGATGATGATCTAGAGGATGATATGGAGGATGCTGCACCTTTGAGTAGGATGAAGCCGCCTACGATGGGGAATGGCTCTCAGATGATGCCTGATATGATGATGAACAATATGATGAATGCTCAGGTGATGAAGGCTGCTGGTGGTCCTAATGGTGGTGGAAATGGGAAGAAGGTTGTCGGTGGTGGCGGGAATGTGCCGATGCAGATGAATCTTGGTGGTGGCGGTGGTGGGAATGGTGGGCCTAATGGTGGCAAGAAGGGTGGTAGTGGGAATATCCCAAATCAGAATCAAGGTGGTGGGAAGGGTGGCAAAAGTGGCGGCGGGCCGGCGGCGATGGGTGGCGGCAATGGTCAGGGTAAGAATGGTGGTGGTGGAGGTGGGGCTGTTAATATGAGCAATTTCATGGCAAATGGGGCCAAGAAAGGGGGTGGAATGAATGATGGGTCTCATGGCATGCCAAACATGATGTCCATGAATGGTGGTGGTGGTGGTGGTGGTGTGGGCCATATGGGGAATATGCCAATGGGCCCAATGGGCCATCTTCCAGTGAGCAATCTTGCATCTGTTCATGGCCTCCAGACGATGAACGGAGGTGGAGGCGGTGGACACGGCAGCGCTGGTGGTGGTGGTGGTGGTCCTGATCAGATGGGTGGGGGGAACCCACACTATCAGCAACAAATGGCGGCGATGATGATGAATCAGCAACGGGCGAACGGGAACGAGAGGTTTCAGCCGATGATGTATGCTAGGCCGCCACCGGCGGTGAACTACATGCCGCCTTACCCACCCTACCCATACCCGGCCCCACCGGGCGAGAGAGCTGATCAGTACTCCATGTTTAGCGACGAAAACACATCGAGCTGCGTTGTGATGTGAGGCCGAGAGACGAGAATAATGTGCCCCCGATTTAACCGCAATTCGAAGATTCTTGAAGTGAGGGTAGTGGTGGTTCAGTTGATAGTTTGATGATGAAGATGACTTGCTAGTCTAAGCCATAATATACCTGGAAATGGTTTTTACTTTGATTTTTATTTTAATCTTCTTTTTTTCTTTAAAAAAAATCCCCCTTTGGAATCCTAAGTTTAGGTTAGGGAGTTTATGTGATAGATGATAATATATATTAAAAAGCCTTTAGACAATGAAATGTATGTGGGAAGTGGTGGTTTTGCTCATGGGAATGTCTATATGGTGTTTATATCTTTTAAAACAGAAATAAAATCAAAGAGAATGGGATTTACCAACAAAAATGCCCATCTCTCTCCCCATTTCTCTCTCTCATTTTCATCCTTTCCTTGTGTATTCAGCCTCACTTGTCTGAGTGTTGAAAAGAATTCTCAGTCAAACACACAAAGAGACATAATGATTTTAATTATGAATTATTTCAAGATATTTATAAACTTTTTTTATTAAAAAAATAAACAAAAAAAAAGACCATATAAGCAAGAAGGAAAGTTGCTTTCTAAGATTTATATAGACTTTCAGTAATTATTTGTATAAATAAACATTCTTATATTTACAACAATTCAAGGTTTTCTTTTAAATAATACAAAATTATATATGTATAGTAAAGAATGCATCCAACATAACTCAGTTACAATAATTGTATTTGGAATGACTAGACATTCAAATACATTGAAAAAGAATATCAAGAATATAGTAATTGATTCTTGAATTGTATATGTATATGAGTTAATAGTGGGATGTAGGAATTCTTTTAATTAATTACTTATAGTTATTTATTTAGAAGGAAATAGGATATATATAGTGGTGGCCTTTGAAATAATTGAATTGTCTTGTATCTTCCACTAAAAAGAGTAATGTGGAGTGTGATTGAATATTATGGAGGGGGCAATGTGTGGAGGGTGGGGTACAATTTTTACAACATTTGGGGCCCATTCATTGATGAAGAGTGGGACCCACCCCCTAATTTGTGTATCTTTTTTATTTGTAGAGATGAGGATGACTATTATTGGTTTTGGTGTACTGCCAAATCTATGCATGTGAAAAGAAAATGTGTACTCATTTGCAAATACATAATAGTTCAATCCCCTCATCACAACCTTTCATCTTTTTTTGCACAATCATCCCTCGTATAATTTCTTAGAATGCCATATTTATCTTCTTCTTTTTTAATATTTAATAATGAGGGTATTTTATGTAAATAAATGAAATGGGTGAGGTTATACACCCTAAATGAATTTTGTATGTAATGAAATTAGCAGAAATAGCGCGAATTTACATTATCTTGTATTTTATATTTTCTTCGATTTTATTTAAGTTTCGTTTTAAACATTCAATCTTATTTTCAATTATTTTTCCTTTTAACTGTTCAAGTCTTACAAGACAAAAATCGGATATTTGATAGAATCCATTTTTAATTAATTTGATTGTGTTTCTTTGATTACTTAAGGATATAATAATCAAACATTTATCTTTACTATTTTTTGATAAAACTCTAAATGAAAACTTAAATTGAATAGAATGGAATAATATATAGACATAAATTGGAAATGGAATCGGAATTGTTTTCTCTTTGTATTCATTTCAATAAAGGTGTACAAAAATAGAATGGCTGTAAAATGATTAGTAGAAGGGGACAATAACTTAAAAGTGTAGTGAAGTAAGTCCGTATTCTACTACTATATTTTGGTAAAATCTGCACTTGCTACTTCTATTTTATTTTTTCAATAAAAGATTCTATTATAATGTATTAAATCAATATATATATAACTTGTTGAGAATAATTTCACCTTTTCCAATTAGAGCTTATGCTACAAGTCAGTACCAAAAATCTCATACGAACTACTACCCTAAATATTAGTGGCATTTTGAAGTTTTTATCATAAATTAAGAATATTAAAATTGGATAAATATACCCTTAATTAATCAAAAAATTTAGGATTAAAAATTAGAAAGAAAATCAAATGAATTCCATAAAAAGTTAATCCTTAAATTTTAGCTAAGGAATATTTATAAGGATAATTTGAAAATAAAATTATATAAAAGTCTAAAACCACACTTAATAATATGAAGGAAAATTTAAACTCCACAACACCACTTATTTTAAAACAAATGGAATATTAACTTGAATGATAAATTAAAATAAAACTTTTCTTTTATATCTGGAAATGTGAAGTTATTTTGAATTTGCAAACAACTTTATTTTGGTCTCTATGTTCAAAAATCCTTCTCAAATATTAAAAAAAAACACACACACATATATATATAATAGAACACAAAAATTCATATAAGCAATTTATCTTTAAATAAAATTTATTTTTAAAAATGCATAATTACAGATTGATTTGTTTCACGTAACTAGATTTATTGATTTTTGATCCCATGATTATAGGGGGAGAGATATGTTGGTTTTTAGTCTTAAAAAATACGTACTGGTAGAGTTTGAATCCACTGGTTATGTAGCCATTTTGATAAGTACAATGTGATTTAGTTATGAAGAGAGTTAAGGGCATGGGACCTAATTTTGTTGTGGGTATGAAGCTCTTTCACATGCCCAATTAATGTAGAATTATAGGGTATATATAGTACAAGGTCGATGGATCCTATGCGCACCAACTGGCCTTAACTTCCTTGTACTTTTCTTTATTATTTTATTGCATTTTGGTGCTTTATTTGATGAAATAAATACCATGCAGAATTCACTGTTCAGTATGTGTGTGTGTTCACACACATAACAACATTTCTTTCCACTAAAATACTTTTTTTTTTTGTATGTTTTAAAATATAGTCTAGCTTACATGGTGAGAGTATACATTATTTATTGGTTCATTGAAATACTCTTATATATATATATATATATTATATGTGTGTGTTTTTATATACACACTAACATATAACCCGTGTAATATTTTGGATTAAAAAATATCTTAAATGGGCTTAATAAAATAGATTAACTTAAATATATTAAAAAGACAAACTTAAAAGTTTTTAACTATTCAATAATTTCCCCACTTTTTTCCATGGCAAATACCATTTTTTTTATATTTCTACATTTTTATATTAAAAATAAAACCAAATATTCATTATGTCCTACAAAGATAGGCTTGTATACTATTTCCATCCATCTCATAAGGATATAATTGTTGCTATATTAATATGGTTTTTAATTTGTAACTTCATTATATGTATATTAAATTAGCACACTTCAACTTATTATTTACTTTTTGAAATAAGAAAATATTATATTTAATGCTAGAATAATAATTAATGAAAGATACGAATATAATTGAAACTTTAAATAATTTTTTAATTTATGTGAAAATAAAAGTAGATCTCGAAGGGGGGAGTAATAAAATAAATTTAGAAAATTATGGTTGTGCTACATGTTTTCAGAGATTCTCTATTTATATAAATATAATATAGGGAATATCACTTCTTTCTATGACAATTAAGATAGTAAAGTATGTTTACCATAATAGATAATATGTATACATTTTTACTATAAATACAAAAAAAAAAAAAAAATCTATCTATTAATAAGATATAAATAGCATTTGCATCACATCAATCAACAACTTTATACTATACACATGTAAGTACAAGGGTTATTTAAAATTTTTCATCCAAATTTTGATAGAAAAGTAACAATATAAAAATTAATTTTATTTGATGTTAAAGTATAAAATACTATTAATCCTTAAATACGGAGACTAAATTAAATGTGGAATACTTTCTGAATAATAATAGAATTAATAAAATTAGTTATTGGAGAATAATTAATTAAGTGACAAAGACAAGGTAACAGCTTATAGTAAATGAGTATATTATCCGAAAATCTAACGGCGTTGACACATGACACCAATATTTTCTGGTACAATAGTCGTGTCCAGTCTTATCAATTGAAATGGCATCATAAAGAGAGTTCCAGTGTGGGTGACCCCCACCATACTGTCCCGTTCGATAACCTGATTTGTCAGATGAAAATAAGAGTACAACAGTATGTGGAGCCCGCGCCGTGTAGATTTGTGGGCCCCGATATGCTATGCGCCAATACTTCTTCTCCCTTAATCATACCAGCTTTAAGTGAGTTGTACATTGGAGCACTTGATTGTGATCCCCTCCTGTATCTGATTGTTCACATTCTTTCCTTTTTTATTTTATTCTCACTTTTATTTTTAGGGGTTTAAGTGCTTCTCGTGAGGGTCAAACATTGTAAAATTATTTATAAAATAATTTCATTTAAGTATTGTTTTAAATTTTTATTAAAGTTTATTAATACAAAATTTTAGGACCCAAATTTTGAACGATAATCAATTTAATTTTAAAAAATCCTAAGGGTGTGTAGTTATACATGCTATATTGAAAATTAATAAAATTTTAAGGAATTGTGATGGATATAATCTTATAATGAAAGTTTAAAAAGATAAATAAATTATTATATAAGATATCATTTAAGAGTGAGTGTTATGTGAGATTGTCTTATAGTTTTTATTCTATGAGATAGGTCAACCCGAACATTCAACAGTCAACGATTGGTCTACGGTGTTGATCCAAAAATATTATCTGATATATATAAAAGTAAATTTATTCTCATAATATAATAGTTTTATGTGTATCATGTGATACTTTCAAACATAAGAGTATTACATGATATATATAAAAAATTTATATGGTGTTTTATTCTCATAACATGATATTTTATGTGTATCATATAATATATTTCAAAAAATATTACGTGGTACACATAAAAATATTACATGATATATGATGTTTTTATGTGTATCATGTGATACTTTTAAAAGTATTACATTATACATATATATAAGTATTACATTGTGATAATAAAAATATTATTTATTAAATTACATTGATTTGAAGTTATAGAACCAAAAGTGTTACTCGTTACATATAACAATATTACATTACACAACAAGAGTATTACATAGGTTTTATCAAAATATAAATTTTCAAAAGTATTACATGTTATATATAAAAATATCACAAAATAATACTTATAAAATTACAAATTTTTAAATTAATTATTGTTAAGAATCTTGAAAGCAAATGTATTTCATAATACACATAAAAATATTATATAATATACACAAAAGTATTACATAGTATTACTTGTCAAATTATAATTTTTCAAAAGTATTAATTCATATACATAAAATTTATTATATAATACGAAAGTATTACCTAATATTAAAAAAAATGACTTTGTTGACCGTGTGTTAACGTTGATTGTTCACCATTGACTTCACTTTAACTGTTGACTTTGAACTATTGATCATTAACTTTGATCTGTTGACTATTGATCAGATCAAAATCGATTCATTTCACGAAATAAGATCCATAAAATCATCGGATACAAGACTTTACCATCATTTAAATGGGATCCAAGGGTAATACTTATTCGAGTTAAAAGAAAGATTATTTAATAAATCCTTTTAATGTTTAAGTAAACATTAAACAATATGATATCATTATTACATACAGATTTTATCCTTTACATTTATTTTATACAATTTCAACGTAAAAATATATCATCTCATATCTTAAAAAAATGAGAATGTAACCGATCCAAAGAATTAAGGTTTGAAATAAACATGATTATATTTAGGGTTAATGGAAAGAACAAACATTCGATTGAATCATTATTTTAATCAAATTTTTCATTATCACAAACCTTATAGTTTAAATGGTATCTTATCTTTATAAAAATGTAGATTGTGATGACTCGAGTTCGAACCTGAATCACATAAGTTTCTAGTCTTTATTGTTCTTCTTCCTAAAAACTCATTTAAAAAAAAACAAACAAACTTCTCACTATTCATAAAATATACTACATCCGTCCCTTAACATTTTGCACACTTTCCTTTTTAATTTATCCCCAAACACTTTGCACACCCAAAAATGGCAAATTTTAACATAATTAACACCCTCACAATACACATTTATTTACAAAGAATGCCATTACTTTTTCTCACACAATACCATTTAATATTCAAACTTTTTCTTAAAAATTGTGCCCAATTTGACCATTATACCCTCAATCAAAAAGCAAATATTCACTTTTTCTTAAAAATTGTGCCCAATTTGATGTGCAAAGTAATCCGGGACGGAGGGAGTAACATAATTTTATATACGTAATATGTTGTTAACTGATGAAATTGAAGAAAAACCAATTTGAGGAAAGACATAAGAAGCTATCAATATTAACTTAACTTGATTATGATGGAGATAGAGATTAGATATATATGATGAAAATTTTGATAGATTTATTATAATTAATATTTTTATGATTGATTTTATATTTTAGGATTTTAGGTTTATGTTAGTATAAATATGAGTTATTTTTATTATTCTAGAAAATTAATTGATTTATGAAATAAAAAAAGTGAGTTTTCTCTGAATGTTACACCCGTTATTCTCAAAATCAACGGATTTCACAATTCATTTTTCAAGCATCGATTCTCAACCAACTAGAAAGAAGTGACATCGGTCGAATCTTGAGAATTCTTTGGGTAGAGTAGAGTATGTAAGTAACCTATTAAATAGAGGAAAATAATTTTACTATATTTATGAACAAAAAAAATATTTTTATTCTTATTGTAAAATGTAAAATATTGGGTTGAAGTATAGGTTCAAGATTCTTGTCAATGATATTATTTTTTAGAATATAAAGTTTTTTATTTTCATCTAATTTATAAAAAAGATTACATAAAAATATATTATATATATATGTATATATATAGCTATATATATGGATAATTTGGTTCTTTTACATCAATTTAGTATGTTGGACGAATTGAAAGATAGTTAATTTGTTTCGTTGATCCTTTATTCTTTTGGATTTTCCTCATGCAATTGACTATTTTATTTGAAGTACAATTTAATTCGATAATGTTTTCAATTTATTGTAATTAATATATTCATATGAGAATTATCCAAAATGTATTCAACTCATGATTTAAACATAATACACTTTAATATAATTGAGAAATAAAATTATCTTCTACTAACTTCTTCATTTATATATTTAATAAAAAAATAAAAAATACAAATAACATGATACTCAGAATATAAAAAAAAAAAAAGATGTACTATTGTGTATATAATTGAAGAAAAGAAATTATGCAATTGATAAAAACCCTCTTTTGAAGACTAGATTCTTGTGATTGGAACACATATCTACTGAATAAAGAGAAATTATTATATGCAAATTAAAACTAGGGTCCTACGATTACTTGTTTCTCTTCAACATTATATAATTAATCGAAGAGGACAAAAACACAATGTCATACTCAATTCCATCTTCACCTAATAATTAACCCTAATTCTTATCCTCATTTAATGCTGCTCCAGATCCAATGCCAACTGTGTTTGGTTTCTTTGAATAGTACCAAGCCTTAGTTGTGTGGGGTATGTCTCTTTATCCCTTTGTGGCCTTAACTCAATAATTATTTTTCCCAATAATATATGATGGAGTCATAAATTGGTACCCCCCCCCTCCTAATTTAAATATATAGTCCACTATATATATATATATATATATATATATATATATCTTTCCAATTTGTTTCAAATATATAGTCTTGTTTATGTGTTTTATATGATCAAATCAATATTAATTCAGTAATAAGTTGTAAAATAAAGTTTATTGTGTTACTTATATCATATTTTGATTCGCGTGGAGAATCAAAATGCAATATAATTGGTGTGATATATTAAATAGGAATTGTTTTAGTAATATCCACTAAATTCCAAAGTTGAATTTTCAATCAAATTCTAAGCTATTATACTTACTTTAAGTGAACATTACGTGATTAGTACTATTGTAATTTTCAAATGTTCGATGTCTTTCATTAAGTTGAATAATTTGAATTTATGGGACTTTCTTGAGATAAAATAATGGGTTAGTTTAATTATTTTATTTTTTCCTTAAAAAGGAAGAAGGATTGGGGTCCACTTGTCCATGGTAAAGAGAAAGTAAAACAATCTTGTTGACTCCAAGTGAAGAACTTTTTTGCAGTTTCTTCCAAAACTTTGTTGACAATTAGTGCATGTCTACTTCTTTTTTGAAAAAGAAATGAGTGAAGGGAACTATGTATGATTTATGTCATCTATAGTTTGAAAATTTAAGCCAAATTAATTATTTTATTTGGTAATAAGAAAAAATACTTATATTCTTTTCATACCGATATCTGTTTAATACAATCTTTGATTTAATACTATATATTTAGATTAATTGTTATTGGTTATTTTGTTAAATTTGTCATTTAAATTCTTAATTACTACAGTCAGCACACATTGTAAAAGTTTGTCCATTTACTTAATAAAGTTTAGCATTTAAAAACATTGTATTCGGAATATTTTACAATTTTCCTCCTCAACAAGTCTAATGTTGAAATGAAATTGTCGTTTAAATAATGAATTTTAACTTTCCATCAAAATTTATGACCCTCACTGTCCTAAATTAAAAAAACTGTCGTAAAACAATTCGTTGCCCCATCAAATTCAAACAATGATTTTGGGCCATATACAACTCTCTAATTTTGTCAAATTGTGGGCAGATAAATCGTTTTCATCACATATACAACACCTTTATGTGTCAATAAAAATCATATTGATATATTACAAATAACTATATAGCAGTTATCGTTGAGGACAATTTACCAAATGTTGGAGGGAATAAAACATAATTGGTCCCATTTATTTGATTTTTATTGATCACTAAAGATAGAATTTGGTAAGAAATGGGACAGCTTTATTTGGTATATGCTCCCTATAATTTGTTAACCAATATTTTTGTAAGACATATAATGCCAACCAATGAGCCAAAATATGATCAGTTCAAAGAACTTGTGAAACCTAAATATCTTTTTTTTTTTTTTAACTTAATAAATTTGTTGATTATTAAAACGTCTAATCAATGTAGTAAAACCTTCTAGACTTCTACTACCATTATTTATATACTTGGAAACAATTCTTCATATTAATATGTATGAGAATATGAGATAAAGGGTGGATGCTACTTGACACATTTAATATATTAGGACTAGTAGGGCGTAATTATACCAAGTTATTAACAAAGTGTATATAATATTTTAGAATATTAATATACATATAACCTATACTTTTCATTCTTCTGAATAATATAAGTTCCATTTGGAGACAAATTCTGACAATATAACATTGAATGCAAGGAGTACAATTAATCACATTTTCCAATGTCCAGATGCGACATCTTCTACTTCTCTATACTACATTGTAATCGTTTACTTCACTTTATTGGTGTATGATATAAATGTACTGATGCAATTTGTGTCCCATTATACAACTAATGAAAACAATTATAAAATTAAAAAATATTTAATAATCGAAAAAATCATAGTCTTTACTCGCATTGTCATATTCATTAAATTTTTCATCATTGATTAAAAAAACATAACTTGTAGTATGTTTTCTAATCTTGTTTTATTAAAAAAATAAAAAATTATTAAAGTCTCCATCTGTCGGACGTCAACTGGCAATTTCACAAAGTTCAACTTCAAAAATTTTGTTAAAATATATATATATATATATATAAGGTTATATTATTTTGACCAATAATAATAAGATTGGTTAAATGATATTTTTTCCAACAATTAACTCTTATTAATATAAAATCGGAACTCTAATTAGGTATATAAATGGGAATAAATAAACGTTACACTTGGATTAATTATAGTTCCAAACTTGTTCCTAGAAATAACAAAGCTATAAAATTGTATATAGACGATAATATAAATTTTATTTACATTTTTTATTAAAAAAATAAAAAATACCACCTAAAGTTGAAATTCGGCTGCAGATGACTACTATGAGTTGTCTTAAAGTTTGATTAAGTTCAAAGAAAGATGAAGAAAAAGCTGCTATTATATTACTTTTTCTCAGCCAATACACGTGCTTTTTCCTCATGAGAAATACCAATCATGCTTTGTAACAATGATTATCTTACATAAAAAGTTATTATGTAACCATCTTGCACAAGAATGGAATCTTAGCTTCTTCAGTTTTTCAGAAAAAAATAAAATAAAAAGTGTAATCGATGATTTTTTATTATTTTCTTATAGTTTTTGAATCTTGTTATATTATGCATTCTGTAATATTTCTTTTATCGATAAAAAATTTAAGAATAAAAATGGAGAAAGGGGATGCCCTGCCTTAGTCCCTTTTCTAATTTAAATTCATCCGAGACCAAAACAGACACAGATGCAAAAAATATGTTTTTGATCGTTTGAGTAATTTAAATCACAAATGCACCTATTTTATTATCAATTATCTATAAATATCCACAAATGTTTAATTACCAATTATATTGTATATTGGGTTATTACAATAAATATATTATAAATATATGTATACTTAGTATTGGATAAAAATTTAAAGCGCCATGAGAAATGGGGTTTTTGGTCGTGGCTCTTCTAGTCCTAGCTTGGCCTTGCGTATAATCATAATATTGTAATTTATTATACTAATTAATAAAATAAGTCACGAGATTAGTATATTCTGTGGGTCCATATTAATTATTTTATTTTTATAATGTAGTAACTGATAACTGAAGAAAGTATAAGTGCACATAATGCAGAAGCATTTAAAGACTTGCCTAGCCAAAATAAATATATAAAAAAAACATTGAAAAAATGAAGTAAATAGTATCATAACGAGCTGCACATTGCATGTCGCATCGGTACCATGTTTGGAAATAAAATTTTCTCACTTTATAAGTTCATTAAAGTTTATTTCTAATTATGAAAAACATATATTTTTATTTTTATTAATACGTGATTTTACATTTTTTATAACTTCAAAATTTTCCATCTACAACTAGAATATATATATATATATATATATTCAATTAAATTAAAATGTAAGTTTTATTGTAAACAAATCACAATTTTTTTCAAAAACTACAACTTATTCTGGCAATTTGAATTTAGCAAAAACGCTGATCATTTTCTCCAAAATTACAATTTAATCCCAATTTTTTATAATTAGAAAAACTAAATATTCGACATTAACAATATTGCAATTCGAATATTTTTTTTTTGGAGATCACAAATTTAACATTTATATAGAAATTAAGACTTTAACATACTATTATAATTCGACTCTAACATGCCACTTCACTTGACACGGAATTCGAATTGTCGGAAAACATAAATATACTTCAAATTGCAATAATGAATTAAAGTTATGATTGATTTTGTTTAAAATACAAAATATCATAATTAAATTATCAATTTATAGAAAAATGATGATTTATTTTGCTCAATTCAAAAAATCAGGATTGAATTGTCGATTGATATTAGCTTTTATAATTGGTGCATATATAGGAACAATTTCTATGGGACGTGGATCTCCCAAAAAGGTAATGAATGAATACAAAAAGATAGAATTATAAAATTATTAAAAAAAACTTAATATTAGTGAATCACACAAACATGTCCTCTCAAAAAATCGAACACAGAAAGAGCTACGACAAACTTGTACGGATGGATTTGACTTAATTAGAAACACATTTTTGTGTTGGATTCTCAAGAGTGGGTAGAAAAAAGCACACATTACTATATATCAAGATTTAAATGATTATACTATAAAACGAGTGGTTTTGGTACAGAACCACTTATTATTACCATTATTCATCAACTTATTTAAATAAATTTTTAAGTGGCCCTATCATTCTCCATTTTTCTTTACATTATAAAATTGCATACCCTTTACAGCGCTTCGCTTTTTTTTTTTTTTTTAAATCATATAATTTTCTTTTATGTCCGAGTAAGGTATTATAATACTGTGAATTAATTTCAATTTTCATTAAATCTTGTAGTTTTTTTCTTTTTTTTTGGTGATCCGTTTTCTTTTTCCTTTATTTACAACCTAAATTTTATATTTTTCATGATTATGCATTAATATAAATTAACGACATACAAAATACAATTATATATTAAAACATATTACTTTTGACATCTACATTGAAAATTCTCCTATTAAATTTTTAAACAAACACACATTATCTTTTTTTTTTTTTTATCTCTTTTTTAAAATTTAGGACTTCAATGATTTTCTAATCTCACATAATTTTCTTACAAATATATTATAAGAGTGAGGAAAGAATTTTCACCCTTGTTGTTTGCAATAGTCCTAAATAATTTTCAGTTGGATTCCACAATTTTTAAAAAATGTCACGTTTGTTCCAGCTTTCACTAGAAATTGGAAAAATGGGTAAGAAAAATTTGGTTTAACCACCAATTCAGGGAATTCCAGCGAGCTTTGATAATTTGTGTATTCATTAACATAGATATTGTAAACTCATTTCTCTTAATATATAAAAATCTCCACACTACACTAGATAAAGAATTAATTCACATGAGCCAACAAATCTTTTGTCTGCCAACTACAATCTCCATCATTCACCAACCAAACCAACAGAGATGACAATTTTGGCCAAGGCGAAAATTAAATTGTCCTAATCCTTTTATTTAAGAATTGAATTCATTTAGTCTTATTCTAGGACAAATATTCGTAAATAGTTCTGTTAATTTTGAAAAGAAAAATTATTTTATATTTTTAAAAATTGTACAATATCAATATTTTTAATTAGAATTTTCAAAATTCGCCATGTATTTTCATCTATGGACCCACATCAAAATTAACGGGGATTCACATACGAAAAATCCACCCTAATTCAGAAAATTTTTGTAGATGAACAACTGAAATTGAACAATTTTTCAATTACATAGCTAAATCCTAATTTTTTATGGGATTAGTTTGGAACACTTGTCATGAGGTAGGACTTAAAATGAACTCAACTCTTCCATTTAGTGGTCCAACATGAATAACTAGCTAGAGCAATTTTGTTTGTCTCAAATCCGTCAGAATCGTCTATTACATTTCGTTAGTTTCATCTCGTATTTCTTTACTTTTGTTTTACATTACAATTAATTAGTGATCATGTCGTCTAACAAATGTGATATATAACTTTCTTTATAGAATCTTAAATGAAACACAGAATCTCACGTGGACTCCAATAAATAAGGTGGTGATGAGGCTCTAAATATTGCGTTGATGAGATAACCAAAGCACCCGATTTCTTATGGGAATCCATTGCTCGCGCCACCACAGATTAGTTGTCTGAAGGCTTCGGAAGTGGCGGAGGATGTCATGTACTAAAGTTCATCCTTGCACGGTTTATGACATATATGCTCTTACACAATTCTAATGTCCAACATACATTTACAAAAAATAAAACCAATAATGTCTCTATACAGTGTTGTAGGAATGATGGTCTGAAATAACTATACAAATTTATTTTTATTTCTTGCTCCAAACCCTGTTGGCCTACTTATTAAGACACATGTAATATGTTCGTTATTAATGTATCACTATCTAATCGATAGATATTCTTGTCTCTATTACTATTAGTTCGAATGGTCGTAAGTAATAGTTAAATAAATTAACTTTTATCTAATATAACTATTTAGGAGTTGTTTATTTATACATCAACAACAATGGATATATTAGCATTTTTATAAAAAAAAAAGAGAATTAGAAAAGAAAATAATATATTGAACAACATTTTCTAGATTTCTAGAGCATAAATGGTTTTAGGGTATTTTCAAACTCTAACTAATGTACGTATACTTGAAGGTTGGAAGGAGGTGGAAAATGATTTATTAATTTGCTTACGTACATATAATTCTTCTAGAAAAACACATATAATATAATAGTATACTATATCAACTTTTAATTATTGAATATTATATATATTTTAAGTTCGTGATATAAGTGATCCGTATTAATTAAATTGCATGCTAGTGCACCAATGATTAAGTAATAGCCTCATAAATTTCAAGTTGTCTTTCTCAAATGCAAATAAGTATTTCTTTATTTGCTTTAATCCACCAATAATATTCAAGATCAAAGTCAATTTAATAAAAGATTTATGTTTACCTAAAATGATACGTTTCCTTTTCATTTCAGATGAGATGCTGATAAGGATTACCTTTACAAAATTAAATTAGTTAGTGGATTATAAAAAAATATATAATAATACCAAAAGCCATGAAGATCAATTTAGCTATCTTCCTACACAACAAAATGACAAATGCATATGCATTGCAAAAGCATATTTTTCAAAAATCAATATTGACAATCTTACAAATATAATTTTATGAGATAATTTTATGAGATGATGATATGTTATTATCTTCAAATCAAATTTATTTTCATAAACTCATATATAAATTATAAATTTATATAAAATAATGATTAATCTATCTTGTGAAATTAAATTAATATATTTGTAAAATGATCATATCATATTTCCTTACAAAAATACATACATAAACGTATATGAAGCCGTAGCCCCTAGAGAAACCCCCCCCCCCCCCTCAAAATGTGATGTGTTTTGGGTGAAATATGTCCATATTATGTGTATAACTTTTGAATTACAAATTAACTTTTGAATTACAAGTTAAATTATAATAAATAATCGACATCCATGTCTGAAATTGAATATACCAAGGCAATTTTTGCTGACATTTTCAAGAACCAATGCTGAGGAACAAAGTTCATTTTGGTCAACTTTATAGCAGGAAGAAACAAGGGGAAAAAAGATAGGATTATGCAGAACTTGTCCTAACTTTACATTGTAATTCTCCAGCTTTTTCTGATTTTAATAAATATTTTATTTTATTTATTTGAAAATTAATTAGTTGTGTTTGTATATGGGCTTTTTGAAGATATGTATCTCGGATAACGGGATTTTGACAAATGTATAAACAAGAATAATGTATGTTGATTTTTTTAAATATATTTTTAAGAGATTATACAATAATAGTTAATAGTATTAATTGCAACAATCCCATTAAACTATAAGCAATTTTACACATAAATCAATGTAGTTTTTTTTTTCCATCTATATATATAAATTATATGAATTTGATATTTAGACCATTAAATTAATTTTTCGGTCATTTTTCATTGAATTTTGATACTTGATTTGTGCGTGACATATTTTTAGAGATTTTTTTTATCCACATAATTGAGTCGTTGTATTCCCACTACATATTAAGGGTTTTTCTTAGTTCAACAACTCAATTGTTTGGACAATAAAGCTCTTAAAAATGTCTTTGCATTCCAAAATTCGATAAAAAAATAATTGAAAAATTAGGTTGATGGTTTAAATGTCAACTCTGTATCATATATATATATATATATATATATATATATATATATATATATATATAAAGGCACATTTTTTCCCCCCAAAACTGTCTACACAATATGCCATTATCTTTATACAAAAGGTGTAATAATAAAAACAAAATCTATATATATATATAAAAGCAAAATAGTCTGTCAAAAATATTAAAAGTATTTTTCCATCCATTTTAACTTTCCATTTTAGGAAATATCATTTATTATATTTCACATTGCATTTATTGTATATTAATATTTTTTACCAAATATTTAAAGTATAATAACTATATCTCAAATTCATTTATAACATATAATATATCAAATTAATCACTTTTAATGATTTTTAATTTGATATTCATATTATATACATAATGAAATGTATTTTTTATTTACTTTAAATATTTGTGTAACTTTAAGTTATTGTAAATTTATATTAAAGTTTATAAAAAAAATAGAAATGTATTATAAAAAATTTACTTAATAAAAATATATATAATTAAATCAAATAAAGAATTTCAAATTAAAAAACTTTATTTGAAATTTATTTTAATGCATATGTATTATATTTCTCCTTCTTATTTGAAATTTTGTTCATTGTCATTTTTATTCTATATTTATAATTTTGATGGATGTTGGTTGTAAGGGATGGGGTGGGGTGATGGTGCGGTGTGCATTTTTCAATCATAATTTCAAAACAAATATTTTTTAATAAAATTCGTCTTAATACATGATAAATCAAATTTATCATTTTTATTTATAGTTTTGTTTATTAACATACTTTTTATTTTGAATTTGTAATTTTGATTGTGTTAAGTAAGGAGATGTGAGTGTTTTTTTTAAACAATAAGTTCAAATTTTATAACTTTTTCATTTTAAAATTCATTTTAAATGCATTATATATCAAATTTACCACTTAATATAATATTTAATTTGATATTTATATAGCAATTTATCAAATCTAATATGAATAGAGAATTTGAATATTTTTTTAATTGATTTGTAATAGTTACTGTTATAGACTAAAGTGTGGGACTTAAAAGTATGTTTAAAGTTAAAATTATACCTAATAAAATTACAAATATGAAAGAAAATACCTTTACTTAAAATTACAAATTAGAAAATGTTGATTATTTAAATTTAAAAAAAAATCTCTTGGCATAATGATTTGGTTTATTTATCTTAGTTTGGGGTGTTGAATATATTCTAGATTAAGTCCAGTTTTCAATAATATTATTTATACAAATAGTAATTTATTTTGGGTATTTATTGAGTTGATATATATTTTATTGAATTTAGAATAATCGAGCTATCTGTATTGATAAAACCAAAAATTTCATTAAAACATCTCTATAATTATGAACATTGATAAAATATAATATTTATTAATCTTAGTTTTTTATTTAAATTTATATCGTTTTCAATAGGATTCAATTTTTATTTTTTTAGCTACTAAATTTAATATATGTGATTTTTAAGTATTTAATGATTGCATAAATTTGGTCAAATTGAACCTTTTTGTTTATCTCATTCTTATTTTGAATATAGAGTTTTCAATTTGTTTGTTTAATTCATCTACATATTTGTATATTATATATTTATATTATGTTATTATAAGTATAAAATTATTAATTATATTTTATATGACAAACCGTGCTTTATACGGGTAAACTACTAGTATAACGTTAAAAGACAATATAAGATAAATAAACTTGTCACATCAAATAACGTTTCTTGATTTTGAAGTTGAATTTGTTTGTCAATAATATTATATTTATATATATTAAAACGTCTTACAAATATTTGATTCAAATTCATGTTTATAAGTTAAAATCTCTGATTTTATGAACGGTAAATTGACCATACATGAAATTAGAATCATAAAAAATTGTACCTATTTCGAATATTTGAATATGAGTCAACTTTTTGTACCACTAATTAGGATTCTTAGAACCAATTTGGATCATACTATATATTTAAATGAAAAAGCAACTTGGTGTTATCTTAAACACCCAAGTGTTCCAATGAATATTAAAGTATAAAAACAGTCGCTATCATTTCCAAAATCCTATATAGTGCTCTAAATTTCAATTTCGTACAATTGCACATGTCAAGAATCAAATTGACTAAAATCCTCACTTAATTCTTGAAATAAGTGTACGACTACTGATTATTTCACATACTCAAAAGAAAAAAAAAACAGTAGCAGAACATTTCTTGAATAATTAAAAAGAACTCAATTAATAAATTAAGAATGGGATAATCTGATTAAATAAGTATTTAATTCTGAATGATAGAAGTCAAAAAAGTGGGGTTAGAGGGGGATAATTCCGAGGGGAATTATTCATTCAAAGCTCAAATTCCAATGTGTTATTTAGCAGAATATCACATGTGGGAGGGGTGGGGATACTGTGGCTGAGCCACCATGTCCCACCACCATCACCACCACAAAACCCTTATCTTCTCCGCCGTTGCCTAGATTCCGGTGGGTGGTCGCCAATTTCTTGGTTTTATTTATTGGAGGAGATTAAAGTAATTTTCTAAGTATAATAATTGTTGCATTATTTAATGGGAGAGTAATGGGGATGAGTTTCATAAATATTCTCACATTAATATGCAAGACCAGGTTTTTTTAGGGATCAATTCTCATTTATTTATTCTATCCGGTCCAAAAATTTAGGTTTAATTTTTTGTGTCTTTTATAAGCATCTTATACAAGTGTGTCTACATATATGTATATATGTATATATATATATATGGATAAATAAAAGTTTTTTGTTTTTTGAAAGGTGGAAAAATATAAGCTTTAAATATTGTGTATGATATATTTAATCTAATATGGACATTTATTTACAAGTCTATATATGATTGGTTTTCTTACAATATTTAAACTCAATAAAATTGGATTTTTTAAATCTAATTTAGAGCAAATAAAAAAAAAATGGAGACAGATAGGAGTTAAGAGTCAACCATTAAATTGCAACATGTGAGGAACTGCAAACTCTGTGCACTAATAATGCCTGCACATCTGCTTTGCTATATAACCTTTCAATATTTCACATACTACCTAACTCATGATTTAATATTTAAAGAAAATTTATAATGGGAATCATAAATCATAAAGTAGGCTTTAATTTCTTTTCCTAGTATCTACCCGTTATGTCAATAAATCCTTTCTGCACCAAAACTATAATGTCTGTCAAATTCCATCCTATATGTTAGTTACTACGTGTCATTGTGTGTGAGAGAGTTTTTGGAGAGAGAAGAGTCATCCCACTCTTTTAATTTATCTCTTTTTAATATTAATTTCATGTTTTGATATAAATAGTATGTATGTATGTATAATAAAACATACGTACAAGAGAAATATAAATATTAAAAAAAAGTATAATTAAAAGGGAAATTTTGGGTAAGGTTATCTATCAAATTACATGAAATGAAATCTTATTCAATTTTTTTCATCTTGTTATTAAGTTAAAATGAATTTAAAATTTTTAATAACTTCATCATACAGATATTCATTCATAAGACGGATTCACAGAAAATTATCTCTAATTAAAATTTCATATAATCTAGGATATGGGTCATCAAAAAATTGCACATCCAATGAGTTTTTTTTTTTTTTTTTTCGATAGCTTGACTTTTGAGAACCTAATATTTGATATGTTGTTGTCTCTCTGCATTGTCTTGGTTTTCCCTTACAATTGAAGTGAGTGGCTTTTGCAAGATTTCAATTCTCTTTTTACCTGAATAGGAAAGTGCAACTATATGATATTCGCATTTTTATATTTTACATTTAAATCATTGCACATCAAATATATAATAGTACATTATTTATGTGTATATGCGGATTTTATTTCTTAAAAAGTTCAAATTCTTATATAAATATATAAAATTAAAAAGATAAAAAAATTTGAAATTTAAAATCAATTACACATTCTAAAATTTCATTTAGATATGAATATGACTTTTATAAATCTATATCATGAATCTAATTTTGTGAGATGGGTCAGTCAACTCATCACCGATAAATCATTAATAAAAGACTGACCTATCAAAACAAATTTAAATGGTAAATAATGGACCCTAATTCAAAAAATTATATTTATGATTTTTCTTACATTGTAAATATTTTTTTACATGTATAGTCTTCTTTTCCTGTTATAAAGGTAAAATAATAATTTTTTTTGGGTGACCCAAAATAGCAACCATAAAAGTTCTAACTTAAAAAAATAAGATTCTAAGTTTAAGTGTCACTCTAACCCTCCCACACAAAATTCAAGAACTTCCCACCTCTTTTTCATCCTTTTTCCATCTCTCTTTAATAATTTTCATGAAGGGATTTCTCTCTTTATTCATTCTTTTTTTAACCCAAACAAATAAAGAAAAAGAAACTAAAAAATAAAAAAGGTTAGTAAAACTAGCCAAGCTAGCAAGGCGGCTCAAGCCGAGTAAACAGCGAGCTTAACGGTAGTAAAGTAAATAGGCGCGCCGCCGAGGATAAAAAGGAGAGTTTAGTTGACGGAAGATGAGTAACGGCAAGAATTGTCCGTTAGCCTGTCACGGGTAAGTTATACAAACAGTGCATTGAATTCGTTCCCTCTAAAGAGACGGAAACTCTTTTTTGTACTTCCATATCTGGGTCCCACAGCCTGCTATCATTATTTTATTATTTGGGATAAAATGAGTATTGTTGTGACAATTCGATGACTAATTTGTTTGCATATCCTTTTCTTGTTTTTGAGCAAATGAGTAACTAGTCGAAATAATTAGAACTCTTATTTGTAATTACAGTTTTAGATTTGAACTACTGAAAATTTAGAGTGAGAATTGTGTAATATCGACTCACAAATCTCATTTTGTGAGATGGGAAGCTAGAGTTGAATATAAAATATTATATAATATTTTTGTATCTATTAAATAATAGTTTTTTATATATAAAGTAATATTTTTATATTATATTATGTAATATATATATATGATATAAAAGTATTTGTGATATATAAAAAAATATTATTTAATATATATAAAAATACTATATGTTGCGAGAAAGAAAATAATTTGGACAACCTTAGAATCCGCGTGTTTTTTTGAAACCCGACCCGACCTAATTCGAATCATGTAACCTATAATACAAATATATTATCTAATATATAGAAAATGATTTTCTGATACACATAAAAATATACATATTTTCTTATAATCCAACTCCAACTCAAAAACATATCTTATAATATTAATTATTACCTAATATATTAAAAAGTATTATCTAATGCATATAAAAATATTACATAATTTCTTATATTCAACCTGAACCCACCCATTTTACAGTATAAGATCTATGAAACGATCTCGTCCAAAACTTTGTCAAAAATTTAATGTAGTATTGAGAACTTAGCAAGAGTTTGAAATTCTAGTTATAATCACAAAATCTTGAGGATAGATGCCTCGTGTAATTTATCTCATTGACTATCTTGTGATATTATCAAGTGAGATTGTAAATTAATATTTTAATTTCATTTTGTAATATCAATGTATCATATAGTAAATATGTAGTAGTATACTATAAAACAATTATTTAAGTGAACTAGTGTTCGTGAAATTGCATGGAACAACCAAGTGCAATGTTGATTTGTTGATGGTTCAATCGATTGAAATGGTTTAACCAACATATTTAACCAACGCTAAAACTATATGCAAATTTTGCTCACATATAGAAATTAATTAATCTAAACGAAGAAAGACTGGACAAATGCAATATACAAAGTAAGTTTTGAACAAAACCTTGGATGATTACATTATTTTTTCCACATCAATTAAAAAATTGAATTAAGATGAAAAGCAATATAAGACAAGTTATGTGTGTAAAGTTAACTCCCACATCCTAATTAATTTAAAGAAATTTGAAAAATTCAACATATAAAGTAAATGCTAATGAAAATCTTGGAAGATTTCATTTTTTCTTCACGTGGAATAGGAATCGAAAGAAATAGATGAGTATAAAAATATAAACATGTTTCAATTAAACCAATATACCCTTGCAACTATTAAAACTCCCAATTCATGACCCATTTTTATTGAATCAATATATACCCTCATTATCAAACAAAAAGTATTAAACTTTAATTTATATTAAAAATAGATATTAACCTTTTATTTTCGTTTTATCAGTGATTCTTATCTTATCAATCCAAGTTTCATGTGAATTGCCAAAAGTTAGGATAGAATTTGATGTTAAATTATCATTTATGTCAACTACAATTATAACATTTGATATAAATTACATGGTTATGATAATCAATGCGTAGCTGATGAAACTAATCATAAAATTAAATTAGACCCATAAATCACAATCAAATATCAATTTGGAATATACGAACTATAATTGAAAATCCACTTCAACAAAAAACAGAAAAATTAGATACTCATTTATGCAAATTTCCTCAAATAGACGAGTCTTAAAAAGATCAAGTGGGGGCATATGTGGCAAAAAGAAAAATGCAAAGATGATGATATAAGCATGCATGATAATATGATATGATGTCTAAGAATAGAAGATGGGTGTGTGAGGTCACGTGCTGGGGATGGCGCCAAAAGCCATCGAGGGTATTTTCGTCATTTTCGGAAAATGAGAACACTGTACGGTTGAAACTCAGCATCCTTTTTGCATGTTTATGTCGAGAAGTGTGCGATTCATAATGTGAGTGTTAGTCAAAGTCAAATCCCTTTTCTGTCCTTTTCTTTTTAACAATTTTCTGCTACGGGTTGAAATCTCTATCTCATTTTTCCGTGTTTTTGAGGAGAAATTTGATTATAGTATTAATTAATGATTTTTCCATTTACATAGAGTTCTCGAAATCTCTTCACATTGCATTGAATTGTTTTTTTTCTAATAGTGTGTTTGAATTTATTTGAATAGTGAAGTAGAGAAGAAGAATATGACCCTTTTTCAAAAATAGCTAAATGAGATACCGACAATTAATCCAAAAAAGAAAAAAAAGTCAAAATACAATCGACAATAAAAAATTTTAGATTTGAAAAAAAAATGATGAATAAGATTTTTATGACGTTGTAACAAATTTCATGAAACGAGTCAACCGATATAAATATTTGTGCAAAACGATTTTATAGATTAAAAAAGCCACTAATATAATTTTTTGTGAAAAATGGTTTTAGAGAATCCAAATGGATAAAAAGGGAAGTTGCTTTCATGTTAGGTCCCAATTATTTGACTCTCACTCACAAAAATTACTCTTCCTTATTGGTTGTAGAGTAACTTACAATTTTGGGCCCAAAAATCTTTGAAATTGGTGGAATTAGATTTGCTAGTTTCTTTCAAAGGACCGATATTTTAGTGGGTTTTTACTATTCAAATTCGAAAATCATGTGACTCAAAATTTAATTTTACATTTCTGTTTAAGTTTTGTTTTACTCAATCATAGTCAAATTTTATTTGGATTACGTGAAAACAATAACAATTGCATAGTTAGGACTTTATACTTGCAATGTATTCCGTAATTTTTTTTTTTTTAAATAGCATAAATTAAGAAATATATGAACATGTATAGTTAAAATAGACATTTTGATTAGTTGGAAAAAGTGAAATCCGTTTCTATCTTCCTATAACCCAAATATAGATTTGTTTGTTGTAGGTTTTGAACAAATATGAAAAAATATGCTCGAAATGATTTTTATATAAATCTTTGTGTTAACAAATTAACATTCCATATTTATATATAACAAAAATCCTATAAAGGCAAATTTCAGCATTAAATTTAAAGTTGACGATTAAGACATTTTGCATTATAATTATCAACTCTTAATAGCGATATCTCTATACATAGATAGAGATGTGCCATCTCTGATTAAAAAAAGTTAAGACAATTTCCCTGTTCTAATTCCTCCATACTTCTTTGTAGTCAAAGCCTAATGAGATTAGGTTTTTGATAATGACACTCACCAAATTTTTCTTACCAAATAACAAACACTATGTATATGCATACTTGCTTCACTAGTTAAAACACCTATATGCATGTCATGTCCAAATCCACTACTTTTACCTATTATAAACTCTTTTTTTTTTTTTTTATTGAATACCAAAATCTTCTTTTATTTAATATGTATCATGAAATAACTAATATAATGTGTGATTAGAATTAGTTGTTACACCATAGTTTAGTATCTACAAGAACACATTAAACATATGACAATTTAATTCAAACATATTACTGAGTTTAATTTTTTTGTATTCAGTATTTGGTGATTTGATTATTGAGTAACAAATGAATGTGTGTGTTTATACATATAATGACATGCCTTTTTAATAGCACTTAATGATAATTAATGCATGTCTTGTTCTTGTGGTTGTTATCATGTCTGTTCTCTCCTTATCTTTTAATTGTAGAATTAAAATCATTGAGATTGTGATTGCTTGTGAAATAGGAGTATTAAAGAGAGTTTCCTTTTTCGATTACATTTATTTTTCTTCATGGATTTTTTGGTGAAACACATTAATTATATTTTTAATAGACTTCTTGTTGGAGTATATTTGAACTAATAATAAATAAAATAAAATTACACCACATTAGTTCTAATTAATACACTTTAATTCATCTGAGTATATATGGTCTCTTTTTATTTTTATTTTAAAGAAATTAAATCACAAGCAACCATAGTACAACACCATGATTTGAGTCATGAAACAAAGAACACAAAAATTTGATGTGAATTGTTTCAACTTTGGGAGATCTCAACATAAATATTTAAAAGCATTGCATGTGATGAACATGTAATAATTGACAAAGACCAATAGTACAATCCATTACTAATTTCATGTGACTGAGCAATCATGTTATGTGACTTATATCCAATATTCTTATTAAAAAAAAAAGTAAGACAAAAACTTATATCAACTGCCTTATGTATTTTTTCCCCGTCTTATGATTATAGTTTATGAGGTAAGGTATAGTTTTAGAATGCACAATCAAAATTCATTTTCACAAGTTTATTTTATTTTATGAATTATGAATTGTATATTATATTATGAATTATGAATTGTATATTGATTGTTTTTTGAAATTAGATGATTCATGAAACTATTTCTTAGAAGTTATGCTAAATAAGTTATGCATCTCATATAATTTTCTTTTTCTGACAGAGGAAAAAATAAAAATTTGTGGGCCATTACAAAAATATTTTTATATAGAAAGTCACTTCTGTTTGAGTTGGAATTTTTTTTTTTCCTTAATTGAAACTATTTAATTTTCTGTTTTGAAGAAAAAAAAAAACGAAAAATATTCATATCTTTATCATTTAATCATGAGATAGACGATGGGGGCATCTTAAACTGGTCAGGTTATTTAGAATATGGGTCTTCAAATACTGGAGGCCCAAATTAAATATGTAATTGGGCCTCGGCCTTATTCTCTCTGGAATTTTAATCTTTCATGAACTAATTTGATTCGAAACAAATTTATGGGCCATAAGTTTAATTCTTATAATTTACTTAAATAAATTAAAACAAGTAGCAAAAAAATATGCTATTTATAGTCCTCACAATATTTTCGTGTACAATTGTTTCTGGTAGTGATATATATTTTCATGTAAAATAAAAAAATTAAAAAACGATAATTTATTTCCATGTAATGAAAACCTATTTAATATTTGTCATAGCTTTAGACTATAATGTATTCATGTTGTATAGAACTATAAAATATTAGTGAAAAAACAATACATGATGTAAAAACAACATATTATATCACATATTTAAACGAACATAGAGTAGTCATGATTTCATATACATAGTACAAGAAAGGTATTAATTCTTGGACTACATGATATATTCTTAGCTCTATATTGAAACTTCCTATGCGTAACAAAAGCAGTATTTGAATAGGATTCGCTCTTACAAATACAATTTTGTCTCGTATTCTAATACTTTCAACATATGTCAATATATCAGGTGTATATTGTCATTTATATCCATTCAAAATGAATGTTATATTAAAGTACGAGATAAAATACTATTTGAAATAGAGGATCTGGCGTGTACTAAACATCCACGTGTGCCTTGATAAAAGCTGTTTCTGAGCAGAAACTTTGCTGAACTTCAAGTGCTAATTCTTCCACACTCACTTGGCACTCCAGCCCTATCTGTTAACATTTTTATTTTTATTTTTTGAATTATGAAAAAATCGAATTAAAAGAAAACCAAAAAATATTTAAATAAATGTACTAATTGTAGACATACGTAAACAAATCAAGCAAATGATCATGAAATAAACAACGTGAAAATGTTTGCGATAATAAGCATTTGGTGTAAGTTATTTAAGTGGTCGATGATCAATCGATTCTTTAGCTATAATAAAAACCTTTTTTTTTTTTTAGATATGTAAGTTCATTTTTGCTCAATTGTACTATATATTGAATGATCAATATTAGGAGGAGCAACAATTAATTCTATATTTATTTCAAATTATTGCCCTTGACAACAAAAACGTCTTTAAATCAATCATTATACCATACAATATCCCTTGTTTTACAAACATGATCCTCTATTTCAAGTTGGTGTTTCATCTTATATTCAATTATTTTTAACTAATATCATGTGTAAATTGGTGATATCATTTTTACACATAATGTACACATGATATGAATTAAAAGTAATGAAATATAAGATGAAATGAAATATAAGATGAAACACCAATTTAGAATAAAGGATTTTGCTTGCTTGTTTCACTATTATACCATACTGCTAAAACTCATGATCATACATATATATGTATGGTAATTTCACACACACAAACACAACCTTTTATACTTTGTAGTGAAATAATACCATAAAATACCGCATTTAATCTAAAAGATGAGTACTTTTCTATAATAAAGGATAATTTTATTACTTTTCTACAGCAAAAATGGACAAAATAGTCCTATTAATAAAATTGAAAAAAAAAATAATGAATTTTCTGAGGGGCATTACACAATATGTGTTCTTTTATGAGATTACACGAAATGATCATATCGTTAATTCTTAGTTTTTCATAGAGTTACACGATATGATCATATCGTTAATTCTTAGTTTTTTATAGAATTGCACGATATGATCATTTCATGTAAACTTACACACAAAATTGATATTTTTTACTTTTTTTTAAAGAAGAACAACTTTGTCAACCTTCTTAAATTGTGATAAAAAAAAAAAAAACAATCTCCTGTACGAATTGTGGTATTTTAGCCACAAGGATCTTTCTATACATATATATATATATATATATTATTATTACCTTGATGACAAATGAGTATAGAACAGTATCCTCCATGCTACTGATGTTCAAGTGAAGAATCTGAAAAGAAAGTTTCTCAAGAACATTGATGATCCTCACAATCTGGCCCGGTATTCGCCTTGATATAGTCCTCAAAAGCACGTTGGAGCCCGAAATCTTGGCTTCAACATCAGCAATTCCAGAATTGCAGCATGCTCCAAGCTCCTTGAACTTGTTTTCAGGCACCCTAATTTGATCTTGATGATGAGGTGGGCTTAGTTGAATCAATTGCCTTGGACTAGGGCTAGGGCTTATGCTTTTTCTTCGTTTTTTGGCCTCCAAAGATTGCACAATTTGGTGTAACTCCTTGATGAACTCAATCACCCCACCTATGATTGATGCTTGATCACCCTAAATACACAAAGAAAGAAAATTTTAGTTAATATATGATCATAATATGTGATTGGTTTTGTTGGTTCGTATGTTATATATACAGATAGTTATTTTGAAACGGAGGGGGATTTAAGTATATACCCGTTTGATGTAGAAACACGGGGTTAGGGAACGTAGAACCTTGAGATGTTCGTTCATTTGTTTTCTTCGATTTCTCTCCACAGCTATGTGAGACATGGTGGAACTTAAACAAGAAGGATTGGTTGATTCATTTTGCTCGTAGTTTTGCCTATTTATAACGAAAGAAATAAGCTAGGTTTAGTGTATAGGTAGGATATGTCTAAGTATGGACACTAGGGTTGTCATTTAATGCAATATGTGCACACTCTCGTGAGGTTAATTTATATAGTTTTACTCTTTACTATCTCTTTTAACTCTCTCTCTCTCTCTCTCTCTCTCTCTCTCTCTCTCTACGTTAATGAAGTTGGAACAATTACGTTGTACGCGTGAGATAAAATAAAGGAGAAATGGAGAGTATGCATGTATGAATATATGTTTAGTCATGAAGAATAGGTGTTGTTCATGTATGCCACGCTTGCTTTTTCAACATCATATACCCACATCTCTATCTACCTCTTACATTTTCATCAATATCTGTCTTATTATGTGATTCTGTGGAGCCCATGATGTTACTCTTTTAATGTTAAAACTACGTGTTATGTAATTTATGTATCAGTGATATGATTTATTACACGTGTATTAGATATAATAGTAATGAAGAAAAGAGCCCACAAAATTATGTGGTTGTTTAGAAAATTATATGTCCAAATAACATAAATAGATTCGGGTTAAAATTATTTTCTTCTCATAATTATAATATCTTTCAATTTTGGTCTCATAAATATCATACGATTTTCAACTTAATCTTACAATTTAAAAATCCTTCTAATTTCGATTCAGATTTGACAGAAAAAATTGAATTTCATCGAAAAATATTATGTGTAAATTCAGATTTTTTGGTGACCTAAAAGTGACGTGGCGTCACGTAACAGTCGTTATTGATTAACAAGTCATGTGCCACATCACTTTTAGACCACCGAAAAGCTCAAATTCAGTGAAATTGGATCGAAATCAAACAAATTCCTAATTATAAGTAAATTGAAAATCATAGTAATTATGAAACAAAAATCGAAATCCTAAATTATGAAACTAAATTGAATATTATAATAATTATGAAATAAAAATCGAAAGACACCACAATTATGAGACGAAAAATAATTTCATCTCAATTATTTTTAGGCTAATCGTGAATTGTGTGGGAAAAAAAAAGTTTTTTTTTGGGTTTTTTATTTTGCTTGCTTATAGTTTTTACTTTTATTTCATTCATTTGCAAATAATATATCTATTTACAAAAAAAAAAAAAAAAGGTTGGATTTTAATTGGTGTCTACAAGTTAGTCATTGAAGGTATGTAGGGCCAGCATATCCATCGAAACAAACCTATAATTTCTCAAATTTCTTAACAAAAGGAAAACAGACAAGATAATAACATTAACATCTATATCAGAAGAGCTTAGCTTCAGATTCAGATAGGATGAATATGTTTGATGAATCCCAAGTAAATACTAATAATAATAAAAGAAGTCATCTAAAGACTAATGTTTTCAGAACCCGAAAATCGCCACCATTGAGATATTTTCCTGCCTATATTTGCTACTCATTCTGAAACTCTAAAATGGAGATAAAAATAGCTGAAATTGTACGTCCAATGAATTTGAAAAGGTATACGCAATGAGGCGCGCAAAGACGCTTTGTAGTATATACATCAACAGTGTAGCCATAGCAGGCGGTGTCTTATCTGATTGAGTCGAGACTATAGATTGGCGCTGCACTTTTCAGGTTCACGCACTCCATTGCTGGTTCTTGCATCTAAACATTTTTCGTGAAGTATAGTCAATCAGAAATGATTAATGAGAGAAAGATGAAAAATTTAAGATGCTAAAAGTTTCAGAGTAATTCCTTATCAAGATAAGTGAATCCAATAAGAAATCACAATAGAATGAAAGGATATTTCGTATCGTGAATCAATCAGTATTTCACTCCCAAGAGAGAGAGAGAGAGTACCTTGAAGAGACCTCTCATACTCCTGGAGTTGTAACATAAATCCAAGGTTTGGAGAAATCGATGGTCGTTTGGTCTTTACATACTCCATAGCTTCAGATAAGTTCATCCCGTTTTTATGCATCAGATAAGCAACGACAACAGTCACACTGCATAATATTTAGTTATTAACTTGTATCAGGTAGTTTATATAATCACTCATAAACTTGCACATAAACTTGGTACCATAATAGATATCACATTCTTAAACAAAAAAAACAAAATCAACTTAGACAACAGTTAAAGTACGGCAAATCAAACTATATGAGTAAGACAGAGACGGCCAACAAAGACATTGTAAGAATGTAAAAGTCGAGTTAGTTGTTATTCATCACACCGAATTCCTATTTCAATAACTGAAGTAATGGCACAATCAACGTTCCGAAGATAATCTAAATTCTAAACAGCCTTCATGAGTAGGTGCTGCCTCAGTAGCACAAACAAGAAAGCTCATAATGATCAAAGATCAAAGCAAGTATACTAATATAGTTAACAAATTTAGACATATGTCCGTTAGAAACACTTACAGCATAATGCAACATCTAAAGCAATGTAACTAACACAACAATCTCTACAAGCTATCTTTTCGGATTAAAATCATTTTTCGTCTCACTACTATAGTGTCTTCCGATTTTGATCCCATAAGTATCACGATTTTCAATTTAGTCCACAATTTAAGAATTTATCCGATTTCAGACCAATTTTGGTAGGAAAATTCGAATTTCGTTGGAAAAATGACTTCTCGGTGACTTAGAAATGACGTGGTGACAAGTGTCAATCAATAAGAATTAGACACCGTGTCACCACATCATTTTTAGATCGTTGGAAAACCTCAATTCGGAAAAATTGGACTAAAACCGGACAAATTCTTAAATTGTGAAACTAAATTGAAAATGGGGACAATTATGAGACCAAAATTAGAAGACACCGTAATTATGGGACTAAAAATGACTTAACCCTATCTTTTCTCCTTTAGGAATGGATACTCTACAAGTATATGGCGTTCTAATTTAATGCAAATTCCCGTTTGGTAATTTACATAGCTTAACTATGATCAACTCATGTAACCAACAAAATTCTTCCAACTAAAGTGTAAAAAGATACCTTCTTGATCTTCCGGCAAAGCAGTGAACCAGTACGCCACCTCCTGTCGTCCTAGCTTCTTCTATAAACTCGAAGCACTCAGAAAAGTACTGAGATAGAGATATATCTTCTCTATCAGGCACTGTTTCAAACCACAAATAATGTTTTATTTAAGCAAGAATCAAAGCAACAATTGATCCATTTAACAGTATGAATCACACTAGTGTTTACACACAATTGATTCCAGAATGTAATAAACCAACTGAAAAACCAAAAAGGGAAAACCAGTTCAGACTCATGCCTGCAATAACTTTGTAGACGAAATCATTAGGATGTGAAGGTGGGATTGAATGGGCAACGGTCAATACATGAGTCACATTTAAGCTTTTCAAACCAATCATATTGTTGGCAGATCCTAGAGAGCCCAAGTAAAGACCCTAAACAGCAAACAAAAACTCAGATAATATACAAAGCAATTGTAATAAGTACAAAATCTCGAATTTGGATACCTCTTCAATTTGGCATGGAATGTTGTCCTCTTTGAGGATTCTTGTAGTGCAAATAACTTTCAATAGTGCCGCCATACGTTCCTTATACATGTCGTGATCCATAACGAGGAAATTTCTACACTGTTTTCGATCCTTTCTCACAATACACAGCGAAAAGCAAACCACAAACCTGTTTGGATGAAAGATTATGGATTTAATTGCATTCATTAAAACTCAATGTCAACAACAGTAAGGTGAGTTCAAATGCATCGAAAGATTCCTCAATCTTCTTCAAGATAGATTCTGATCAAGAAGAATTTCAAAATCACAGGAGTAATGCTTATGACTAGACATCATTGATAAGCATAAATGTGATAAAATCCTGAATTTATTCATATGGCCAAACTGATTGTGTGCATATAAAGGAAAAAATCGTATTTAACAATTCTTCACTTTCTCGGAAACAAATAAGTGCGAAGCAAACCTTGATTTTTTTTTTTTTTTTGAAAAAAGAACACACCAAAAAAAAAAAAAAAAGGCAGAGTGAAATTCAGGAACCCATAAATTTTTTCTTCTCCGTAAACTCAAAATCATAATGAATACACGGTCAATTAAAGAACAATACCAATTACGATACCAAATCAATTTTTTTTTTTTTTTTTCAGAATTGTAAAATTATGAATTCCAAATCCAATTCCAATCAGTAATAAACGGATTATCAGAGAATGCAGGGAAAAAGTAAACTTGATAGCGGATCACGTACCCTTTAGCGGAAGAAATCAAAGGAAATTTCGTATGAAGAAAAATATATTTCGTTTAGTGAGAGAGAGAAAGAGAGGGGGGGAAAATCTGCAGTAGTGTTTTTGCAGTGGGTTTTAATTCTGAAATATATGCCAATTTAAACTGGGTTTATCGGGCATATGTTGGATTAATTAAGCTAATAGGATTGTGGTAGATTTGTATTATTTTAATTAAATTTGGTTAATTTTTTGATATGTTGGATTTGAATGTTTAAAATAAATTTGACTTAGTTTTATATTTTGTGGTATTTATTGAGTTAGATTTATGTATTAAATTTATTATAAACTCAAATAAATCAATTATTTTTGTGAGTTTATTTAACCCAAATAAATTTACTACAAGATTATAAATATCATTTTTAATCTGAGCCCAAAAAAAAAATTAACTTTTCAATCTTTAAAACAAATATGAGTTTATTCGGGTTAATTAACCCTAACGGCCTAACCAACTCAAACCCAAATCAAAAATGAGTTAATAATTTAATATTATTATTATTTTTAATTATACAGATAAATGTTTTTCCTATCATCCTATGTACATACACGGAACTGGAAGTTATTTTGCTAGGTTATAGAACTCCTTTTTTTTTTGGGATACATATTACATTTTTAATTTAAATTTAATTTGGTTAAAGAATATATCATCTCTAAATTAATTTTGTAGGGAAAAATCGTGGTTTAAAATTCATTTTTTTTATGGCTTGGATTTCGAATATTAGAATTCTGTACATATCATTATTATTTTCACTTTTACTAATGTTATAATTATTTACATTATTTTTATTTTGCAAACATTAGAATTATTTTCATAAATACTGCAAGACTTAAGACTTAGTATTTACGGTGGATCCTTCCGTTAAGTTGTCATGCATTACAATACAAATAATGTGAAAAATAATACTAGTTAAATTGAAAATCTTTCGTTTATTTCTTACTTTTTTTTTTTCATTTATAATGGATTGATTAATAATACAATCGTTAAATTAATATTGTTATTTTGGTGGGTTATTACTTTTTTTTCTGAATGGTTATATATATTAATATGAACCACGATATATACTATCTTTAAAATAATATTATATAGATGATTCATTTCTTTTTTAACAATAATTTTGTCATGGCTTGGATTTGGGAATATTGAAGTTGTTTACGTCATCATTCTTATTTTTAGAATATTATTAAATAATTTTTATTTTAGAAATATTAAAATTCTGTGTATTATTATTGTTATTACTATGATTATTATCAGACCACTGTTTGATTTCTTAAATTAAGTAAAATTAGTGAAATAATTCGAACATGTTGTATAGATAAATTGTTATTTGTTTATTTACATGTGATTGCAAGTTATTTTGGTAGTATATTACTCTATTTTTTTAAAAGATATATATAAATATATACGTATATACATTATTTTTATTTAAATTTAGTTGATGAAAATTAATATTTCAAGAATAATATCGTGTAGATAAATCATTTATTTTGACATTAATTTTTTTTTTAAATTTCTAATTGAATGTAAGGTTGACACATATATATCTAACTATAACACCTCGAAACAAAATTCAACTACATAAAATATAACGAGAATTTTCTATGTTGAAATGAGACTTAAATAATAATAATAATTATTATTATACTAAATAAAATGAAAGAAAAATAAAAATAAAATTTATTTATATATATATTAAGTAAATATATACACACGCACACACCATATATATATAAGTAATGTACATAAAATAGATCTTAATTATTATATATATATAGACGCATACAACATATGTTTGAAGATAAGATATTAGTAAATATAATTATAATAATATAAGAATATTAATTGAAAACAACATAGGCGGTGTGGCGGCTGAAGTTGCATAAGCAGTTCATTTTATTTTTTTTCAGAATCTTTCTTTTCTGTCTCTTCTCTGTCTCTCTGGCTGTAACTGCCATCGCTGCCATCTCTATTTTTCAGTGAAGTTTTTTCCGATAAATATAATCGAACCATCTATGTGTAGTACTCGTCGAGCCCATCACAATTACGATCTCGAAGTTTGAATCGATCGCTTTCTCCACTGCGTACGATCGTGGGAAGAGACGACAATCCCGTCGACGTCTGTCCGATAAAGTAATCGGACCCACCCATATGTAGTACTCACAAGCTCATCTTAAGTACGATCTCGGTTTTTGACTCGATCGCCGTCTCCACCATGAATAGCCATGGGAAGGGGTAGCTTTTCATTCTCTTTTTATTCTTTTTATTCTCTGCCGCTATGCATATGTATATATATTTTGTATTTTGTGTGTTTGAGTTGGCTATGTGTTGGGTTTGTGCTCTAGGGATTGTTTGTGAGAATTTGATTTAGTTTAGGGACCAAATTACAAACCCTAGACTTAGGATAAATAGCAATTAGGTCCCTGAATTTATGAGTAATTACATATTAGTCCCTAAACTTATGGGTAATTACAGAATAATCCCCAAACTTCTCTGATATTACAGAATGGACACTAAATTTTACAGAAATTACCGAAACACCCCAAGACTTTAATAAAATAATAGAATGACCCCTAAAACTTACAGAAAATTATATTATGATCCCTGAGTTGGGTAATTACTGTATATTGTACCCTACAACTCCATAAAATGGTAGTTTGACCCCAAAATGATATAAGACCTGACGAGCGAACCCTTTAAACAAGAAACCCCTAATTTTAGGGGTATGATCCACAAACCCTAATTTTCCGATAAAACCCTAAATTAAGAACCCCGTTTATCAACCTTCTCAAGAGTTAATTTTTTATAGATTTTATTGGTTTTAAGCATTTAAGTTAGAGGATAAGTTACGTTTTTATACTTTGTAGAAAATACAAGCAAAAGACAGGAATAAAGGGAAATAAGACCAAGACCTTTTGGTCAGAACTATCAAGTATTCAAGGTGGGGGTAAAATCTTATTTAAGTTTTTAAATTGTACTGTTTTACAGAAAACTACGTGACTAAGTGATTTGAATTTCGTCATTATGTGGCATCGTTTTAAAGTGAAATGTGTTCACTATGTGAACAGTATTCGAGTAAATTGTACGATTTTGAAAGCTATTGATTTCAAGAGACACAAATGAGATTGGATTCAGTAATCGAGTAAATTATATGATTTGAGAGCTATGGATTTCAAGTGAGACAAATGAGACTGGGTTCATGAGATGAAAGTCGGGGTAATTCCCGCATCAAAGGGGTTTTCAATAGAAGCCAACATATGTCAAATGATGTCTTTACTTATGTGTTATGTGAATTATATGGGCAACGTGAACGTGATCAATGTGTTATGTGAGAATTATTATGTGACAATTTAACTGCGCATGCGCATTCCACGCCAAATAGGGTATTCCTTGTCGGAAACCCAACAATGGGGTATTCTTCGGATGCCCACCAAGGGGGTCTTCTTCGGAAACCCACCATGAAGGGTGTAATAACCCAAAATGGGGTCGGCTTGGGGCCCCGATAGGTCTTCTTCGAAAACCTATTCAACAGATTTCATTGGGACTACTTGGGAGTCCACAACGTGTAATATGTTTATGATAAGCAAATGTTTTCAAGGCGGTTGAGATCCGCATTTTCATGACGGCTAAAAACCGTAAACAAAAAGATGTTATTGAATGATGTTATTATAAGTACTTCCGTAGATCAACCTCACTGAGTGTCTTTATACGCTCACCCCTTTTACGTAAAATGTTTTCAGTTTAAAGAGTTTAGGGCGTGGCGCGCTAACGGTGGATGCTGGTAGCCGATGATCAAAGGTTGTCTTATTTCATGAATTTCGAAAATGTATATATTTCATAATAATTTTTCTGAAATTTATTTATCTTTATTTTCTTGAAAAGAATGAATTTTATACGTGAGTAACGCCTCAATTAAGGTTTACCTTAAAAAAAAAACGGGACGTTACACTAACTGAATGTATTTTATAAGAAATAAAGATAACAATAAAGATATGTAATTATTTTGAAAATCAAATATTAGATATATGAGATGGGCGTGGAAGAAGTTTTGTGGGATGGGATTTAAACTCATAATCCTATTATGTTTATTAACGATATAAAATAAAATATAATAACAATTAAAACTATTATTAATTAAATATGCCCAAGTCTTCTATTATATTTAATATTTTTAATAACAATTAAAAATTAAAACTATTTTGAAAACTATTATTAATCTTGAAAACAGTATCTTCAGATATTGTTTTTAACAGTATCTTTCAACTTGAAAGGATTCATTTTAAATGAATATATGTGTTAGATAATTACTACTATCTTCTTTTTAACCTGGCTCTGATACCATTTTCAATCCAGGATACATAAATACTAAAGGCGTAAGGATATCTTATAAATATTCTCAGAAATTGGTATTGTTACACCACATCGATTCCCTACACAAGTGTAGCATTGGATACGCAGGGTTTCCAACCAAAACTTTGAATAACTGAAAAGATATATTTTTACCAGACATTTAAACTCTTAGGAATTTACTGAGCATTTAAGACTTATATGTATTATCAAATCCCCTTCAACCCACAAATGCCTCAAACGCCTTTCTGGCTAAAAACGACTAAAAGGGTGAACATTAGGATTGTATAATATATCGTAGTATTTAAGCCTTAAACCTGAGTGTCTTAACCTTTCATTAGTATCTATGTTTTTAAATCTAAAAAAAATAAACAGACATGTTTAAAAGAATCAACAACAGTTATCTAACACATAAATATCTAGTCTATCATTGATAGGTCTTTCATAAACATATAAAATAAAAAATTTAAAACTGAAATATTAAATACTTACAGAGTCTGAAAAACACCAAGAACACAAAAGATTTATATATATTACAAGATTACAAAAGAGGAAAGTTTAGAGAGAAGCTAGAGAGAGGGGAGAGAGATTGGACGAGTACTTTACTCAAGCATGCCCTTACAAGTGAAAAACAAGCCCTATAAATAGGGAAAAAAAAGACTATTACAATAATTGTTTTATAAAAGCAAATAGTAAAGATTCTTTTTATTGGACTATATTGTCCATTCCAGTAATGAGGGGTCCACCAAGTGGAGAGCATCTTTATCTTCTTTGTCTTTTTTATCCTGCAAGAATTGAGTTTTGAGTTTTGAACGCCTTGAGTGATTCTTTGAGCCTCCATAGGTCAAGTAATAAATCATTATTTTCATTATTTTGAAAATATGGATCAAAAATAAGAAGTTCTTTTACTTCTTTTATCTTTCTTTCAATAATTTTTATTTTTCCTTTGATCGTTGAAACTCTATTCCAGCTTCCTTGTCCTTCATAGAAGATCGGATTAAAAAATGGTAGCCATAGTGTGTGTGGATAATTTCTCTGAATGAAATATAAATCCGGATTTATGTCTTGCATTTTAATCTTTGAATTTTTGAATCAGAGATTCTCTGAGAATGTCGAATAACACACTTAACTCAGGATTTTCTTCTTCCTGGTCTTGGCCTTCTTGTTCAGAAAATAATCTTTCTGTTTCTTCCCTGCTGCTAGAGTCAGAAAGCATTGAAGTATCAGATTTTGAACCTGAACATCCAGTATTTTGTAAATTCTTAAAAAGATCATTTTCATCTCTTCAAGATATATATCTATCATTTTTTGCCTGGAGAATGTTCCAGCATATTTTTGAGAAATTCTTTTGAAATGACTATTTAAATCCTTTATCTCTTCTTTTTTCTTTTCTTTTAGTGTTTTATAACACTTTATTTTTTCCTTGATATTATCAATGGTAGATTGAGAATATAATTCTCCTGTTTCTGGATCAATTCTGACCATTTTATCCCACATCTTGGTATGACCAAGTCTCCATAAGCAAGGAGTTCCATTATCAGTATAACCGAATTCTGGTGTCCATTTCCATATCCATGGAATACCTGATTCTATAAAGAATTGACAAGGGGTTTGACCCTTTATTGAATTATTTTCAACTGAAGGTGCACACATAGTCCATTCTTCCATCAGATTTTTATAATTATCTGGTAAAATATCTATGGTGGTACCAAATATTTTCCACCAGTCATAAAACCAGTTATTAACCGGATGTTTTGAGCAATTGCTACAAATTTTTATCAACTAAGTATGTTTCTTTTTCTTATTTTCAAAGAAAAGGGCTTTATGAATGCCATCAACATAATCCCAAAAATTAAATTTATAGGAATTTCTTTAACTAGGATGTATTACTTCCTTTTCAACCAAGGGAGATAATCCTCATTTTTCAAGAGATATAATCTTCTTGATAGTGAATTTTGAATATGCATGTTCATTTGTCTGGTTATTTCCAGTACCAAAGTGTTCAATGTCAACACTTTCTAATTCTTTAAGCATTTCTTCATAGAATTCTCTTGATTTATATGAACCACTTATAATGGTTCTACTATGAACATATCTATCCATAATAGTCCATGGACTATCTTTCCATTGGATATCTTTTTCTTCTATTAGAAGAATTAGATCTCTGTATTCAGATTTTTTAAAGAGTATATTACTCTTTTCCTCAAAAGTAATATTGGCATAGGAAGATTCTTCCTTTTTTAAAAATTCTTGAAAATCTGCATATAATGGATGATTTTTGTCAGGAATATTTCCTGATGTACTTCCAGAAATATTTTGGGAAATGAGCTTTTGTTTGCCATGTTGGGCTAAGATTTGGTGGGAACTTCTTCCCCTTCCTCTTCCCCTATTAGGGAAATAGGATCCTCGTCCATGTTGACTCATATCTGAAATCATAAAAGAAATTCTATTATTAAATAGTCAAACAAATTATTGTCCTTTCCTTGTTTATAAACTATCTCGAAATCAAAAGGAGCTAAATAAGCTTGCCATCTTGCAAACATTTGTTTGGAAATATCATGTTTGAAATCTTTTTTGAAAAGACCTTTTGCTGCTTGACAATCTGTTTTTATAATGAATTTTTGATTATATAAATCATCTTGAAATTTTATAATACATTTTACTATGGCAAGAATTTCTTTAGCCACCGTAGCATAATTTTTCTGTGCAGGATTCCATTTTCCTGAATAAAATCTAATAAAAATTTCTTGTTTATCTTTTGGATTTATTTGTTTTAAAATTCCTCCAAATCTCAGATCTGAAGCATCTGTTTCAATAATTTTTTCCCATTGGGGATTTGCAAGCATAAGACAAGGGATATTTTTTACATTTTCTTTTATAAGTTTGACTACCTTGGTATGTTCATCAGTCCAATGAGTATGATTTTTCTTAAGTCTGTCATATAATATAGCAAATATTTTTGAAATGTTTTCAACAAATGAGGAAACATAATTCAGACTTCCAAAAAATCTTTGTAATTGTGTTTTATCAGTAATTATATCTGGAAATTTATTTCCAAATTCCATACTTCTTTGTATTGGAATTATTTTTCCATTTTCAATATTATGTCCTAAGAATCTAACATTTATATGAAATAAATTCATTTTGGGTTTTGATATAACAAGACCATTTTGTATAATAAGTTTTCTAAAAATTTTTAAATGTTTAAAATGAGTTTCAATATCTTTAGAAAATACAAGAATATCATCAATATAAACAATTATAAAATTGCTATACGGTATAAATATATCACTCATTATTTGTTGAAATTCTGACGGAGCATTTTTCAACCCAAAGGGCAAAACTGTCCATTCATAATGTCCTATTGGAACATTAAAAGCTGTTTTATATCATCAGCTTCTTCTATTTGCATTTGCCAATATCCTGATTTTAAATCAAATTTTGAAAATATTAAGTCTCCAAAAAGTCTATCAATAAGATCTTTTTTATTAGGAATATGATGCCTAATCCATTTTAAAACCTTATTAAGAGGTTTATAATTTATAACAAGTCTGGGTACACCTCTTTCTTGTTCTGAATGTTTATTAACATAAAAGGCCGTGCAAGACCAAGAAGACTTAGAAGGAGTTATTAACTTCTTATCAAGAAGAGATTTTATCTCTTTTTTACATAATTCTAAATATTCAAAATTCATTTGACAAGGTTTAGATTTTGTAGGAATATTTTTTTCATTAAAATCTTCCTCATAAGGAAGGGAAATCACATGTTTCTTTCTATCCCAAAAAGCATTTGGGTAATCATCACATATTTCTAAAGAAAACTTATTATAAATAAGTTTTATTTTATCCTGTAATTTAAGATTTTTTAATTTTTCTTCAATAGTAAGAGAATTAATTTCTTCTTTTAAAGAATTTATATGAAATATTTTTCTATCCATTTTTTCTTTTATTTCATTCAGAACCTTTTGGATTGGTCTGTCTATAAATTGAAAAATAATAGGTTTATTTTTATATGTACCAATTATTCTTTTTTCATCAACACGTGTTAAAAGATATATACTATGTATAAAAGGTAAGCCAAGAATAAGTTGACTAGAAATATCTTTTGCAAGAAGGAAACTAGTAGGTATACAGCTTCCATTTTTACATATTAAGGTTTCTGGTAGTTTATAACTAATATCCAGAGACTCTCCTCCTACATGTGAAAGAGAATGGGTTGTTTTATGAAAAAATCTCGAATGAATTAATCATTCCTGTATAATATTTAAATCTGCACCACTATCAATCATTGCAGTGAATTCTTTTTGATAATTATTATCAATTAAAAGAGTTATTTTTGTATACCACTTTTGTGATGTAAACATATTAATTATTTGAATAATTTCTTTTGTAGATTTGTTTCTATCTATTATAGACAAGAAATTTTTTTGTTGTTCTTCTGATTCAACATATTCTTCTTTTTCCATAATTCTTTCTTTTTCTATTATGAACAATCTATTATGTATATTAATATTACATTTTTGGAGATCTCTTACTTCTACTTTTAAATTATTAATTTCTATTAATAATTCTTCAGTAATTGTAGGTTTTTTATCCCCATATTTTTGTTTTAACATTCTATGAACTTCTTTCATAGAGTATGTTTGATTTTGAATAGGAATATTTATTTCCTCTTTTTTAGTATTACTTGTAGATGGTGTATTTTCAATTTGATCAATAATCTTTGATCTTAATTCAGGATCTTTTATATTTTTTAATAATTCTATAAAGGAATTATTATTTATAGTATTAATATTTAAATCCTGAAATTGAGATAAGAGTTTATAAAACTCATCTCGTTTTTCATCAGTATTACTGATATGGTTTATATAAGGTTGTCATTGTATACAATTATCACATTTTTCATTATCTGAAGATATGTTTTCACTATCTGAATTTCTTAAATCATCAGAATAATATGATTCTTCTTCTGATTTATTATTTGAATCAGATTCTATCATTAATTGTAATAAGGCATTTTTTATATTATCATCAATATCTAGTTTATTTATTTTAGCCTTAGTCCAGCATTCATTAGCATAATGACCTGGTTTATGACATTTATGACATATAATGTTTGTCTTATCTTTATTTCCTTTATTTTTATTAAAGGTTTCTTTTCTTCTTTTCTTTTTCTCTTTAAATTTTTCAGAGAAATGTCTTCTTTTCTTATAATGTTTTTCATTTTGACCTCTAGAATTTCTAGAATGTTTTTTATGTTTAGATTGACTTTCTTTAATTCTTTCCATACCAAATTGGTCACAAAAATGTCCTAATTGTTTTCTTTCTATTAGACTTTGATTTTTAATTTGTTTATTTAATTTTAATTCATTACAAAGGGCTAAACCTTCTTGAACACAAGCACTTATTAAGTTTCCATATGTATAAGTCTCATAGGGAATATTTAAATTATCTTTCCTAAAAATTATTTTAATTCTTTAAGCAAAAAGACTTGGAAGACCATCAATAAATCTGGCTTTCCAATAAATATTATTACAATCAGGTAATTCGAAGACTCTAGAAAGAAAAGTATTTTTATACCATCTAAAATCTGTTAAAGTTCTGCATCTTGTATTACTCAGAAGAGTTCGAATATTTTCGTTATTATTTGTAAATTTTCCATTGAAATGTTCAATTATTGTCATTATTAAAATATAGACAACATTACTTTTTTGATTATTATCTTCTATTTTAACAACATTTTGAATTGTATCTTTTGCTTCTTGGGATAAATAATTATCCCACTAACCTTTAAGTTGACCAGTAAATCCTGCTATAATCATTTTAGCAATATTAATATCTGTATTTCCTACTGTTGTACAAAAGTACTATACATAAGCATTCTATGAACCATATTATAAATCTGGGTATCTACAAATCCATCAAGATTCCATTCGTAGATACTTTTTCCATTATAACTTGTTTTTGAGAAAAATTCTTTTTCTTCATGTAAAACATCAATAGGTGTTGGTTTACTCATATAATATCTTTGTTGGGTAGGTCTATCTGCCCATTTCATTTTATTTATTATATCTTTTGAAGGTTCAGATGGTCCTTCTTCATTATTTAAAGTAGAAATATTCTGTCCTTTAAATTTTTCAGTTAATTCAATAATTAACTCTTCTAAATTATTTTTAGATGATTTTAATTTAAAATCTTTTATTTGTGGAGGTGGTTGTATAGATGAAGAAGCAATTGCAACTATATCTGTTCCTTTCTTTTCTTCAATATGTACATCTAGTTTAATTTGTTTTATGATTGAAAGTATATTTTCATTTTTATTATGAAGAGAATTTAATTCTCCACCTATTATATTTAAGTATAAATTAGTATAATTTTGTTTTTCCATTAAAACATTTATGTGTTTTATAGTAACTTGTAAAGTTTCATTTTCAATCAATTTTGAAAATGCCGTGAAACTCATAATTTTACTATTTTTCTCCATTTGGAAAGAAGTATTGGGTGGATACAAAGATTTTTGTTCTTGTCCAGTAGTTAATTTATACGTTCTTTCTAAAACTGAAATTTGGTCTATAATATAAGTTTTTATAAATCAAGAAACAAAATATATTTTTGTATTATTTTCTTTATAATATTTATAAAATTCTTCTTGAATTTTTTCAAGATCTTCAGATAGATTTTCAAAAAACCATTTTAAATTAACCAATTTAAAATTAGTTAAAACTAGGATTTAAAAGGTACTTTCGAATGTACCTTTCATATTCCTCTGTTATAATTGGTTAATAACAATTAAAACTATTATTAATTAAATATGCCCAAGTCTTCTATTATATTTAATATTTTTATATTTTATTATTTTTCATGTACCTCATATATTACTAAATGATATCATTTATATGCATGTATTAATTATTATCTTTAAGATGTTAGATAATATATTCGAACACCTACTTTGACCAACCATCAAGTAGTACATCAAACAACTAGCAAACCAGATGAGCACCAGAAAAGGCAAACTAATTTTTGATAAACTCGATGGATCCTATGTTACGAATTGATTTTTTTGAGTATTTTTTGTCAAGATTTTCCAATCATATTCTTTAATAGTGCAAGTTGGATTAGTACTATGAATTAATGAAAATGTAACAATATAATTATATTTATATGAAATACATTGGTAAAAAAATTAGAGCTCTACTAATTCATGTTGATTTAAATTAAAGGTCAATTTTTTTTTTTACCCTTGTTAATAGGGTGGGAATTTTTGTACCCATTTTTATATAAATAATTTCTTTTTACGTATTTTAGAGTTTTTTCATCGTTTGATGGATTTTCAATTATACAACACAATATACAAAATCATACGATGTACACGATATATATTTTTATAGAAGTACACGATACAAATCTATTATGTACACGATATATGAGTATTAAACTTTATCTTTAATACTTGAATTTCTTTGTATGCCCTGGTCAATTTAGATAATTAGCCCTATGTATTTAATAAAAAAAATATTTATTATAAGCATATGTAGAAAAATTCATCCTTTATAAAAGGGGTAGTGGAAGCCATTTACCATTTAAAAAACATGGCAAGAAGTTAATAATGCTGAAAATTAAATAAAAAAAAAAGGAAAGAATTTGTAACGGTGGGTACCAAAAACAAAAAATCTTTTAAAAACCAACATGCCGCCACATGTTTCCTGTAAGGCTGCAAGTAATATAAGGTTCGAGAAGCCATATAATGGTGACGTCAGCAGTGTTTGACCAATCAAAGCCACCTTCATCCTGATTCTCGGACACTATAAATACTGATGAAGATGATGATCCAATTTCATCAACCAACATCAATGGCTTCTCTCTGCTCTCTTCTATTCCTCGCCATCCTCATTTCCGCAACCAATGCTCAAATCGGCCTGATCCTTCCCATCAGGAAGGACCCCAAAACATCCCAGCTCTACACCACCTTTCAGATGGGCAGCGGCCGCGCCACCATCACCCCCGTCATCGACCTCGGCGGCCCCCACCTCTGGATCTCCTGCGACAACTACACCTCAAACTCGTACGCCCCAATCCCCTGCGACACACCCAAGTGTGAGCTCGCCGGCTCGGGCGGGTGTGTGAGTTGCACCCGCAACCCACCCCGGCCCGGCTGCACCGTCGATACCTGCGGCGGCTACCCTTCTTCGAACCCTTACATGGACTACATCACTTCCTCCGGTTATTACGAGGATACCTTGTCGTCCAAGGACCATGTCCAGGTCCCTCAGTACATGTTCTCCTGCGTGCAGAACGATTACCTCTCCGGCCTCGCCGCCGGCGCCACCGGAATGCTGGGCCTCGGCATGAACCCCATTTCTATCCATAAACAGGTGGCGAATAAATTGAATCTGGCTGATAAATTCTCGATCTGCCCTCCCTCGTCGGGCCTGGGGAAGCTCTCCATCGGAAGTTTTCTGTCTGCAAACTCCGACACCGCGGTGAAGTCTACGCGCCTGATCATAAACCCTGGCAGCACCGCCATGAATTTTAGCTACCCGTCGGAGGAGTACTTCATTGACGTGAAGTCGATAACAGTCGCCGGAAAGAAGCTGTCGGTGAAGGATGCATACTTCTCGTTCGACAAAAACGGCGTCGGAGGGACGAAGATCAGTACGGTGCAGAATTACACTTCTTTGCATACTTCTATTTACAAGCCTTTGGCCCGGGCTTTCGACAAGGCGGCGGCGAACATGAAGATCAGGAGCGCGGCGGCTGTGGCGCCGTTCACGGACTGTTACAGGTCGGACACGGTTTCCAGGGCGGCGGAGGGGCCTGGTGTTCCGGCGATCGATCTTGTGTTGCCTGGAAAGGATGTGTACTGGAGGATAAACGGGGCAAATTCGATGGTGGAGGTCGATCGGAAAACGATGTGCCTCGGATTCGTGGACGCGGGATCGAGGCCGACGACGTCGATTGTGATCGGAGTTCATCAGTTGCTGGAAAATTTGTTGGAGTTTGATTTGGGTTCTATGCAGCTTAGGTTTAGTTCTTCTCTTTTGGGCCATAACAAAACCTGCTCTCACATTTAAAATCATCTATTACACTTTGATGATACATGTGGTTTTAGCTTTTGTGATATTCTCTAGTTGGATTATAACATTTTCCCAAGTTTTATTTGTTATCAATGTTAATAAAGTGTTTTTTTTTAATTGATTGGTATATATGAATTTCATCTTATATCTTACTATAGTTGCTAACAATTTGCGAGTATGAACTTTGGACATAAAATAAGATATAAGATAAAATATTGATAATAGACGAAGATTTGACAATACTTTTACATTATCCTAAAAATTTATCAAATGAATGGTGAAATATTTGAAGGGTTTTCCTAGCTTTCCTTGTAATATGTAGAGATGTGGATGAACACAAATTATATGAAGTACTAAGTTTCAAGTATTTTATGATTATTTTCATTCAATTCAAATTTAAATTACTCATAAAAAAAAGTTTAAATTATTCAAAAATCGTACAAGATCGTAGCCAAACAATATATATATATATATATATATATATATATATAATATTGTATGTTATGGTATTGATATAAAAAGAAAAATCATTTTACTTAAATGTCCGAATCCAAACATAGTTGATAAGTTGATATAAAAAAATGTACAAAAAGTTTAACACATCCGTACAATATAAAAGTCCAAATTATACATTATGTTTTTTAACGAAATATAATATAAAATAATAAATACTGAAAATTCGCATTCGTTAAAAGCCCCATTGGACACCAGCCTTGACCAACACAAAATTACTACAGTGCCATTTTGACTTATGTTAAGTGAGCTTTTACAGGTCATAAACTATGCCACCTAGAAAAGGCAAAGGAATAAGAACAATTTAAATTGATATTTTATTTTTATGTATAATTTGGCAATTAATACACCGTACGTGTTTTAATAAAATAATAGTAGATAAAAAGTATCGAATTTCCGCATTTCAGCATAATTTGTCAAACTATTATTGAAAAAATGAAAGAAAATGACAAAAAAGCCCACTAAATGCTCATGAGCTCATGCTTGACTCGCCCATGCCCACTGCCAATGAACACTGACTTTGACTAATAAAATTACAGTAATGCCACTGTAAGTGAAAGCTTAAGTAAACTCCTTTACAGCTGTCATGGCTGAGTATACGCCAATACCATTAGATAAACAGGTTTGTGGATTTAAGCTCAAAAGTATATCAATTATTCCGGAAAAATAGTCAAATTATTGAATCATTCATATTTGTGTAGATTTATCCAATACACAAGAGTTTTTATGGATTCGTTTTATGGATTATCCTTTAAAAATATTATATTAAATGATTAGGAATTGTAAGATATCAAATAAAGTTTTATTTTTGTGAGTACATTAATTTTATTTTGTCGAATTGATAATGTTTAGTTTTCAAACATTCAAATTGTTAAAATTATCCTATTTTTCAAGCTAGTATCCATAAAATCCTATGAGTTTCAGGATTGTTTGAATTGACACTAGTAAGTACCACATAATTAGATACTTTATTTCCTATGTGTTTTATCTAATAATTTATAATTACATGTATTATATGTATCAAATGACATCATTAATTAATATGTGAATTAAAAATAATAAATATAAGACGAAATACTGAATATAAGAGAAGATCAACTAAACACATAACTAGCACATGCAAAACATCAAGTTTGACAAACACTAAACTTGCTTCTCTATAAACCAAACTCATAGATATCTCCAATTCAATTGTTCTCATTTCATCAATCACCATCATCATCAAGCAACTCACTTCCACCAATGGCCTCTCCAATTTTCTCTCTATTAATACATGTATAAAATTCAATAGAAAGAATGTATGAGTGAATATTTTTAATTTTAAATGAGACGTGGGACTTGAACTCAAGACTTTATTTGAGTTAAAAATATATTTTTTTGTCAGGCTAAACCTTTAATTACGCTTTATAAATTTTCTAAGAAAATAGAAATTAGTAAATTATACTTGTGGTTATTACCTGTTATTCTACTATCAAACATTTGAGTTTAATAATTCAGTCATTGAACATCTAATATAAAACTATTAAAAGAATGCATAGGTAGGTTGATACAAATGTAGTTTCCATTTGTAGTTTCCTTGTTTCAAAAGTTGAAAAAACTAACAAAGATCTATTTTTTAAATTTTGTGGAACAAAAATTAAAAATCAAGTTTATTATATATTCATTGTCACATGAAAAAGTAAATGACTACATGTATGAGTTATACATATTAATGAAATTTTGTACTAATGTCAATTAGATGTCAATTGGACCCCTGAATAGAATTTTTGGGTTCGTCACTGAATGGCGGCCCGATTGCTGCCCATGTGGAAGGTGGTGTAGAATTGGGAAGTGTTGGAGTCTTTATGGATTGGAAGTGTGAGGCTGGTTTGGGCATTTGTAGTAGGAAAAAAAGAGGATTGCAAGAAGAAGAAGAGAGGAAAAGAGAGAAGCCATTGTCGGATAGAATGAAGAAGTGGATAATGAAATGAAGTGTGATGAAGATGGGAATTTATAGATCATCAAAGAATGGATTTGATTCCTGCAATTTGTGATCAAGAATGGCTGCTAAGTGTTGTAATATTTTATAATTGAGATTCGATCTAAGCTGGTTGTCTGCTGCTTTTTTTGTATATTGCAATGGAGTTTTATATATGGAGATGGATTATTCCTTTTACATATAACTACCAAGTATGATTTGATTTTCTATAAATTTATGCTTATTAAACTTATATGTTTATCTTCTATTTCATTATTTTCAATTCACATTAAGTGTTAATTAGTGTGGATGCCATATGTACATTAAATGTATAATAGTTACTTTGTAACACCAAAATAAAATAGATAGATTTTACTTTAATCATTGGAGTTGCATATATATATATATATAGTCATGATCGTGTATTTGTATTTCTTTTCTTTCTACCCAAGCTATAAAAAAGTAATATTATTTTGAGGGGATCTATTTTTGTCTACTCACCTTCACAAAGAAACTACCACAAGACGTTAAGGAAATATCATAATTTTTTTTTTTTTTCAATTTTAGTCTGATTTTACTTGGCATGTGAATTTTGACCCAACACAGCCAATCCCCTTAATGATCATACATTTGAATGATCCATTGAGAATAACTTAATTAAGTATTTGAAACGCAGTCATTGCATGAAACCCACAAAAATGGGCCGACCCGAGGTTAAGGATGGCGTTAATGGAAGCCCGATCGCTTCCCATCAGAAAAATGGAAAGTGTTAGGCTATTTTGATCATTTGCAGGAGAAATAAGGAGGATGGAAAGGAAGAAGAAAAGAGAACAGAGTAAAGAAGCCATTGGCAGTGGATCAATTGGATTGAACACAAATGCAAGTTTATATGAAGTGATCATTCTTGAAAGTTCCAGATTTATAATGATAAATTTCATAACACCACCTAATTTATAAATTAGTTCTCAATTTTAAATTCGGATTTTAAAGTTTCTGCTCAATTTAACATTCTTTTCTCAATTTAAGGCTTGAAATTTAGATTGAGTTCTCAATTCAAGATAAAATTTCATTTTTTTATTTATATTTATAAATTTATTTATATTTCAATATGTATTCATATTTTGGATAAATTAAGTCAAGTTAGTGCGCTTTAAGAACAATTTTCATCCGACTTAAGAAAAAAATATAATTAATTTAATTCATACAATATAATTTATATTAAATATTAAAATCGATTTTCTATACTTTTATTCATAAAATTAAGAAAATAAAAGAATCTTTATTTTTTTAATTGCATTTATTATATATATAAATTTATATATATATACATATATAAATTAATACAAGTCGGATTAAGACCATTCCAAAATTGCACGAACTTGTCTTAATTTATATAAATTATAAATACATATTAAAATATAAATATAATATAAAAGAAAAAAAATAAAATTTTGTCTTAAATTGAGAACTCAATCTAAATTTCAAGCCTGAATTGAGAAAAAATGTTAAATTATTATTGAGAAACTTTAAAATTCGGGTCCAAAATTGAAAATTAATCTATAAATTGAGTCTTATTATTAAATTTATCCTATTTATAAACAGATAAAAAAGGTTTAATTGCAAAAAATATCTAAAATTTTACAAATTTTTTTTTCAATTTTAGCCAATTATTTTAAAATTTTCAATTTTAACCATGATTTGATCAATCATTTCAATTTTAATCAATTTGTGATTTTGGTTAAAAATTTTGATTGTGTGGTAATGTGAATGACCTGTAGTAAGTAAATCATATATCATTTAAAATTATTCAAACTTAATTAACCGTGAATTAACTCACTTTAACCTAAACAAGTAAAAAAAAAATTGATTAAAACAACGCAACAAAAAAAAAAAAAAATTCACGTATCAACGCTTGACGATAAATAAAATTAAATGAGGTGTATCTTAGGTAGAAACAAAATTAGAGAACAATTAGATGGATACATGATTTTTTCTTGTATTGCGTTGTTTTCATCAATTTTTATTTTTTTTATATTTATTTAGTTTAAAGTGGGTTAACTCACGGTTGATCAATTTTGGTTAATTTTAAGTGATGTATCATTCAAATATTATCTACATGACATTCACATCACCATTCAATAATCTAATTTTGATTAAAATTATAAATTGGCTAAAATTGAAATTAATTAGTCTACAATTTCAAAATAATTGATTAAAATAAAACATTTATGTAATTTGTTTTTCAATTAAAACAATAAAAAAAAGGTATGTGTATGTTTCAATCTTGTGTATTTCTTTTGGTGAATTCAAGAAAGAAGCATGTAATGTTGTAAGCTTGCATTAAGTATGATTTAGACATGTAGTTGAAAATGGCATGACAGCTAATTTAATATAGCCAAAGTTTTGGAAGATATGAATGCAATTATTTAATAAATTAGAATCCATTTGTAAAATAATTCCCCTCAATTATTATTAAATTTCCACGTAACCAGAGAATTGCCACGTCACTATGATAGGTCGTAAATTGGAATTGGGACAATTACAGGAAAAATCATCGAAAGTATTCAAATTTCGAAGAAAAACTGACTTAAATTGGATTTTTTTAATTACAAAATTAAAATTGATTTTTTATAAAATAAACAAGACTAGTTTCAAACACAAATCTTAAAAATGGACAAAAAAAACGAACTCTTCCAGATCTTTAATAGATGGCTAGGGTTTACTCGTTTTCTAAATCATCAGATGGAGGGATAATTAACTGCGCTGAGATTCTATGATCTAACTATGGGTATTCCAAATCCTTTATTTCGAATTATATTTCATTCTTATTGTTGAATGACTCACATTGATAGTATCACCAATTTATAGATAAATCACTTAAAGACGAAATGAGATAGTATCCAAGAATGGCTTAAAATTGTGTTTCCATTGCTAGTTAGTGGACGAATAATAAATAAACACGTGATGCCCGTTCTGTACCAACTCTCATTTGTACTGACTGTTGACTCTCTAAGAAAGAAAGGGCCAATACAAATATACAACATGGAAATATAAGAAAAATAATTAAATTTGAATGCGCCTCATTAGGATTGTCACTTATTTACCTTTAATTTTATCATTCACTCGCCTCTACTAATATAAATTGAGTGTGAAAAATACAACTGATCAACCTAAACTCACCTTCTATTCATTACACTGGCAGTGATACATTGTAAACTAGGGAGTACATTTGTTACGGTGTCTTTGTACTGTATCAAATGAGATGGATTATGTGTTCTAAATTGATTTCAAATTTCTATTCAAATCAACTAATCCAAATGCATCCTTAATTTCTTCTTAGTTTCTCCTTGAAGGGGAGTAGAAAAGATGCCCTCAACATTAAATAGAAATTGAAATAAAAGTAGCTCTTTAATAGTATGAGTAAAAAAAAAAAGAATTCCATGTAAAAAATGCTACAAATCATTCCAATTTTATGCAACTCAAATGATTAAAGAAGAAATTATATAAGTTCCCGAAAAAAAAAAAAAAAAAAGCAGACTACCAGCTTATTAGATGCAATCACAGGTATTAAATATTAGGAGACATGGCAGCCATTATTGACCAAACATTGCTGGAAATCCATTAATTGTTTGATCTCTATAAATACTCATCTTCATCATACATTATTTCTTCATTAATCCAACAATGGCTTCTTTCTTTTCCTCTCTTCTTCTTCTCCTAGCAATCCTCTCTTTTTCTACTACAAGTGCTCAAAACAGTCTCACACTTCCAGTCCAGAAAGACTCCAAAACTTCCCAATTCTACACCACCTTCCACATGGGAAGCAATCGGGCCGCCATTAACACGGTACTCGACCTTGGGGGCCCGTATTTGTGGTTCTCTTGCAACGACTACACCTCCACCACTTACGCCCCGATCCCATGTGGCTCGACCAAGTGTGAGACCGCCAAGGGCAGTGGCTGCCTGAGTTGCAACGGGCCCCCACGGCCCGGCTGCACCAACGACACGTGCGGCTCATCCCCTTACAATCCTTTCCAAGACGTTCTGGTAGCAGAAGGCTTTGGAGAGGATACATTTTATGCAAGAAATCGCGTGACATTGACCGAATTACCCTTCTCCTGTATGGACAGGGAGTACACTTCGGGCCTGGCGACCGGGACAACGGGCCTGTTGGGCCTTGCAAGAACCGAAACATCTCTACACAAACAATTTTCAACAAAATTCAACTCGCCTGATAGATTCTCACTCTGCCTTCCATCTTCAGGAGTCGGGAAACTATCAGTAGGAGTTTTAACGTATACGAATCCAGACGTCGCAGCATCTCTCAAAACAACACCGTTGGTCATAAACCCCGTCAGCACGTATCCGATATACACGGAAGGCGATCCATCAGACGAGTATTTCATCCAGGTTAAAGCAATCAGGGTTAACGGATCATCGGTCTCTGTCAAGGATTCATACTATTCCATTGATGGAAACGGAGTTGGAGGGACCAAAATCAGCACGTTGCAGAACTTCACAGCTCTGCATGACTCCATAAACAGGCCTTTAACCAGGGCCTTCGTGAAAGCCGCTTCCGACATGAGGATTAAGAGGATCGAGGCGGTGGCGCCGTTCAGGGCCTGTTTCAGCACTGACTCGATTACGAAAACGCCGTCAGGGTTTTCTGTGCCGGAAATAGAGCTGGTTTTGCCCGGAAATGGAAACGATGTGTACTGGACAATAACTGGAGGAAATTCGATGGTTGAGATTGATCGGAAAACGACGTGTCTTGCTTTTGTGGATGGTGGTAAGAATCCAAGAACTTCGATCGTGATCGGAGCACATCAGTTGGAGGATAATTTGTTGGAGTTTGATCTCACCACTTCACGCCTGAGATTCACTTCTTCTCTTTTGTTCTTGAAGGCGAGATGTTCTCGCATATGATAATCTGATTTGTTTTTTTCACTTTTGTTTTGTGGTATTTTGATTTTGTAAAAAGTGTTTGCAGGCACGTTTTTGTTTGATGATTTGGTTTCTACCAAGAAAAAGCAATAAAAGTGAAACTTTTGCAGTTAGATTTTTGAATTTATTGGTTATTGTTAATGTTGATTTTTTCAACATATTTAATTTTTTCTTTTTCTAATTAAATTAATTAATCAAAATATTTTAGTAGGAGATATTTTAGGAGGTTTGTTATTTTTAACTTATTATAGGAGATTTGTTCTCACGTATTTTATTGCAGATTAAAAAGTGAGATTTAGCTAAACATTTATTCCTATTTTATAGGAAAGTTGTTTATTCTTTTCATCTCTTGTAGAAAGGAACATGGGTTGAAAAATTTTGTTTTGCATTTACATCTTATTTATACTATTTTTGCAGATTGTAGACTGAGTAAACGAAGAGTGAGACCGAGTCAAAATAAGAAGCAACAAAGTTGTAACTAACTTGAGATAAAAGTTCAAGGAAGTGTGTGAGTGGACAATGTCAACCATGTTGGAACAATTGAGTAACTACCTGGAGGAATATGTTCGTGCATGTCTCAGGATCTTGCTGAGTAAGGATCCATGATTTTATGTGGCTGCTTTTTAGGAAAATAGGTTAAGTAGTTGGCTTAGAAGGTGCTTATAAATAGGAGAGTTATTTTGTCTTGTAACTCATCCTTGGAGTCTCAACGTGCATATAATATTCTTAGTGTTCAAGTATCCTTCCAAGAAAATTTTTGTGAGCTGAGCGTACTTGTAAACTCAAAGAGTGTTTTTCATTTGGTCTTTAGGATCTTTTGTGAATTCTATTTTTGTAGGTTTTGTCTATTTTGAATTCACTAGTATTCACTTTTGTTTGTGAATAAAATTTTTCCTAAAGCACCTCAAGATATATATTTATATATATCTTGAAAAGTTATATCTTTGAGTACTTTAAAATTCCGCTGTAAAACTCTTTTAAAGTAAGTGTTGTCTCAAGTGTCGTGGCAATATTTTCAGTATCATCTGCCACTGTACACTTACTTTTTCTCAAACCAGATCCCACTTTCGAACACGTGGTATCAAAGCCAACACTCGATACACTAAGTCGTTGGGTCTAGTCAGCTTGATTATGGATCCGATAAATCCTAATTTTGGGAGACTTCCAGTTCTTGATGGTTCTAACTATGCACTTTGGAAAATCCGCTTGTGTGCCCACATCAAATCACTTGATTATCGTGCATGGAAGACGGTAGTTAATGGTTATACTGTTCCAAAGACTACACGAGATGAGGATGGTGATGTTGTGGACAAACCAGAATCGGAGTGAACTCAAGCCGAACTCAATGAGGCCAGTTGCAACGAAAAAACTCTCAACGCTATTTTTTCATGGGTTGACATGCATATGTTCAAACTGATTCAAAAATGTGCTACTTCTAAACAAGCTTGAGACATCTTACAAAAGCATTGTGAAGGTGATACAAGTGTCAAGGAGACAAGATTGAGGATACTTTCCAGTCAATTTGAAAGGCTCCGAATGGAAGACAATGAGGACATCACATCGTACTTCGAGAAGGTAATAGACATTGCTAATGAATGTCAAATGTTTGGTGAGCCCATAAACAACAAGCATTTGGCGTACAAAGTCATCTGCACATTACCGGAAAGGTACAATCTCAAAGTCTCTGCTATAGAACAAGCTCATCATCTTGCTTTCATGGATCTTAATACTCTTATGAATATTTTGAAAAATTATGAGGTTAATATGTTGTCCCAAAAGGATAAGTTTAAGGGCAAGAGTATAGCCCTTCAAGCTCAAACCTCAGAAGATGATCACGAGGAAGATGATAAAGAATTGGAAGAAATTGGAGAAGGTGCTAGTGTAGCTTTGATTACCCGCAAGTAAAATGCCATGGTAAGAAAATTTAATAAAGAAAAAAAGGTGTTCAAGCCTAATGAACAGTATACCAAAAACATTTTCCAAAATCAGAAGAAAACTTTTCAATCTTAAAAGGATGGTAATACTAGAAGAAATTCTGATGTCTCTAAATTTGATGCCAAACATCTTGAAAAAATTCAATGTCGAGCATGTTCTGATTGGGGTCATTACGCTAATGAATGTGCTAATACTCTAAGGAAACATGGTAAGAATATTTGGGTTTCTTTAAGTGATGACGAATCAGATGATGAAAAGGCTGAAAAGAGTTCAACAACAATGATGGCCACAATACATGAACAATCCTTGTCGAACAGTCAAGATGTTGGACGAAATGTTGGTACATATCCTCCAACATCTGCTACTACCGAATCTAAAAGGTATATATTGTTTGATTATCCAGATGTAAACTGTTTTCATGGGTCCATTGGTGTTGATGCAGATGATCAAGACGTGGAAGACTTGGAGAAAGATGATTTACTTGGAGAAATGAGAAATGCAAGAACTCTACACAGCTTTGCTAAAAGAATGGAAGAAGGAGAAGATGAGTATAGAGAAATTGTCCAAGGAGAACAATGAACTTAAAGACTCTCTTACCAGACTTGAGGTAATGCTTACTAAAAAAGATGTTGAAATTTCTAATCTCATGTTTAAGGTAGAGTTGGCCGAAGCCACTTTTTCAAAGTTAAACAAAGGAACCGCTAAGTTGAATGACGTTCTTAACTTGAATCAATCTGGTACTTTTGGTTTAGGTTACCAAAGCTTTGCAAATAAATGTGTGCCGACTTATGATAAACCTTTGGATTCTTGCACTTCAAAAGATATAGAATGTTCTAAAGAATCTTTAAAAAGGAAGTTTATCTGTGATTTTTATTCTAAGCTTGGTCACATTAAGCCTCACTATTTTAGGTATAAAAGAAATCTGTTAAAGCAACAGATGTTGCCCAAAGTGTTATCAAACACTTCGGATAACATCTCAGATCTGAAAAGAACTAAGGCTGTCTACAAAGAATCTTGTGTATCAAAATCTGATGAAACCTGTTTTGTGGTATTTTGATAGCGGATGTTCACGTCACATGACGGGAACAAAGAACTTTCTAAAAGATTATGTTCCTTTGAATGGTGGAATGGTAACTTATGGAGGAGGTTCTCAGGGAAAGATTGTTGGGAAAGGAAGACTTAATGTACCTGGATTTCCTTCCTTAAATAATGTTCTACATGTGAATGGTCTTACAGTTAATTTGATTAGCATAAGCCAACTTTGCGATGATAATTTACAAGTGAGATTTAATAAAAGTTCATGTGAAGTGTTTGCTAATGATGGTGTTTGTGTCATGACAGGTACAAGATCACAAGGCAATTGATATTTAGTTGAAGAATAAATGGCTTGTCTGCAATTAAAGATGGATGGCACTTCTTTATGGCATAAGAAATTAGGTCATGTGAACTATTGGAATCTTGAAAAGTTGATCAACTATGAAGCAGTTAGAGGTCTTCATAAGTTGAACAAGACATATATAACTGTGTGTGAAGATTGTCTTAAAGATAAGCAAACTCGTATTTCACATAATGTAACGCATCCCGATGGTCAAAAATCAGGTACAACGCAACACATGGATCTAATGGGTCCAATTAAGATAGACAGCTTGGGAGGTAAGAGATACTCTTATGTCATTGTGGATGATTTTTCTAGGTATACTTGGATATATTTTTTGAAAGAAAAGTCTGAAACTTTTGGCATGTTTAAAGTGTTACATGCTAAGATTATGAATTTATTTTCCTCACCTATTTTCCGTATCAGGTCCGATCACGGTAGAGAATTCGAGAACAATTCTTTCTCTAACTTTTGTGAAAAGAAAGGAATTTTTCAAGAATTTTCAGCTCCCAAAGCTCCACAACAAAATGGAGTAGCTAAACGGAAAAATAGGACCTTGCAAGAAATGACAAAAGTTATGCTAAGTTCAAAAAGTCTTTCTAAAAGGTTTTTGGCTGAAGCGTTAAACATTGTTTGTCACATTTCAAATAGAGTATACTTAAGGCCAGAAACGTTCCTATGAAATTCTGAATGGGAAGAAGCCTAACTTAGTTTATTTTCATATATTTGGCAGTATTTGTTATATCTTGAAGAGATCAGCTGAATAAATATGATTCCAAAAGTGATAAAGGAGTGTTTCTTGGTTATTCTCAAAACAGTCATGCTTATAGAGTCTATAATTTGAGATTAAAGACTGTCCAAGAAATAGTTAATGTCGTTTTTGATGATCTACTTGATATTGCAAGCAAGGAAGATGATAACAAAATACTGGACATAGTTGAGAAAATTGAAGAAACAACAAAGACAGATGTTGTCCCAAATGTTGAGGCAACATCTGCTCCAACACCTGTCTCTGCAATTTCAGAAGAGTTCAATGATCAAAAAACTGAACATCAGCAAACTGTGCTCGATCCAGTAAGAAGGGATCCTCCCTCAAGGATAAGGAATGTTCATCCAAGCTCATAAGTAATAGGACAAGTAAATGAAGGTATAAGAACTCGAGGTAAAAGGAGAAATTATCGAGAGATGGTAAGTAAGTCATATCTGTATGTCAACAATATTCTTCGAGGTAAAATTTACTTGCTTTGTGTCTAACTTTGAACCTCAGACTGCTAAGGATGCTTTAAAAGATAATTTTTGGATAATGGCTATGCAAGAAGAGTTAGAACAATTTGCCAAAAATAATGTGTGGTCCCTTGTTCCTAAACCTTCAAATACGAATGTAATAGGAACTAAGTGGATTTTCAAGAACAAAACTGATGAAAATAGCATTATTGTTCGAAATAAAGCTAGACTTGTAGCTCAAGGCTATACACAAGTTGAAGGGGTTGACTTTGATGAAACATTCGCACCTGTAGCTAGAATTGAGTCTATAAGACATTTACTTACAATTGCATGTTATCTGTAACTTACCTTGCATCAAATGGACGTTAAAGCAACATTCTTGAATGGTTACTTGGATGAAGAGATTTATGTTGAACAACCAAAAGGGTTTGAAGATTCTTTTAACCCGAATCATGTCTATAAGCTTGACAAAGCTCTTTATGGCTTGAAACAAGCTCCTAGAGCATGGCATGCAAGGTTAACTGATTTTCTACTTCAATTTGGATTCATTAGAGGTGAGGCTGATCGTACACTTTTTATCAAAAAGTCGGGGACTGATACATGTATAGCTCAAATTTACGCTAATGATATTGTTTTTGGTGCTACATCGAAAACAATGTTGAATAATTTTGTTGAAGCTATGTGCTCTACTTTTGAGATGAGTATGATAAGTGAACTGACATTCTTTTTGGGTTTACAGGTGAAACAAAAGAACGATGAAATTTTTATCACTAAAAGCAAATACGCCAGAAGCATAATCAAGAAGTATGGATTGGAAAATGCTAAGCATATGAGAACTCATATGGGTTCTTCTCAAAAGATATGCTCAGAAAGTTTGGGAGAAGATGTTGATCCTACTTTATACAGATCCATGATTGGTAGTTTGATTTATCTTCCGTCTAGTCGTCCTGATATTATATTTAGTGTGTGTGTACTCGTTACCAAGCTAACCCTAAAGAAGTACATTTTGTCACGCCCCATTTTCATTAAAGAGTTTAAAACACGAATAATAATAATAATTTTTTTTCCTTTAAAATAGAGTATAAACGCAGCCTTATTATAGAGCGTCCAGCAAAAAAATACTAACCTGTTGATACTTTTAAAGCAATCAAAATTTAAAAGATAATTATAGAAAATACATGGATTTTTCTCAGTTCAGCGGAAAACGTTCTTGTTTAGATCAAAACACATAAACATTGTTTTGTACATAACTAAGGTTTCAACAATCCCAAACATCCATATACATTAATATTTACATGCAAGATAACAGACATTTCGGTTCACCCTTCCTTGTACTCAGTGTTTTCTGTAAAATAAAACCATAGAAGGAGTAAGTGTCAAAAGAATACTTAGTGGGGAGGGGAAAAATTGTATATATAAAAAAAAAAATACACATAATATTGCTTGCATACTATACATGTAATACACGTTGTAGACTCCCGAAGAGTCCCAATGGCAACTGTGGATAGGTTTCTGAAGAATACCTATCAGGGCCCCAAGCCGACCCGATTTGGGCTATTACACCCCTTTGTGTTGGGAATTCCAAAGAATATCCCCTTTTAGTGAGTTTCCAACAAGGAATACCCTACTTGGCGTGAAGGCGCATGCGCAGTTAAATTGTCACATAATAGTTTCACATAGCACATAAATGCCCATTGCTCACATTCACGTTGGCCACATAATTCACATAATACATAGGTAAAGAAAATTCTTTTAGCGGGTATTATCCCAACTTATCATCTTTTAAACCATTTACATTTGTGTCGCTTGAAATCATTAGCACTCAAAATTATATGACTTACTAGAATAATGGTCACGTAGTGATAACAGTTCAATTGAAAAACAACATCACAAAATGACGGAATTTAAATCACGTAGTCACATTAATTTTCATAAAACTGTACGATTTGACAACATAAAAGGATTTTACCCCCACCTTGGATTTCTCACAAGGTCCTGTAAAAGTTTTCGATAGTAGGTTTATTTCTGTCCCCCCGCGTGAACTTCCTACAGAGTATGAAAATATGACTTATTTTCTGACTTAAACATCTTAAAATCTGTAAATAGATAAACTCTTGAGAAAGAATCGATAGCCGGGGTTTCTAAATTTAGGGTTTACTGATAATTAAAGCTTGTGGATTTCACTCATAATCTTATGATTTTCTTACTTAAAGTGTTCGTTCATCATGTCCTATATCATTTTATAGTGTCGTAGGACATAAAATATAATATTATCAAATTCTGGGGTAAAAATATAATTTCTGTAAGTTCTAGGGGTCGTTTTGTCATTTTATCAAAGTTTAGGGATGATTCTGTAATTTCTATAAAGTTTAGGGTTCATTTTGTAATTTCTAAAAATTCTGGGGACTACTCTGTAAATTTCAGAAAGTCCTGAGGTCAGTTTGCTATTTTATATAAGTTTTGGAGTCAAACTATAATTTTTCAAAAGTTCTAGGGTCAAATCCGTAAATGTCATAAATTTAGGGACTAGCTTGTTATTTACCCTAACTTCTAGGGTTTACAATTCGGTCCCTGGTCTTTATCTAATTCCCAAAATCCACCCCAGATCCCAAAACTCCTCCCCTTCCCTTTCCCCGTCGCCCCGCCTACGCCTCCGCCGCCCACTGCCGTCGCGCCACCTCTACTGCTGGCGACCCATGTCGCTGGCGACACCACGCACACCACTTCACATACCCAACACACACACACACACATATATATATATAAATATATATATATATATATATACACGAATCCATACATATACATATACCATCCAAGCGGCGGCAGCTCCCCTTCAACCTCGCCGGCGCAAGCCCAGCGCCGGCTCCTCCTCACCAACCCCCATCCACTTCCACACAAGACAACACCCAACACATATATACATATACATACACCTGAATACATACATATATATATCTGCCACTGCCGCCGCTTTCAGCGGCGGATCTCCTCCCTCAGCTACGCCGGTGCTACACCGACGCCAGCTTCTTCCCAACTCTGGTACCCAAAACACCATACTCACTTTCCAGCACACACACATATACAACCAACACATATATATACATGTATATCAGCACAGCCGTCGCTATTTACGGCGGCCTTCAAGCAATCCTCGTTGGCACGATCGAGCGCCAGCCACCCCAAACACACCTCTCACCGGCGCGTCCGAGCACCGGCACATACACAGCAGCAAAAATCGGCAGCGGATAGAGGGAACAAGGCGGTCAAATCTAGCTTAGAGCTTAAAATCGTAAAAGCCTTGATAAGAACTACAAAATAAATAGAAAAAAAAAAATCTTATCGGAAAAACTTGCCGACTGAGAGAAAGATAGCTGCTGTGATGGCTGAGAAGGAGGCGGTGGAAATGGCGGTATTTTTGAAGGAGAAGAAATAAGATGGAAAGTGAAGAAATGCCTAATTATCTTGATAACTATTTGCTCTCATTAACCAAGGACCAAAATCAATCAATTACCTAAGCTAACACTATAGCTTAGATTATGTGTCCAATTTTGGTGATGTGTAGGAGGAAAGAAGTCAAAAGTTCTTATCCTAGCGAAAATCAAACAACTAGGTTATTAAAATAAGCTTAGCAATTTATATGGGTATTACACATTTAAAGGCGGTTAAACGCATACTTAAATATATAGCTGGTACACCAGATTTAGGTCTTTGGTACACGAAGGATACTAACACCAATCTTGTTGGTTTTAGTGATTCTGACTGGGTCGGAGATCTTAATGATAGAAAAAGTGCTAGCGGAGGGTGTTTTTACTTGGGTAACAATATGGTTTCATGGTATAGTCGCAAGCAAAATTGCGTGTCACTCTTTACTGCCGAATCTGAATATGTAGCGGCTGGGAGTTGTTGTGCACAATTAATTTGGTTAAAACACATGTTTGATGACTATGGTCTGCACACAAGCACGTTGATCATGTATTGTGATAATTTAAGTGCTATTAACATTTCTAAAAATCCGTTTCAGCATTCTAAAACAAAACATATCGACATTAGGTATCATTTTATTAGGGGTATGGTTGAAAAAGAACTCATTTGTTTAGAGTATGTGGAAACAAACAATCAGCTTGCTAATATCTTTACGAAAACTCTAAATAATGAGAGATTTTTCAATCTCAAAAAATCCCTCGATCTGTGCATCATGTAGAGGTGTTGTTGAGGATGTTGCTGCCATATTCTGGACAACATCCAGGTCTGTATATGTGTGCATCTAAGTCTGCATTTGTTTGTTTTTTCTTTCCTGCATTTATACGTGTTATTGTCGTGTTATCTTCTTCAGCTATTTTATATTATATACTAATTAGATAGCTCTTAATCATTCAAAAGCCTTTTTTTTATTCCTCTTTTTAATTTTTAAGGACAAGGAGGTTGAGGTACACGGGATTCGCTACCACGTTGTATTTAATGTGACCTACTTGTCCATAACGACGGGAAAGTTGAGGTGTACGGGGTTCGCTACCACTATACATTCAGTGTGTCTTACTCATCTTTAATTGCTTAAAGAGATACGATGAGAAAGCTGGTGTACATGAGGTTCATTACCACATTGTATTCAGTTGTGATTGTACTCATTCTAAAAATTTAACATGCTTAAAGATAGAGAAGTTGGGGTACACAGGGCTTACAACCATGTAGTATTCAGTAGTGTTGTATCTATCTATGCAATTTAATTAAGGATGGGAAAGTTGGAACACACAGAGCTCGCAACCATGATGTGTTTAGTTGTGTCTGTACCTATCTCTAATAAGTTTTATTTGAGAAATTTTTCATGGGCTAATTTTTTTAAAAAAATAAAGAGCTTATAATTAATATAATGTATAAATTGGCTGATTTTTATAGATTGCATCATATCTGTAATGTGTTATATTTTTTTGAGTCTGCATTTTTTTTTGATTGTTTTCTAATTTGTTGCATATTTTTAGGGGGAGTTGTTAGGTCTTAGTTTTGATATGCTTTGGAGTTATATTTTATCCCAAGATAAATATTCAAATGCTATATCTTTTTCAAAATTCATCTTTTAAAAAGATTTGGTGTTTCAGCTATATATATTTGGTGTGCCAAATTAGTGCCTTTTTATACTCCACGTTCTAGAAGCAAAAATCCCTAAAAACCTTTTCACAGCTCCAGGCACAAAAAATCCCTAAATTTCTCCAAAACCATAGCCCTAATTTCAACTCTGAACAATGGCATCGAAGGGAAAAGCTGCTTCAGGTGTTCCAACATCTCAGGCAACATTTTAAATTCTGTATTTACTCCTTCATTTTTAAGATCACAGGTGCGGAAGCTCAATACTCAACTCAAGGAGTTGACAGCTTTAAGGGATGTATTTCAAAATCTTCTTTCTTCATAAAAAGGGGGAGAAGACAATCAAGATCAAGGTGATCAAGGTGCTGATGAAGATACTAATGAGGGGGAGGATACTGAAACTGAAGAAGATGCTGCTGGACTAGCTGCTGCTGCTGAATTGGCTGACTTGAGGAATGTTGCAAGTACTTCTGGATCAAGGCTTGGTGATGAAGAAGATTGATCTATTGCTGGAAGTGTTGATCTGAGCTGATCTCATATGCTGTTAATTGTTGCTGCTGAATTGCTACTACTGATATTTAATGTTTTTAAAGTTCAAACTTTTGTGTTGATTTCAAATTTGATTTGAATTTTGGTTTGACTTGTGATCATTTGACATTGATTTCAGTTTTGCAATCTTGCAGGGGAGTAGGTTATTGATGTGCTTGTTTGATATTATCCCAGAAATATTGGTTGCCTTAGTCTATTCTTCATCTGTACTTAGTATATGTTTTTGATTGACAAATGTTGATTTTATTGGTTTTGTGAAGAAAGACAAAAAAGGGGAGATTGTTAGATGGACTTTGGTTGACTAAGTAGTCAACATTTTTAATTAACAAATTTGTTAATTATATTTTTGTCCAGAATCAAATGTTGGTTGGAATGTTGCTTAACATCCGTAGCAACATTCTTATCTGTTTTGTCTTCCTTCACAATACTTCACATGTTTTGCATTTACATTTTATTTATACTATTTTTGCAGATTGTAGACTGAGTAAACGAAGAGTGGGACCGAGTAAAAAGAAGAAGCAACAAAGTTGTAACTAACTTGAGATAAAAGCTCAAGAAAGTGTGTGAGTGAATCATGTCAACCATGTTGGAACAATTGAGTAACTACCTAGAGGAATATGTTCGTGCATGTCTCAGGATCTTGCTAAGTAAGGATCCACGTTTTTATGTGGCTGCTTTTTTAGGAAAGTAGGTTAAGTAGTTGGCTTGGAAGGTGCTTATAAATAAGAGAGTTATTTTGTCTTGTAACTCATTCTTGGAGTCTCAACGTGCATATAATATTCTTAATGTCCAAGTATCCTTCCAAAAAAGTTTTTGTGAGCTAAGCGTAGTTGTAAACTTAAAGAGTGTTTTTCATTTGATCTTTATGATCTTTTGTGAATTCTATTTTTGTAGGTTTTGCTTATTTTGAATTCACTTGTATTCACTTTTGTTTGTGAATAAAATTTTGTCTAAAACACCTCAAGATATATATTTATATATATCTTGAAAAGTTACATCTTTGAGTACTTTAAAATTCCGCTGCAAAACTCTTTTAAAATAAATGTTGTCTCAAGTGTCGTGACAACATCTTCAATATCATCTGCCACTGTACACTTACTTTTTCTCAAACCAGATCTCACTTTCCAACATAAAGACTATTTTATAAGAATATGACTTCATGGAAATCAAGATGGAGTTCATGGATTTGAAGATGATGGAGATCATGGAATCAAGTTCATGGAGCATGAAGGTGCAAGATCGTGGAGTTTCATGATATCTATAAATAGATTATTTCATTTGAAGATAGCTACATAGAATTAAGAAAGAAAGCAATAGCATATACATTTAGAGTTATCAAGTCTAATTACTCTTAGTGTTGGCCACATTTTGTTGTAACTAAATCTATCTATTTTCTGTAGAGTCTTCTCCAGTGACTTTCTAGCCAGATAGATTACTCCAATGATTTTCTAACAAGATAGATTAGTTACGTGATTAATAGTTTTTGTGAGTGTATACGTTCATAGATTTCATAGATTGAGTTTTCAAAGAGAATCTTTTTTAAAAGATTTCTTTACTTTATTGTACTTTTAAAGTTCACATAATAAGAAAAAAAAAAGTTTTGCCTTTTAGGTATTACATAAATATTGTATATACTTCTGGATATTTCTCTTGTGTTATTTCTTTTTTTTTCACCGTGTTATCCGTAGTGTTGTCAATATTTTAGACAACATTACGTCTCTATATTTTTTATATTTTACTTTTATCTACCCAAAAAGCAACCGGACACTTCCAGTTATTAATGAGTGAATATTTTTTTCCTCATGCACATTAACTTTCAAACAAAACTTATAATGCAGACATGGAGCATTTGATACTCACTTGTAAATCCTCAAAACAAAAACATGATTTATGAATTAAACTAAAGCTTCCACTGTTCATTTGAATCTTTTGTCCTGCAATCTTGTATTTCATTCATGTAAAAGTGAAAATGATACGAGTTTGACCATTATTCAATATAATTAAAAAATATCTATTATCTATATAAAATTGTAAATATTTCTTATAAAATATAGATTATCGAATATATCCCTATTATAGATTATCATTTAAGTTAATAACAATAATTTATGATTTTCATACTTAAATAATTTTATATTAAAATTCTAACTAATTCAAAATCTTATAAAATCTTATTATAATTAAAACTTTAATATAAAAGTGTTATACATACAATATTTGTATTATTTCTTTCTTTAGTTTGAATTGATTTTCACATACAACGCACATGCTTTAAAACTCATTATATAATAATTGTATTGTTTTAGCGGTATTACACTCGCAATACTGTGGGAGGAGGATCCCATTTGACTAAAATGGTAAGCAACAATGAAGAACATTTTAAACTCCAACACGATCTAAGTTGTTGGATTCATAGCACTATCCACGAATGCAAGACATGTCACATTGACAATTGACATTAAATCCCGTACAATCTGGTATTCCATTTTGTCAATCCAAAAGTCAAATGAACAACAAGTTTGACCAAATGAAATCTACCTAGCTAAACAACACTGTCATTAACCCATGCAAATGGATTGAGAATGAATACAAAACCAAACAATATTTTTCCACACGTTATTAAATCCAGCTGATCACGAGCTGCCATTGATGAACACCTCCATAAATACCCCTTCTCACCATCTTCATCATCATCCAACAATGGCAGCTTCTCTAGTCACCTCCATCCTCATTTTCCTCTCCATCCTCATATCCACAACCAATGCTCGATCTGCCCCCCAGCCTCCGGCTTCGGAAAACTGTCCATCGGAACTGACCTATCCTCGAAATCGGACATCTCCGGCCTGCTCAAAACGACGCCGTTGATCATAAACAAACCCGTGAGCAATCAGCCTTTCTTCGCAGAGAACGATCTGTCGGAAGAGTATTTCATCGACGTCAAATCGATCAGGGTCGCCGGAGATCCCCTTTCTATAAAGCAATCGTATTTATAGATCAACAAAGATCGAATTGGAGGGACGAAGATCAGCACAGTGCAGAACTACACAGCTCTTCATACATCGATCTACAAGCCTTTAGCACGGGCATTCGACAAGGCAGCGGCGAACATGAAGATCAGGAGCGCGGCGGCGGTGGCGCAGTTCACCGACTGTTACAGATCGGACTCGATTTCCAGGACGGCGGCGGGGCCTGATGTTCCGGCTATCGATCTCGTGTTGCCTGGAAAGGATATATACTGGACGATAAGCGGAGGAAATTCGATGGTGGAGATTGATCGGAAAACAATGTGCCTTGCGTTTGTGGATGCAGGATCGAGGCCGACGACGGCGATCGTGATCGGAGGGCATCAGTTGGAGGAGAATTTGTTGGAATTTGATTTGGTGTCTTCGCAGCTTAAGTTCAGTTCATCTCTGCTGATCCACAACGATAGCTGCTCCCGCGTTTGACTAGATTTTGATCCCACTTTGACTTAATCTTGTTTGTATTCTTAGCTTATTTTTATGAGAAAATGGCCTCATATATCATTTTTCCTTATATTTTGATCTCATATACTATAAAATTTAAGAGATAATCATCATATACTATATTTGTTATAATTTATATTTCATATATCATAAAATTTGAATAGGTTAGTAAGGAGATATGATTGATTTATCACTGACGTGTATCATAGTATATATAAATAATGAAAGTGAAAATGACCATAATAATGAATGCACAAGATCAACTCTTACGTGAATTTTTGGGTGGGTATATTTGAAGACATTTAATCAACTAAATAATAAAAGAATCAATTAAATTCATTCACGAAAATAATGGACATTCTAATAAAATTAATATATTAATATATTTTTTATATAGAAAAATAATCAATTGTTACACGAAAATTTTGGTGGATAATACACAATTTTTTAATGATCTTAGTCCTACACGAAATTATTTCATTAATATCCTGTAAGTAAAAAAATAAAAATAAAATTTTTTAATTTTTTTCCTTACACAAAATTAAAAATATAATTAATTAATAAAAATAAAAAAATTATTAAATTAATTAATTAATTTCATGTAAGGAAAAAATTTTAAAAAAATAATTTCGTGTAAGGAAAAAACATTAATTTTTTTTATTAAATTAATTAATTAATTTAGTGTAAGGAAAAAAATAAAAAAAATTAATTTTTTTCCTTACACGAAATTAAAAAAAAATTAATTTTTTTTCCTTACATGAAATTAATTTTTTCCTCTTATAAAAAATTAATTAATTAATTTCGTCTTAGGAAAAAAATTAAAAAATATAATTAAATTTTTTTTTTACTTACACAAAATTAAAAATAATAATTTCGTGTAAGACTAAGATCATTAAAAAATTGTGTATTGTCAACCAAAAATTTCTTGTAATAATTGATTATTTTTCTATATAAAAAATATATTAATATATTACTTTTATTAGAGTATCCATTATTATCGTGTAAGAATTTAATTGACTATTTTATTATTGTATTATTTAGTTGATTGAATGTCTTCAAATATAGTTATTGGTACCACCTAACAACCTAATCTTTCCATAATTGGTCGATAATTAGGATACCATCTCTAATTATTTCCCTAGCCAATTAAACAATCTTAGATACCATCGTAGGATTTAATTTATCGACAGCATTCAACCTAGAAAGACCCAATTCTAGCCAACAAACACATATGTAGGTTCATTTAGACTAGGTTGCATATCCCCTATAGCAATAATCGAAAGTGAGGTGCGATCAATTATACTACTTGCCACAATTATTAGAAACAATTAAACAATTACAGATTTAATGATCTAATTGGCACATATCATTTTCACAAATTGATTAAGTGATCAAGTTAAACAATCCACCAAACAATATAATCGAGCACAGGGATTATACAAATGATGGAAAACTGAAAGAGTGGAAAAACTAGTTAGATCTCACATATTGCGTTGAACCATGCCTCCAATTATCCGGCTAGACAAAACGATTTAGCAATCCATAATAATACGTAGATAAAAGTAAAGATAATTCTCCATAGGAGTTTTTCTTCTTTCTCTCTCAAAACAAAAAAACTGGAAAAATCTGTCCAAAAGATAATAATTACAATGAAAATAAACGTATCTAAAAAGATAAGTTCATGGGGATAATTGTTCCTAAAATATAGGAGGAAATTAGATTTGAATGTGAGAGGTGAGATTTGGGCGCCAAAGTTAAGTTTTTCCGTCTGGATCCTTAGGCATGCCCACGCCTTAACAAAGGATTCGCCTCTGTATCTTTTCTTCACTTCAGGATTTCTACCAACAGCTAGGCGTGACCACGCCTTATGAAGAATTCACACTTCTGCTCATTTTCTTGAGGTTCCAAATCAACATCTTCAAAAATCATTCCAAATGGTCCATTGCATCAATTAAATCCTTCTCATATCTGAAACATACAAGACTTGATCAAAACAAACAATTAAGGATTAATTGATATTCAAACATGGGAAAATTATGACCATAAAATGTGACATTTTTGCTACTTATCAATTGGACCATAATTTTGTAATTTCATTATGTCTCAATGATTTGTGTTTTTGTAGATTTAACTTTTGGGCCATAGTCTTATTATTTACATTCTACATCTTTAATTATTGTAAGATTTTTGAAATAAATTTTAACTTTAAAAATAATATTTAGATTTTTAAAATAATGTTGGGATATTTCCCAGCAATTTGCCTTGGGTCGGAGCTTAAATAGATGCGAGGCACGGTTCTACCAGATTCGAATCCGTGAGTGCAAAACTACATAAGTATAAGACATTAAAGTTGCGCCCTATGTCCATTGGATATCCTTTTGGTGTAGCGGTAATGCGCTTGATGGTCCAACACTTGGTATTAGAGCAGGTCACGGGTTTGAATCCCCCCGAAAGCACTTTGCAGTGGGAGCTGTCAGGGCACTACACCCTGCATAAGTATAAGAGCACTTACAATGGGGAGATGTCGAGAGGTGCATAAGTATAAGAGCACTTACAATGTGGGAGCTGTCAGGGCACTACACCCAAGTCATAGAGATGTCGAGAGGGTTCCAAGGTTGCTGAAGTGGAAAGCACTTACAATGGGAAGATGTCGAGAGGTGCATAAGTATAAGAGTACTTACAATGTGGGAGTTGTCAGGGCACTACATCCAAGTCATGGAGATGTCGAGAGGGTTCCAAGGTTGCTGAAGTGGAGAGGCTGCATAAGTATAAGAGCACTTACAATGGGGAGATGTCGAGAGGGTTGTCAAGTCATGGAGATGTCGAGAGGGTTCCAAAATTGTTTAAGTGGAGAGGCTGCATAAGTATTAGAGCACTTACAATGGGGAGATGTCGAGGGGGTTGCAAGGTTGCTGAAATGGAGAGGCTGCATAAGTATAAGAGCACTTATAATGGGGAGATGTCGAGAGGTGCATAATTATAAGAGCATTTACAATGGGGAGATGTCGAGAGGGTCGCAAGGTTGCTGAAGTGGAGAGGCTGCATAAGTGTCGAAGTATAAGTATAAGAGCATTTACAATGGGGAGATGTCGAGAGGGTTGCAAGGTTGCTGAAGTGGAGAGGCTGCATAAGTATAAGAGCACTTACAATGGAGAGATGTCGAGAGGTGCATAAGTATAAGAGCACTTACAATGGGGAGATGTCGAGAGGGTTGTAAGGTTGCTGAAGTGAAGAAGCTGCATAAGTGTCGAGAGGGTTCCAAGATTGATGAAGTGGAGAGACTGCATAAGTATAAGAACACTTACAATGGGGAGATGTTGAGAGGGTTGCAAGGTTGCTGAAGTGGAGAGGCTGCATAAGTATAAGAGCACTTACAATGGGAGATGTCGAGAGGTGCATAAGTATAAGAGCACTTACAATAGGGAGATGTTGAGAGGGTTGCAAGGTTGCTGAAGTGGAGAGACTACATAAGTATAAGAGCACTTACAATGAGGAGATGTCGAGAGGTGCATAAGTATAAGAGCACTTACAATGGGGAGATGTCGAGAGGGTTGCAAGGTTGCTGAAGTGGGGAGGCTGCATAAGTATAAGAGCACTTACAATGGGAAGATGTCGAGAGGGTTCCAAAGTTGGGGAGATGTCGAGAGGGTTGCAAGGTTGTTGAAGTGGAGAGGCTGCATAAGTATAAGAGCACTTACAATGGGAAGATGTCGAGAGGGTTCCAAGGTTGCTGAAGTGGAGAGGCTGCATAAGTATAAGAGCACTTACAAATAAGTATAAGAGCACTTACAATGGTTAGAAAAATTCTCAGTTATAATTAACTCTCTCTTCTCCACCTACCCATCCACATCATCATTCCTTTAACTATAACTCACTTTTTATAACTCCTCCAACCATATCATTGGTTAAACACTATTTGGATATCAGCAATCAAATCACATTTTTTATCCATATAAACTTATATTTAATTTGAGAATTTTTATCTAAAATAATTTTTTATTTGCGAAATTGTGAATAAAATAAATATCAATTTTTTTAAATTTATATTTTTTCATTATATTGTTAATGAAATATTATTAATTTTTTTGTTAATATTTGGAAGAATTATTAAAAAATCAATTTATTTTACCTCTCGAAAAATATATAGTTGTAAACAATTATTATAAATTTAATCAAATAGTACATCAAATTAAACAAAAACTTAATGAAGTAGTACATAAAACTGAACAAGAATTTAAAGACAATTGATTGAAAATACCGACTAATACAAATTTCTCTCATAGAATAAATAACAAATTAATGCATATCTTTGTTGCTACGTGTCCAAATATGCTCAACTAAATCCGCACGGAGTTGGTGATAAACCGTGTTGGAACGTAGTTGTGAATTAATTTGTAGATAATTTGCAAAATCTCGTGTACCTCCTGGTGTTGGTTTTGCGGGCTCATCAACTTCATCGGAATTCCAATGAGAAATCATTTCTCCCTCATCTTCGACAATCATGTTGTGCAAAATAATACATGATAACATTATTAACTTCATTTTTTTCCTATAGAAAAAATGAGCAGGTCCCCTGACAATAGCTCATCGTGCTTGCAGCACTCCAAATGCTCGTTCGACGTCCTTCCTTGCAGCTTCTTGTCTTTCTTTAAATAATCGTCTTTTTGGATCATGTGGATATGGAAAAACCTTGACGAAAGTCGACCATTTCGGATAGATTTCATCTGTAAGATAGTATCTATGATTATAATGCGTGTCGTTCACACTATAATTCACCGTTGGTCCTTCCCTCTGTAAAACATGGTTGAACAAATTTGATTCATACAAGACGTTGATGTCGTTGCGAGAACCTGCGCCCCAAAAAAGACATGTCATTTCCACAAGTCCTGCGATGCAACAGCTTCAAGCACAATTGTTGGAGCTCCATGGCCTCTACAAAATTGACCTTTCCAAGCAATTGGACAATTCTTCCACTCCCAATGCATGCAATCAAGATTACCCAACATACCCGGAAATCCATGTCTTAACTCGTGAAGATGTAGAAGACGTTGAACGTCATTGTTATTTGGCCTTCTCAAATATCTAGCACCAAATAATGAATAAATATATTCACAGAATTTGAATAGACACCTTACAGCGGTAGAATTTCCCATACGTAAGTACTCGTCAAGACTGTCGGCAGGGACTCCATAAGCCAACTGACGAATAGCGGCAGTGCATTTTTGTAATGGTGAGAGGCCTTGTCTACTTGTAGCGTCGGATCTTTGTTGAAATTCCGTTGAATGATTCTCTAATGTGTTAACTATGCGCATGAATAAATCTTTACGCATGCGAAATCGTTGTCGAAACATATTGTCAAGATACACCGGATTTGGAGAGAAGTAATCTTGATAGAGTCTAGCATGTCCCTCTTCACGATTTCTCTCAATGAACCTTCTTCTAGTTTTGTTTTGCGTCTGAAGTTCGAGAAATTCAATAATTGTAAGCATCATTTGTTCACCAAGTGAACCAGGTTGATCGTAGGTTTCTTCTTCAGTGTTGGATTCATCGGAAGTTTGTGGTTGAGACATTATGAGGTAGTAGATGAAAGCTCTAAGTGATATCTTTTTGCTTCAAATATTTGTTGTGAATAATAAAGTCGTATAACCTTGTATTTATAGAGTTAGAGTGTATGTGGTTGCAAGTGAAATTATGTGGACACAATTAATCACACTTTTCAATAATAGAGAAAACATCACATGTGCTCTAACATGCTTGTCATAATGTATACTTTGAAATTATGTGGACAAAATTGAAAACACTTTTCAATAATAGAGAAAATATCACATGTGCTATAACATGCTTGTCATAATGTTAACTTTCAAATAATGTGGTTGCAATTGATCACATTTTTAAAAAATGGAGAAAACATCACTTGAAACAAAATTGATTCAAAATTTATATTTGAACTGTGTAAATTTGTTAATCAAAATTTATTTTTAAATTTTTTAATCAAAATTTATTTATTTTATGTTATTATTTACGTAAAATATTGTGGAGTATGAACAATTATTTTGAAATTGGTACGTATATGACGGTAAAAGTGACTCAATCGAGTTAAACTAAATTACAGGCTAATTAGGTAACACTAAACTTAAAATTTAGATCAAAGAGAAATTTATGTGTTGACTCATTACATTTGACTTATTTAATATTCCAAAGTAAGAAAAATTTACACTCATTGTGAGAGTATATATATATATATATATGTATATATATATATCCTAATGATGTGTGGCAGTGTGGATCTGATTTTATTAACACTATGTCACAAATTTAGTGGTTGTAATTGATCACACTTTTCAAAGCAAGAGAAAACGTCAATTGAAACATAAAATGAAAATTACATTGAAACATAAGATAAAAAACTACAGAGAATATTTAGTGTTGCCACTTTGATTTAATCCTATCACACATTTGTTGATGCATAATCAATTGCTCAGGAGTCATAAAAGAGGTGTCCTTTGACATAATTTGAAACTCAATCAACTCGAGTTCACATTCTTTGAGAATATTTTGTTCTTTTACTCGCATGTTTTGTTCTCTTATTGCATCGACCATATGTTGCTTGTGAACCGAATAATCCTTGAATTGCTCGATAACTTTATCAACACGGTCTGGGTCAACATTTTGGGCTGATGTTTTACCTTTGCCTCTAACTTTTCTCTTAGCAGCCTTCTGTCCGATTGGACGCGTTTCTTCAAAGTTTAGATCAAATTCTAAACATTTACCTCGTGGAGTTGACGTGTTGCTCGTATCTGAATTGGATATCCTTGCCTTTTTTGCGGAATCTTGATGAATACCAAATTGTGGAGCACAAAGTGCTCGATCCTTTGTAATTCTCCATACGTGCTCAAAATTGAAAGCAACATTTTTGTTATTAGAACGATATTTGGCATAGGTCATTCTCAGTAAATCTTCATCGCTATGTCCGATTCTGTAAAGACTTGAAATATTGTTATAGCAAGAATTGAAAATATTTACCTTCTTCTGAATAGTGTTATACCAGTGTGATTTCATCGCATTACAAATTCTTTTTGACATATCAGTCTTGCGATTACCATTGTAGTATGCTGCAATTCTTCTCCAAAAAGCATCACCTTTTTTATCATTGTCGATGATAGGATCTTCACTTACCATGACGAATGAGTATGCTAGCAGCTCGTCTTCCTGAACGCTCTATTTGACGGGCGTCTTCCTTTAGTGGCGACAACTTCTTGTTCAGAACTATCCAAATCAATTGAAATTGAATATTGTGATGGTTGTGTTTCCGGCACATAAGATGGATTTTGTGCAGGTGAAAAAAATTGCGAATAATCAAAGTTTTGTGGAAATGAGGATCCATCAAAATTTTTGAAGAAATCTTGATTGTTTTCGGCCATTTGGAGAAGTGGATTGAAAAAGATAAATCAAAATATGAAACCAACAAAAAACTTGGAAAATGATTTTGTAAGTAGAATAAATGCATCATGACTTGGTGTATTTAAAGAAAAAAATAGAGCCGAATGGCTCTATTTTGGCAACGATCATAAACGGCTCTATTTTGGAAACGGTCATAAACGGCTCTATTTTAATTTGATATACTTTTATATTTTTTCTCGAATTTAATTAAATATATATTTAAAATTGAACTAATATGAAAATTGAAAAATACTAAAATGATTTATCTTAAAAATTGAAAAAAAAACAGACGCTAAAAATTAACAGAACAACCAGTACATGCAAATTCCAAATTGAAAAAAAAAATTAATAATAAAAAAACCAAAATGAACAGTAAAAATGAATAGTAAAAGTGCAGGTGTGTGAACAGTGTCCACCATATCTCTCACTCTCCTGTGTGGCGTGTGTATCACAAAGAGAATTGCTGGACGTGCTTAATTTTTTTTTTCTGGTTCACACTTGTGAACCGAACAATAACCCAATTACTTAACTATAACTATCAAAAAGGCTCAAATGGGGATATAGTTATAGTTAGTGAACTATAACTCTTCTTTTTTGTGCATCATAAGTGTTCTAAGACGTTAAAGTTACGCCCTATATTAATTGGATATCTTTTTGGTGTAGCGGCGCTTGATGGTCCAACAAATAATTATCAGATTTTGAAAATAAATTTTAAATTTCTCAAGAAAATTATGGATTAGTTATATCTTTATTTTAATTTCAATTAATTTTCTTAAAATTTCTAAATAATTTTGAAATTTTTAATATTTTATTTTTAAAATCAACCACTTTTAAATATATTATTATTAATTTTATTGTAAAACTTTTTTAAGATTTCACTTGTTTATCTGTAGATATTTAAAATAACTTTTTTGATTATTTATTATGAAAATTTTAATGTCATTATTTTAATTCTTTTATAATTTTAATATTTAAACCTTACAATTTAATTATATGAAATGGTTATATTTAAAAAAGAGTTATTCAAATTATTTGGTCTTTTTCACTAAAATTATGTTTAATTAAGAGGATATGAGATTTATCAATTACTATTAAAGCCCAATTATTCAAGTTAAACCCACTTAATTCTTTTATTAAATATATACATAAATAAGTCCAATTATTCAAGGTAAGTCTAATTTTCATGAATACATAATATATAATTTTTTAATATTTTATTATGATAATGACAGATTTAAAAGATAAAATGACATTTTTGTAATTTTCCCTATCCTTCTTTTATATTAGTATAAATATCACATAAAAGATGTATTGATATATAAGTTTTATTGAATTTTTTTTTAACATAAAAATTACAATATTATAATATAATTTTTTTTATTTTCAAATGAAAAAAATATTAAAACTCTCGAATTCAAATCAATTCGAATTGAACGTGAACCAGTTGCATTGTCGAACTACTCTTATTAAGTCCCAACCTACATCGAGAAACTAATTTATTGTATTGACTATATTATTTTATACGTGTCGGGATAATTTTGTCATACAATCGATTTATCCACAATGTGCTGCTGACGTGTATCATAGTCAAACCGGGACCACGTGGCCAAAATCAGAGACGCGGATAATCGGATATGCTCAGGATATCTTATCTTATATTTTTAAATAATTAATATTCTTTGGGATATGCTATCCCTCGATAATGATAGCCTCTCTCTCTTCTCCTTTTCTCACTCCCATTATTCATATTTCCACCCACTTATTTCACTTTTATTTATTTGTTATTTAAAAAACTTCTTAACCCATGTTAATCACATGGGCTTATCCAGAGATGGATTTAAGAAGTATCAATCACCCTTGGGCTTTTAAAAATATTCTTTTTTCATATAATTATGAATAACATCAAACTTTATGTTATAATATGAAACTTTTTTCTTCATTAGGACAATATGTAATTTAAATTCATAGCTAGTTCATAATATATTATAAATTTTTTTCTCAATAAGAAGAGAATATTTCCAAACGAAGAATATGAGAATTATCTCAAAAGTACAACATACCAATATCTCAAATATACAATGAAATCAATTTAACGAAACTCACTTTTCTTGACATCAAATATCTTAAAAACTTAATTAACATCCAAGAACACGGGATTATTAATCCAATCGTTAAAATTGACCGACAAAACAGACAAAGAATGTACCTATATCCAACTCCAAAAATCAATTTTTAAGTTCTTCCAACAGTTTATCAAGCACAAACTTTTTATTATGAAAAATAATTGTATTTATTTTCTTCCGAATAAGTCATACCACACATATCACACATTCCCAAATATAAACTGTAAAGATTTTTTCTTTATTTTTTTTAGGATCCTATATATAATATGAAACTCCTGTCGTCATTAGGAAAATAATTAGATCCATAGTTGGCTTATATTATGTTATAAAATGAAACTTTTGAATATATAATGATCAAAACTACTAATAATTCACTATGGCAATGTTTTTAAAAAATGAATTGGGTAGTTACACCATATTATTTTGCCACTCACTCTAGCCCTCTTTTTATATTTCAAATTGCAGAATTAAAAAAATATAAAATCATTATTGAAGACCATTAAGGCCAAGTCAAGCTAAAAAATTAATTTAGATCCGTAACACTTACAGAACATTCGTTTTAGGTGTTTTAGTAAAGCCAAAGCAGTTTCTATATTTGCCAGAGCAAATTTTACTGATAAGACCTTTTTGCCCTCTAATCAAAACCTTAAAAATTGTGGGTCTCTCAATGCTTCTATAACTTCACCATTTCACCTCCAATCAATTATATTGCCGCTTGCATTCCAACTCAATTTATTATAGGGAAAATTGTCCAAATTAATCATTTTTTTATAATTTAAACTAATTTTATCTATAGATATAATTTGATATTTTAATGTACCCAAAAATATAATAAATTGTACCAAAATATTCATTTTGTAGTCAAAGTTAAATTGACTTTGGTATATACGGGCCTACAAGTATTGATGTGCACAAAATTTAACCTAATTTGATAATGTGAATTGCCTTTATTTTCGAACAAGTGGGCGCTGCACTTCTTCATCAAGAATTTCTTCTTTCTTCTTCTTCACCCAAAACTATACTGCCATTTTCGTGGAGGATTTGCCCACAGCTATACTGTCATTTTTGTGTAAAATTGTCTCTCCAATTTATCTTGAATATTTTGTGGGATTTGGATACACACTTTTCGGAAAAAAGTCCCTAAGTTGGACAGCGTTCACGGAAAAAATTCGGCCGGCGGCGGCGGTGAATCGGAGGCAGATTGGCGGTGAAACGACGGTAGATTTGGGGAGCTATTTTCGTATACGAACGATGGCTGAAGAGGTAAGTTTTAATCAATTTTTTGTTGAGTTTCGAAATTGTTTAGTGATGATATTGATGATAGATATACACGAAAATATGCAGTAGGTGATGTTGATGATTTTATGCAATAAATGATTTTATTTGATTTAATTTTGTTCATGAAATTAAGTTGGAATTGATACTATAATATGCAGTATGCAGTAGCTAATATGTTTGGTGTTGGAATTGTCTAGTGTTGGACGTGCCTAATGGTTTAGTGTTGGAATTGATTTTATTTGATTTATTTATGCAGTAGATAATATGCATTATGAAGTAATTTGAACTCACGAAATTTATGCATTATGATTTATTTATGCAGTAGATAATTATGCACGAAAAGTATTCACGAAAATTCTATAATTTTCATGAATAAGAAAAAAAATTCGTGAATGCTAAAAAAAATTCGTGGCTAATATTAATGACGGTAATTTTCGTGTAGAAAATTTAGGCTAATTTCGGTACATGAAAAATCAGAAATTTTAGCTGACGAAAATTAGAAATTTTCGTCAATGATAAAAATGACGGTAATTTGCTAGTACGAAATTTAGGCGAATTTTTGTGGACGAAAATTTTGAACACTATTACATGCTTGTAACATACTTTTAAAATTTTTTAACACGAAAAATTCTTCGACGCTTCCAAGTTCTAATCGACAACCAAAAATATAAAAAATGCTTATTTGAGTTTGAATGCTTTTTCGACTTCCAAGTTCTATGCTTATATAGAATAGAATCGAAATAAATTTTTCTTCTGTACTAACAGTAAATTGTGCAAGTATATTTTGTCATATATGTCATTATAGGGGGAGGGGGCATTATACATTTATACTATAACTAAAATGGGCTTGACACGTGGTGGGAGGGGGTGGAAGTCATATTGCCATGATAATTGAATAATTACTGCACATGGCGGTTGTGGAAAGCATTGGTTGACTTGGAGTAAGAATGGGTATTTTGGTACAATTTGTTATATTTTTTGGTGCATTAGGGTGTAAAACTATATTATGGGTAAAATTGGTTTAAATTATAGGAAAATGGTTAATTTGGGCAATTTTCCCATTTATTATATCTATATTGTTTTTAATTTATTTATTTTTGACAGTGGAAATTGCATTAATATAGTATGTATATTTTATAATCCATTAATATGTTCAATACTTTGTGTAAGCTATGTATATATATAATGAATAATATAAACTCGTATCTTTAAGTCATAATATTAATTTATCTTAAAATATATATCAACATATTTATTAATGAGTGTCTATCCATATATCATACATACTAGATATACGTACCATATGTATACATTTTTAGATAAGTGGTTAATAAGACAAATTAACTACAACAAATAATAAATTTAAACTTACACTTCATAGTATAAAGAATAATAAATTAAATATTTAATGATATATTTGATCATTTTCTTAATAATAAAATATATTCAAACCTTCAATCACTATCATCATCACTGTGAACAAATCAAGAAATCCAAATAACCACTCGCAATCAATTGTTAAGTTTAAATTATGGAAATGTAAGAAGGGGTAGGATAGACAATTAATTAAAATTTCCGTTTAACACGAGGAGAATTTCTCTGCGCTATCAAAAAGTTTAGTCCCCACCAGAAAATGACATAACATATATATATATATATTTTTTTTTTGATAAATTGATAATGCAAAACGTGGAGTCTAGTCACCTACAAGTAAAGAAAATATCCAAGAAAAAAAAGACCCTAGATCTTATCCGTATTCAAAGTTATGAAATATTGGGAAAAAAAAAAAAAAAAAAAAGAGACCAAAGAAAAAAACTTATTCCCACCTTAAAACCTTGGCCCTCAACTGCGGCCGTACGCCACAAACACTGTGAAAAAAACAGACATATCCAGATTTCAGATCTCTCACTCACTCTCTCTCTCTCTCTCTCTGCTTCCATGGCTTCCTCTGTTCAATTCTTGCTAATAATTTCTGTGTCTTTTCTCATATCCATGGCTAACTCTGTTTCTCACAATCCCATCTTACCAAAAGCTGCAATCTTTCATGTCAGAAAAGATTCCTCAACTCTTCAATATGTTGCTCAAGTTTTCATGTCTGAAAATCTCTCCCCTGTAAATCTCGTTCTTGATCTAAACGGCCCTTTTGTTTGGATTGACTCTAAATCAAGATCTGATTTTGTATCTCAGTTGCCCATTAAAAGCTGTTCCCTAAAGTGTTCCATGGCTATGCCAATCAGAGGGTGCTACAAGCATGGTGGTGGAGCAGAGTACAACTCCAAGAATTGTACCTTACAAGCTGAAAACACAGTTTCAAGAATTTCAACATCTGGAGATCTGAGTGAAGATAGGATGGCTATGGAGTTCTGGGATGGGATTGGCTCTGCATCATTTGCTAAAACTGAGAGATTCTTGTTTTTATCAGCCCCAAATTTGCTGCTCAAAGGGCTAGCCAATGGTGCTAAGGGCATGTTAGGGTTAGGAAATTCAAGAGTTTCTCTCTCATCACAATTTTCCACCACATTTGGATTCTTCCACAGGAGATTCTCCCTTTGTCTCTCTTCATCAAACGGTGCAATTTTTTTAGGTGGGAGCCCCTTTGAGAGCCAAATCAAAAATTCCATGAAGTTCACTCCTTTGATTTCCAAGAAAAGTGGCTTGCAAGAAGGCTACTACATGGACTTGAAATCCATCAAGATTTCTGGTAAGATGCTTTCTTTGCAAGAAAAAGGGAGTCTTGAGGCAAAAATGAGTACCATAATTCCTTACACAACAATGGAGAGCAAGATTTATAGCACCTTTGTTGAGGCCTATGTAAAGGCAGCAAGTTCAATGAACTTATCTCAAGTTCCTCCATTATCTCCTTTTGAGGTGTGTTTTAGCTCAAAAGGGGTGGTGGAAAATCAAGAATTTGGAGCAAATGTGCCAATTATAGAGCTTGTTTTGCAGAGTGAGATGGTGAAGTGGAGAATTGATGGGAGGAATTCAATGGTGGTTGTTAGTGATGAAGTTATGTGTTTGGGATTCTTGGATGGGGGGTTGAATCCTAGGGATTCAATTGTTGTTGGTGGCTTTCAAATGGAGGATCATCTTTTGGAATTTAATTTGGAAAATTCCATGCTTGGATTTTCTCCATTGTTGATTGGAGATAAGAAGTGCTCTCAATTTGAAACATCTTCCTTGTCTTTGGAGGTTTTGTGAATTTTTTATTTTAATTTGAGAAAGAAATTTTTGGTTGAATTCTCACTGTTGTATAGTTGGTGGGGTTGTGATGTTAATGGATATGGATCCCATATTGAAACGTCATCGTTTTGATGCACATTAACTGCCATTTTTGTCATGTAATAAAATCTATTAAAGAATCATATTGTTTACTTTGAGTAGTTTTTTAAGATATTGATAATGTTTAAGAATAATAACCAACAAGTTTCAAAGCAGTTGATAATTGGGCTAACTGGTCTGCTTCAATTATCAGCTTATCGCAATCCAATTGGTCAATTGCATTGTGCATTATGGACCTTGAGAGCGTTGATTGGGCCAAGTTGTTAAATGGGCTTGTACCATGAACTTGAAAATTTTCAAGGTTCAGAACTAGGTGGGAAGACCTAATGGGCTACATGACGAATCCATTTGCATAATTGTTGGGTCTGGCCCAATGCATGATGCAACAACAACAGTTCTTTAAAATATCAATATATTGTTTACGTATCCAAAAATCTAAAAATATAATACAATATTTTTGCATATAATGTCATGATTAAAAAATTTAATAACTAAGTAGCGATTGATAATACGATCAATATGTTAATTTAGATTTCGTTTGAGTGTGTGTTTGAAGACACTAAGGATGAGAAGTTTAACATCCCAATTTTTCTTAATTAATTTTTTTATAGTTTTATTTTGTTTACAAAATTAATATATTTGCAGCAGAAAATTAAATAAGTGTATTTTTAAAATAGAAGTTTAAACAATAAAATCAAGATCATAAGAATATTTTAAAATGATTAAAATTATTCCAACAACGTTTTCATCAGAAAATCTCAAAAAAAAAAAAAAATGAAATAAGTCATACTAAAGTGGATTGAAGATAGAAACATTTAATTTTTCATGAACTAGATGGTTTAAAATAAAAACAACTAATGTTACTATAGTCACCGAAGTATAAATCAAAATTTAAATAATTAGAATTTCTTGAATTTGCAACAGAAAAATTATACACATTAAATAAATAGAAACTTCATGAATTTGTAGCGGAAGATTTAATGATGAATTTGACTTATTAGTTAATCTTTATCTAAATGACTTACCGTCAAAAGATAAGTTATAAATAACAAACATAGAAGACGTTTTCATAAATCATGATAATTAAATTATATAAACTTTTTATCACCAGCTAACGCACATCCACTACGCTCCACATTAAGCATTTTATTCTGTAAAGTTAGATTTGATATATGAAATGAGCAAACACTAGCTCAGTGGGGAAAGTTAGATTTGATATATGAGAGGAGCAAACACTAGCTCAGTGGGACATGTTTGTCAAGATTAAATGCATTATGTAATAGCAAGATAAATAACACAACAATCAAGCAAATAAACATTTCCTCATTTTAGGATTGGCCAATCAATTCTAAGCACGACGGACATACCTGAGAATCTAACTTTTGATTCTTGGACCTCTAAGGTCCCTAACTAATTATCATGCATAGATCATAGATCATAAGTAAGCATTTTCATCTCATGTACAGATTATAGATCATAGCAAGCATTTTTATAAAAAAATTCACATGACACATTACATCAATTCGTCAATCACCTCCACACAAAGCATTTAATAAAGACAAACACATGAATAGAATCCCCACTTTGAAAGTTAAAAGCCTTGAGCAGAAAGAATATGAATGCAATTCTATCCCTCGTGAGCTACATCTTCTTCGACACCTATTCATCCATAATGAAAACATACAACTAATTTAATATCTAATGACCTAAAAAAAAATTTCAATAATTAATTTAATTTAATTAAATCTCTAAAGTAGTTTTAGGACACCTTGGAGGATAAATGAGAACTTCTTAAAATTTTTGAAGAAAAAAAGACATGAATCCTAAATTGGAAGATTTTAGAAAAACTCTAGTTAAGCATTTAAATATTTATTTCTTAAAATATATAAGATCAAATGATCCTAAATTTTAAACATGAAATTTAGGTTGTTAAATAAATAACATTTATAAATTTCACAAAGATCCAAGTAGTATAGCCATAGATTTCTAATTTTTTGAAACTTAAATTTTACAAACGGTAAATTCTGCAGAGTTATAAAATAAATTTAATATACTAAGAAATATAAACTCTTTTATTTTGAAATTTTTCCAGGAGATAAAAGATATGTTAACATACAACATATCTAAAAATTCAAAGCATTTGAAGATCTTTAACTATGAGTATTAATCTCGTAAAGGAGAAAAGTGTATATCGTGAATCTTTCAAAAGGGAAAAAGAAAATTAATTTTTAAATGAAATACCTATCGGATTAAATTGTAATTTTTACTATAGATCAAAGCCCTAATAATACATAATTTGATCAAATATTATAAAATTTGAATGTATATAAATAATATTTTTTTAATTTTTAAATCTGTGATACTAAAGCTGATGAATTTTGAAAGTGGGACATATAAAATTCATATAAAATACAATATGACTTGAATTGATATAAATTTTTTAGGGAAGATCAATGTTACAGTAAACCATAACATATTAAAATTTCATAAAATAACACAATATCCTCGATAATATTATTATGAATTGCAATTACAATATTTTTATTTTGACACTCTAATAGGTCATTTGTCTTTAAGAGGTAGTAAAAAGTGTGAAGGTGAGAAACTTTAAATTAATAATTTGCTTTTTTTCTTAAAATTTAATTATATATTGCTAACAAATATGTGATACAGAAAAATAAGTACTTATTTTACGGGATCATTCGACATCAAAGTGGAATGACGTTTTCATTGGGCCAGGTCATACATTAGTGTCATGAGTTTGATGAATGAACACTATTTTTAATTGGAATGGGCACGTAAGACTTGTTTGTTTTTTAATAGCTTTTTTATTTTCTTTTGTTTTTTCTTTTTTCATTATTCAAAAAAAAAAAGTATTTTTAATTAGAGTAGGTTGGTAAAACCAATTTTTAATTGTTTTTTATTTTCTTTTGTCTTTCCTTTTTTCATTATTCAAAATTGTGCATTTTTGGAAATAATTACGGCCTCTTTTGTTATTTTATAATTACTCTTGCTAATTGTGTATAGTTATTATTGTTTGCATTTAACACAACTTATCGGTATCATACCTTTATAAATAATTTTTTCAGGTCCAAACACTCATACTACTTCTGGAAATATCCTTTTGTAATACATATGAATTACTCAAAATGTGTTAATTATTAAGATTTTTGTAAGAAACTTTTGTATATGTTGATTACTACTATAATATGTGAATGTCATTCTACTGAAACAATAATTGAAAATTTAAACGTTGCTAGCGAGCAATAAAAAATAATAACAGTTTAATCCATTAACTAATTCAAACAGAATCTATATATCTACATACGTACACTACAGTCCAATAGATTACATCCACAAAAAGTTACAATCCAATAATAATAATAATAATAATAATAATAATAGTCATTATATCCACAAATAAAAAAAAACAAATTTTTTTTTTGTTACCAATCAATTACTATTAATTTCGTGTAAAAAAACTTATATTACCAATCAATTACTATTAATTTCGTGTAAAAAAACTTATATAACCAATCAATTAGTATTAATTTCGTGTAAATTGCATTATATCAAAGTGATTGGATGTCATTACAGGTTTCATAGTAACAAGTTTCTTTAACAAGTTTAAAAATTCTAAGAATGTCCTAATAAATATACATAATTCATTAAGGTATCAATTTTTTTGGGCCCGTAACAATATTGCTCCAGATCTCATAGATAAAAAAAAAAAAATTATATTATCAATACAGAAATATTCAAAATAAATTTTTGGATAAAACCGTGTTACAAATTCCATTCACAAGAGAAATCAGATATAATCCAATTAATGACTCGGTCAACAGTTAACTGTCAAAATTTTATTCCTTTTTTCCGAATATTAATTCCTACTGTGATGTGTAAATTTCTTATTTCGAATTTTTTAATTATGACACCAATAAAAATTTTGTATGTATCACAATATCATACTTAGGTCGTCGAAAAATCTCAATTTGAATTTTAATTTCCAAAAAATTAAACAAAATCAAATTATATTAAAAATCGTGATCATTATGAAATCAAAGTTGGAAGAGTTCATAGTTATGGGACGAAAAATGCTTTTAATCTTACATCTACACATTAATATATTTAATCATAAGACTTAAATTAATTTATAAGTTGTCAATCTAACGATCAAGTTCATATCTATTTTAAATTTGAGGATATTAGATAAAGCAATGGAAACTGGAAGAGATCATATCAAGAACTTATCTGATAAAATAACTAACTTAAGCCCTTTAAATATATTAACTAAAAATTGTTGAGTTTCTTGATTTTCTTTATACAACTAGCTGGTTTGCAATTCTATATACATACATAAACGCAATTTTAAAAAATCAAAATTTGAAGATGGGATATTTTGAAATAATGCCACATCTTCCTCCACCTCCCTCCAAGAAGAAGATCTGTTGTCTGTTGTCTGGGGAGAAAGGAAATATTGGTTGAATTCTCACGTTTGAATACTTGGTGGGCTTCTGATGTTAATGAATTTGGATCCCAACAACATTATTTAGATGCACATTAGCTGCCATTTTTGTCTAGTTTTTCTGATGTGGAAAAGTTTTTGAAGCAATGTTGGATAAATTGGAATTGTGTTTTTTGTTTTATTTTTCAAATAGTCAAGAAAATTCAAACATTTTCTTATTTTTGCTATTTTAATAATTTTTTTTTAAAGTTGTCAATTTAATTATATTATAGCTGATTAGTTGTAATTAATTTAGTCAAGTTTTTAATTATAGTCAAAACTAAATGATATTTGTTCTATATAACAAACACGTGGATAAGAAATCATTTATACATCATTAATATATGAAAAAAAAAAAAAGGCAACAAAGAAAAAAACCCGTAATTGCTAAACCTAAACCTCAATTACACATCCTCTTCTTCTCCCTCCTCTTGCCTCTAAACCTCAATAAGGAACCTCCATCATGGGGACCCATATGTGTGCAGGGCAACTGTGGAGGTTTCGATCAAAGTTTAAGACGAAACAGATGACATGTAATTAAAGTTTAAGAATTAAGCCGCCTTCTTCTTCTTATTATTATTTTCATTTTAAATAATGTGTAAATAATTTATTATTCATGTGTTCGCCATATAGGACATATATTATATAATTTTAATTAAAATTAAAAACTTGATTTAAATTACAACTAATTAACTATGAAATGACTAAATTAACAATTTTTTAAGAATTTGTTAAAATAGTGAAAACTCCAAAATGTTTAGATTTTTTTTTACTATTTTGATAGATATATATTTTCCCTTATAACACCATGAAAGGATCAAGGTTTCAGATCTTGTAAGTTTGAGTATCTGATAAGCGATTAGATATTGATAAAATTTAAGAATAATTATCAACAAGATCCAAATTAATTGATAATTGGGCTAACTAGTCTGCTTCAATTATCAGCTTATCGCAATCCACTTTGGTCAAGTGCACAGTGCACTATGGGCCTTGAGATGGTTGAGTGGGCCTGTACCATCAACTCGAAAGTTTCAAGGCTCACATGTGGTCCATAAAGAGTTGGCGCTATGGGCTGCATGTTCTTTAGAACTCGGTAGCAAGGCCCAATAGCTCACATGACGAATCCATTTGCATAATTAATGTTAGGCAAATGCCCAGATGCACAACAATTCTTGTAAATTTAGTTAAAATAAATAAATATATGGTTCCAAGAAAATCCAGTCAAAAGTCGCACCTGAATTAATTATATGAAATCAAGTGGAAACTTCTGAAATTTTAAAATAAAAAACCCAGAAAAGTCAAATAATGTTTCCTCAAGAATTTCGGCTCTGACTCTAGCAAATAATTGAGCCAAATACAGTCAAATTTCCAGCTGTCCAAATCCATAGTTTACACTTCACACTTGATTTCAAACCAATTAAGTCAATGAAGATAGATTGAAGTATTCCTCCATTAAATATCACTCTTTTCTTGATTTCACTTCAACCATCTTTTACATTACATAAAAAATAAAAAATAAAAGAAATAAATCCAATGAAGTTCATCAATATTCTAATAAACATTTCCCTTCTTTCTTTGATCTTCATCTCATACAAATCCTCAGCTCAACCCTACTCTACATTAGTGGCTCCAATCAAGAAAGACGCCACCACTTCTCTCTACACCGTAACCCTCGACTCCAACGAACGTTACGTTGTCGACCTCACCGCCCCTTTCTCGTGGCGGAGCTGCCCCACGCGCCGCCACCCCACGGTGGCTTGCTTTACTACTCCATGCATCCAAGCCCAGTTTCTTTCCTCCCCATTTTGCCCATCATCATCTTCATCAAAAACACCCTGCATTTGCATGGTTGCTCCCATGAACCCCATCACCAAATCTTGCAGTAAATCAGCCCAATTGATTTCAAGAAACTTCACAGTTTCTTGGACTAATGGCGCCAAGATTACTCTCAATGAAACATATCTATCGTGCACTTCATCGAGATCAAGTTTTCGGTCTCTTCCAAGAGGAGTAGTAGGCCTAGCAAGCCTTTCTTTATCTCCTTTATCTCTCCCATCTCAGTTCTCTCCATTTCTTGATCAAACTAATCGAATATTTGCAGTTTGTTTGCCTAGCTCAACTTTAGGCAACAACAATGGAGTCGTTTTCTTTGGCAATGGACCGTACAATCTTGTTCCTCGTACAAGCTTCGATGCATCAAGTCTCTTATCCTACACCCCACTTCTTAGAAACCCTAAATCCTCAGATTACTTCATTGGAATCAAGGCCTTATCCATTAATGGAAATTCAATTCCCATGTCTCCGTTTGAGGGGGTCAAGCTTAGTACCATTGTGCCTTATACTACGGTAAGATCGGATGTCTACAAACCCTTTGTCGAGTTCTTCAAGAACGCAATGAAGGGTGTTCCCAAGGCAAAGAATGTGAAGCCATTCACGAGTTGTTACAATGCTAGTGCGATTGGGTTTAGTCGTGTGGGATTGCACGTGCCTCAGATCGACTTGGAGTTTGAGAATGGGAAGACTTGGACAATATTTGGAGCTAATTCTATGAAGCAAGTTGGTGGAGATGTAGCATGTTTTGCCTTCTTAGATGGTGGAGAAATGGCGGAACACAAGATTGTGATTGGATCATTTCAGATGGAGGATAACTTGTTGCAGTTTGATCTTGATCAATCTAGGCTTGGATTTACTTCTTCCTTGTTCTTTGAGAGGATCACATGTAGTAACTTCAACTTTACAGCTAGTGTTTGATCTTGTGTTGTTTAAATGCAAGTAATGCAACTATTGATCAACCATTGTAGCTAGCAAATAATCTTGATTTTGTGAAAATACAAATAAAATGTGTACTAAGAAGATGTGGGCTATTGGTTTCTTGTTTTGATGATAGTTAAGAGTGTGAATCTTTGATCCTCTTCTTGTTTTGATGTTAATTGAAGGTGTGAATACAAATAATCGAGTTGAGTTTTACACGTTTGTTCTAAATTTGTTATGTTTCTAGAATTATATTTGGTTTTAAATATTATTAATCAAATTGAGCTTCAACGAGTTTCAAGTAAGCCAATTAACACAAGTTAGGTTTAAGTAATCCAATATTTCTTTATTTATTTTATCTTTTCTATTTATTATTGTTAAACTTATGCTCCAAAATTTTAAATAAGCTTTTAACAAATATCAAATCATTGGTTTGATTATCAACCTCTTATTAATACTCCTAACCCATAAAATCGGGGCCCAAAAGGCAACTATATTTAACGAGACAAGAGGAGCCACAAATAAATACTCTAACAAAATAAGCGTTTCACATACATACTCTTTACCTACTCGTAAATTATATAAAGTCGACTTTAACAATCATGTGAGAGTACAAGAAGTGATGTAACCACACCTAAACCCTTATGCTAGGTAGTGATTTAAGCAGCAGTTAGATAGAAGAGGTCAACCACATGGACATTGGAGAAACATTAGAGATGCATGACTACTTTTTCGTGTATATTATGAGGAGCAACAAGTATTGTGTGTATTCACTCAACATCCACTTTTCCAGGTTTCTTCCCTTCAATTGTTAAATCTAGTTTAGATAATCTTTTTCTAACTTCATATCTCCTTAAACACTAATCCAAAAAATCTGATAAGATTGAGAAAAATGCAAAGCACATTTCTGTCTGATGATACTTCAACAAGAGCATCCATAAGCAGCTATCACCCTCAACATGATCAAGAATCACCAACCAAAGGTTACCTGGATTTGCAACTCCTAAGAATGGTAAGAGAAAAACATAGTTTAATTTTGATGCATCCATGATGTTCTTAAGATAGATGTCTAAATGTGTCTTTCCACACAATATTTTTCATAACAAAACAAGTTATTTACCCATTTTATAACTAAACAAGTGTTTCATCGAAGAATTTTCTAAATGACGTAAATGACCCTTTAAGTTATCTCACCCACGATCTCTCATTTCTTTAGTTGTCTTTAAAATTTGCTGAAAAAACAAAGTGTGCGTGAAATTTTAGATATAGATCATGATGATGGTACCATCACGATTTAAGATCTCGAAACTAATTACAATCGAGATCTAACTTCTCGAAGGCTAATTAGCCTTCAAGATCAATTTTGGATTTTTTTTTTGCCTAAAATTTAATTTGTTGTATGCAGTTCTTGGCGGAGGCAATTGGAACGTTCGTGCTGATGTTTTGCATTAGTGGGATAATCGGAAACTTGCATTTCATGGGAGTTCGAACGGGGCTAATCGAATATGCAGTAACAGCTGGATTAACGGTGGTGGTCGTAGTTTTCGCCATAGGCTCCATTTCCGGTGCTCATGTTAATCCAGCTGTCACAATTGCATTTGCAACAGTTGGTCCTTTTCCATGGTCCAAGGTAACATTTTCATTGAATTCTTAATTATTCTTAACCAACTGTCTGTTTATGCAAGATAAAACAGGACTGATTATGTTGTGTTTTTGGAAGGTTCCACTGTATATAGTAGCACAAGTTGGAGGTTCAGTTTTGGCAACATATGTAGGGAAATTAGTGTATGGTATTAAGCCAGAACTGATGATCACAAGGCCACTCCAAGGATGGACATCAGCCTTCACTGTTGAGCTTGTTGCAACCTTCATTCTTCTCTTCTTAACCACATCTTTATACAATGAGCCACAATCTGTAAGAATTCTATTTGATTTGGTTCATGCAAGAAATAATGTAAGAGAATCAAGATTTGATAAAAAGTGTGATTCTTGCAGCTAAGAGTCTTGTCTGGATTTCTTGCTGGGGTGACTATTAGTCTAGGAGTGCTCATCTCTGGGTAAAAAGCTTCAAAATCTATGTCTCAATAAGATTTTGGGTTGATTTAAAAGTATGGTTTTTTTAATTTGCAATTTTTTTTTTCTCGATTGCATCTAAAAGTTCACAATTTTTTTCAGATTGCGCCCTAATGCAAAATTCAAGCCATTTATAGTGCCAAAGTCGAAAATTACGTTCGATTTTTGAGTTTGAATCAAATGAATTTCAGAAAATTGATGGGGTTTTTGTTTGATTAAAAAAATCAGGACATCACATTTGATTTTCGTTGAAAAGTGTTTGGAAATTTAAAAAAAACTGAAAAAAACGTGAAGTTCGGGGTGTAATCGAAAAATGAAAAAAATTTACGATGCAAACTGAAAAAAATGATCAAATTTTGGGTTGGTTTTGATATTAATCCTGACGTATAATGAGCAAAGTTTTGGTCTAAATCTTGGTTATCAACTATAGGCCTGTATCAGGAGGTTCGATGAATCCAGCTAGATCACTTGGACCAGCGATCGTTTCGTGGAGATTTGAACACTTGTGGATATATCTTGTAGCTCCTACTCTTGGAGCCATTTCCGGTGTCTTCGTTTATCGTGTTTTACGCCTGCAAGGATGGTCGTGTAAAACCGATCCTTCACAGAGAAGCATTCAAGTTAGCCACAGCTCGTTGCAGTAGAGAGTCTGTCACACGATAAATATAGATATTAACTCCAGCAATGTCTTAAGTTCAAGTCTCTCCTTCCTCTGTAATAACTCCATTTAAAAAATATAAAAAAAAGATTTAGGAATTAAATATTCAAACCATGGCAACTGAAGTACGACAAGTTAATGTGTTGAGATTTGTCTGAAAATTGTTTGAGATAAACTAGTGGTGATCAATTGTGATATATGATCAGGTTATTCTTCAGTTGTTTTGGTTTTAGTCAATTTGTCTTCGATGCCAATATATGGGCCTAATGCTTTCAAGCCGAGCCCAAGCTCAGCCCACTTTTGTGTAAAATATATTTGGGCCTGGCCCATTGAGCCTAACCTCATTTCTTCATGTTAATTTTCAGTTTAGATCTCCATGTTATAGAATTCAGTGATTTACCCTCAGTAGTGATGAAATATAGATAGAATAAAGATGAAAACTGATGTAAAAATTTATTTTAACATTAATGTCTTGTTAGTTAGTGACAAATTATGACCAAATATTGGAGACATTCATTGTCTATCTCCAATTTGTGAATAATTCGATAAGTAATTTTATATTGGATTAGTAAATATGTTCGCTGAATTTAGAAATAGCATTTTTCTATCTCCAAAGTTTAGCAATCGGCATTTTAGTGACTAATGACTAATCGTTTCTATTAAAAGATGAATAATGTCATCTCTAATCTGATAGATTCTTGTCGTGTAATAAGTAAATGTTGGAATTTGGTTCCAAAAGATTTCTTTCTTTTTTTGTGCGAAAGATTAATGTAAAATGAATCGGCAAATGTTTGGAAGAATTTATGAGAACAAAGACATGATCCAAAGCCCCAATGGGACAACCATGTGATCACCTTGAATTGACAGCTTATTCCTTTTCATATGCTTCATTTTTCAAGCATCTTTGGATTCTTTTGTAAATACTACAAACGTAGCATAAGTGTGTCACTTTGAACTTAAGTAAACTAATAATGTGTTCCTTTCAAACAAGAGAAAACATCAACAACAACATAGTCACTCCACTAATTATAATCAATTGGGAATTTACTATGAAGGTAAAGTAGCTTTTGGAGTGTAAAAATATAGTGTCTTCCATCCAATAATTAGGGATCTAGGAAAATATATGTTTTTTTCAACTAGTTGCACTTTATATATGTTTTTTAATTAAAACGTGATCAAATTGATCTTGCTAATAATTAATTGTTGAACTATTAATTGGTTCAACCGACAGTAAATCAGACTGCTCGATTCAGTTTAGTATAGTCCATCCAAAAAATATTAATTATCAGATCCAATAATTTAATAGTCAATCTATCATATTTTTTAAATTATAGTTATTGTTCTCCCTTGGTCTTAAAATCCAATAATTCTAGTCTAAACCCCATATGAAAACTAGTCCTTACACTTATAAATACTTAGTATACCCACTATAATCCCATGTTATTGGTGAGCTGAGTCATATCCTACAATCACCCAAATTACAATCAAAGATTAATTAAACAAATTAAATAAAATGGGAGATGTATGAATCAACCAACACATGAATATTAAAATGGTCCAAAGCTCCAATAACTATGGGAACAAAATCTCCATAAACCAACAATCCAATTGAGTTTGAAGATAGAAATTTAAAAGTGACTTTATCTGCAAAAACAATCCATTGGTGGGGGACCAAGTCATCAAATTATTATCTCTGCAGTTCCTCCAGTTCTTGCTTCGCCGTGTTGTACTTTGGGTGTGAAGGTACAATATACCAAGCAGTAATTGTAGGTTAGTGGGATTTGAATTTTGATTGGGTAAGTCATTTTCGATTATTAGGAGGAGGCCAATGTCCATGGAAATTGGATAAGATGTGACAAAAGCTGGACTGGTAACAATGTCTTAATCATGGGTGGTTGTGATTATGATTCACTTTTTTTTTTTTTTTGGATCCCAAAAACATGATAGTGAAATTAATTGTTTTTTGTTTTGTTTGGGAGTTAATAAATATATCTCGATGTTATGTGTACTATCACAAGTTTAATCTCTAAATCGCAGTGTATTGTAACTTTGTAAGACTTTAAAGTGCAATTAAATTCAAATTTTGAAACAATTAATTATATAGTTATTAATATGAACAAAAATCTCTAAAAAGGGAAAAAAGAAAAAAAGAAGATAGGGATGAAAGATAAAAGGGAAAATGTGGGCTGTGGACCAATTGCCCATACAACAATTAAAAAAAAAAAAAACCTGGGTCCATGCCAAATACCATGGGCGTCATCATCACCATTTGCAGGTTTTATTATTTTGTAATTTCTTAATTCCTAACAATTTATTCTTTTGTTATTTTAATTATTTCAGATCTCTAAAATAAATTTATTCACTTTTCAACTATACCACACCCCATGAATTAGTTCTAGTTATACTTTCCTTCATCTTAAATTAATCGTCATTTTAAGAAATATATTTTGTTTTAATCTATCTTTCTTTCTTTTTAAATAAAGAAAATTTGATGATATCTTTTTCCAACTTTTCTTGTATCTTGTTTTTTAAACTAGACTTTTTTTATTTAATGCCATACGCTAACTATGTCTATTTAATATTTGATTTATAATCATTGCATATTTTATCAATCTTAATTAAAAAATCTTAAATTTTGAAATGAAGGAATATTATCAATCAAAATCTAAAATTAATTTCTTATTAATAAAGTTTATGATTAGATTAGAAACTTGTGTATATGGAACATGGATTTAAGTCGCCATTAGTACACAGAAATCATAGGTCCATCCATTGTTTCAGATATTCAAAGAACGTGGACACGTCAGTTTGTTTCTTTTTTCTTTATATTGGGGAATAAATTAACAAGCAAATGGTTTTTTTTTTGTTGATTTTATATCTTAATTGTTTAATGATGTATTATTACTCAGTGACTACAAATTGTATGCATTTACTTTACCATTTAAGCTCTTCTCAGTTAATTATCATAAATCTCATATAGTGATATATTATGTATCGTATTTATGTTTTGTTGCTGTATAAACGTTACAATTTATATAATTTATAATTAATCGAAAAATTTCGATCACGCATGCACCATTGATATATCATAATTAAATTAATCTCAAATAATAATGTTCATGAAAAACTTTGTTGATGCCTTCAATACATTATTTGATTGTATGAAACAATATAAACTTATATGAATTAAACAAAAATAATATATTTTTTCTTTTGAATATCTAAGGAAATTATGTTTACTAATTAAATATTTTATATTTGAAAAAAAAAACAGAATTTGTGTAAAATTTTATATTAAAAATATAATATAAATGTATTAAGCTGTACTTGGACTTTTGGGAACATATTCGAAGCCATTTTCCCATGTTTTTGAAGTAGACATTCTATGCACGTAAATTATCAATATATTCTAAGAAGTCAAATCAGTGCACTATTTATAAAGGTAGAAAAGATTATGAAAATATTCGATAATTATAATTAGGGAAGGATTAAAGGCACTTCACACACTTTTAAGGACATCTCATTTATGAGTAAATAGGATAGCACATATACATAATAAATGGGGTGCCCTTAAAAATATATGGGGTGTCTTTAATCTCTCTCTTATAATTATTAATTTTCTGATTAATGGTTGTAAATTATTCAATTTTGGATGAATTATAGTTTTTTTTTTCTTCAAAAGGTTATAGAGTATGTGAAAATCTAATAAACAAAAAATGATATTAATTGAGAAAAATTAATATCATTTTTGCGTTTTATAATTGAGAAAATATCTGACTATAATCAAATCTTAATTGAATTGAATTGAATCAGCTTGTAAATTAATCTTATGAATTTCAACATGCAAACTTGCTATTTTTTTTATAAGCATTTTTCATTTACAAAAGCTGGAAAATAATAAATTGAGATAGTCTCTTGTGCACTTGATGCATATATACATGGATTGGGTTCGGATCGACACAGATCCGTGTCTTTTTTTTTTCAACTTTTACATTATATTAGTCATACATTAATGTTATATTAGTCGTACATTACAAATATCATACCTTTTATATTATACTTTAACTTACATTGACATTTATATTATATTACTTATACATTTTATGTTATATTAGTCATACTTTAGTCTAATACTTTAACTTTAAAAAAATATCAATTTTGTCACAATTTGTACATATATACCTTTGTGTAATGTTATTCATTTATTTATGTGATATTACTTATACCTTTATATCAATATAGACATACATTTTATGTAATATATAAATGTACAATTAGTATAACTAAAATATATGACAAATATAACTAAAATGTATTAAAGATATTAACGTTTATCTAAAAAAATATTGAGGTACAACTAAAAACTTTAAAATGTATATCTAACATAATATAAAGATACAACACCTAAAATAAGTTTGAACGAATTTATGCATGAACTTGGCAACGTGTTGCGCTGTCAGATCGACCTGAATATATGAATCTTAAAGATCCATATTACATATGTATAAAAGTTTTTATCTAATAAGTTAAACATAAATATATCAATATATGTCTCTAAAGAGTTTATCTTAAAAATCTCCTAACTTCGATGCTCAAATTTGCAAATTTCCAAACTTCCATATTGTACACCTCTTGATAACATATTTTGACAAACACAATTATTTCAATATATCAAGTCTACGGATTCTAAATCTATACAATTAGATTGACCCGACCCAAGGGTCATTTCACGCATCTCATGCGTGCCTCATGCACACGCCCCCACACACCCAAACCCTAATTCAAACCCTAACCCAAACCCTAATTCTGTTATTACATTGACATAACCTTTTAATTTAATGAACTTAACCTTCTAGTTCTATCCTTATAACTTTTTAGTTATATGCACATAACCTTTTGCAGTACAAAGTAGTGAAAAAAATATAAGTTAACTGAAAAAATTATAAAATTTGTATATAAAGGTTACACTATTACAACATAAAAGTTATATCATTACAATATAAATGTTTCGGCTATATTGAATTTTTATAGTGAAAAAAATTTAAGTTATCATTGAAAAGGTTATGAAATATGTACATAAATGTTATACTATTACAACATAAATGTTTTATTATTACAACATAAAAGTTTTGGCTATATTATATAAATTTTTATAGTGAAAAAAGTATAAGTTACGTATTGAAAAACTTATGAAATTTATACTTAAAAGTTATATTATTATAACATAAAAGTTATAATATAAAAAATAAAAAACTGGAAATAGATTTGGGTTAAACCGAACCCGACCCGATTCGTGTGCCCAGTTGCATAGATCATGACCATGCATTTGGTGCACACAAACACTACCCTTTAACAAATACTAAATAAATATGTTTATGAACATATAAATTCATTATATATATATATATATATTAATAATAATAAATGAGGATAATAATAAACTATAAACAACCAATGACGTTATTTGCGAATATATAGGGTAAGAACTACGTCTCTATCTCGTTGCACCAAAATTCCTTCAAATAATTCAGTTTAAAAATTTCCTATTGAGATGTCGCTTTTTTCTTTTTCTTTTTTCCTTTTCTTTTCTTCCTTTTTATTTTATTTTATTTTGGCACTCGTTGACTCCTAGAGAAATTTTAGGTTGTTTTTGATTCGATGAATCTGAAGTTGAGGAAGCAGCTTTTTGAATCAAGATTTTAAAATTGTTTCAAATTGATTAAATTAAAACTCATTATAAAGAATATATTATAATTCAAACTGTAAAAGGGCTGATTATAAAAATTAAACTCCATAATGCAAAAAAAATTTATCCACCAAGTGTGTAAATCATAGATACATGCACTAGATTCGATCTAGTCCAAATTCATCAGAACGTGCCGCCACACACTTAGATGGATGCGTTCAAACTCACCCAAAATACTTCTAGATGATGTATAAGTAACATCAAATAAAGGTATACATGTACAAATTGTGCCGAAATATGGTTTTTTTTAAGTAAAGTTTTACATAAAAATATGATATTTATATGTAAATATATGACTAACATAGTATAAAGATCTACGATTTTCTTTTAAAGTTAAAGTATTGCACCAATTGTATGATATTTGAAAATAAAAGTATGACTAATATAACTTAAGGATATGACTAATATAATATAAGGATAAGGGCAAAAAAAAGAAAAATGTGCGGATCCGACCGGACCGGACCCAACCTAAACGCATGAATCTAATATTCATGCACCCGATATATATGAGACCTTCTAATTCCATAATACGTTTGAGTTTCTCTAATGATTTTTATATTAAAAAGTTAATTTCTTAATAAAACTGCAATCTAAAAAAAAAAAAATGGAGAGGCAATTGTTTGTGTTATATATTTTAAATTTTAATCTTTAATTGACTAATTTGAACTAAACTGAACTTCAAATTTTAGAATACGAAATTATATGTTTTTGGGTTTTTATTTCTTTTAACAAGAAATCCACACCCCTTTGTATAATATGTATATACAAGTGTCATTTTCATAACATAATTTAAAAACCACACGAAAGCTAGAATATGCTAATGTGAGACGGTTCACATGAGATATCATGTAAACTATAATTTATGTGAATTAATAAAAAATGTACCAACTTATTCGATATGATGAATATCGATTCTACATATTATTATATAAAACTTAATCTTGCATAAAATTTTATTTGAGACATTTTCATATAAATTTTTGTGATAATATGAGATTACCGTATACGACGAGAGTGACACTTATGTAGCTGGGCATAGACCGTCCATATGCATTATATTTTTTAATTTTTTTCTCCTCTACATGTGCGATTCCTCTGTTTCATTCTTCTCCTTTTTTTCTTCTTATTTCCTTCTCTTTTTTCCTATGCATGCTGATTTAGGACGTCTTCATCTTCAGTATTGTTATTCTTTTTTGGTTCTCTTTTTCTTCTTCGTCTTCCTCCTCCTTCTTACATCATTGTCTTCTTTTCTATTGGTTTCTTCTTTATTCGAATCTTGACTTGTATATGTGTTTTTCCTTCATTTTTCTCTTCTATTTCTTTTTATATTTGTTAATTTAGATGATTGATTTCAAATTACAATTCAATTGAAATAGAGAATATTCATAATCTAAGTTTGGTACATGTTTATTTGCAGTAGTAGGAATTACTTGCAGAAACTTTGAAAAGAAGATGATAAAAATCATGCATTTAAAATTTTTAACTCATTATACAGTACACTGATATGTTAAGAATATGCAACTATTACATTTCATTGAAATAACAACTAATACCTTATGTATATACAACTAATACTTTAAGACTATACAACCAATACCTTAAGAGTATACATCTAATACAACTAATACGAACTAATACATTTTCATTGAATGAACACCACAACTAATACATTACTAAATAAGTAACTAATAATTTAAGAGTATACAACTAATATTTTCACTAAATGAACAGCTAATATCTTAAGAGTATACAACTGATATTTCCATTGGATGAATTATATATAGAATCAGATGATGCGACCAACTATGATGTGATCGCATGTGGACGCGTGTGGAGGTGACCCATGCGTAGAATCGTGTTCATGCCTTGGGATACAAAAGTTTTTTTATACAACAATTTGATCAAATAATACATTTGCAAGTTGAATATGTAATGAAGTGAAAAAAAAAATAGAATCTTAAATCAAATATAAAATAATTTGATATTATTACACTAAAATTGATTTCACCTAATTAAGAATGTCAATATCAACTCAACTGGTTGGTATCCATTCTGTCCCATAATATTTGGGATGGATAAAATCCGTCCCGTACTAAAAAAGTGGTGAGTCTACCCTACCCGTAAACGGGATGGGGTGGATCCAAGTACCCCATCCCACCCTCCCCTTGCACACGGTTAATATATATAATATTACATAAATTTCTAATATATCATATATTTAATAAAATATTTTTAATTTTCCACCTTTCGAAATTATATTTAGAAATATTATAAGAACATGACGGAGCGAGACACAGAACAACTAAATAAGACCCATGACGAAACACAGGATGGAAACAGGTTCGCGGACATGTACCCGAGATGGACCTCAACTAACCGCTCTGCCCCGTCTCCATTACAATCCTACCCCTAATCCCCAACTATGTGGAACCATTATTTACTGTTGCACAATTATTACAAACTTATCTCTACAGATCTTTATTGATATTATGAAATAAATTTTCTTAAAAAAATCAGAAGATTCTCAACATGTGGAGGAGTATCTATCGTCGTACCAGAATCTAGAATACACCCGCGCCACATTCGATAACTCCTCTCCACCATTGCTTTCAACTCCAGTGCGTGACACGTCATCCAAAAAAACCAAACACCCGTGGGTCCCACGAAACCCCGCATTCAGAAACACGGGAATTATCGCCCAACCGTGGACCCCACTTCAAATTTACACTTCCCGTCCTCCAGTTTTTACGTTCATGCCAATTTGACCCCTAATTGTTACCTTTTCCCCCACTTTACCCCTCAAAATTAGTAAGAATTACTTCACAATTCACATCCTTAAAAGCATGTTCACACCATAAAAGTCGTCTGTTTTGAAATTAAAAGAAAAATTATGGTTCAGTCGCACTGTCTTTTATGGAGCTCCTCAGATATAGTACAATGTTGCTCTAAAATAGAAGTAGAGACTTATAGAGAATTGATAATTCAAAATCTTGTGCTTATAGGTAAATTTTATTTTATAAGATAATTAGATCTTAAAATCATAATATTTTTGGAATAAAATATCTGTGTGATGATAATTTATCGGACGTTACTATTATTATTTATATATATGTTGATGTTATTTGAATAGGTCAAATACACGAATTAACAATTAAATCGTCGTATTTTTCTAAAATTCTGAACTAACTTTATACATTCAAATTATCAAAATATAACGTTAATAACATTTTTTGAATAGGATAAAACAAAGGAAAGATTTTCAAATAATAATAATTATTATCAAATAGAAATAAAATCGAATAGAAATATTTTTTTAATACATGACATAAGTTAATACTTTAATAGTATATTTAGAAATTCTTAAAATGAAATCAACTTTCCATATTTTTACGAAAGGGAGTATAATGCAAGAAGGCATTATTGGGGGAGGTGAATTGCAAGTTTTAACTTTTAAAACTCATCATAATATCTTAAAATAAAATTAAAAAATCTCGTCTCAATTACAAATATACCCCCATCATTTTTTCTATAAATCCAAATCGTCCCTCTCCTTATTTCCTCTCCATTCCATTTCCAGCCTCTTCATACACATACCGATAGAGGTTTTATTGCGTGTGATTTAGAGAGAGAAGATGTTAGGAGTGTTTAGCAGCTCAATAATGTCGCCGCCAGACGAGCTGGTGGCTGCCGGGAGCCGGACGCCGTCGCCCAAAGTGACGGCGGATAAGCTGATGGCTCGATTCGTGGAGGCGAATTCATCGGCGGTTTCCATCAAAATCGGCGATGATGTCCAGCTAGCCTACACTCACTACAACCAGCCTTCTTCACAGCCGAGGTATGAATTTACACTACTGCGAAGATCTAATTTCAGATGAATGGTAAACATTGGATGACAATTTGATTGATGTTCTATGTGGTGATCGAACAGAAGATGATTGATTTTTTTTTTTTAAAGTGTTTTGATCATTTGATGCCGTCATATATCACGCGTGGATCAGATGATTTTTAGGAAAAATTAAAAAAAAAATTACCGTATTTTTTGATTGATGCATTCGTTTTTTTTTTTTTGGAGGCTTGAGTTTGAATTAGGAATCGTAACCGCGTTTAATTATGATCATATTAATTAGCTATAACATATTATGGAATTATGTAAATTCTCCTGATTTTTTTATGTGATTTCTGAACTTTGCCACTATGATGAACATATAAAATAATTTAATATCAAGTTTTTTGGATTTGCTTTTCTAATAAGTTCAAAAAACAGTTTATTGTACTCTCTCTCTCTCTCTCTCACAGACACACAAAATGAAGCAGAAATTAATCCATCGTGATCAACGATGTTCTGGTAAATGGTAATAACAAAATTTCATGAATAAGAATTTATTAAAAAAAAAAAATTATTGGATGAATATTGAAAACCGAGCCAAAGTTTTTTTGTCTATATTTTCGGATACAGGTCTAATTTATCCCGATTTTAGTGTATCAGTATGTATCATTAGTAATTGTGTATAGATACCAATACTTACACGTGGCAACATGTCATAAAGTAATGGAATATCATATAAAAAACAAGGAGGATTCAGTTGTCGCTAACTAATGAAATATGAGATAAAATATAAAGAGGTTTACAAGTTGTTTAGTCTAAAAATGACTTTGATGTGCACCCGGACCCATAGAAGAATTAGATCCACAAGTCTTTTACTTTACTAAGATAAGATTAGTTGACTTATTTTACATTTCATCCCTTAACAGATTTTATACTGCCACGGTAGTATGTCTATGTAAGAAATAATTCAGCTAATACTATTGTATGCTCGATATATCTTATAAGATTAATAAAGGAGATATTATGTTAGGCTAAATTTATTGAATTTGTTATTCCTACCAAGTGCAACCTTATTTACATCCATCATTAGTTGTTTTTCTTGGTTGTAATGTATAGACTACATATACAGATAAGGTTGTTGGGATATAAATGGAACCTCTAAAATGACTCCATGATGTTAGATGGGCCATATCTATTTTTTGTGTTAGGTAGGTCGACTATTGACTTCTTTGAGTCTATCTATAGCTATGATGGGACTGGATTCACCTTTTCTTGTATACTGTATGATGATATATATGTCAGCTAATTAAGTTTTTAGGCACTAGTATTCTTAAATATTTTGTTATAATACATCTAGGTTCTTTATTTATCATGTAATGGTTGACTAAACCTGATTCGGCTGATAATAATCGCAGATCGTTCGCGGTTAAGGATGAAATATTCTGCTTGTTTGAAGGAGTTCTTGACAACCTGGGGAGCCTAAAGCAGCAATATGGTCTTGCAAAATCTGCAAACGAGGTGCTTTTGGTGATAGAAGCATATAAGGCGCTTCGTGATCGAGCACCTTATCCTCCAAACCATGTTGTTGGCCACCTTGAAGGGAACTTTGCCTTCATTGTTTTCGACAAGTCCACTTCTACTTTATTTGTGGCTACTGTGAGTAATTAAGTCTTATGATTGTCTAATTGAAACGTTATTGGTTTAAGTGGCTTTCACCAACTAATGCGAGTTGTTTAACAGGACCAATGTGCTAAGGTTCCTCTGTATTGGGGAATCACTGCTGATGGATATGTAGCATTTGCCGATGATGCCAACTTGCTTAAGGGTGCCTGTGGAAAGTCGCTCGCTTCATTCCCACAAGGTGAGCTGTCGTTTTTGCTTACGTATGAACTGTGAACTTGATGCTATTAAATAAATAGGGAATCGACGTTTACAAAAACCATTATATGACAACTTGGATATTCTATCACTTTCTTTCTCATTCGCGGTGGTGATTCATTATCGAATCATAGATATCTTGTATCTAACCATGGTTGTGTTGCTTGATTTCTCAGGATGTTTCTTCTCCACAGCTGTTGGGGAAATTAGAAGCTACGAGAACCCCAAAAATAAGGTCACAGCAGTTCCTGCTAAAGAGGAAGAAATATGGGGAGCCAAATTCATGGTAATATGATTTTTCTTCAATTATTTCGACAAATATTTTTTATACATGGAAGAGAATCCCAACTGGCATATTCAGGTGACCATAAAATTAAGCACCATTATCTTATTATGTCTGGGTGGGCCTTCTTTAATTTGTAGCCACGCCTCTATTAAATATGAATACTGCTTCATAGTTATTGCAATAAGACAAGAAAGTGGTCTTAACTATTATAGATATTATTGTAGTTAATTACAACATCAGGACCAAAATTAGCTGAAATTAACTATTGTCTTTCCATTAATCTCCTAAACTTTTTCTATAGTATCATAGCTATTATAATAGATAGAACCATAGAGTTTGGTTCAAGTTTGCATAGTTCAAAACTACTGCATAGTTTAGACCTTCATGGGATAGATCTAAACTTGGTGGGGGTCCATCAGATGCAGATCATCTTAATCTTTATAGTCCAACATAACATGATGTCATTGAAGAAGAAAAGAAGGGCAATAATTGAGAACGCATTTGGATTACTCCATTTCTGCTTGATTTTTGGATGAGAATTGACATATATCCACCCTCATAAAGCAACCCCTTGTAGCCACATCCTCAGTATTCCGATTTTTAACGATTTATCTTGTGTGTGCGATATTTCAGGTGGAGGGGCCAAGCATTATTGCAGTCACAAAGTAGACGAGGCTTCGATATCTAAAAGTTGCTCGTAAACACCTCGTTTGTCGAAAGGAAAGGAGCTGAAAGTAGGCATAAGAAGTGAGAGAGAGCCATGTAAATAAATGGAGGAGAGTCACTTGTTTGCTGTCTAAAAAGTAGAAACTGAAGGCTATCTTGTTAACTTGTATTGCTTTAGGCTTGTTTGTTTTTCTCTTTACATCTTATATAGTTCTTGGAACAATGTTTTTTCACCTTTGTATAGTCTCTTAGTTGTGTAATAATAAAGTTTGTGTTTCATGTTTGATGTGGTTCCGATTCAACGTTCGTCTTTTCGGGCTGAAATTCGAAATCTTGAATCTAAAAACCTGCAAAACAAACACCGGGAGGGTTCCCATCGTTCCCGGCGATGGGACTCCGATGCTCAAGTCAGTCAGATTGCTCAAATAGATCTCTCAAATTATACAAGTGTATGTGTATAATGAATTATGTATTTATTATAAATTGTGTGTCCCATAAATTATTTGTAAATTGTCCATTGAAAAGTGAATATAACAATGATATATATAGACTCTTTGGACTAGTTGCAGTAGGAAAAGGAGTCTCAGTTATAGTTGAAGTAGGAATCCTAGTTGTAGTTCGTTGTAGTTGGAATAGGAGTCCTAATTTCAGTTGAAGTAGGAGTCCGTTTAATTTGACCACATCAGTACTCCTCCCCTTTCGTAGTATATGTTGACATACACTAGTGGAGTTCACTAAATTTTGAAAAAAAATGTGAGTTTCCTCCATTATAAATAATTAATCACATAAGTATACCTGAATTTCAAAAGAAAATAAACAAACATATTTAATGATGGAATATAAGCTTTGTTTTCTGTATCAAACCGTTTAGTACATTCCGAGGGAATGTCTTTGTTCGTCAAGACCTTCATCTTTTTAGTTCGTCAGGATATTCGTCCTTTGAGTTCGCTTGGACATTCGTCCTTCACTTGGACATTCATTCTTTTAGTTTGCCAGGACATTCATCCTTTTAGTTTATCGGGACATTCGTCCTCTTAGTTCGCCGGGACATTCGTCCTCTTAGTTCGTCAAGGACATTCGTCATTTCAGTTCGTCAACGACATTGGTCTTTTCAGTTCGCCATGACATTGGTCCTTTTAGTTCGTCAAGGACATTCGTCCTTTCAGTTCGTCAAGAACATTGGTCCTATTGGTCCTTTCAGTTCGTCAAGGACATTGGTCCTTTCAGTTCACCAGGACATTCGTCCTTTTAGTTCGTCAAGGACATTCGTCCTTTCAGTTCGTCAAGGACATTCGTCCTTTCAGTTCGCTTAATCATTAAGTATAACGACAATCATATGAATTCACAGAAAAGAAAAGACACGACAATTTTAATCGCGGTTAGGCTAAATTAGCCTACGTCCACAGAGAGTGAATATTTCTCATTTTATCAAGATGAAGAAAATTGAGAAAAAAGGTAATAAGAAGCGTACATAAGTGTAGCTCATTAAATTGGTTCTTCTCGGCTGTTCTTTGTGTTCTTCTAATGTTCACCATATTTGCTCTCAACGTCTTAACTCAAAATTTCCCACAGACGGCACCAATTGATGTGGTTCCGATTCAACGTTCGTCTTCTTGGGCTGAAACTCGAAACCTCGAATCCAAAAACCTGCAAAACCTCGAATCCAAAAACCTGCAAAACAAACACTGGGAGGGTTCCCATCGCTCCCGGCGATGGGACTCCGACGCTCAAGTCAGTCTCAAATTATACAAACACTGGGAGGGTTCCCATCGCTCCCGGCGATGGGACTCCGACGCTCAAGTCAGTCTCAAATTATACAAACACTGGGAGGGTTCCCATCGCTCCCGGCGATGGGACTCCGACGCTCAAGTCAGTCTCAAATTATACAAGTGTATGTGTATAATGAATTATGTATTTATCATAAATTGTGTGTCCCATAAATTATCTATAAATTGTCCATTGAAAAGTGAATATAACAAGGATATATATAGACTCTCTGGACTAGTTGCAGTAGGAAAAAGAGTCTCAGTTATAGTTGAAGTAGGAATCCTAATTGTAGTTGGAATAGGAGTCCTAATTTCAGTTGAAGTGGGAGTCCGTTTAGTTTTGACCACATCAATGTTTATGTTGCATTTTATTTGTCCTTTAAAAAAAAATTATATCTATGTAGTAGTGCAATTTCAGGGTTAATTATTCAACCCAATTTTCCCAACAAAATAATATTACTTGATAGTCACAATCAATTAAAAGCTCTTCAATAACAGCAATAATATTAGTTAGAGATGCATTTGAAATTAATTACACGTCTAATTAATATTATTTATTGTAACTAATGAGTGGAGATAAGTATTGATAAGAAACACTTGAAAGTATCTCCCGAAACTGACATTTCAAATAATTAAAATAGATATCGCTAAAATCATACATCAAAATGTCCATTTCCGTCTTTTTCTCTAATTAAAAATAAGTTTAGAATGGTTTGTCATAAGTGGTTCGAAGTTATCGGTCCAAATTGTCTTAACTACTTAAGCCCAAATTGTGAATAATTGCTTCCTTTGGGGCTTAAATTTAGAAGGGCTTACACATTATTTGTTCTATGGGAAATGGATTGGCCCTTTAGAATTGAAACAAAATATAATCAGATTAACAAATAGAGTCCAAATATAACATCTAAATGAAAAATAATATGAATTCTCAAGATCTTCTAATCCGATTTTCATCATCATTTTGGGTCCTCTATTGAGATCCCTCAAATGAGAATCTTGAATACTATCTAAACAATCACTTTAGTCAAAAGATGTTAGCCCTTTTTGGTATACGAAATTTTGTCGGACAAGAGCTTATGGTGTTCCTATATGGTAATCGGAACAAAATATTCAATGCAATCATGAATGTATTTAAAGAAAATGAAAGTTTAAGCTCACTTTTTTATATGTTATTGGGGAACAAAGTTTCATGATTCTATTTGAAACAATGAAACAATAATATATTGATAAATTTAAACTCAAACTCAATGAGGTAAACTCTATATTATATTTAATATTATGGTTGCTGAGAATTCACAAAGATATAAAGTTACACTAATATAACATATATGTCACACATTTATAACATAAATATCAACACATAAAATAAAATAAAATAAAAAATTCAAAACTTGCGGATTCGAGTCGGATCGACCTAGATTGCATTCATGCACCTGGTGCACATTAGAATTATATATATATATATATATATATATATATATATATATATATATACTACTTTATCAACTTTTCATAATTCTCAATAAAATTATTCATTTTTTAAAAATTAAATAATACGAGATTATTTACTTTTTCAATAATTCTCAATATGATGCCAAATCTTAATTATAATCATACCTTATAAAATTCTACATCAAACACAAATTATCAAAATTCATATTTTTCTAACTTCAAATCCAAACTTGCAAAATTTATGTTAATCCAAACAAATTGCCTTTTTAGATAAGTTTTTTTAATAGTTTTTGTTAATATATATATATTTATTTATTTATCGAGTGAGAAAAGTTAATTTAAAGTAGGGTCACTTTCGGTAGTGCAGAATTATGGAGTTCGGCCAACCAAACTTCCAGCATTCTCCGTGGTACACCTATACACATATACATACACTATATATACACATATTTATGTCTATATGTATGTATATATATTGCAATCATACATAAGCAATGAATAAATTAGGTTACGAAATGTGATGATTTAGTAAGCTGTTTATTTCCTAAAACCCAGTTTTGATTGTTACTCCCTCCTACTCAAATTCCTTTACCACTTTCACCTGCAATTCTCAGGTATAATCGCTTTTTTTGTCTTTCTTCTTTTTTCCTTTCTAATTTCATCTGTTTTTTTTTTTTTGGCTCAGAATTTTTAGCTAAAAGAGTAAACTTCAGCGTCTCTTTGTTCGATTTTCGATCGGTGAAACAAAGGAGAGTTCAGAGTATAATTTCATTTAGAGGTATTGATTTTGCCCAGACACGTATGTGCTGAATTTTAACTGTTTTCTACTATTTTTGTGCGATTTATTAGCAAGATACTGATTTTGCTTGTATTTGAGGTTAAGTTTTGACTTTGAACATGTGTCTTAGACTCCTAGTTAGGTATGATGGTTGAAGCTGAATTTTGTATTAGTATGTGTATGAGATAGTATATCGAAGCTTGGTTTTCAGTGAGTATAGGAAAGAACAATATAGCAACTTAGCTCTATGTGAAAGGAAAGACTGTTATTTTGAAGGTAAAAGAGGGAAAAGGTGAAAATTGGTTTTCTAGTGAGATGTTTCTCTGTTATGGTTGGATTGATGAATATGTTGTAATTAATCTAGATGATTGAAGAATTTACTCCAGTTGAATTATTTGAGATAAAACAACATTTCGGTCACCTATTAGTGATGCAAAGAATTTATGCCGATCTAGTTAGTTTCTTTGGGAGACACTGTAATTAGGTGAGGTCCACACAAAAATATTTCTGAGGTCACTTGAGGGAGTTAATTTTGGAATCGTCTACACAAAGATGTAATTTTTGAGAGGACAGGGAAATAGTAGGTAGTTCGTTTTTGACTCAGACAGTAGATTGATCGTAAATCAGATAGTGTCCATTCTAGAGTTCTTTGGAAGAGGTCTAGAGAAATGAAAGGAGACATTTCTCCCACCTAATAGTATAAATAGAGAGGAGTGGGAAGACATTTGTCATCCAAGAATTGAGTGATCTTAGAGACAAAATTGAACCACCATAGTGTGAGAGTGAGTTATCCACCAACTTGGTAAGGGGTGTTTAATAGTGTTATCGTTTGGTGAGGGAGAGTGATAAAGAGTTATGGTGAGGGAGAGTTTCACTATATAATAGTGAGGGAGAGTTCTACTATATAATAGTGAGTGATAGTGAGTTAACCTTTGGTGAATAAATTCTAGACTGAGTCCACCGTGTTTTTCCCGATTTGGGTTTTTTACATAAAAATGTGAGTCTCTACTATACTTTGTTCTCTTTAGTTTTGTTATTGTTATTGCCTATTTTAAATCCATAAAGTGGGAAAATAATATGCTTCCTTGGGTTTTCCAGGTAAAAATGTGTGAATCTCTACTGTTCTCTTTATTTTGTTATTGTTATTGCTATCTTAAATTCATGAATTGGGAAAATTACACGCTTAATCATTTCCGTAGTAAATTTCCCCAACAAGATTCTCGAGTGAAATCTTATATTTCAAGATGAACAACATTCAAGTAAACTTAAGATTTTTACAAATTGGGACCGAGTTTGATTCTGTGATAAGTTTTGGATCTTTTCTGATGATTTTGACTCATAAGCGATGGTAGTTTGACATTAAAGTTTTGGGGTAGCAACCAAAACTACCCAATTTGAAATAGTGGGTACTATTTATACCCAACATTAATTTAATTGTATCCATTGTATCCAATTTTAAATAATAATACCCCAAACTACCCACTTTTTTGATCAATCACCCCCCCCCCCTAATGTAGACACTTTTCAACATTACTATCACAATTAATATAATTAAATTTATATTGAAATCAAAATACACAATTGAAGTCAAAATACACACTTGAAATCGCCGAATTCGTGTAGCCTTATGTATTTCATTCAACCTTACATGAAATTCGTGAAGCCCTATAGCCCTAATTTCGTGTAGCCCTATAGAGGAAATTTTGTGTAGCCCTATAAAGAAATTTCATGTAGTCTTATAGTCCTATAGCTCTAATTTCGTGTAGTCTTATAGCCCTATAGCCCTAATTTCGTGTAGCCCTATAGAGGAAGTTTTGTGTAGCCTTATAACCCTAATTTCGTGTAGCCCTATAAAGGAAATTTCGTGTAGCTTTATAGCCCTATAGCCCTTATTTCGTGGAGTCCTATAGAGGAAAGTTCGTGTAGTCCTATAGTCCTACAACATTTATTTCGTGTAGCCCTATTTTGGAATTTCGTGTAACCCTATACCCTTAATTTCGTATAGGCCTATAAAGAAAATTTCGTGTGGCCTTATAGCCCTATACCCATTATTTCGTGTAGCCCAACGTCTGATGAATTGAGATTCCTTCCCTTTTCAAACTTTTTCAGACGCCATCCCATCAACCTGTGACTCATTCACTGAAATGTGTATTATTTGGATAATTTGGGGTAAAATTATAGTATTTTGGGTATATTTGAGGGACATCTAAATATTTTTGGGTATTTTGGTATAGAATTAAATGTTTTTGGTTATTTTGGGCCATTTCCTCTTAAAGTTTTTTGATAGAGCATAAAACAATTGAGTGACCACAAAGTAAACTCTGCCACAACAAAAATGTTGCTAATCAAATATATTTTTTTGCATAGCTTAAACGACAAAGAAAACAAGGTATAAATACTTTTCGACACCTATGCCAACTAGGAATAGGACTCCTAAGCTTACTAGAAATAGGACTCCTATGCTTACTAAAACTGGCATTAAAGAACTAATAATTATATCTCCTATGCTTATTAAAACTGAAAATAAAGAACTAATAATTAAATCTAACGAATTAACGAATTAATTCTGAATTAAGACTTCAATTGGCCATCTTCTTTGTCCTACCTTGATACATCTTGATAGGTTGATGCGTGCTATCAGTTTTTCAGATGTCCTTGCTCATCAAACTTCTCCACTATAAAATTATGTGATTCTTTTCCAGATGTCCTTGCTTATCAAACCTTTTCTTTATTCCCCAGCTTATAATTTTATGGTTCAAAATTCTCAGTAGATGTTTTGAAATTCTAAACTTCAAGTTGTAAAACCATCATTATTAATGTATAACTTGGTCAAAATTAATTTCAACATTTGATGTTGATTGATGCTTTACATATGTGTGCAATAATACACATAATCCTAGATATTAGAATTGTGAATGCATCAAGCTGCATATTGGGTTTGTTTCCATTCTAATGTCCAAGATTCTAGAAAAAAACTAAAATGGTCTGTTTGTTTCCTGTCAACATTACTGCAGGCTTCTGCCCTTTCTATGCAAGTCAATAACCATAGTGGAAATTATACTGATATGTTTTCTAAAAACTGATAAGGATGATGGGTTTGTGTTTCTTATTGTGCTTTTCTTGCTTCAGATGTTTTAATTCAATAATTTTCCTATGCATTTGGTTTTACCTTATTGTATTAAACAAGGTGTCTCTAATTGAACTATGTATAAATTGTGAATATACACATTGATCCAATTTTTCAGCTGATTTCTTCTTGCCCTTTTCAATGCCATTGGTTCTTTTATTTTCATTGGAGTTCTTTAACGTCGTGCTTACTGTGTGATACCCCATCATTCAGTCAATCAAAAGCCTAAAACTAACAGAGATAGTAACCTATGGAGCAACAAGGAAATGGTCAGACTCCAGGTATGGGAGTTGTGGGTAGCTCTGCTCAGATGCCGTATAATGTGAGCCCATATCAAGCTAACCAAATGACAGGAACCTCGTCTCCTGCATCTGCTGCTTCGACCCAATCTCCCCAAACCGCTGGTCTTTCCGCCTCTCCTGCTCAGATGGCCCAACACCAGCTCGCCTATCAGCACATACATCAGCAGCAGCAACAGCACTTGCAACAGCAGCTGCAGAACTTCTGGGCCACACAGTACGACGACATCGACCAGGCCACGGATTTCAAGAACCATAGCCTGCCATTGGCGAGGATCAAGAAGATAATGAAAGCTGACGAGGACGTTAGAATGATATCAGCTGAAGCACCCGTCATCTTCGCCCGAGCCTGTGAAATGTTCATTCTCGAGCTGACGTTACGAGCATGGAATCACACTGAGGAGAACAAAAGGAGGACGCTCCAGAAGAACGACATTGCTGCTGCTATTACTAGGACTGACATATTTGATTTCTTGGTCGATATAGTGCCCAGGGAGGACCTGAAAGACGATGTGCTTGCGTCAATGCCCAGAGGAGCCCTTCCCGTGGGAGCTCCCTCTGAAACCCTTCCTTACTATTACATGCAACCACAGCCGGCCCCACCAGTCGGACCTCCGGGGATGTTTGTGGGGAAGCCCGTTGACCCATCCCTTTATGGCCAACAGTCTCGCCCGTATATGCCTCAGCAGATGTGGCCACAGCAGCCACCACCATCCTCAGATTCTTAAGCAGGTTCGACTACCATGAGGCTAATATTCAATTGCTTTCACCTTTTTTCGGTTCTTATTCGTATATATGGGTACAGGGTATGTTTATAATGAAGTGGCAATTGCAGAAGCTACTGATGGACAACACTGCAAGCTATGCTTCTATGTAAGAATATCTATCTACTATTGTAATGCACCAACATAGTAGATCAGGGCTGCACTTTTTTGAGCCTTTGCTTCTGTAATATATAACTTCGTTCTGAATGAGAAATTTCAGACGAATTTCCAACTTAGTAAACTTCGTCAGTTATGTGCGCGTTATAAATTGTTATGCCTAATTCAGATCGTCTTAGGATAAATTTTCGAAGCCACCACCTTCATCGATTCCAGGATAGTGGACCGGAGATCCTGATGGGTACATTTGTTGGTCATTCGGAATTTAAAGGTGTTTGTACCCTCATCATGTTCTATTATGTTTTTATACCATGTTTGATTCATACTTTATATAGACAATATGTATGGCATTGATATCATGTGTGCTCAAATATAGACAAAAGCCAAAGTATGATCCAATTTAACAAACTATCATGTGTGGAACAGTTTCATAGCCTTCAAAGAACTTGGTTTCAGATCCCCGTTTTTCTTTTATTGATGTTTAAAACATGTATACATAAGTAGAGAGAGAAAAAGAGAGTTAAGCATTCAAGATAATGTAAGAGATTATACTTAACAGGATTTTCAGGCAACTAAAGCCTCAGCTAATGTTCTAGGATCTCTTTCCAGTAAAAGAGGTACACCAAAACGGAACTCATTGAAGCACTTTAGTTTCAACTGACAGGACAGATTTCCTCCAAACTGCAGAACAGTTTCAATAATTCAAATTAGCATGCTCATATACGATGTTAAAAAAGAAAATCTATTAATTATATATGCAAACATGACCTTCTTCCCAGGTGTTCGATTATATCAGTGGTGAGCATAGATCTTTTGTTGGCCTCGAACGCTAGTGAAGCAGCCTTTCTCAACAAAACAGACCCTGCAATGCACCCCAGAATCGTAGGGCTCATACTAAGCTTGTCTTTAGCAGCACGTTGACGAGCCCACGAAATGAATACCGCTACGCTGGTAGCAAAACATCATTAAAGCTTTCAAATAAAACCTGTCATTACCATACATTGCCATTTGTAATAAAGTTGATGACTTTACCTTCCGGAAAGTATATCGCCTTGGCCACCACAGCGCCTTGGAGAACCGAAACTGCTAACTGCACCAACTGTAGGATTCGTGAAAGGAATTAGAACTTGCTAACTTGGGTTTATCAGATGTTTAGGACGAAGGTACCTGTTTCACCGTTGCTGATAAAGTCAGATCCTCCCTTCCTTAAAATGGTCACACCTCCGATTCTGATCAAGGAAAAATATAATTCATCGACTTTCGACAAGCCAGAAGATGAATGCATGCACACAAATTCTTGTGATTCTGTTAATAAGGCATCTACAGAATAGTTGAACTCAAGAAAAGAAATAGAATGAAGAATTCACCCTTTTGCAAGAGAGAGTAACTGCTGAGTTCCATCTCGATCGTTTACTTCACTTTGTAAAACCTTTTCAACGAGGCGCTTATACTCGTTAACATTGGGAGTCAGGACAGCCAACGGATAGTCTTTGACCAAATCAAGAGAATTCGTAACGAGAAAAAGCCCATCCTGGAAAAAAACACGAAAATAAGAGTTTGACATGTTTAGACATATTTTTCAAGGTTAAGTAAACTTGTCGGTTTCACAGCTTACCCCATCTATGATAATCGGGACATTGGATTGCCTTGCGTGCTTCATTATACCGCTCACACAGTCCTGGAGACAATCGATATGTACAAATTACTCACTACTTTAGTTTTTCATAGTAAGATTACAGAATATTCAATCTGAGCAAACAATGCAAATAAGATGACAAAAGGAGTATTTTACCACACGAACACCTTACAAGACACAAACCCTATAAAGAACCTGTTTTTAACAGACACCGAGTTGAAAATCAGGTAACTATTGAACTGTAAGAACATCAAAAAGAAAGCTAAACAGTCCAAAACAGTATGCATTTTCTGGTGTCACCATAAAAAAAAATCGGTGAGAATTTGTATATAAAGAGTTTGACTATGTAAATGGAAGTGGGCTTATAACCTTTAACATACGATGACGAATAACTGAAGATTTCTGTGACATAACAAATTACCCCTCAATAAAAATCATAACATACCAGCAATCTCTAGATTGAGTATATGTTTAAACGAGTAAATCAACTTGCAGACAAACTTGAACAAAACATTCTACTCTAGAGTTACTAACCAGGAGAAAAGGATCCCTCCCAAGGCCTGGACCAATTACTAGACAATCAAATCTCCCAATCCACTTATCAACTTCTTCGATAACTTTAGCTGATATCGATTTCTTATCCTCATCCCTGAAATTCATCATTTTAGAAAATTGAGGACTCAATATAATTGAACGTAGAGAATGAAAGTGTGAGAGCCTGGTAATAATTAAGGAGAAAACAGTGATCTTCACCTAACACCATAAGATTCTTCGAGTATAGGGTGCACAATTAACTCAGGGCTGTAACTTTTAATAACTGGAGCAGCATCTTTCGTACAAAACACATGCGACAAATCAGCACCCTGCGAAACATGGACGTTCTTGATTCACATACAGGAATAGAAAAACCTCATTCCTCTAAAACACTGAAATAATAGAATGTTGTTCCAACAGCCAGGGGGGAAGCATAGTGAGAAAACTGAAGAAGAGGAGACTAAAAGTGAGGATAACTAACGATCTTTAAAGCCGAAATAGCAGAAAAGTATGGTGCCCCAGTGTATTCACGGCAGCCTCCTACAACTGCTATCTTTCCTGGTAGAGGATCAGACATTCAACAAACATTTTAGATGCCAGACGGCTAATTCTAGTCAAGTCTATTGAATCGGAAGTATACGCATTTACTGTATATCATCATTCAAAGAATCGTTTTTGCTCATGTGTAAAGAATAGGTAAATGAATTGATCGGATCACAAGCGATCAACTATAGCTATCTCCTCGCCATAAAGGGCAATGATCAATCAAGTATGAAAGAACATGTTCTAATTGCAAAATCTTAATCTCATCCACTACCATAAATAATTTGCCAATAAACAGATGCATTTCCCTTTAGCAATAAGTTATACCTCAGCAAAAATAATGTGCATATTTCTTCCTAAAAAACAACCTTTTCTTGTAGACATGCTATGTGATAAAGTCAACGTATCTCAAATTTTAGTTATAAAAAGCAAACTCAACACAAATCCATACACTGACACATTGAATGGATGAGCCCATTATTTTCAACTTCAAGAAATAATCCAGACCTCAAATTCAAGAAATAACCCATTATTACCAACAAACAAAACAAAGAACTAAAACAATAATCGGTGTGTGAGAGAGAGAGAGAGAGACCAGCTTGGCCTTTGTGCCTGGAAGGATCAAGAGAGGGAGTGATGGATTTCAAAATGCTAATAGCATCAACCTCCAAAGAAGGGTTGCCACCACTCACTACAGAATGCATTTGAATGGTGGATTTGCCTATGTTTTTGCTGCCAACACTGTAATATCCTAAGCACCTCACCAAGAACTGTTGCCTCCTGATTACAGAACCCGATAAACCCACCATAAACTCTCTTTAAACTGTCAAAAACTGGTTAAAAAGATCAATCTTTTCAAGAAATCATCAATCGATATAACCCACAAATTATGTATACATAAAATCTGGAAATTTTATCATAAAAAAGAAATAAAATAAAGAGTGGAAAAGGAGGGCACCTGAAAAAGAAAACCAGATGATCAATCAGAGATAGACCACTATGGACGCTGTACTTTGTCGTGGTGAAGCGATCACTGTAGAAAGCCGTAGGAACAATTACTTTACACCGTCTTTATCAACAAATTCACATAACTCAACCTCTTAATAAAAAATTCATTTTTCTCTTCTCCATATACACAATCTACAACACAATTCAACCACTACAATTTTTACACTTTATCAATAACATCAACCCAACCTATAACAATTATTAATTTAATAATTTAATAATTATATATATATATATATATATTTTTTTAATCAATTTTTTATTATTTGAATTATGTACTAAATATATTAAATTATATGATATTCCAAATTCATAATTAAAAATAAATATGACCAACTTAAATAAGTTACAATCTTAATAACAAAAATAAAATTACAAGAATTGATCTAGATTCGGAGATAATGAAGGAGTTTGAGAAAATTTCAAGTTTTGATAGTCTTCAGTGTTCAAAAAAGATTGAAAATTTGGATAGTTTTAGAAGTTTGGATAATTCGAAATTTTTGAAAAAAAAAATTGGGTTACTTGGATCCATAATAGAAATTAGGAGAAATAGTATAATATGATATAAATTATGAGAAATTAGGAAAGATAGTACACAAAAGAGATAACTTGAGATTGTAATTCAAAATATATCAATACCAGTCTCTATTTATAGAGAAAAAAAATTCATGAATTTTGGTTTTTTTATAGATAATTAAATGTGTAAAAGATATAAACGAAATTAGACGAACAAATCATAAAATGTCATGTGGCAATATTTTGGATGAAAATTGGCCTTAAAATTGGTGCATAAATCGGGTGGTCAATCACCTCGATTGTACAATCTTCTCTACCTTTTAATTTTTTTTTTAAATATTAAAATATTTAAGTATGGGACGTGTGACCTCGTGATAAAAATGGTATTAGAGTCATCGCCTTCTTTACATACCAGCCCCAAAAGTTTCCATTCTTTCCACTTGAAACCCCAAAACATCTTCATAAGGTATTTTCTTAGATTATTTTTTAAGAACTGAAAATGATAAATTTCATAGTAAGAACAAATTTATATTTTAGTTTTCAATTATAATCCAAATTTTTTGACTGCTTTTAATAAAAGGTTTGATTTCTCTTTATTTATCAATTTTATGCTTTAAATTAGATCAAGTTTTCAATTCTAAACAAATTTTTTTATTCTTTTTCTATTTTATTTTTATTTATAAATTCATTTATATTTTAATATGTATTTATATTTTAGAAGAATTAAGATAAATTAGTACAATATGTATTTATTTACAAATTCATTTATATTTCAATATTTAATTTATATTTTGGAATGATTCAAATAACTTATTTTAATTTATTTAAAATATAAACACATATTAAAATATAAATAAATTAATAAATAAAATAAAAAGAAAAAGATATTTCGTTTTGAACTAAGGATTCTATTCAATTTCAGTTTTAAATCGAAAAAAAAAGATTAAATTGAGTTTTTTATTGACCAATTTTAAAATTAGGATTTAGAATGAAGAACTAATATATAAATGACTCTTATTATAAAATTTATCCATTTTCTAAATTAAACTTGGAATTGAATTTAGATTAAGAAAATGAAATTTTTTTTTAAAGAAACTAGAAATGTTTGCAAAGGGAAAGGGGTTATTTCAACACGCTTTTGAAAAATCGTGAAATAAGTAATGTCAGGCGCAGCGACGCAGGCTGCAGAGAGAACGAAAGAAGAAGAAAATGGGCGGAACGGCGAAGATGAACGCGTTGAGATCGGCGGTGGTGGTGATCGGAGCATTGGCCTTTGGTTACTTGACTCTGCAACTCGGTTTCAAACCCTATCTTGAGAAAGCTCAATTGGAGCAACAGCGTCTAGAAGCTCTTCTTCAAGCTCAATCTGCCACCTCGCAATCCGGCGATGGTTTTGGCGATAGCTTTCACACCGCCGGAAATACTCTCTCCGACGGGCTGTCGGAGTCGGATCATAAGCTATGAACAGTGTTATTCTTGCGTTTTTTTTCTTTCTTTCTTTCAAGTTTTAGGATCTTTGTAGGGTTTTGTATAATGCTATTTCTCAAATCCCAATGACTTGGATGTATTCTTGAATTTATGCAGTTTTTCTGTTTTGGTGTCATTTATTGTTCTGAAATTGCTTGAATTTCAGAAATTTAAGATTAATTATGGTGATGATGAGCGTAAGCATTCAATATCTTGGCTTGTTTGTGAACCAGAGAATGATTAACTTGATTACTTAGCTTTAGAGAAGTGAGTTTGAAATATAGAAGTAAATGTAGTTCAATTGATGGCCTTATAATGAAAGTGTTTGTCAGTTTTAGTTTATCTTTGCTTAGAAATACTGACAAGAGATAGAACATCATAAAGTTGATATGCAATGCTTGTAGGAGTTTATCCTAAGTTGTTTTTAGAGTTGTTAACATAGCAGTTGATGCTGTGTGGCTGGTGCTTTAGTATAGATAAGAATGGTGGGATTAGAAGTTTGAAATTGTTGATCAGAAGGTAAAAACATGGAGTGACCAAAGAATGTGGATTTCTAAGGATATTAACATTCACATCTCTTTGAGAAGTCGAGTTTATAAACCTGTGCTAATTGAACCATTAGGACGTTTGCCTTTTAGTCCATGGCTTTGACATCTTGAAAGATTCATACATTGGCAGTTTAGTATCTTTAATGCTTCTACCATGGATGCCAATGGAGTACATTTTGCTATAGAAGTTTTTTTGGACAATAAGGGTAACAAACCTTGTTATACTTACCTATAACTTAGATTTCAAAAGCTGAACTTTTTTTGGTATCATGAATCTTTAAACAGTTGGATCTAAGCCTTTATCTTCAGTTGGAATGGGAGACAACAGTAAAGTTGTGTATCACATCTTCACGAGGTGCACCTGGACCACGCTAGTTAACATTTTTGTCATGAAAGTTTGACTCGTCATTTCACTTATGAATGATTGCAGGGTAAGATGCAAGGTGGGTGGAACCTATGACTTCTGGCTCAACTCATGAGCTGTAAGTCTTCTCCTATGGTACCTTACCAAAGCAGCAGGTAATGAACATTATCGCATCATTCATTGTCTGAAGAAACATCATATTCATTCTAGTCAACACTTATACAAGATGTAGAATAATTGTGTAGTTGAAAGTAGTCTGCATTACATCAATTGCTGCATGACCAAGAATGCCCCTTAAGAGCTGATACTGATAAAGTATGATCCTTTCCATGTTGCTCGTATAATTTTGTTAGAAAACGAGAACTTATCCTTCTTTTCCTCCATAAGGATGTCATTACACACCATAGTAGTTGTAACAATATGCTTAAGATTATATTTCTTTGAGAAATGAGTAGGTTTCATCCCCGACCTATCCGAGTAAGCTCGATTAGGGTGTAGTCTATACCAAATCGAGTGGATTCTATCAGGTGTAGCATTCCTCGCCCATACATGATTGTAGATGGTCGTATCTGACCTACTTTATCAAGTGTAGCATTTACTAATCGAGCGAATTCGAGTGTGTCGAAAGTACAACTAATAATGGGATATTGGTAGAATCTGCAACCATTTATTTGGGCTTTGTTGGAGTATTTATGGCTTGTAATTAAGGGCATGGTATAACTAATAATCCAAGTGTGTAGTTCCCAAATTAAGAAATTGGTGGGGGTCCTTCCATTCTAGTTATGTAGTACTACTAATTTAGCTATTTCAATTTGCATCATATTTTATATATTAATAGAAAATTATGAATTAGGATTTTTTATTGTAGATTGAGACACAACAAACTAGAGGTACACGCAATGTTGGTCAGTCTGAGGTTCCATCTCTCGAGACATTGCTGCACGTGAATTTACAAGTCCAAGATTTTCTTGATTTATGAAAATAACTAATTATTTTCAACATTTTTGTTTTCATTAAATTATTTTTTTACACGTGCCCATTTAAACAAGCACCCTTTCTCCTTCTCCCCAAAAGAATTCGGATCTAATTGTGAGAAAAAATAAAAGAGAACAAAATTTCTATTCTACGTTTGACGTATTTCCCAACTTTAGTGACCCAATGAGAGGAGTTGCAAAGGAAATTGAAATATGATATCATAACAATTGATTTTAAATTATTTTATTTGGATGTCAGTGTGTTCATATTGATTGAATAAATGCCAATGTTATGCAATCGGAATTTTAATAAGTAAACTAATTAAAAAAAATATTGATGTTGATCGATTGTGACGAATCATTGATATAACAAATAATAATAACTGTTGGCCAACGGTACCAAAAAAAAATCAATCATCAATTTTGTTTTTCCTTGCTCCATTTTGGAAGATGACTTTTATAAACGGCTAATAAATTAGGGATAAAAAAATGTATATGCCCATTCAGAAAAATTAATATATGTATATATTATGTATATGACAAATAATAAAATTAAAACACGAAATCTAGGAGGTTTTGCGGGCAATGCAATTTGCAAATGCAAGGAGAATGTGGATCACTATTTTTTAACCGTTATTACAGCACACGTCATTAACAATTTGTCATTTTCCCCTATTTTAATTACTTTTTTCACGCCAAACTTAAAAGTATTTCATTAAAGTTACCTTTCATTCATTTGGTTAACGTTTCCATTACAAAGTTAGATTTTTAAATATATATAATTGCTATTTTTCACATTTTATAATTAGCATTTCAGTCACATTGTTCTTTATGAGAAATTACAAAAATATTATAATTAGTTGAGTTTTGTAATATATAATATTTATTGGAAAATGCACAAAAATCGTCGATTTTGTATTTGACACTTTCAATTACTTAAGAAAGAAAAATCTTGAAAGTGAACAACATCCAAATTCGTAGATTTCTTCAAAATAAGAGGAAAGGGAAAAACCTGTTCTATATTCAGTAAATCTTAAAAGGTAAATTTTTGAAAAGAAAAAATTGTCAGAAACATATATTTTTTTTAATATAAATTGAGTTATCCAATTCTAGTAAATTTGGTAAATATATAAATTTATGAAAAACTGTTTTGAAAACACTCCTATAATGTGGACGTTACCATTTTGTACAATGATAATAATTATTTTATTTCTAACTGTAATAAAGCACCACAGATCGTATCTGGATTTGAATTCCACCACCATACCCACTATGCCATCATTTACACCCTCTTTCTCTCTCTAAATTCTGCCATACTTGGTACCTTGCTTCGCAGTCACCCCTCTCTTTCTCTCTCACTCCCCTTTTGTAACTAATCACATTATAGCAGAAGAAACAATCCCATTCTTATACTCATCCAACAAGTAAAGAACACAGCCCACAAAGTCTTCAAACTTTGAAACCAATCTTGCTATGATGATTCAGCTATTGTTTTGCTTGCATATCACTACTCTTCAGTGTTAAATTCTCCATTTCAGCCCCTATTTATGTCCATGTAAAACATCATCAAAAACCATAGTAAAAATCGAATCTTGATTCATAGTTATTCCAAATGTGCAATAGCCCATCTGCAGAAGCTTCTGAAGCCATGGATTTTGCAGAGTTTTACAAGAAAATGAAGAGGTTTAGGCTGTTTGAGCCCTCAGTTGGGGTTCTTGGATTGACAGTTTGTGTGATTTTTCTCTTCTTTTTGTTGGATTGCAGAAGTGTGAGTAAAGGGGTGAGGTTTTCTTCAGAGAATGAGAGGTTTTTGTGGTTGAGAATTGATGGTGAGAATGGGAAAAGGATAGATTTTTTGAGTGGTGGATGTGATGTGTTTGATGGTGATTGGGTGTGGGATGAGAGTTATCCTTTGTACCAATCAAAAGATTGTAAGTTTTTAGATGAAGGGTTCAGATGTTTCGAAAATGGAAGGCCTGATATGTTCTACACTAAGTGGAGGTGGCAGCCCAAACATTGCAACTTGCCCAGGTTCTCTCTCTCTCTCTCTAAATTTTTCAGAATTTATTTCTCATTTTTCTCAATTTGGGAATTTGTTGTTAAGTCACTGTTATGTTGGCCTAGATGTTAATTTGATAGTATTTATCTTGATTGGAAGTTGTGTATGTGTTAAAATTTCCATTTGGGAAAGTTTTCAATGACAATGAGCAAATTCAAGAATTTTAGGAAATTTTATGTTCTAAGAAATACTAAAACATGAATTTTATGTTAGCATTTCTCCATCATCAAATCTTGTTGTCTTGTATTGCCCTCGTTTTAGGAATATTATGTTCTAAGATAATATTATGTTTCTTGATTGCCCTTGTTTTTTTAGTTCTTTTCATCTTACTTTTTTCATATTAAATCCATTATTTTTTCTTTCATATGTTGTCTTGTGGCAATGGTTTGTTGAATCTGAGTCAAACCGGCGCGACACATGATGCCTTACGCCTTTTAGAACATTGTTTGAGGATACTCATGCATATGCAGTTTCAAGATTCAGATCTATTTTTCGGTTTTTAGATGATAGACTATAATGATCCTTCTTTCTGGCATTGAAAGCAGATTTGATGCAAAGATGATGCTAGAAAAACTACGAAACAAACGAGTTGTGTTTGCTGGGGACTCAATTGGAAGAAACCAGTGGGAGTCTTTGCTTTGCATGCTATCTTCTGCAATTCCAAACAATAACTCAATATATGAAGTAAATGGCAATCCCATCACTAAGCACAAAGGTTTCTTGGTCTTCAAGTTCATGGATTATAACTGCACGATCGAGTACTATAGGGCCCCGTTTCTTGTGCTGCAAAGCCGGCCTCCTTCTGAATCTCCACCCCAGATCAAAACCACTCTGAAACTCAATGACATGGACTGGATGTCGTCCAGATGGAAAGACGCTGATTTGCTCGTCTTCAACACGGGACATTGGTGGAATTACGAGAAGACTATAAGAGGGTAATCTCATTTCCGTGTTCATATCCTGTCTTTGCTTGTTGTTTGCTTTTCTCTTGGGCTGATAAACTTGCATGGATTATATCAGAGGTTGCTATTTTCAAGAAGGTTCGGATGTGAAGATGAATATGAGCATTGATAGCGCGTACAAGAAGGCCTTGGAAACAGTCGTCACATGGATTCATCATCAAGTAAATACGACAAAGACACAAGTCTTCTTTCGTACGTATGCTCCCGTTCACTTCAGGTTCGTTCTAAATGTTGCAATGCGTGTTATCTGTTCTTATGCAATGGTGTAATTTTTGTTTTTTCATAATGCCAGCACATCGAAACGGACTATCATGAAATTTTGTCAGAATTCGGTGAATATTAATATCGATATTGATATCAGTACAAATTGTCGGAAAATCGGGTAGTATAGGTGAAATATTTGTAACGATAAAAAAATCATTTTTTAAGAAAATAAATAATTTATTTTGTAATCAATTTTTATTATGAATGGTCCTCACTTTCTAAAGAAAAGAATGGATTTTGTAACCTGATGATATTATTGTTTACACATTATAATTGTAACAAATTGTTTGTATCATTTAAGTCTGCTGTCTGATCCTCTAGTATGCTAGCTCAACAAATTCATGAACTCTTCAATTTATCAGTATTCTATTTAACAAAAAACCAAACATCTGTAATAATATTCTCTAAGTTGATCATCTAATACGAAAATAGTAAAGTTTTAATATAATTTCCGTCATTTTTTTCAGGGGCGGCGATTGGAGAAGCGGGGGAAACTGTCACTTGGAAACCCTGCCGGACCTCAGTTCTTCATTGGTGCCATCTCAGACATGGAATAAATACACTATTTTCACCCAAGTTTTCGCATCTCAGACAAATGTGTCCAATGTAGATGTTCTAAACATAACACATATGACATCTAGAAGGAAAGACGGGCACTCGTCTCTCTACTACTTGGGTCCTAAAATCGGGCCGGCTCCTGTTCACAGGCAGGACTGCAGCCATTGGTGTCTGCCTGGTGTGCCCGATGCATGGAACGAGCTGCTCTATGCGCTTGTTTTGAAGCGCGAAGCAATTGGAAAAATGAATTCTTCAAGTTTTTATGCACAGGTTTGATTGATCTTAGCCATGTGTATATAGTGTATATGGTGCAAGAAGACATCAGTTTTGATTGAAAGATGATGAAGAGAGCAGATGCAGGATCTGTTAGAGAGATTTCTGACTTAGGATTAGCTGAAATTTAGGTACTTTTTTGTCTGATTTCATAAGTGGAATCTCATATAAATTTACTGGTAAATTACAGATGGGAGATGGGTCTATGAAGAAGGACTGATCAAGAAATATTTGGTCAGAATTCTATTTTTTTTTCCCCTTCGTGTTAGAATTTGAGGTACAAACAGATTCACTGTGATAAATTTCAAATTATTCTCAAAAGTTATTAAATCCAAACACAATTTTGTATTTTGTCGTGTTAGTTCATTTGGGCTTCATCGATGAGATTGATCTTTCGGCCCATCCCAGTAATCTCTAATAATTCTGTTAAATTGGGCTTTATAACCGGCCCATGTTTCATTAAACGCTAAATTGGGCTTTAATAATAGGTGATCGAACATATGTCAATTTGAAGCCTAAAACTTAATAAATAGCAAATCAATCATGGAAATAATAACAAAGTATTTATATTTAGACAAAAAAATAATAATAATAACTTGGGTGTGATTGGCTCACGAGTCACGAATGATAGATAGTTTGTGAGAGGAATCTTACTCAATCTATTTATCTTATTATTACATTAAATCATTTACATTTAATTTAAAAAATATGTGAAATTATTTCATGTTTCTTAAATTTATTTATATACACAAAATCAATGGAAAGACAAGTGCGCAGGTTAAGACTAATAACACCCCCAGCGTAATCTTTAAGCTACCCGCGCGAGAAGTCTACTTGCTCCTCGCCTATTTCATATTTACAATTTTACAGTACTATCCAATTCCAAGCAATCGACACTTTTCCAGACAAAGTCGGGTTTTCAAGAGACTACAATAGCTAAATCGCTATAACGAAAGAAATAGCAACAATCAGAATTACCGTATATTGGATATAGATCACCGCAGAGGATACAAAGAACGTATTAGAAGATCCTTGTTCGCAATCTCGCTTGTAGGACTGAAGTGATCAAGAAGCTCTACCGTGAACGACAATGGCGGTGACGCAGCCCAGCAGATCAAGGGACCTGGACAAGCTCCTCCTCCGGCCCGGTCACCTTGTCGGCCCGACCTTTGAGCCCGGCGCAGAAGTAAATATCTCTATCTGTCTCTCTTTATTTTCTTTGTGCAATTACGCTGCAGTTTACCTCATTGTAAGACTTGTTTTCGATTGCTTAGAATTGATTTCATCTAATGAGACGAAATTGAATCCGCCCAGAAGAAGATTTATCTTTTATTTGGCATTTTATCTTTGTGTAGTTTCTTCAAACAGCTGGCGTGCATTGCTTTTAAACATTCGAAATTGAATCCGCCCAGAAGAAGATTTCTCTTTTATTTGGCATTTTATCTTTGTGTAGTTTCTTCAAACAGCTGGCGTGCATTGCTTTTAAACATTGTAAAATTTTCTGATGATCAATACTTTTCGTCCTTTCCTCAAATTGATGCAGCTGAGGGAGGACATAAAGGAGTATGTGAAAGTTTTGGTGGTGGGGGCAGGTGGGCTGGGCTGCGAATTGCTGAAGGACTTGGCATTAACGGGGTTTCGGAACCTTGATGTAATCGATATGGACCGAATTGAAGTTACGAATCTCAATCGTCAATTCCTATTCAGGTACATTTGATTCTTGTTTGCTGCAAGTGCTTGTGGTATTGTTATACGGTTGGGAATAGTTAATCAAGCGAGAGAGAATTTGAGAATTATTTCAGTGGATATAGATGTTTCCAAGTTCTTGGGCTGTTTAGAGAAGTGTATGTTGATTAATTACTGGTTCTTTATACAGTTGATCCATTTTTTTGTGTAGTCTGCAACATATCTGTCAATTAGGATTCTGGGAATGGTTATTATAATCTATTGTGAGGTGGTGAAGTCCCATGTTCCACATCATGATTTTTGAAAACGGCATTTTAGGATTTAAAAAATGCACCTTTTGTCCTTGTAACAAATTTAGGATGATGAAGTTGATGAATAAATGGAGTGACATGAGCAAGAATTTATAAAAGATTGTACCTTCATCCATTTGACCAAAAGTAAAAGGTGGTACTTTTGGAGAAACAAGACTCTTGTTTTGGGATGGATGGAGTAGTTTTCTTCTATGATGCACTCACACTTTCCAGGAGAAAATGTATTCACAATTTCACATCGAATATGTTATATGCCATATCATGTTAGAATCTCTGTTCACAATGTCTTTTAAGCATAAGTTCCCTTCATGCTGGAAGTGTTTCTGTCTTCTATGTAGACTTGAAGACGTAGGAAAGCCAAAGGCTGAAGTAGCTGCTGAACGAGTTATGGAAAGAGTGAATGGTGTAAATATCACACCACATTTCTGTCGCATTGAAGACAAACCATTGGATTTCTATAGTGATTTCAGCATAATTGTCCTTGGGCTTGATTCAATTGAGGCACGGAGCTACATAAATTCAGTGGCTTGCAGCTTTCTAGGTTTGGCTTCTCTTCCCGATTCCGTTATTTTGAGAAATAGAGGAGTGGAAAAGTCTGACTAGCAATTGTTCTCTTGAGTCTTCAGTACGACACACTATTGCGTCTCTCTCTCTCTCTCTCTGTGATGTTATTTGTTGCACCTGTTCCTCATCTTGATTTATTTAATTTAAAATTTTCTTTGTGTCTATTGTCTGTCTATTTACTTATGAATCTGCTTGAATGGGTGAGATTGGTTTATCCCATTCTGGAATGGGATTGCTGACCATACATTATAGATTTTATTTCTGAGTCAGATTTAGGTTCTGCACTACATATATACTACTTTTTTGATTGCCAAAAGGAATTGAGTTATCAATGCATCTCTACTGACTGGCCTAGATGAAAGGAGATATGTGCACGACTTATGTGTTTCAGGGTTTGTGTGTTACAATGTGCATGATAACCCGATGAAAATCGACCAGAGATTTGCTCTTCTAACCACCTATGAATAAAAGTATTAAAATCTTAGAAACAGGTGCATTGTAATATAATGGGGTTGGACAACATGTATCTGTTTAAATGTTTTCTAGATATACTTTGTAAATTTGCAATACTATGATGAACTTAGGCTTTGTTTCGGTTTTTGGTTTACAAGAGTATGACTCCGATGATAACCCTCGAGAAGAAACTGTCAAGCCTATGGTGGATGGTGGAACTGAAGGATTTAAGGGCCATGCCAGGATAATAATTCCAGGAACAACGCCATGTTTTGAGTGTACCATTTGGTTATTTCCACCACAAGTGAAATTTCCTTTATGTACTTTAGCAGAAACTCCTAGAACCGCTGCTCATTGTATCGAATATGCTCATTTGATTAAGTGGAATGAGGTAAGCATATTATCTTGAAATTTCCACCATTTCTATTTCCACGGTGATTTATTCACATCACTTAATTCATCGGGATGCTGTTGTTTGCAGGTTCATGGTGGCAGGAGTTTTGATCCAGATATCCCTGAAGACATGCAATGGGTTTATTCAGAGGTAAACAAAAAATGAGCATATATTTTCTTTTGATGAGTAAATTAGAAAGATGTGTATGTTTCACTTTCTTATTTCTCCATTCCTTTAATTCATTCAATCCATTTCTTATAGGCTGTGAAGAGAGCTGAGCTTTTTGGAATTCCAGGAGTTACATATTCTTTAACTCAGGTGCGCAAGTGTCTTTCACTCATTACCTTTCCACTGCATTTATGGTAGTATCTATTTTTATGTCTAGGTATGGCTTTAAATAGAGTGCTTTATTCTTTGGTATGTGAAAAAGGTTTGCACCATTGATCTATGGCTGGAGTAAGAGTTGCTACACTGCTAAACTAATTAGTTTTCTTGTTGCTTATAACCATATCTTTTGCGCAATAAAACTGGCTTTGTTTACAGGGTGTGGTCAAAAATATAATTCCTGCTATTGCTTCTACAAATGCTATTATCTCAGCTGCATGTGCTTTGGAGACCTTGAAGATCGTTTCTGGATGTAGCAAGACACTTTCAAATTACTTAACGTATGCCTCTTTGTTCTAGTTGAAGTGATCATTGTCCGTAGAATTTTCTAATTCCTTCTATGTTATTTGACTCCACCAATTGCCTAATAACACCAAGTCTTTTCTCTTCTTACTTACCCAATTGATCAAGCTTCCCTTCACCATTTTCCATCTAACTATCCAAGTGCAATTCATTTCACAGGTATAATGGAGTTGAAGGTCTCCACACGAAGGTTACAGAGTTTGTGAAGGACACAGATTGTCTTGTTTGTGGTCCAGGAGTTCTTATTGAGTTGGAGAAGTCCATTACTTTAAAAAAGGTTCTTCGCCATTTCTTTCTTCTGTGAGAATTTCACGGACACTAAATTTAATTTTGTTGCCTACTTATTTTTAAAAATTCCTTGCAACAGTTCATCGATCAATTGGAAGACCACCCTAGGCTGCTTCTCACTAGAGTGAGCGTTACACACCGAGGAAATAATTTTTATATGCAGGCACCACCTGTACTAGAAGAGATGACTCGATCGAATCTTGATCTTCCTCTATTTGATCTAATGGGTGGAATATCCAAAGATATTATTCATGTCAATGGTATGGCTGGAAAGGGTGATAAGAAGCAATCATGTTTGAGGAAATTGCGCATTGCATTCAAGGGAGTTGATGTAATTGCAGATATTGATATGGCTGGTGGGGCATAATTTTCACATTACTCTCTGTTCCTCATCTCCACAGGTCCTGATACTTGTTTAGTTAGTTACGTAATGGCATCAATGTTTCTTTTTGATCGCATAATCTCTTGAAAGTATATGAAACCTCATCGATATCAGGAACCAATGTGGCTGATCAGATCTGTTTCTGTAAGCATCCTCTCACTTTTCTTAAGTTTAGATGATTGAATCCTGTGACTTTCATCAGTGTCATATCAATGAAATTAAATTTTGCTTCGATTTAAAGATGCTGGAATGCAACATTCTATTATTCTTATAATACTACCTAGTAGGCTAGTTGTGCTATGGTGGTCCTCTAGGCATAGCTAACAAAAATTGGCCACAAATTCCATGGATGAAGACACCATATAGGTCTGCTCTCTCTCTCTCTCTCGTGGCCAGCATTTTTTAGATCTTGGAAATTTTGCAATGTATGTCATATAATAAAAGGTTCTGCATAAAATGTGTGTAAAATAATATGTTATGGGGATGAAAATGAACTATACCAGCTCAACTGCAGTGGGGTCATCCAGCAGCCTTTGTTGGGCTCTGGACCACGGTCGTATAATTAATTTACATATTTGTGGAAAAGATAAGCCAAGTCACACACAAATATATACTAATATATTGAGAGAGAGAGAGAGAGAGATGTGACATGTAAGAGTTTCAGAAGTTGTCCCTATGTAAGTTGAGTTTCTTTCTTTAATTAGAACAGGCTGAAAGTTTTATATGGTCCTTCAAATCTTGAGAAATCAATCTTGAATCTAACATTGATAGAATGGGAATCCTACAGTACACTATTCTATCCATAGTAAGTGGAACCAATTGAATGTTTTGATTTCTTGCTCGCTACTCTCATTTTATGTCACTAGACCTTGCTAACTAATGTCTTCAAGTAAAACTTTAGTATTTACTATATTCGACCGAGTATGTCTAGTGTAGCATTAATAGTATTATTACGTGTTTACTTGTTATTACTACATTCGGTGTATTCCGTTTGATGTACATCTCCAAGACCAAATGCAAAGTTCACCGCTTATCTTGACAATGTTGAGATAATACACGACTCTCAAGGAAAAATCAACACCTCAAGATTACTTCAATCAATGCAACAACTTCCATCTAGTGAAGTCTTGTCTATGTATGTCAAAAACCTATGGTCATTTCTTATTAACCAATTCACACACTCTTATGTAGTTGCTTTCCTTGTATTTAGACCTCACATGATTGAGTTAATGACTAATTTCTCAACATGATGATGCTTGAATGATGGAACCACATCAAGTGTCCATTACTACAAAGTGAAAAAGAATGTGGGAAAATGCAAAATGATGGAACCCAACTTTTTCCATCATTATATCATCAAAATGGCATTATTGGAATCAAGAATCTAAACTACTTTGGTCCAAATGAGACTACTAAATGACCCACACACCAGCTGCAAGATTAAGACATAATATCATCAGCACATTTGTCCCCAAGTGATGGTGTTTGTTTTCAAGACTCAAGTGCTAGTGAACCATAACTAGTGGATGAGAGAGAAAGTTCTTGCACATTCACAACCAAGCATATTTCCTCTCATCTGATTGAATTTTATCTCTGGGATCAGATAATCTTGTTTGTGGGTCTTTTGCTTTGCTAGATCTTCCTCATCCCTTTCCACATCTGGATAATATCATTAAAAAACACACAAAACATACCACTAAACCACATATACACACTCTATCAGCCTCGTATATCAATAATGTAGAATCCGAATAATATCTTGAAAAAACATATACAAACCACTAAACCACATTTATATACTCTATCAGCCTCGTATATCGATAATATAGGACCCTATAATATCATGAAGAAAGACACACATACACTACTAAGCTACATACATACTCTATCAACCTTGTATATCGATAATGTAGGACCCGTATAATATTATAAAGAAACACACATACACATGGAATGATGAATAGACTTGTGGGACAGTACTATGGACTTGTGCCAGATGGCCAAGTGACTTTGAAGACCCCACCAACTCACATGCCCAGCCCATATACTACTCTACTTGATCCCATCCCTTTGCCTTTTTCTCCCCCTATTTAAAAACACCTTGAGCATCTGATTCAACTAGACAAACAAAAAAAGGTGGTAGTAATCTAGAGAGAGAGAATTAAGTGGAATTCTCATAGATATTTGCTCATTTTCTAGCTCACTTACATACACAATAGTATGGATGCTGCTTTGGAATTAGAAGATGATGTTTTCTTTAAAGATTTGAGTAAACAAATCTCTCTCCTCATCATGGATGATGATGAAGACTCTCTCTCTGATTGTCCATCTGTAAATCTACAGGTACTTAGCCATTTAATCCTGTCTTTCTCCATGATCAAGATTCAAGATTTCCAAAAATTACATTAGTTCTTGATTATCATAATTTTTTTTTTTTCCAAACTTTGAAGGTCTTTAACCATGCAATCCATCCAACAACACAAGCATCATCTCTCAACTGTGATCATCACCAGCAAACCAGCAAAAGAGATCAAAGCAAAGGCACTGGAGTCTTCATCCCTCGTTCGATGAATCCACGACGAAAAAATGTGAAGCAAGGAAGATTCATGGCCTCTGGCAACAAGTTTCAGAGGCCTAATTGTGATCAGAGCTCAAGAGGGCTTCCTCATATGGCTTATAATAGTAGCAACATGATCAATCCAACACTTGATCATAGAAGATTTTGATCATATTTGGTTATGATGGTGTTCAAGAAATGTGATATATATCCAATAGAATGAGGATTATTTCTGATCAATATGTTGATAGATTGTTTTACAAAAGAAGATGTGTATTTGTTTCAAGAGAGGTTTCAGTAAGTGTTTGTGCCTCTCTTGTAATATTGGAGCTGTATTAATAATTGTTTTTAGGCTATGATGATTATTTAAGCATAGTTTTTTTAGTCTTATCTTCTTCTTTTTCGGCTATGTCAGATTTCAGTTTGATTTATTAAATTTTGTAAATTAGAAATATTTTTATTTATTTGATAACAACTGGCTGTTGGATAAGGCAACATTGTCTCAATAAAGAACATGGCCCACTATTTCATGTTATATGTAACAAATGACATGTGCCTTCATGAAAGTAGTAAATAAATATAAATTTATATAAGATGGTATTATAAATATAATTTTATAAGATAAAAATTCTACTATATTTTAAATATTGAATTGTGAGTTGATTCATTTCATATAATAAGTTTTTTAGACAGTTTCATAAAGGTTCTATCTAATAATAAACGGGAAAAATTGTAATTTTAGGACACTATCTTTTTTATTTGGACGATTTCAGAAAAAGAAAAAAAAAACTCAAATTGGTGAATTTCGAGCCAAAATATATAAATTTCAGGACAAACTACATCAACAAAAAAAACCCAAATCTTATGTAATTGGATTTGAGATTCGTGATTTTAAATTTTTTATCCTAAAAGCATCTAAAATTAAAAAATTAATATCTCAATATCAAAAATTAAAAAGTTAATGTCCTTCATTAATAAATGACTTAAAAATATTATCATAAATTTACAATTTCCTCCAAATAAAGGGTAAGGCCTATAAGAATTATTTACTTTTCAGAAGTTTTAATTAAAAAGAGGAGAGAGGGATAGATAGAGAGAGAAATGGGGGTTCAATAAATTTGAACCATGAATTGTATTTGGAAAATAATGAATTGGAATCTAAATTTTGGCAAAAAAGCAAAAGAAGTTTTCAAGAATTTACAGTCAGCATTGTGTTCTTTATAAGCCCATTTGCACTTGAAATTTGAAATGATCATGGTCGGTCTCACTTTATAATAATTTATATATTTCATGGTCTAAAAAAGTTTATGTAATTGGTTTAAATTCTTCTTCTTTATCTTAATTAATGATTAAATAGACATGATAGTACGAGAATAATATATTACACATCAACATAATAACATGTTATCTCTTCACACTGAAAGTTAGTGGAAATATATAATATACTACTCTACCCATCATGGATATATTAATATATGTTTATAGTTGATGTATTAAAAATATAATAAACCTATTAATTTTATTTTTTATATAACAGAAAAGATGAGATCATTCTTTGACACATTAAGAGTTACTCACAATGGTATTTTAATATATATATATATATATATATATATATATATATATATATGTTTTTTTTAATCCAAGCTAAATAATTAAGTTATCATTAAAACGTGCAATCACTTCAAACTTTTGAGATGAAATCAAGTGACTGTTTTATTAATATGATTTTAAATCCAAAGCAATAAATTATTTAGTTGAAAGATAAACCCCACTAGGGTTGATTCTTGTCCAACACCACTTGGGAGTATCAAGAAATATTTGGTTTTAATTTAAGTGGGGGCCACTAAGCAAATAAAGTAGATCCAAAAGAGTTAAATTGTACCATACAGCAAATAATACAACTTTTTCCCCCTATTTCTTTCCTTTCTTTCTTTCATTATTTTTTTTATTGTTCTTATAGTAAAATTAAAAGAGAATTCAAATTGGGTCCTTAATTGTATATGATATGTGTGTGATATGACATTATTGTGCAAATATTAATGAATTTCATTTATGGAAAAGAAATAAAAGTTTCAGCTGGATAATTGTACGGATATCCCAGCATTCGTGGCTGAAAATTATTCATTAAAAAGTTGCAAATAATAGTAGAATTATTTAATTGGGTGAATAACTCCAAATACCCTAATTAATATAACACCTACCCTTTTATACCCCAAAATATATAACATTACACTTTTCTACTCATTTTTGGTAAAAGACCAAAATACCCTTTGACATTACATGTGCAATGCTATTTCCACTCTAAATTTCTTAATTCCAAACCAATTGTGCTAAGCTTGAGGTTTAATGATCGGATATAATTATCTTGGTATCTTGGATGGAAACCTTTCCCGTGCCCCAAAAAACACTTGTATTTATACTTGTGATATGGTCTGAAAGGTCTAACAACGCCAAATACTGAGTAATTTTATCTAAAAAACCAAAAATAATTAAATGTTTTCCATGACTTATATTTATTGAGATCCGATGCGTAAAGTGGTATCAGAGCCAAGTTTTATTGAAGAAATAAATTAAATTATGTTGAACAATATTATTTTCTTGTGCCTAACGGAAGAGAAAATCAAGAAAATGTATTCGAAAATATTTCGAGATAACACAAGTGCAGGATATCAGTAATGACATCCAGCTCAGATTGGAACCTAATTGTTCCAGACACATCTAAGGTCACGCAAGACCTTAGGGAGATCCAGAAGACCATCATTTATTATGGTGGACAGATGGAGAAGATAGCCCGATCTCTATCAGAGATCCAAAAAGAAGTTTCAGATCTGAAACAAGAAATTGTAGATCTGAAGAAAAGATCATCCAGAGGAACGGGAAGATCAATGAACGAACGTATGAAAAATTCGTTCGGAGAGATTCCAATCATTTCCAAAGGAAAGGCTACGGAAGTTTCGAAGCCTAAAAGCAACGACGAACTCCTACTTGATCTCATAAGACAAGTTGGATGGAAGTCTCAAGAGTAGATCTTGCAGAGTTAACTGAATTCCTTTCCAATCTTGGAATTGTGGATCTAGTAAATCTCAGGATGAACGAGCCGATTCCGCCGATTCCAAAGAAGGAAGAGGAAAGCACAAGTACGCCAGTACCTGAAGCACCAGTACCTGAAGTACCGGTTCCTCCCGAACCCAGGTGGTGGCAAGACGGGGTTGAGTATGAAGAATACATAGTTCGACAAGCCAGAAGTAGACAGGGAAGGTTTAAAGGAGTATCCAAAAGCCCTTGGGCAAAAACGATGCTTGAACCAACCCATCCGTTTGGAGTGATGCTCACAACAGACATCATCGATTTCAGAAATATGGAAGTTTTGATCGATGAGTGGATGTCATCCATGAAAGTTGCTTCATCAACACTGGATGTTGATAACGATCATTTTTGCCAGATACTGGTAAATAGTTTGCAAGGTTCAGCCAAGAAGGCATGGGAGATGACCGAAGCCTCTCTTAAAAAAGAGATCTTATCCAACAAGAATGTTATAACAATTGTCGAAAGGATGGGTCATTTACTCAAAATATGTTTCCTCGGGGACGGATATTTTGAGGAAAGAAAAGACGAGAAGAAAATAGAGTATACACAAGCTCTGTTTGCTCTCGAATTGAGAAATATATGTTATGCGGATGAATATATATATTGGTTCCGCAAATATTATTTCCAAGCAGATGTACCGTGGAATGTGGCAACAGATTTATTCTTTGTAAAAATCTACAGTCCATGGAAGGAAATGCTTATGCAAACTTACAAGGTACCTACAGGCCGAGTCGATTCAGTGGCCAGAAGGATGTCCTTTTTCAAGGACAGTATACGAGAATTGTGTCAACAAGCGACACTACAAAGGAACAAGAAGAAACTAAGAGGAATGGTGAAAAAGACCCCTCTTTGTTGCGACAACAATGATTTTCCGAGTATTATCGGAGAACCACAACGCGAAAGACACGGAAAGAGAAAGAAACACTTCAAGGGAAGGTTTCAATCTAAGTCCGGAGAATCATACAGGAGACCTTCCAAACAGGGAAGATCATGGTGGTCCAAATCAAAGGCTAGATCTTACAAATCTGGTCAAAAGTCTGGTCCTTCCAGGTTTTCTTCACAGGGATCTAGATCCACAGGGAAGCCAGCAGGAGGAACAACCCGGAAAAGAACTTTCAAACGAGCTCACACTCGTACAAATGAAAGTTTCAAGGATTGCAACTGTTGGACGTGCGGCGCGAGAGGCCATATTTCGCCCGATTGCCCACAAAAGCAAAAAGATGTGCGCCAGTTCGAGTACACAGACGACATCCGAGATGCTGTCTTCTATGATGATTTGGTGCCAGTTTACAAGTTCGAGGACATCTCTTCAGATGAAAGCATCTATGAAGAAGAATTGGAATCTGTTTCAAAAGGATCCGATGGATCATCTACAGAATCAGACGAGTAGCTCCGGCGAACCAGAAGATAGACTCCAGACGACGGATAGTCTATCAGGATTCTTCTCAAAAATGACCATCTCTAAAAAGACGATGGAAAAGATCATGAGACAGGATTCAACATTAGGTCCATATGATGGATTTAAGAAAGGAAGTTTTAATCGATTTTGTGACAAGATCGGGATAAGACAGCGCAAGCACCATATCATTTACCGGGTAAACTCAGGTGAGTTTTCTCTTCCAATAGATCTAACCGGTAATAAAGTCGAGATGCAACTTATTCCAAAAGAAGAAATTCTTGAGGAACTGAGTCATCTCAAAGAAGAAGTAGCGGTCACGATGAAATGGATCCATATTGGAACCATTGAAGTAGTGATTAAAGCTACCTTTAAAGAAGGAATTGATTCTGAATTACATTTATCTGTAATGGATAAAAGAATCAATGACTTAAGAGAAAGTTGTCTTGGTACAATGGTAGGTAATTTGTATGCTGGCAAACTTATGTTTGACATTCATCCTAGGATTGCATACAACCTAGCTGACCAAGATTTTAGTAGAGTCTTAACCCTTCATCAGGATTTTAAAAGACCTGATCTTATGAAAGAAGGAAATAGTCCATATTCTATCACGTATAGAATTGCATATGCGCTTTCCAACACACATCATTCAGATATGTTTATTAGGAAAGAGTATATAGAAATTCCTATAATTTTTAAGGAATTTGCAAAGGTTAGAACACCAGACCCAATCCAGATACCAAGGTTAGGGGGTGTTAATTTGCTAATTAAGGATCAACCTATCTTACACAATAGATCATTAAGGTTTGATTCAGAAATTAGTAACAGGTTGTCCTTTTCCGAAGGTAGGATTCTAAGCCTAAAAGGAAAAGAACCATGTGAGGATTTATATCCACAAAAAATTAGGGTAAGAAATGTAAAAATCAAATGCCCTAATAATGACTGGAAAGAAATCCATATTGTTTTTGATATATCTAAAACTGATAATTTGTTTCCTTGTGAGGAGATATATCATTTACAACAACCAAGTATCAATAGATACGAAGACATGTTAGAAATAGCAGGCTATCATGTATCTGTTACAGGAAGTGCAGGCATAACTAAAGGAGTTATGACCCTAGGGTTAAGTTTCCTTGAGGAACATAAGCCCTGGAGAAGAGATGAGAAATGGATGGAATTCGACCTTGATGGACATACGATTAGGGTAGAATAAAACCATTATGCCAGGAATCAAGTTAGATCAAGAGATCATTGATCTCACGATATAAAGAGACCAGACGATAACTTTGTTAAGATCTTTACGAAAGCAAAATCTACCAAAACAAAGAAGTATCCAAGATGTTATAAGGATACAAGAAGCTGCGTTAAGAATAAGTCAAATTAACGCACGAATAGACATGCTAGAACGCTGGAGGAGAAGGATTTATCCAAACAATCCAGACAGGTTCTAAATCATGCCCGGAAGGTGTATTGATGAAGAGATCCAGGATCTCAGAAAAGAGAAAGATGAGTTGACGGAACGCATTAGAGAAATGCGGGATAATGGACAGACTCATCAAGTAAGGTTTCAAGAGTTGATCCGTGAGCATAATGTTAGAAGCTCAAAGATAAACTTGTTAGAATCTTGGAAAAGAGAAATCTATCCAAACGATTCTGAATGACAAGTATTTTCTCTATATATATATCTGTAGGGATATTATATGAACAATATAAGACGGAATATTTTGCAGCTTATATTGACTCAGGTTCAGGCATTTGCACAGCAAAACCAGGAGTTTTTCCCAGCGAAGCAGTGGAAAAATTACCTCTTATTGCAGGAAGAGACTTCTCACAGAAGATCCTTATACTCAATAAGGGTATTAGAGAAACACGAATAATGATCGGAGGCGCATTCGATACCCCTTGGTATAAAGTAAGAATGCCACCAATCTATATTCATGATACAGGTGCGGATATTTTGCTTGGTAACAATTTTATCCAAACTTTTGTAAAATATGAGCAGGATAATCACAAGAACCTGTTAACCTTTACTACTAACTGTGGTAGTATGATACAGATTTTGCGGCGAGAAAAGGCTTTTAATAGAATCATGCCTATTAATTTTCACAGCAAACGTGGTGATAATGAAGCCAAGTTAACTCATCCAAAAATGCAGGATAAGAGGAAATTTGGTGAAGCTCTTTTGTCATACAGACAAGAGGGAATGGAGGAGGCACATGAAGAAGCTATTCAGTTTCTGAAAAATGTCTTACAAGAAGGACCACCCCAAATTGACATTAATGAGGAAAGTCTACTTTCTCTCGAAAATGTTAAAAGGCTAATTCAGAGGAACTACAATGAAAATCCTTTAGCCTGGTGGGACAAAAACCAGATCGAAGCAACGTTGAAGGTAAAAGAACAACACAGATACGAGTTGGTTCGATACAAGCCGATACAGATGAATCTTGATGATCGAAAAGATATGCAAAAGATTATCAAAGAGCATATCGATCTCAAGCTGATCGAAGCAGGTATTTCTCCTTATAGTAGCCCAGGGTTTTTGGTAAGAAACCATGGCGAAATAAAGAGAGGAAAAGCAAGGTTAGTAATTAACTATCAAGGTATTAATAAGATTACCGAATTTGATGGTTATTACATTCCAAGTAGAGAACACTTAATTGATTGTATTAAAGGGTCAAAAGTGTTTTTAAAGTTTGATTGCAAGTCTGGATTTTACCAGATTAAGTTAGAAAAAGAGTCTAAAAAATTAACTGCTTTTTCCACACCACAAGGTCAGTATATCTGGAACGTAATGCCTATGGGTCTTGCGAATGCACCTCAGATATACCAACGAAAGATGGATAATCTATTTAAAGATTATTTTGAGTTTATGTTTGTTTACATAGACGATATCTTAATTGCCTCTAAGAATATGAAAGATCATTTAAAGCATCTTGAAATATTTTCAGAAGCATGTCATAAAGAAGGATTAGTGCTCTCTGAAAAGAAGGCAATAATCACGGTTAATAGAATCGAGTTTCTCGGTGTTATTATTGACTATGCAGGAATGGAACTACAGGAACATATTGTGGAGAAAATCTATAATTTTCCAGATGTTCTTAGAGATAAGAAGCACCTTCAAAGCTTCTTAGGAGTGATTAATTTTGCAGGTTCATTCATTAAGGACTTAGCAAAATATCGAAAGGATTTCCGTCCTTTATTACAAAAGGATGAGAAGACCAAATGGAAATGGGAAGATATTCATTCCCAAAGAGTTCGTGAGCTAAAACAGGTTTGTAGTAACTTGCCAAAACTCGCGATTCCTCAAGATGAGGATCAGTTAGTCGTCTACACAGACGCTAATGATTTCAGATGGGCAGCAGTGCTCATGCGAAAGACATCTACGGGTGAAGAACCATGTAAATACACTGGAGGGTTGTTTACAGAACAACAAGCCAGAGTTTGGCATATTAACGAGAAAGAATTCTTTGCTGTTTGGAAGGCCTTTAAAAAATGGCCTTTATTTTTATTAGCTAAAGAATTTATATTAAAAGTTGATAATACTAACGTTAAAGCTTTTTTGAAAAGTACATTAAGGCCTATAAAAGGAGGCATTCAGCCTCAAATGAAGATCATCGAAAATCCACACCTTCTCTTTCATTTTAAGTTTTTCGAGAAATCTTCTCTCTAGTCTGTAATAGTATAGCTTTCAAGCTTTCCTGTTTATGGGGGTTTCCCCTTCACAAGTCTTAGCCATGATAGGCTAATTCAAGTTTCTCTTCCAATGGTGGAGAAAATATATATTGTAAAATAGTTTAGTTTATTTTCTTCAATAAACAAGGCTTTTGCTTTCCGACATCCTGTCCAAAAATTTTATAATTCTGAGTGAAAAATTATCCAGTAGTGCGTCTCCCCGTGACCTCCTTAAAGGCAGGTGGCCGTTGAAAAGGAGTGTGATCAGGGTTCCCAAGAAAATCGGTTTCAGAACCATAGACTGCGGGCGAGTGGTTGGATCTTTGATCCATAAAACCTGAACCGAGGTCCAAGGGAACTTAAGAGACAAAGACGAGGTATGATTTAAACTCAGTTTTATTTTATTTACGGAAGCATGTTGGGCCTGATATTGATCAGAGGGCTAATCCGGATCTAATAAGTATAAGGATTGGAAAAAGAAAATTGCTAATGGCATAAATGGCATTTTGGAAATTTATAAAAGTCAACAAGGGTGAAATAGTATTTTTCTTTGAAAAATGGGTATAAAACATACATGTTTATATTGATTGTGGTAAAAAAGAGATATTTTATATGGAATATGGTATAAAAGGGGATTGGTTATATATATTGGGGTAGGATGAGATATCAACCCTTATTTAATTCATTTATTATAAAGTACCCAACAATAAAGTCGAATGTGTATAGTGTTGAATTATAGTACCTTTATCATTATCTCATTTAATTTTGCAATGATAAATAAAATAGACGTACATCAATTTCATATAGAAAAATCTCCAATTAAAACCCCTTGCCTAGTGAGATTTATTTATCCCACGTGGTTTACGAGCTATTGCATAAAAATGAGAATTATCAAGTACGCACCTTCATATAGTAACTGTGAATTCATTTCATTAAAAAAATGATTGAAGTGATGTAGTTTTTAAATTTGGTGTTGGATTATATCTATATGAGTAGTTTTTAAATTCTAAATTTTATTGTAAGTATTTTCTTTAAATTTTAAAATTTAATAAGTAATAATAAGTACCAAGTGTAAATTGAAGATGCAAATACAAAATAGACAAATTGGCCACAAGCCCAAATCTGATCCAATCACAAAAAAAAGAAAATAAACAAAATTTTATTGGGTGTAAGAATGTCAACTCCGTCTGGCCCATTTCTGAATCAACTTACTTAGTCCATTTGGGCCCAATCCACAGAATATGGCCTTATTGGGCCCAATCCGCAAAAACAGCCCATCATCACCAAGCCACTCCTTGCTGTATTGTTTTTTATAAGGGTCCAAATATATACATCTCATAACTTATTTTACATACCCTATTTTTTAAACATATCTAAAATTGTTGATGTCGGAATTTATAAGAGAATAATTCCTAGTCGAACACCCAAATCGATACAAAAGGAAGTAAACTTGAATGAAGAAGTGAGGTTCAAAGTGTATAAATGTAGCAAACACTGTACCCGGAGCCTACTCGGGCAATTTTAGCTCGGTTGATCCTGGACGACTTTAGTGACCGGACAAGACCTTTTCTGATTATATTAGAGAAATGAGCTATCTAGTGCTTTGTACAGAATAAGGATTCAGATGCTTTACAAGTTAAACTTACAGTTATTTATAGACAAAAATGCAAGTAGTGGAGGTCGTGGGGGAGTGTGGAGGTTATGCCCACCTTCTCCTTGTTTTTGGCCTATTTATTCGGTGTTGCGCGGCGGTTTTATCACCCATGATTTCTTAACGGTTGGCCTGCTCCTGCTCGAAATAACCTGTTTAGCTCGGCCATCTGTTTACCTCAGCCATCTTCAGGTTGGGTGCCCTAGGTGTCATCCAGGGCGGTTATCCGGCCGAGGTGTCTGGCCGGTTTCGGGTCCCGATCTGACCACTCTTTATCGACTAAGTACATTACCTGTGCAGCTCGGATATGTCGGTTCAACAATAGCCTCTTAGACCACGACGGAAATTATTTCCGCCGGGGTCTAACTGATTTTGCTATACCGAGATGAGTAAGACTTGAACTAGTTATCTGATTGGATCTTTGGCGCGTAGCATTACATCAACTGGATTGTCCACGTGTGTTCATCTTAATGGTTAGAAGCCGAAAAGTCCTGACATTCTCTTATATATATAAGTGCCTCTCTGCCTCATTTACCATTTTCTCTCTTCAAAGTCGAATAGTTTCAATTCTCTGAGCGAATCGAGCATACTCCTTTGTGCTGCATCACCCGAGGTGGTCTCCCTGCAAGATAAATTAATTTTTCTTCTGATCATGTCTGGTAGAGCGTCTGATCGGAATTTAGGATCTAGTCCTCCGGGAGTGGACGTTAGGGGTGTTTCCAAGGAGGCTGGTACCTTACGTTTAGGGCCAGCCCCAAACCCTTCAGAATTCCAGGCCAAAGAAAGTCATGATCACCGAGCTGAGGACCCAGGAGCCATAAATATAGCTTATACTCTATCTCAATCGGATGTGGATCGATGACATAGACTCTTAAGCATTTCGGAGTGCGTTGAATTCATCGTTCCTCGGCCTGAGAAGCGAATGATTCGTCCGCCTAGAGATTGCGTCGCTATTAATATTCAGGCGCTTTGTAGAGGCCTTCGATTCCCCATAGCACGCTGTCTGACTAACTATTTGTGGCATTGGAGGATAGCACCTGGGCAGCTCAGCCCAAATAGTTGGTCAACCATATTAGGTTTGTTAATCCTCTTTCATAGGCATAACCTTGGGATACCTAGCCCCGATGAGCTGTCCTGGTTGTTCAGCATCAAACTTATACCTGGAGTACGGGAATATTTTTACTACCTTTCACCTCGTCTATTCCGGCCTCAACTAGTGAGTGACCTTCCATTACCACATTGGACTTGGATGTATAATTGGCTCAGGGTAAGGGGGGATTGGAAGAGCCCTGGAGAGTTTGGCTGTGAGTCTGCTGTGAGGATGCCATGCCCGGTTGGTTTCGGGACGGCTAGAGGTATACATCTATATTTCTCCCGATCAGCTCTTCTAATATTTTAATATTTCCTCTGTCTTGCAGAGATTCCATCTGATAACCTCCAAATTGGCGAGGATTTTTCCCGAAAAATTCGTTACTTATGGGATAACGTCACTCCCACCCAGCGAACTTATAGGGAGTTAATCAGGGAGAGTCGACTTGCTCAAGCCGGGTTGACCTTTTCTTTTTTCCGAGCTCCAGTCGATTTCACTAGTGAGCCCCTGATTATTACACTGAACTTATGTTGGACTGTGTCCTTAGCTAAATAGAGATTCTTTTGCAGCCGTCCTCCCTCAAGAGGGTCTTCGTCCACGGATGGATCCAGCTGAATGGATTAGGGTCCGTACAGAGCAGGCTGAGAAACGACGACAGCCGATGCGGCGACAGCCGATGCAGAAGAGGTGGGGGTTTGAACGCCCCGGTTCTAGTGGGCCTGCCCAAAACCCAGAGTCTGCCGGCCCACCTACCAAGAGGCCTCGACCGCCTCCGACTGAGCTGCCAACTTAGCCTGAGCAGTCAGTTGGTGATCCTCCTGCCAGCGCTTCAGTTCGTCTGGGGGTATGGTCATCCGATTCAACTCTGGCCGGTTCGGTTAGTATTTGCGGCTGGGATCCTGAAAGGGTTGAGACCTCTAAGGAGTTTCTTGGACGGAGACCGCCCTTCCAAATTAGCTTTGCTCGGGCTCAGATGCCGAGCCCCAGCTTGATGAAGAATCTTCCTCCCGGGGTCGAGCTGGCCATCGAAGCCCCAGTTAAAGCCTGGACGGAAGAGTTGGACGGATATGCCGGCAAGATGTCGGCAATAGACATGGATGTCTGCTCTTCTGTCCTTCAAGCTCAGGCGTCTGTTTTTGCATGACGAGCCCACCTTAAGCACTTAGAGCGAGAGAAAGAGTTTGATGCGCAAGAGGTGGAGCTTCGCAAAAGGCGAGCCGAGGTTGCTTCAGCTGCCGAGGAAAAAGAGACCCTTCAAGCTCAGCTGGCCTCCTCTCAAGATTTGCTGGCCAAGACCATAAAGTCGGCTGAGTTTGAACGCCAGCGGTCGTTCGACCTTGACCGAGAGAGGGCCATACTGGGAGGAATTTGGAGGCGTCGCAGGCCGAGCTAGAAACAGTGCGAGCTGAATTGTTGGTTGCTCAGGCCGGCCTGCAAAACGAGGTGGCCGTCGTACAAAAATACAAGGGCTCCAAAGAATGCAAGTACGACGGCATCCTGGCCTACCTATTCGCTTTTATGGATAACATGGAGGTGCTAAGGAAGGACGGGCTCGACGACCGTCCTCTTTAGACTTCACTGGCCGATTATTTGCAGAAAAATCCTCTCCCCAAGTATTACTTGGATTTGATGGATGATCTGCCTGGTTATCTGCCTCCTAGGTCGGAGCATCTCTTACGGCCAGCACCGCCTATTCAGCTAATGTCCAATCCTGACCTTATAATGGAGGATGTTTCCGGTATTGGACAGGCTGAAGGTGCCCGAACGGCCAGAGCGGAGGATGAAGTGATAGAGATCGGTGCTGATGATTAGATATATCTTAATACGATTTTGGTCGGAAAGAGACCTGGACAGATCTCTTAAGTTTAAGTACTTGGCAACATATTCAGCAACCATAATAGGTTTATAAAACGCTCTAGCTGATATGTCAATATTGAGAGAGAGGTCCGTTCGGGTTGAGTAAACTATCAACATCCTTTCCAATATTCTAGACCATTACCGAGCTATTCATCCGAGCTGAATGAAGACAAGTGAAGCCTTTCCAGTATTCTAGACCATTACCAAGCTGTTCATCCGAGCTGTTCTTCTTTTTCTCTTTTTTGTATGTCGAGTACTCTGTCAAGAGGTTCTGGCCTCCAAACCAGTTAAATTCAGTTGGAATCATCGAACTTGTTTAACCTTCTGTTCTTATCTGTCTTAAACTAATCTCGGTAAATTTGGCCTTAAATAAATAATCTAACTTTGAGGGACGCCGAACTGACCCAGCCATGACTGACCTGGGTAGGCTGGTCGACCTTGGATTGACTTATCCATGGCTGACCTGGGTAGGCTAGTCGACCTTGAATTGACTTATCCATGGCTGACCTGAATAGGCTGGTCGGTGTGATTAAGCGTCCTTGTACAAGTGTTTCGTACAAAAACTGTGTGGTGAGCCGCACCTCCGATCTTGAAAGGTTAGTAGCTAAAGGGTCATCAGATCGTAGCCGTTTAGTATGCCACGTGTCACCTCGAGCAGGAGGGAATTCCAACGGTCGCGCCCTTCTCTATAAATAGGACAGGTCCTTCCTTGGGGCTAAGCAGACCGAGGAGCGCCATCTGGCCGGAATCCCCTTAGGTAATTTCTCCAACCATGTCGTCCGGTAATTCTTCGTCCAATGACTCGGTCCAGGGCTACAGCCAGGATGGATCTACCGAGCTGGGGTATAGCTCGAAGAGACTCTCTTTGGGGACGACCTCCTCGTCCAACGTAGAGGTTCGAAGTCCAGCCCCTGTGATGGCGGGTGATGAGGAAGTTGGTCCGTCAACTTCAGCTCCCAGTATCCCTACTGGGGTGCCTGCCCGGAGGAGGTTTAGGAGGACCGAGCAGCCCTCTGAGGATTTTGAGGCCATGGAGTGGTCTTCCACCACCACCTGAGCTGAGCTTGACCGGTGGCACGCGCTGTTTAACATCCCTCGAGGGATCATCTTTGACGTCCCTTTTCCAGATGAGAGAATGGATAAACCTCATCGGGGGTGCATAGCCATCAACTTTCGGGATTTTGAGGGCGGGTTGCGTTTCCCTCTGGCACCGCCTCTAACATAGATTCTTCATTTTTGGGGAATCGCTCCCGGCCAGCTTCATCCAAATAGCTTGTCGTCAATCCTTGGGCTGTTCGTCGCTTTCTATATCTTTCAGCTCGACGTTCCGAGCCCTCAAGAGTTGACGTGGCTGTATACCTTAAAGTTGTTACCGGGAGTCAAGAATCATCTCTATTACATCTCTCCTCGGGCACCTCGTCCTCAACTTATAAAGGGTCTTCCGTCCTCAATTAAGGATTGAAAGACGAAGTGGTTCTGGGTTGGCGGAGACTGGATGAGTCCTAGACCAGTCGGCGGGGACCCGTCCCAAAGGACATCTTGTCCTGTTTATTTCAGGCCGGCCAACGGTATATATCCATATTGTTGTTAATCTGGTCGGCCTCCTGATATTACAATTATTCTTTGTTTTGCAGTTATTTCGCCTGATGCTCTTGAGGTGGGCGCGGACTTCTCGAGGAAACTCCGCTATCTGAAGGAGAGCGTCAATCCTAAGAGGTTGCTGTTCAAGGCTCTTTTGACCGAGGAGAAGCTTGCTCGGGCCGGACTGATTCTTCCTTTCGTCCCAGCTCCTAATGATTTTCAAGGTAATTGATTACTCTTTCATATATGTTGCTAATCGGATATTGAACTTCTGCTAATCGGTTGATATTTTCCTTGACAGCCGACCTTCCTGCTGACGGCCTACCCCTACAGATGGACCCTATGGAGTGTATCCGCCTTCGGGCCCAGCAGGCTAGGGGAGCAGGACAGTCGGCTCGGGCTCCAGGCCAAGGTAGGGGGCGCGGTTCGGAGCGCTCGGCTCCTGCTACGGCTACTTCTGGGCGCAGGGTGCCTCCTCAGTGCTCACCGAGGCGGTCTCCTCCTCCTAAACGTCCTAGGCCGGCCCAGGTCGTTCAACCTGCGAGCTCCCAAGAGGTTACTGTTGCTGCTTCTTCTGGAGTCTGGGCTTCTGATCATCCGCTGGCCGGATCGGTCAGTATCTGCGGCTGGGACCCGACTCGAATCAAGGAGTCCAAAGAGTTCCTCGGGAGGTTGCCGTTCTTCCAGATCAGCTATACGCATGCTCAGCTGCCGAGTACGAACCTGATGAAGGCTCTCCCGTCTGGGGTTGAGCCGGCCATGGAAGCCCCGGCCAAGGCGTGGACGGAGAAGTTGGAGAAATATACCGGGTAAATGTCGATTTCCGACATGAGCGTGTGCGCCTCGATCCTTCAGGCCCAAGCCTCCGTCTTCTCTTGGCGAGCTCACCTCTCTCACCTCAATCAGCTCGAGAGGTATAATGCCAAAAGGGCCGAGCTGCTAGAGAAGAGTAGTCTTCGTCGCCGCTTCGGAGAAGAGGGAGCTGTTGAAAGCTCAAGTCGCCTCTGCCAACAAGTCTTTGGCCCAGACCACCAAAGCTGCCGAGCTCGACCGCCAACACTTCACTGACCTGATCGTGAACCATGCTCGGGTGGTGGCGAAGTTGGAAGCTGCTAAGACTGATCTAGAGGCTGCTCGGGCCGCTCCTGCGGACAAGACTTCTGTTGTCCGGGAGTACAAAGCCTCGGCTGAGTGCAAGTATGAGGGAGTGATGGCCTATCTTTTTGTCTTCATCGATGCGATCGATGTTGCGCGGAAGGAAAAACTTGATGACCGTCCCCTTATAACGGCCCTGTGCGGAAATCTGGAGAAGCTGCCCCTCCCGAGCTACTACCTGAGCCTGATGGAGGACTTGCTTAGGTATTTTCCTCCCGACTCGGGTTACGTGCTCCGTCCAGCTCCTTCGATCCGGTTGATGTCTGATCCGGACTTGGATATGGACGCATTGGCTGAGGAGACTGGAGGCAACAATGCGGAGGAGACCGGGGCGACCGTGGAGGCCGGGGCGATTGAGGAGGTTAAGGTGACCAAGGAGGTTGATGTAGTGGCTCTGTAGCCATCTTTTGTTTATTCTTGTTTTATTTTTATCTTTTTTTTTAGGCCAATTGGCCTTTTTGTACGAGGTACTGGCCTCCAAACCAGTTTTGGTTTTTAATATTAGTCCTTCTTGCCGACCTATCACTTGCTATATTTCTGTGTAGCTCAACTGACGTAAAACTTGTTCTGCCTAATTATGTAATCAGCTTGACATTCTAACATCAGAAAATACTTAGTAAAAAATTCACCAAAATGCGATACTTGCAGTGTTGGCCTGCTCGGTTCATCAGATTAATTCTCCACCTTGGTGGGTCAGTGCTTTAGCCGACGCCTTTTCGGTCAATTTGGTTTGACTTCTCATTCTAGGTTGGAGCCGTGGCACATCAGGACTTCATTGTTTCACCTGGCCTAAGTAGCTTGGATGAGGCCGGAGTCTTATGTGGGCTGAAGTCTTACTGTTCCATCCGGCCTGAACGGCTTGGATGAGGCCGTAGCCTTAGGTGGGCCGAAGCCTTGATGAGCCGAAGCCTTACTGTTCCATCCGGTCTGGACGGCTCGGATGAGGCCGTAGCCTTATGTGGGCCGAAGCCTTGGTGGACCGAAGCCTTATTGTTCTATCCGGCCTGAACGGCTCGGATGAGGCCGTAGCCTTAAGTAGCATACGAGTTGGGAAATAACTTCATTAATGAAAGAATTTACAAAAAACCCATAGTTGAAATCCTAGCCGGCTAATGATAATATTTTTTTAAGTGCTCTATGTTCCATGATTTGGATACTATTTTGCCGTTCAGGTCGGCTATCTCGTATGTACCTCCGACCAGGATTCTGCTAATCTTGTACGATCCTTCCCAGTTGTGTCCCAAGGATCCACTTAGTAGTAAGACTTTCTTGAGAACGAGGTCCCCAACCTTGAATTTCCTGGCTCGTACTCTTGAGTTATAGTACCTTGCACTTCGCTGCTTGTAAATGGAGTTTTTTATGTCTGCATCCATTCTTCTTTCTTTTAGTAAGTCAAGATTGGCCGCTAGAGCTTCCGTGTTCTGCTCGTCTTGATATTTGTTCACTCTCCAAGTGCGAACGCCGAGCTCAATAGGGATAACTGCCTCGGAGCCAAATGCTAGGGAGAATGGTGTTTCTCCCATCGCTGTCCTGGCCATCATTTTGTATGCCCACAGCACTTCGGGCAATTCATCGGCCCAGGCTCCCTTCGATTCTTCAAGCCTGGCCTTCAGGGTGTGCTTGATAATTTTATTCATGGCCTCGACCTGACCGTTTCCTTGAGGATGATATGGGGTAGAGAGCAGCTTCTTGATGCCTAAGTTTTTACAGAATGTCCTTAAATCGTCGTTGTCGAACTGCCGACCATTATCTGTGATGATGGAATGGGGGACCCCGAACCGGCAGATGATGGATTTCCATATGAAGTTTGTAACTTTCAGCTCGGTTATCCGTGCTAAAGGCTCTATTCTATCCATTTGGTGAAATAGTCGACGGCGACTATAGCGAATCTCACTCCACCTCGACCGGTTGGCATCGGGCTGATTAGATCTATTTCCCATTTTGCGAATGGCCATGGGGCCATGATTGAGTTCAGATCCTCCGAAGGTGCTCGGATAAGGGGTGCGCATCTCTGACATTTGTCGCATTTTCTGGCGAAGTTGATAGCATCTTTTTTCAGACTAGGCCAAAAGTATCCCTGTCTGATAACCTTGAAGGCCAGAGACTGGCCTCCTGAATGATTACCGCATACACCCTCATGGATCTCGGTTAGCACATACTTGGCTTCCTCTTCGTCTAGGCATTTTAAAAGGGGATGAGAAAACCCTCTTTTGTATAGCTTACCGTCCTGGATAGTATATCGGGCAGCTCGGATCCTCAACTTTCGGGCCTCGTCCTAGTCGGCGGGGACCTGCCCCCCTTCCAAGTATTGGATGATCGGGGTCATCCAAGTCACTTTCAGCTCAAAATCATAAACCTCTTTTTAGTCGAGGGCCGAGCTGTCCACAGTTCCAATGTTTACTGAGCCGATATCCTCAGCTCCTTCACTTGTTGCTAGCCGAGCAAGAGCGTCAGCTTGTGCATTCTTGCTGCGAGGAATCTGCTCAGCTCAAATTCACCTAAATTCTGTGGAGGCCAACTCGACGGACCTCAAGTACTTAGCCATTTGTTCATCTTTGGCCACATATTCACCCGAAATTTGATTGACTACCAGGAGGGAGTCACTGAAGACCTCGAGGTTGTCCACTCCAAATTGTTTTGTCATGTTCAGTTCGACCAGAAGTGCTTCATACTCGGCCTCATTGTTCGTTGCAGGGAATTTGAAGCGTAGTGCCGAGCAGAAGTATTTCTGAGTGGGGCTGGCCAGTACGATGCCAGCCCCAGCACAATGGGCGGTGGATGACCCGTCCACGTACATCTTCCATGGTTTTTCTATCCTTCTTCACGAAGGATGAGACTTGGGGTAAACTCAGCTTGAAATCAGCAAGAGCTTGACCTTTTATTGCCGTTCTGGGTGCGTAGTGGACGTCATATTGTCTGAGCTCTACCGCCCACTTTAGCAATCTTCCCGAAGCATCTGGACGGCCCAGTACCTGCTTTAAAGGAAAATTAGTCAATACCTCAATTTGGTGTGCCAGGAAGTATGGCCGCAGCTTCCGGGCTGAGATGACCAGTGCATAGACCAACTTTTCCATTGCTGGGTAGCGGAGCTCGGCGTCATGCAGCGACTGGCTCACATAATAAACAGGTTGTTGAGCCTTCTGTTCGACACGGACCAGTACAAAGCTTACTGCATACTCGGACACGGCCAGGTAAAGCTGCAATTTTTTGCCGGACTTGTAGGAACCACCGGATCGCCGACCCTATACGATTATCTGAATCGGGATCCATGCAAATATGATTAACACGCAGCGGAAAATGAATCATACATTTTGCACCGAAATTAGTTCTACGATCAGAACTGTAGATAGAGGAATCGATGAAGCCTGGACCTCACGATCTTCTGCTGTATTCCCCACCTTTATCTCGAACGTTGTGTGGGCAACGAGCTATCGAGACTTTCAGCCGTCTTCTACTAATACGTATCTCAGATTTCTATGTCTGTGTATCTGTATTTCTGTATATAGAAAACGGCTGACTTGAGGCTTATTTATAGGCTACAACAGGGACCTTGAGGAGGATTAGAAATCGGTCACCTGATAGGCTTAGGAGTCCTTAATTCGATCTGAATATACTTCTTAAGCCTATCAAATAATATCTTAATCCACTAAAAAGATATTATTGAATTACCGTCCCTTATCCATATTAGATATGTCTCCTATTTATTATGTGCGCGTTTATCTCCCCGTGTTTAAGATATCGAATGTCCATTAATTAAATGAATTACTGACAATTCAATTAATTAATATTTAATCCAAGAGTAGTACCACTCAACTTTATTATCATGCCGGAATAAATCCACCTGCAGGGTTTACATGATAATCCTTATGAGTTCCTCAAGGGGACATCATCATCCTAAATAATTAGGACACGGTTTCATTATATAATCAACAGCACACCATATAAAAAACACTGTATCCCAATTTACCGAGATTATTGATTTAATAAATAAATCTCACCCATTGGTAAATTAAAGAAACATATATCGAGTATACATACCCGTTATCATACAATGATTAAGAGGACGCACATCCATAATAACAGAGGTCTTGTTTTATTTATGTAGTCAGTACAAATAAAACAACCTCAATTGGTCCTGCTCAATACATACAAAATACTAGTGTAATTTTATAATCAAGACAGATTAATATCAAATTACACTACAACCATTCCGATAATTTGTCCAAAATTATCTCGGTTGTGAGCTACCATTTATAATCTATAAGGAACTGATAACATGATCTTCCGTGTGGCACCACACACCATGTTATCTACAATATAAATCAATTGGACAATTGCAATAACATATATAACAAATATATAAAATGCAAACATTTGACCATAAAAGATTCTCATATCATAAATAGATGTTCATACAAAAGCTAGGCTTATAGTATACATCCTAACAGGACTGAGGTTTAGCCAGGACGGGGGCTTTCATAAGTGCTTTCTTGAGATCCTCTAAGGCCGACTGGCATTCATTGTCCCATTCAAATTGAGCATTTTTTCGGATCAAGTTGAAGAATGGTCGGCATTTATCGGTGGACCAAGATATGAAGCGGTTGAGGGCGGCGACCTTGCCTGTCAGACTCTGGACGTCCTTGATCCGTCTTGGCGGGGTCAGATTCATGACTGCCTTAATCTTTTCGGGGTTGGCTTCGATTCCCCTCTAGCTCACCATATACTAGGAACTTTCCTGATCCTACCCCAAAGGAGCATTTCTTGGGATTCAACTTCATCCTGTACCTCCTCAGGATGTCAAACATCTCTGTCAGGTGACCTACATGATCTGCTTTCTGTTTGGACTTAACGAGCATATCGTCCACGTAGACCTCCATCGTTTTCCCAATCTGTGCGGTGAACATCTTGTTTACTAGCCGCTGATAAGTAGCCCCTGCATTTTTTAATCCAAAGGGCATCATGGTGTAACAGTACTGCGCCCGATCAGTGATAAACGTGGTGTGAACCTGGTCTTGCTCGGCCATCGGTATCTAATGATAGCCCGAGTATGCATCCATGAAGCTCATGAGTTCATGATCGGCAGTTGTGTCAATTAGCTGATCTATGTTAGGCAGTGGAAAGAAATCCTTAGAACAGGCTTTGTTCAGATCGGTGAAGTCTACACAAAGCCACCATGACCCATTTGGCTTTCTGACCAGGACGGGATTGGAGACCCAGGTGGCGTACTTTGTCTCTCTGATGAAACGATAACCCAACAATCGTTGCACTTCCAATTCTAGCCCCTCGTATCTGTCTGGGCTCAATCGGCGTCTTTTCTGGGCAACTGGCTGGGCGGCTGGGTCGATGTTAAGGTGGTGGCAGACATCTTCTGGCCGGATGTCTTCTATGTCTTCATGAGCCCAAGCAAAGACATCAGTATTGCCCTACAAAAAAGTTATTAACTCAGTGCGGAAGGGCTCTTGCAGCTCTCGGCCGATCCGCAGCTCCATATCCGGTCTGTTTGAATCCATACTAACGAGATCCAAATCCTCAACAGGCGCCGCTCGTCTTTGGGGGCCATCCCATCGGGGATCGATGGACCCCCATTCCTCCTCGGGCTCTTGCACGTCCATTACCACTTCTCCTTGGCTGTTCTGGACGGTCGTGGCAGAGGAGGATCCAACCTCGAAGGTGGAGCGGACCGGCAGTTCAGGGGTGCTCGCCGGTTATGGAGGTTCAATGTCTACCTCCATATAAGTCTGATTGTGCTCGGCAACTTCGAGGATGGTATCCTCAATGGCTTCTTCCATCTGCTCGTCGATAAAGGCGGCCTGAGGAGCTCGAGCTGATTGAGCTCTTTCGGACGTAGCCCCATGTCTGTCTCCTGGGTGGCCAGCTGGTTTCCCTTCACTACATACACCTCGTCTCCCACCAGAAACTTAAGAGCGAGGTGATAGATCGAGACCACCGCTTTAAGTTTAGCGAGGAGTGGTTTGCCCCAAATGGCGTTGTATTGTGAGTTTAAGTCCACCACCTTGAACTCTGTTGTTGTGAAAACTTCCTGGTCGCCGGATCCAAACAGGACCTTGAGCTCACAAGTGCCGAGCACCCTTGTACCCATCCCTCAAAAACCTTGAATTGTGTCGGAGGAAGATATGAGTTGGGATTCGTGAAATCCCATCCGTTTGAAAGTGCTCAGGTAGAGCACGTTGGCGTAGGCGCCGGTATCAACCATGACCCTGTGCACCATGGTTCTGTAGATGTTGAGCGATACCACCAAGGTATCGCTGTGTGGGTAGGCTAGCCCTTCACTGTCCAGTTCAGTAAACAGGATAGGTGCATGACGGGGTGCTGCCCTGGGTGGAACGCATTGCTGGTAAGCGTTCCTAGTCTCCCGGACTTGTTCTTTCCGGGCTCTCATTGATCCACGTTGCTCGCCGAAACTGTTGTTGACGAGGGTGTGGATCTCGCGAGCAGTGCCATTCGGTGGTGGCGGTGGAGGTCCTGCTGATGGCGCCCCTTGACCGGGCTGCCCTTGGCCCTTCACATATTTTTTGAGTTGGCCCTAATCGATTAACTTCATCAGCTCGGTCAGGAGCGCCCAGCACTTATCTGTAACGTGACCCTTTGCCTTATGATACTTGCAATACTTGTTCTGGTTGAGGCGGTTCGGATCGGCCCGCATGGGTCGCGGTTCGGGCAACAGATTCTTGTCCTTAATCTCTGTAAGGACTTGTGATGGGGTAATCGTGAGGATTTCGGTTACCTGGTCGGGGACCAGCGGGTTGGAAGGTCCTGAAATTCGTGGCCGACTTGAACGGCTTCAAGGGTTTTCTTCTCTCCTCCCTTCTCTCTTCTCGCCGTTCAGGCTTCTTCTCTCTTTCAGTGGGCCTGTCTTCTGGAATGGCCTCCTCGGCCCCAATATACCGCTTTGCTCGGTTGAGGAAGTCGTGATACGTTCTTGGCCCCTCTTCGTGGACGGACCACAAAAACCTGATTCGGGGCCTTAATCCGGCTGATGGCCATGAGGATGGCGTCATCCGACACCTGCTCCATGCCGAGGACCACTTTGTTGAAGCAGTACAGATATGACTTCAGAGGCTCAGCTTTGTCTTACCTCACGTTGACTAACCTCTTCTTCAGGGTTGACCTCATCCTCGAACCCATGAATTGTGTTAAGAACAGGTCGGACAGCTCGTCCCATCCTCCAATTGATACGTCGGGGAGGGAACGAAATCATCTTTGTGCTCGATCCCCCAGCGTGAGTGGGAATGCTTTGCACATCAGCTCTTTTCCCAATCCCTGTAACTCCATCCAGGACGTATACTTATCTAGGTGAGTATTAGGGTCGGACTCTCCATTATACTGATCGATGGGGGGCATTTTGAACTTGGTCGGGACCAAGGTGGCAATGTGTTCTGCAAAGGGGGTGGCCCTCTTCCAGCCCCCTCTATTCCGCCTGGCTTGAATGTCAGCCAGTCGTTGTCGGAGCTCTTGCTCCTCTACAAGCTCCGAGTACCGCAGATTATGGCCGGTACTCTCATCGTGAGGTGGTGGGGACCTCACCTCTCTCAGTGGGGAGCCTATCCAGCCTCCTGGCCTCCCCTGCTAGGGTCGGTTCTTTATCATTTTGGACAAACCGTCTATCTGCCCGTGCCCCGGGATTATCTGGGCGGACCCGGTGGTGATCTGCTCGGGCACGTGTGGGGGACTGGCTTCGCCGAAGTTAATCCTCGGCTATTCACTTTCCCAGGTTCCGCCTCCGCCTGAGGACTCTGAGTCCTCTAGTAGGCCATTGGCGTCTTTGGCCTTCTCCCTCTGTTAAGCCTCTCTGAGCCATTCGGTCAGTGCGGCCATGATACCCCGAATCTGTGCCACAGACATGGGGGTCTCTAGGGTCTCCAAAGTGATAGGAGCCACCGGAATGACTTCTTCGGCCGTGATCGGCCGAGTCCGGCTGGAGCCACCAAGCTGGAAGGCAGAAGCCGGGGGTTCTGGGGTAGTATTGCGTTCGAAATTGCTCATTGTGTTTCGGAGTTGTGTTCAGGTATTGGGAATATAAACCCCTTCCTCTAGCGCCAAAATATTGACGTCGGAATTTGTAAGAGAATAATTCCTAGTCGAACACCCAAATCGATACAAAAGTAAGTAAAATTGAATGAAGAAGTGAGGTTCAAAGTGTATAAATGTAGCAAACACTGTGCCCGGAGCCTACTCGGGCAATTTTAGCTCGGCTGATCCTGGACGGCTTTAGTGACCGAACATGACCTTTTCTGATTATATTAGAGAAATGAGCTATCTAGTGCTTTGTACAGAATAAGGATTCAGATGCTTTACAAGTTAAACTTACAGCTATTTATAGACAAAAATTCAAGTAGTGGAGGTCGTGGGGGAGTGTGGAGGTTATGCCCACCTTCTCTTTGTTTTTGGCCTATTTATTCGGTGTTGCGCGACGGTTTTATCACCCATAATTTCTTAACGGTTGGTCTGCTCCTGCTCGGCTGTCCCTGCTCGGAATAACCTATTTAGCTCGGTCATCTGTTTACCTCGGCCATCTTCGGGTTGGGTGCCCTGGGTGTCATCCAGGGCGGTTATCCGGCCGAGGTGCCTGGCCGGTTTCGGGTCCCGATTTGACCACTCTTTATCGACTAAGTACATGACCTGTACAGCTCGGATATGTCGGTCTAACAAAAATAAATATACTTTAACTTAAAATATTTTAAACGCACCCCACTACATTACAATTATATCATTTACAAATATAACAATAAATTAAATATAAATATATCATAAACCCTAATTTTTTCATCCAAATTCACAAACTCAGTGCCCCACCCCATTCCACAATCTCAATTCACAAACCCTAGGTTAAGATTGATTTATGTTATATTAAATGGTTTCGAAATTATTTAGTAATCATGTGTATGAAATTTCATATGAAAAATATAGTAAAACATAAAAAACAAGTAGAAAAAATTTGAATTTTTTTGTTTTAGGAAAACGTTATGTTAGTAGGAATTTTAAAAAACAAAGTAGGAACACATTTTAGAAAAAATGTGATTTTTTTTATAATTTAAATGATACACTGATTTAATAAACACATTAATGTTATATATACTAATGTTATACCTAACATATACATGGCCAATAACATTTTTATAAAATAATACATGTTGATAAAATAAAATTAAAGATATAATATCCAATTTTATTTCAAATTGCTCTCAAGAAGAAACTAATCAGCATTGACTTTAAAGATCCTTTTTTTTTTTTTTTTGCAAACAACATAGAAAAATTTCATGTTGTCTTTTAGAATAAAACTTTTGCATATATAGATGTTGAAATATTGTATATTCCATAATATAGTGATAAAGTATAAAAGAAAATCTCATTTAGCATTTCGAATTACACCGAATAATCCAACAAATATAGCCAAAATTAAATTCCCATCATTTTTCTTCCTTTTATTTTATATTTACATCCAAGAAAATATAATTTTATTTTTTTGATAAAATTACCACTCAACTTTCTTCTCTCTTCCTCGTATCAAACACCAATCAGATTTCGAAGAAAACAATGTAATTTTCCCAAACAAATTCCTTCTCACACTATCTTCACTAAAAAAGATTCAATCTTTTTCAAGATCATCGTCACTCCAATGGCGGAAGTGTATTTCTCCTTCTTCTCTCTCATCATCCTTATCCCACTCTCTCTCCTCCTCCTCCTCTACTTCATAGTCCGCCCCAAGCCCGTCCGCGTCCCAATCAAGAACCGCCACGTGTTCATCACCGGCGGCTCCAGCGGCATCGGCCTAGCCCTAGCCCAGCTCTGCGCCCATCATGGCGCTGACGTCACCCTCCTGGCCCGCAACGTCACCAAGCTCGAAGAAGCCAAGCAATCCATCAAGCTCGCCACGGGCCGTGACGTCCAGATCTTCAGCGCTGACGTCAGGGACTACGACGCCGTCAAGCGCGTCGTCGACGAGGCGGGCCCTATCGACGTCCTAGTCTGCAATCATGGGGTCTACGTACCGCAGGAACTGGAGCATCAGGAACTGGAGGAGATCAAGTTCATGATCGATGTGAATCTGACTGGCACTTTTCATTTGATTAAGGCCGCTTTGCCTGCTATGAAGAAGAATCGGGCCGAGAAAGGGCCGGGCTCCATTGCTCTCATGTCTTCTCAGGCGGGCCAGGTATAGAAATCAAATCTTTAACAGATCCCATGTTTCAAATCTGTGTGTGTGTTTTGTTGTAATGATCTACTACTATGTTCTTTACAGGGTAATGCATATAGTTCAAGATTTTAGCTGATTTGTGAGTTTTAGTGAATAACAAATGTTGGATTTGAAATTCATGAAGTTTGTAGAATTGGTATTGTTGTTTTACTGTATTATGAGGCTGTCATGGAAATGATGTTGAACTGAGAAGTCTAATTTGAAGAATGGATTTCAAGAATGTTTTCAATTATATTAGAATTAGTGCTGAAAATTAAACAAACTATTCGATACTCTATTCGGGATCGTTTGTTGGAAGGTTTGTTTGAACTTGATTTGATAGATATATTAAATAAGCTTGAACATACTTATGTCTTTGATAAAATCTAAAGCTTGGCTTGAACTAAAGTTCAATTATTATAAAAAGATAAAACAAGTGTAAAAATATGAAACTTGAGCTTGACCCGTATTCGGCTAGACTAAAGCTCCTTCAAGTTCGACTCGATTAAGTTTGGCTCAAATTATATCATTTACAGCCCTAATTAGAAGTTTGGTTTAGATTAAGAGATATATTGCCCATCTCCAGAATTTGGAGAAAACATATCTTCAGAATTGATAGCTTATACAAGATTGTACCTTTATTAAGTTGATCAAATATAAAAAAGCTGTACTTTGGACAAATAGAACACTTTTCTTGGGATGAAGGGGGTTCTAGTTTTGAGCAATTTGTTTTTTTTTTTTTTTCACATTGTAATGATTAATTTTAATTTCAGGTTGGGATTTATGGTTATACAGCTTATTCAGCTAGCAAATTTGGCCTCAAAGGTTTGGCAGAAGCTCTGCAACATGAGATCATAGCAGACAACATTCATGTCAGCCTCATTTTCCCTCCAGACACCGAAACTCCCGGTTTTGCTGAAGGTCGAATATTTCCTAGTAATCTTTTTCTATATTGTATATGTTTTAGTATCAACTGCCATTTACATTGATCTTGGGATGGCAGAGAACAAGAGAAGGCCACAGCTTACCAGTGTCATAGCTGCTTCGTCTGGTGCAATGAAGGCCGAAGAAGTGGCCAAGAAATCGTTGAATGGAATACAATCGGGCACTTTCATCGTGCCCTGCAACTTGGAGGGCTTCTTACTCTCCGTTGCAACTGCTGGTCTTTCCCCCCAGAGATCATATCTCATGGCATTTGTCGAGGTAATGACTGCTGGTATAATGCGTCTGGCTGGCTTGTTTTTTCAGTGGTCTTGGTATGGCAGTATTGACAAGTGGCATGCCAAGAAATAGCTGATTGATTTGGAAAATCGAGGAGTTGGTAATTGAGTTCGACTTTCAGCAGTTCTGTTCAGTGGTGATCTGGAAAACCGGAGCTTCCCAGCTTCTTTCAATAGGTAACTTATGATCGCTTATGGATTTAAGTTCATGAGATCAAACCCGTTTTCTGGCCCGTGTGCATGAATGGTAAGTTGGAATTTGTCGCAGGAAGTACATTACACAAGGCAGTTTGGTATAAGTTTTTGTGACGTTCTTCTGGTTGGATGATATCATATTCTAACAATGTAACTTCTTGGCAATCGTGTAACTACATTTGGATTGATTGTGGATTGTTTAAATGCTTCACTATTTATGAGTTTGATTTCGTCTCTTTTACTCTTAAATTGAGATGATGTAACAATGCTACCAATTTTGAAGATCAAAACACGAAGATTCCCCTTGTGTTTATTCTCAGATATCAAATGAAACACATGATGGACTAGATGATCTCGTGTGCCTGATATCGCCACCATTGGTTGTCTATTTCTTCCTCAAAATTTCCTTTTCATTTTGTTGTAGATTCCTATATTTCAAACTCGAACAAAACACTATATTGGCATTTTGTAATCAATTTATTTATAAAAATAAAAAGGAAATAGAGAATATGATGGGGAGCAGATGTATCCAACAGAGAAACTCAAGCTGATACACAAGGTAGAGGCAGTACAGATAATTAGCAATGTAATATTATTGCAGCTATCACAACTCTTTTGCAGGATGCAAATCAATAATCCATCTAATAGATTGATTTTATCAGTACTCATCGCTTGCAAAAACGCGCTGCTTTTGGCTGGTTAGCTAGTACAAGCTTCTCGATTTCATCATCATCGATTCATTTCCTGAGAAAATTATCAAGATTTAGTGAAAGAATTGATACAGTGTCCATGAATATCTCAGTTTAATACAGAAGGCTAAACCTTCATGGGGTTGAATCTGAACTCATTTGTTTTGAAGTTTCTCCTCTATTTGGCCCAAATGACTGGACTTCATCTTCAACGAACATCACCCCACGTCTCGAGGACTCCATCGTGCAGCTAGATGAAGGAGCAGAAATCCCGCCTCGTTTTTGAGCAATCATCCTAGCAATTCCTGCAATGCCTGCGCTCATCTCACGCTGTACTCCTCTACTTAGCTCCTTGACAGAGTCATTTCGAGCAATCAATTTCTCCTTCAAGCTGTGTGTACTCTTTGAGATTGATTCTTTGTATCTATTACATTTTGTGGGAAATCAACATTTGTCAAATTCATCTCGGAAAGTTGCATTGGGAAGTGAGAACGCACTTACCTGATTGAAGCAGTGGAGATTTTAGATTTGAGAGACTCCGAGAAGGCCACAAACTCAGACGAACCATTGACTTGAGTCTGATTCCATGTGTTTGCTTCTGAAACCGAAGGAAGAATTTGTGAAGGGCCAGCAGTTGGAGTCATCTGTCTCCTCATAGACAAGTTACGAGCTCTGCTTGCAATAGCAGCAAAATGCCGCATAATTGGCTGCTCGTTTTCAGGCTCACTCACATTAGGTGAATTCTGAAAGATTTGTATAAAACGTCACAAAATGATACTAACGGAAAATGTGTATTCAACTATGTATAAACTGCATTATTAACCTCATTGCTCTGAATTGTGGGGCTTAACGTTTGCCTCAAGCTCAAGTTCTCCTCACTGGCCACTGCAGATAACAGCTCTTGGCTGTGCATAAAATCAAAAAAGACATGAAAGAGAGCACAAAACAAGCTTCTGCATTCACTAGCACAAAACTACATCGTTGATATTATGTACCTGGCAGGATCTTTCAAGACAAGATGCTGCAAACATACTGGACATTCAACGCGTCTCTGGGACCTTGAAAAGGTGATATTTTTAAGATGATTTGCGTATAGATAACAATGTAAATAAGTACAAGAGTAATTGATGGGAGACAGAATTGGTGAAAACAAGGGAATGTACCATTCAAGAATACAGTGCAAATGATACTCATGCTTACACTTGGTAACCTGAAAAAGAAAAAAACACATCTATAATTGGATACATTGTGATGATTTTATACTACATTCTAGTACACATTTGAGTCAACTAGAAAAACAGGCTCCTTAAAACTTTTAAATGTTCGATTGGACTTGACTCGATTACTTTCCAAGTTCTACCAAAGCCTATCCAAAGAGCAACTGATTGTACATTTCATAGATCAAAAACATCATAACATTAAACTGGACTTTGAAAATCAGCTTTAGAACAACGTTGCAACAAAACTAAGCTTACTTTGTAAACACCACGAACAACACATTTCAGAAATCAAAAACTATATTGCAAAAGAATCCCAGTATATAATCCCAAGTAATGGCTCTTCAATTCAAGGGGTTTTATGAATTAAAAATAATAAAGAAATCAAACTCATTTAAACAAACACGCTTAGCATATACACACAGACATTTAAACAAACACATTCCCTTCAGTGTTTGAGCTCATTAACGAAAAATCAAAGATCACATACAGAAACACACTCTCCAAGGTGTGAAAGAGTCAGAGAATCTTACAGAGGGAGGATCAAGCGAGGTGAAGGGCTCAAGACAAATGCTACACCCATCTAAAGAGCTATCATCATCGATCATCATAGAGCGAGATGAAGGCGCTGATAACAATGCAGTAGCCCTATTCATCATGTCAACCATCGAATTCACTACTATAATTATTTATTACTGAGATCACTGACATTTATGTTCATAACTGGGCGGAAAATTCAAGAATCCAAGAACTAGTAAACGATAAATAATAGTATTACTATTAATAACAGTAAAGCCCAGATAAAACTCTAGAGAGAGAAAGAGAGAGGAAATATGGAGAGAGAAAACGAAGGAAGATTTTCGGTTGCTTGTTCAGACGGTTGGTGGAATGAATCAATCAACTCTTTCTTTTTATTACTAGTCCTTGTTTTTACTTTGATGAAATTGTGGTTTGACCCCTATATCTCTACTGTTTTGACAATTAACCACTCTAATTTGACTAAGATTTGTAATTTTTTTAAATTTATTTGTTTATTTGTTGAAAGACTAGCTTCTAGATTTGGACCATTTGGTTTGAAAAAAGGGGTGGATGACAATTTTTCAAAGGTGAATTACTTTAGAGGTAATTCTTTATAGGACCCCTATAATTAATATATTCGTAAATGAAGTTCCAACGCAAGTATGATCAATCTCCTTTTCTTGACTTATTCTTTTATAATACTTGTTTTATTTTCAATCAGAGAATATTAATTTTTTTTAATATTTTGATTAAATATATAAGTCTAATTAAACGAGCCTGTAAGCTCTAATATTTATTAAGATGTCAGTGCGCATTATTGAGGAGATCATAGAGCTTTTAAAATAAATTTGTTATGATAAATTTGTAACTGAAGAATTTAAATTTAAAAGAAATCTTATTTTCAAAAAAAAAATTGGGATTTTCTCGCTTAAAATAAAATAAAATCGTAAGCTAATAATATTTATTTAAGAGAAATATGAAAAATGGCACAACTTTATTGAATTGTTTTTAATAAGTAACCTCTTTGTATTTTAATATGCGTCTCATCTAGAATTCCAAATACTATCTATTAAGGTACAAACTCCTTGAAGGAAAGAAAGGAACAAATAGGTCCAAATAGTAAAGTTAGGAATCTATAACCTATCGTCCAATTTTACTTTAATTGATTTAAACTTTCCTCTTAATTAGTCCTTTGTGTAAGATATATGAGACAAAAGGAGTAATATTTAATATTTTACTTCATGTAAGACAAAATCGAACATTCTTGGGCCGAATACGATTATATGGGCCTAATAAACCAAATTAAGATATCTAACTCTGTACAAAGGCCCATAATAAAACAAAAATAAATGGGCTCATTTCCTCATATGTTGGCCCTAATCAAGCCCAGTTTCCCACGAAGTTGCTAATCAATAGCAATTAAAGTCGCGCTAGTTGAATGCGATTTTAGTTCAACTGCAAATGACTCATCCTCATACGAGCAGCACTTAGCTAACTTCCATGGTGTATTCCTCCGCGCAGCACCTCCATTGCTTACCACGGACCTCCTCGATGAACCTGTTATCTCTTCCCATTACTCGCCCTAGATGCTCTCCATGGGTATTCTCTAACCGCAGGAACCGTATTTTATGCTCTCTGTCAGTATCCACATCTCACAGCTCCTTTTGTGCGGACGAAAGCGATGTGGAAACCAAGATGAACTCAGCTCATTCTCTGCGTCAACTTTGTGAAGGTCATGTCCCCGAACACGTTCTTCGCAGGTAAATTTTGATTTTTTTTCATGTGTTTGTGTTGAAGACAGTGAAAGTTTTGTAATTTCAGGTTTGTGGTGAATTTGTATCAGGTTAACAGTTGAACTGAAGAGAATTTGTGGATTTGGTTTAGTTTCGTATTCTGAGTGCAATTTGATGATTTTTTTATGAGAATTTATTGTTTCAATTGTAGGGCGGAGGATATTGGATATATTGTGTCGACTCCTGTTCAGCATGAAGCGTTGCCGGTATTATTTTCGGGTCGTGATTGTGTGATTCAGGCTCAGGTCAGTGCTAGCCAATGTGCTTTGTTTTTGAGGTTTTTTTTGGTGTTGGAATGTTGAAAATTATTGTAAGTGGGTATATGGAACAGAAACTAATGTCCACATTTTTATATGTAATGCATGTATTCTGTCACGTTTGCATTAAGTTTTATCAGTCGTGTGGGGTATGGTGATTTTTCTTGTAAGCAGCAAGATGGACTGATAAAATAAATTAATTGACCTTGGTGTTTTCTCAGAAATCGTTCTTCATATGGCTACTTTTAAATCTTGATAGGAATGAGTACTGAACAAGATAGTGCAAAGTAATTTGCCAGAAGTTATTTTATCACTAGCGCATTCTTTACCCTCCCTAGATCAAATTCGACAAAGTAACAACCGTTTTGCTCCTCTTTTGGTTCTCTAGACAGGTTCAGGAAAGACCCTAGCATACCTACTTTTGATATTCTCAGTTATCAATGCACAAAGGTCATCTATGCAGGCACTGATTGTTGTACCCACACGAGAACTCGGCATGCAAGTAGGATGCTCTTTCCTACTTCTGTACTCTCCACATAGATCGAATCACAGTTTTTGAAATGAGTTTGGTTTCTACGAAACTGATTTTTTATCTTGCCACAAAAAAGGTCACAAAAGTTGCACGAATGTTGGCTGCAAAATCTCCAGAACTTGAATCAGAACAGAAGTCGTACACAATAATGGCTCTTTTAGATGGTGGAACATTGAGAAGACATAAGAGCTGGTTAAAGGTATTGCAATAATCACATTTGCCATATGACTGAATGAGTTATTTCATGATTTTTGGTGCCTATTGAGCAGTTGGAGCTTTCTGGAAGCCTAAGTTTTCTCTGATGTTCTAGCTGCAATTGATCTCAGTTATAACATATGATATTGTAAATTGTGTTGAGGATGAAAGGTTTCTACTTTGTTTACATGTTTTTCATGAATGCCAGCTGTTGTTTTCATTTTCGTTGGTTTTTTTCTTTTTTTTGGCTATGATCTTTTTTTGTATGTTCTTGCTTAGCTCCTCATATTGAATATTGAACAGTAATACATTCATATGGACAGGTGGAACCCCCAGCTATAGTAATTGCTACTCTGAGAAGTCTCTGCCAAATGCTTGACAAGCAAATTCTTAAGTTGGATGCCATGCGTGTGTTGGTAATTGATGAGGTAACCAAAAAGATATCCTTGTATCATTTCTTTTGTTTCATTATACCAAATTAGCTTATAGTATAATTTAAGACCTATGTTCATTGTACATAATGTTTAAGAACTTAGTTTTGTATCTTTCATGGTTAATGAACTCCCATTTCAGCTAAGCAATTTTGACTTGTTGTCACGTTTAGTTTGTTGAATTGTTTTTTTTTTTTTTTTTTATCACTTATTACTCGAACATTGTGAAACCTGTAATGCCCTACCGTATGTTGTGTTGTGCATAATATATTGGCTAATGCGTAGGTTGATTTTATGTTCAATTCTTCCAAAGAGGTGTGTTCTTTAAAGAAGCTTCTGACTACCTACTCATCAATCAACAAGCGTCAAACTGTATTTGCTAGTGCATCTATCCCTCAGCATAGACGATTCGTGTATGATTGTATTCAGCAGAAATGGACCAAGGTTAGGTATTTAATTTATCTTCCCCATTAATTGCATGTATTAAGTATCATCATCTGCTAACTGTGCAATATTTGTTGCTTCACTTATTATAACAGGCTGATGTTGTACACGTCCATATAAATCCAGTTGAGCCAATGCCTTCATGCCTACATCACAGATTTGTGGTGAGAAAATACTGCATCCGGAATTTCAAAAATAAATCTTGGAGATCCGGCATTTTACAAATAAATAACATTACCTTTGTGATATTGGTTCCTTATTTGTCTAAAAGTTCCAACCGCTTTTTTCCATTTTGTTTCACCTTATACTCTGTTAATCTAGTATTTATATTTGTTCTTTCAGATATGCAGTAAAAGAGAGAAGTATTCAACACTGCTGCATTTGTTACAGTCAGATGCACCTCAGTCTGCCATAATTTTTGTTGGTGAACAAGTCAGTCCCTCTTAGCACCCTCAAGTTTTCAATTGACTGATGTCATTAAATAATTTATTCTGTTGTGGTATCTAGCACTGCATAAACTAAAGGAGGGCTACCCTTGGTGATTTATAGTTATGCATCCATGATTATAGAGCTGTAAATAAATAGATATCAAGTTTTTCTGATCAGTGATGTGATCAATACACCGTATGTTTTAGTTGTGCCTGCCCAAATTGATGTTGTGGTGTGTTCATGGTGATCTCGAACTAAAAAACTTAATACACATGCCTCTGAAGTTGAATATTTCGTGAAATTTCTCGTCTTCTGTAACAAGTCACCTTTGCCATGATCATGTACATTTATAATATGCTCTGTAAAAACCCTGTGTTAGGCTTAAAAGTACTCTAAGTGGGTTCTTTTGGGGAATCCACTATCTAATCTGAGAGGAAATTACTCATCCACTTCTTTATAGCACTCAAGGTTAAGAGGTGGATAGATTTTCCATCATCAAACTGAAAATATATGCAGTGCTCTTGATTATGGGTTAGCATGTTAATAATGGGATATTTTGTGTACTTATACATCTTGTTCTTGATATGCAGTCTGAAAAGTCAAAGAAAGCTGGAAATGCTCCATCTGCAACTCTTTTAGTTGATTTCCTGAAAACATCACTGGGAGGATTCCCAGAGTTAGCTCTTTTAGAAGACGATATGAATTTTAACCAACGAGCTGCATCATTAACTGTAAGTGCATTGGTCTCTTCAGTGAAGTTGTGCTCTATTTGGTACAAGAACATTAGATATTAATCTCTATGCTGACTGCTTCACGTACTGTTTGATATTTCTGCCTTTGGGAAATAGGACCTTAAGCAATCAGGAGGTTATCTTCTTGTTGCAACAGACATCGCTGCTAGAGGAGTTGACCTGCCTGAAACAACTCATATATACAACTTTGATACTCCAAAAGATGTTATTAATTATCTTCATCGTGCTGGAAGAACAGGTAGAAAGCCATTTTCAGACAGTAAATGTTATGTTACCAGCATTATAACAGCAGAAGAACGCTTTGTATTGCAGAGATTTGAAAACGAATTACTATTTCAATGTGAAGAATTATCCTTTTAGACCGTCTTCTATGAAATTGGACATGAATCTAGTTATTCTCTCTTTTACTTTTTTAGTTTCTAGCTGTATATATATTCTCTTTTCTCTCTGTGGGTTTTATGTTTACTTTTTGAAAAGAGCCAATGGCTGAAGCATGAAAGTAAAAGTTCTAGAATTGCTAGCTTCAATACTGTAAGAACAAAATGAAAATGTCACTTATGGTTGAAATCTGAATTCGGGGCATGAACAAATATTTGCTTATACACTCTTCCTCTATAAGTGACATAAGCCCATGATTCATAATATTTTTGGATATTCACACCTTACCGGAGAGAGACAAAAATGCAATGTTATATTACAGTTCCATCTTTGATAATTGAATTTTTCAATATTATGGTTACGCCTGATCGGATGTAGAATCCATCTGAAGTTCTATCAGCCTCTTGTACACCCTGCAAATCATCAAGATGTGAAATGTGAGTTCTTGATAAACAGCATAAGTCAATTCTGGTAAGCATTCCAAGATAAACTTACCTCTGAATTTTCAATGATTACGTTTTTACCAATTCTAGCATTCTTATCTATAATGCATTCTCTGCATAAATGTAAATGGAGAAATGTGAGATCCAGAATTGTATGAACCAAATGTTTGGAAACTATACTCATAAGCAGGAGGCCAAATTGTTTACTTGATTCTTGTGTTTTCTCCAATCCCTATAGGGACTTTTCCCTTAGATAAAGTGAAGGCAATTTCGGAATCAGTTTCATAGTAGTCAGCTCCAAGCATCACTGTATCCTGCAAATATTAGAAAGAATCAAGGCAACTTCTGGGGATGAAATTCACTTAATGTTGTATCCTAGAACTTTGATAAATTCCCTAGTGAAGATCTTTTCTTCTTCTTCTTCTTGTTTTTTTTTTTTTTTTTGGGTTGATTTTGGAATGAAGTAAGCTTAAGACTAATTATTGATTTCTGCTGTGACTTATGTGCCTATTTCATATATTTTGGCAATTGCCTGGTTTGTACACTGTAGGAAGCTGATGCTGGTTTAGTGATTCAAGACAATGTCAAGAAAAAAAGTGTCTTAAATTCAGAAAAAAAGAACAATATTAAGAGCAAACCTTTAGGTGACTATTGGAGTTTATGCGTGACCGGATACCAACAACACTATGCTCGACTAAGCAGTTGGTCAAGAAACTACCATGTGATACTATTGAATCAACAATCTGCATAAGAGAAAAATTCGTGAAATTGTTAATGGTGAAAAATCACTTCATGGATTAGCTTTTGAAAGTGTTTTAGCAGTGCCAATGCTTGTTAACCTTGCTGTTATCTATCTTTGATGGTGGCAAGTTTCTTCTGGATGTGTATATTGGCTTTGCCGCATCGTAGAAGCTGAATCTTGGTGGCTGAGATGAAAAAAGCGACATAAGGAAAGGTCACCTTGATTAGTTTATGAATCCATAAAAGTTTCCATCTTTAAGGCACATTAGCAGTGATGCTGATAACTGTCTACATGTAGAAACTCTGTACTACACAGAATGCTTACATGTTCTGTAAGGGCAAGGTTTGCTTCAAAAAAGGAACGAATTGTCCCAATATCTTCCCAGTAATCATTAAATAGATAAGCCTGCAGAAATGTTTAAGATTTCACATAGAGCAACTTAGATTTAATAGGTATGCTGTTGTCCAAAAATTATTTCTTGAGGACATAATTGCATCATGTGGAGAACTGAGTAGGAGACCTTAATATAGAATTCTTTTGCTGAGGCAGGGATTATTTCTGATCCAAAATCATTTGCAGTTGGAAAACGCCATCTGAATCAACAGAAAAACAAACAATACTTGGTGTCTTTCGAGATACTTTTACTGCATTCTTGCTATTGACAAGATTAGAGGATACATGATTACCTTAGAAGATTCAGAAGTATATCTTTCTTAAATACATAAACTCCCATTGAAGCAATGTAAGGCTTCTCAAGTGCTTCTTCTGGCGAGAGACCCAAGACAGTTGTGTCTACTGCCTGAAATTTATACTAAATTAATTAATCCTTCTACAATATAGTGTACAATTGTTCTGAAAAAGTAATTATTTTTCCTCAGTTACCATTGCCTTCAACTCATTTCCTCTGGGTTTTTCACTGAAAGAAAGGACCCTTCCTTTGTTGTCAATCTTCATCAAACCAAAATCTGAGGCTCGACTATCAAAAAAAGAGATAAATTACTTGGCATGACATGTGTTATCAGAGAAACTCCAAGCGAACAGGTGAAATGGATTTTACTATGTGATATTTGGTTATTTTTGCTTTCAACATCAAGATGCAGATGACTTCTTTTCCCTATGTATTAAAATTTTGCAATCACTCTGTGTACGTTCATATTTCTTTTAGCTTCTTGCTGTCTTTATTTTCCAACATCAAGGTTTAGAGAACTTTCTCATGTTTGTATCATCTGCACACACTTTCTTCGTGTTTATTTCTGTTGAAATACTTTGCACATTTAAGAATACTGAATATCATGGATGCCTGGTTATGGAAGTGAATTTGCAGTGATACCAAAAACTTGCTCAGCAATAACTGTTAATCTAAAAAATGTTGAAAATGATTGAGATACGAAGTAATGATATACCTGTCATCTATAGGTAAACATGATAGAGTAATATCTGCATCACTTTGTCGGTGAGACTGCAGATAATTTGAATGTAATCTAATGTTAATGCCATGAATAAGCACACACTTAACTGCAATACTTTTGCATTTAATCTTTATATTGTAGCTTACCTGAACAAAGTCCATATAGTCCATTCTGTACAAATGATCCCCAGATAGAATGAGAACATCTTCAATATCTTTACTTCTTGGATCCTGTTGTGCATGGAATAACAAATCATCATATGAATGTCATACATTTGCTGCTGATGAATGGTTCGTTGGTTTTACAAAGGTTTCATACCTCAAAAAGCCAGTGAAATTGCCTCACTGCATCTGCAGTGCCTTGAAACCAACTTTTACCCGCCTCACCTGGAGTTTGAGTGGCAGCTAAAACCTGCATTGAAAACACTCATCTGCATCATAACCGAATATATGTATGTGCATTTTCCATCTGCCATGTGATCATGAATGCTGGTTTAGAAATAGTGGTAATTGTTTATGGATGAGACTGAGAATGATGAAGTTTGAACATTTACCTCAACATAGCCATCTCCAAATGAGATACCACCTCCGAAATTGTATGCTCGTGCTAGATGTCTGTTGAGTGATGCTGAGTTGAACTGAGTCAGAATGTAAACTTTGTTGATCCCACTGTTGATGCAGTTACTCATTGGCACATCGATTAGCCTATATGCTCCTCCAATGGGAACCTGAAACATCAATCAACATCACTTTCATAACTGTTCTAATTTGAAGCTTTTGCATTATCTTAACCGCTTGATATTTATTTGAAAATAGTTGCATTTGGAATTCATAGTTCAGAAGCAGGAATGTATACTCACAGCAGGCTTTGCACGGCGCTTTGTGAGCGGAAATAAACGAGTACCAGCTCCGCCTCCCAGAATGATTGCCACAACAGTCTTGGCATCCCTCTTCTCCACCTCCAGGTCCCTCAACTATTAACAGTCTTAGAATCATTTTCTTGAATATTTCTTGAATTTTTTAGCATTTCTTTTGCAATTCATACAGGAAGACAGTTGTGTTACTTGAACAAAACGAAGAGACTCACCTTAGTCTCACCTGCCAAATCAGCTGTAAGTGAGTTGTAGATAGAACTACTGATAGCATTGCTCCTGTTCCTTTGTGGTGAAAAGCTGAGCTTCTCCCCCATGAACTCTCCATTGCAGAACTTCACTAGCCGTGCATTTCTGCTGGATAATCTTGCCGGACGGTGTAACTGCCCCGTGGCCGACAGGGCAACACGTCCATTGGCTGTGACTGCCATTTTAGGGAAAGAAGTGAAAATTTCAGGTATGTGAAGTGATGTTTTTTGAAGGAAACATAGTTTAGGAGTGTGTGTGTGTGCGCTTACATGGAATGCATGCCATTGGTGGACTGAGCCACGCTATCCATATTTAATAACGTCCACCAATTTTTCTCTTGTATTCATGTGAACCTTTGCCAAAAGAAATCACAAACACTTGGACTTTTTTTTTTTTTTTTTTAATTTTAGGTCAATTATAATTTGGTTGAAGTCATGCTAGTTGCAAATTTAGTATGTAATTGATCTTTGGTTCATGATAATTGTGGGGCTAAACAATTTGATGTTTGGATCATTTGCCTAAAAAAATATGTGTCTATACTTTAAGTTTGTAATATAAATATTTTTCTAACATATCCGTTAAGAAAACTCAAGAAAACGGACGGAATTATTTATAAAGTGATTATTATTCAACCTTAAGAGAAACGTATTGGATCCTCTTTTACAAAATGATATTTGATTTCTTCTTGTATTTTACGAATGTTCCGATATGAATGTATCATAGTGTACAGTGTTAAATATGGATGAGTAAATTATTTGACACAAACAAACTTGAGATTTCATCAAAATTATCAAATATATATGTATGTCTACTATTTTACGACAATAAAAATATGAATAAATATTTCGTTTATTTTTTGTAATGTCTATTTCACTCATTCCTCATATAATTTAATAAAACTTATTAATGTTTCCAAATTTAATTAATTTATCTAACGACCCAAAAAAGTTAATTGGTTTCCGCGTACAATATATAATTTAAAACTAGTGTGTTTATATAGATAAATATATTATTATTAATATAAAAGTATAGATTTTTTTTACAAAATTTATATTATCTTGTTTAAAGATTATTATTTTAAGATTATAATAGTAATTTAAAATTTATATTTAAATAGTTTTATTTCAAAATTCGAAACCAAAATTCTAGTATATATGCTTATTATTTTCTCTCTCTATATATATATGTTGGGGGGGGGGGTTATTATTATCATAATAAAGAATATTCTCCCAGTTTGTGCCCAAAACCTTTATTGGATAATTCTGGGCTACAATGCAAGGTGCTAAAACCGGTTTCTAAATCAAAAAGATATCTTATGTGCACCATTAAATATTTAAATCTTAATTTTATTTCCTGTGGTAAAATTATTTAAAAAAGAAAAAAACTCATCATGTTATTGCATCGATATGCATTATGTGCACAATAATGACAACGTGATAAATAATACATAATATTTTCCGAGACAACACGATTTAAAGCATTATTTGACAACAAATAAATTAATAATCGATATGTTTGAATAGTTGGCAGAATATTAAAGATATATTTGAAAATTGGATGCAAGAACTGATCTACAAATATAGACTCTATAAAGCAATCTTTAAAGGAAAAATAGATAGATTTAAATCAAATTTGACCAGGTCGAAATTTTAACTATGAATTGGTCAAATTCTTTTTAACCAAATTTGTTTTTAACATCTTATGTATTTTACCAAACTCGGTTTTATAAGATTGTGATGATATTAGTATTATAGTACAATGAGTCATGGATTGAAACTAACTTAGCTACCGAATTATCCACATTTTTATGAATTTAATCAAATATAACAAACCCAACAAATACCTTCGTCAAATATGTTATGTTAGTTATATTTTTAAAAATTTTAGTTGTATCTTAATATTTTAAAGTAATCATTAGTATATTTCTTATATTTTAATTATGTTAGTCATATATTTTAATTATATTAATTGTATTTTTGTATATTGTATAAATATATAACTACCTTGATATAAATATATGACTAATATCATATAAATATACGAGTAATACCATATAAAGATATATATGTACAAATTATGTCGAAAATAAGATTTGTTTTAAGTTAAAGAATTATATTAATTATGATATTTATATAAATGTAAGATTAATATAACATAAAAGTGAAGACAAAATAAAAATAAAAATGTATGGATCGGGATTAGATCTGCCCCAATTCATCTAATCCCGATCCAATTCGATCTGACCCAAATACATAAATTAAAAATAGATGCATGTGGTGTATAGGAGACTGACATTTAAAAAAGGTGACATTGTTATTGCATAATTGATTAGTTATAAGTTTGGAATCGAGTTAAGAAAATAGAAAATAAAAAGAAGATGAAAAAGGATAACAAAAAGAAAGGATCAAGACTGACATTGAGACCACACGTTTGTTGAAAATTCTAGCAATCCTCCCATAAATTTCTGCAAGGAACACAAAGTTTGACAAGGAAACAACGACGACATGACACGACATTAAGATTACGTTGACATGTCAATAAAATTCTTCTATATTAGATACACAATTCCAGAGAACATTAATCCCACTTGAAATTAAAACTTCATTATCTCTGCTAAAATCGTGTTCTGCAAAATCTCGACAACGTTAATGGCGTTTATCCCACGTTGTCTCTTTCTCTCTCTACTCGCTCTCTCCATTCTCCACGTAAAATGTGATGGTAAGTTCTATATATATATATTGTGATTAAGGATTCTTTCTTAGTTCTTTTATATGTTTGCATTATGAAAGACATTATGTTAATTTGTTTGAACTTTGATGGAAGAATTTGAGGTGTGTATTAAAATCTATACTAGTAAATCTATTGGAAGTGTTTATATTAGTTGGTCGTATGATGAATTTGAAATTGATTACATTTCATTTTAAATAATTTATAATGCTTTTGATTATTTGAAATACGCTCTCATTTACAATGTATGGCTCAAATTCTTCAATTTTAAGATTGACCTTATGTTTTTTGAATAGGAAGGAAGAGAAAAAAATGTGAGGAAATATGATACTTTAGTTTGATCATTTTCATACACACATCACTCTTGCTTAAAGATATGAATTTTTTTTTTTTTTTTTTTTGAGGAAAACATCGTTTTTAATTTTTCTTTCAGTACCATTAATACATCCAGGGCGTAAAAAATTGTATGTTTGTGAAAGTTGTGTTATAATTTTTATTTTTTTTCAATTAAGACTATCATGATATCATTTACTATATTGATTGTGTATTGTTATTGCAATAATAATAAATGAAATATTGTTGACAAATTAAGATTGAGAATATCGTGTCCAAACATACACCTAGTGTATGGATAAACGTATTGAAACGGTATTATGATTATATATAGTTTTGGTACCCTTTTCCGTATTAAAAAATTAGAGTGGGTGTGTTATTCTTGATTTAGTTTGATTGGAAATGATGGTATAGCATCATCTCAAGTGAAGTTCGTTTGTGATGATCTGAAATCCATGTTTGGTATTTGTTAACGCAGACGAGGAGCTAGTCCGAGGAATCAACCAATACCGAGCATCCTTAAACCTCACAGCTCTAACGACAAACCCCGCAGCAGAATGCGTAGCCGATGAAGTTGCAGAAAGGATCAAGACCCAACCCTGCACCAACACCAACCTTACTCTACCCCGCCCTTCTGACTACCCCAACATTACCAGATGCAATTTGAACACCGCCACTATAAACAACACCCAGATACTTCCTATCTGTGGCCCTGACAATGAACAAGATCGTCTTCTTCTCAACCGTACCATCACACAGTACATGAGTTACCTGAACGGGACCCAGTTCTCCGGCATTGGTATTGGCTCCGAAGATGATTGGACCGTCGTTGTTCTGACTACGAGCACACCCAATGGCAATTCACCACCTGCTAATGGCACTACTCCACCACCACCTGCTAGTGGCACTACTCCACCACCACCGGCTAGTGGTAGCACTCCTGGGAGTGGAAGTAGTAGTCCACCACCACCAGCTGGTAACGGTAGTAGTCCGGGGAGTGGCAGTAGCAATCCTAGCAATGGGGTGTCTGGCCTTATCGCTATCAGCCCTATAACGGTCATACTTATTGGTCTTTTCGTATTGGTTTGAAGTAGAGTGATGTTAATAAATATTGTTTCTTGAGTGCTAAGTCCTTTCGAAGGCTTTGTAAGAGTAGTACCAGACTACACTATTCCTTTACTTTCTTTCTACAGAGATAATAAACATACTTGTTTCCTAAATTCTGTTACAATATTCAAATAATCCATATCTTATTCTATCACACTAACTACAACATAACATCCTTGACATAAAAATAAAATTAAATGATCATAACAAAACAACAGTGGTAGGACATCTACTATTGAAAATATCTCTATTCACTAGAAATTTCCCTGAGAATTACTGAAAATAAAATCAAACATAAGACAGCAAATAAATGTGGCCTAAGTTGCTCTAATAAGTTAAATCAGATCAAGGCTGAGGAGTTGGTTACCCTGTCCTTCATACAGATACACTGAGGAAGAGGAGTATCTTCGAGCACGAAATTTGATGCTGCATCGCAATAATACTAAGGAGAATAGTTCAATGTATGGAAAATGGTAAAAAGAGAGAGCATCATCTAACTGAGAGGGAATAATTGACAGATAGAAACCATCAATATGCCATTCAAGTGGTCTTCCACAACAAAATATTTCATGGATGATATGTCTGAGAAAAACTGGTTAAGAGTATACTTAGTCTTTTTATTCTTACAATTATTTTTTACAATCACATATGGCCATGATGTACATTAGACAGGTGATCCTTAATAATATTCTCTTCAGTTCTATTCTCGTTCTACACAAATAAATATCAACACAATCTTGCTGTGGTATTTGAACAAGGGTGAATGATATTTAATGCAAATTTCATGTCTATGTTCACCTCCAAATAATTAGTACCAATCTTTCCTAAACCTTATTCAGATTAAATTCTTTCATGAGAATGCAATCAACCAGGATCAACTTGCCTGTCAAATTTAAGATTTGAGACATCTTCACATTATATTATGATCAAGAGTTTGCTATATGATAGATCCTAAGAGTCTTCCTTTTGTTCACATTTATTGCACCTACCAAGATGTAACATCTCAAAATTGCTGCTGGACTTCTTCAAGAGCTTTTTATCTTGGGTCTCGTTGTCAACATAAACCTCCTTAGTGCAATCATGAGGACCCATGTGGTCTTTGTGATCTTCTCTTTTATCATCAAAAGCAGTGCTGAGGTTAGCACAGTCTTCAGCATTTGCGCCTGCAATCCTTTGAAGAAGCCAAATATTCCTTCTTTCTCCCAGATGGAACATACTGTTCCAGAGATTGTTTTACGGGGTCGTGATCGGGTCTTACCATCATCATTTTCATCTGATTTTGATGCCTGAATCATCACTTTACACCTGTGCATTATTTAGATGGATGTTCACACAAAAGCAATAACATCACAAAGTTATAAAAATAAAAAAAGAAAACAATAATGATACAAATCTTTACTAAAGGAGGTTCTAGCTTCATCCTCATCATGAATACAAGCCTAAGGAAGAGAAAAGAGTTGACACGGTGACAAGAAAGGGAGACAGTGATTTTACCTTATTGCTGGGTAGGTCAAACAAGTTGCAATACACTTTGAGACTGCACCTAAAACAAAAGCAGAAAATGCAGAGAGAGCCTCTGGAGATGATACATCATCCCTTTGTTTCATCATCTTCCCCTTTAGCAGTCTGTGTTTTAACTGATCAAATACTGTGTACTGCATGCCATTACAATCACTGTTAAAATTGGTTTGACCAACTAAGGTGATCTATATTCCTAACATAAAGAAGCTTCCAATTTTTTTTGCAATCTGCTCATTAACAGAAAATAACAAGTTTGAAGATGAAAGTGTGATACCTGTATAGAAGGATTTGTGGTAAGAAGAAGGGAAATGCCCAGACCATCAAATGCATCACTCCAACTGCCCTCTGCAAGGGATTCCAACAGACCTTTTGATTTCCCAAAATCACTTGTTTGCATTCTTGAAGATGCTGTATCAAGAGGCTGTAAAACTACAGTCAGGAAGTGGAGAGAGATGCTAACGAAAAACATACATTATCAGCTCCATGCAAAGACTTGGTCGAAGCAATCTCCATTCGAGCATGCTTCTTAGCTATGAATTAATTCAACACTGCAGACATAAGCTTATTGGAAACTACCAATTTTATGATATGAGCTTACAATCTCAATCATATCGTTATTCAATGTACCAGAAGAAATCGTTATGCGACATGAATAATGCCCATCACTACATTAAAAGCAGAGCATCAATGGCAGAGTGACTTGCCTGTGTTGCTATGGCTGTGCATGCACCAGCACCAGCTGCAATGATTAAGTTAGCAGCAGTTCCTATGGATTTAGAATTGCTTTCTCTCAAGTACAGCCTTTTAAAGAAACTATATCCATAGAAATAGATAAACTGTGAAATGAAGGACTGCAAGTTCTTCGTGCCCAGGCCCTGGTACAACGACAGTACTTGACCTTTGGAAATTGCTTCCCAGAGTACATCTGAAATATTCCTGTTAAAACAAGATAATTCAATCAGATTACCTTTAAAAAAAAAAAACTGACCTATATACATCATCTGATATTCTGATTAGCTGATAGATCATGTTGCTTGGTCAGAAGTTGCTGGATATGATAATAGATTTAAAGATGAGTACATCAGTAATCATGTGTCAAGGCATGTGAATACACAAAAAAGAAGGTATGAACTTAGACACCATTCATGACAGTGGAGAGCTGGGAATAGAATGCCAAATTTTTGTTTTTTACATGAATTTGACAAAATAAGATAATAATGCATTTCCAAAAGAATAAATGTGTGTCTCTCTTTCTATATATAAATGATTATTGAGAAAATTATATAAGAGAGACACCAAGAATATGATCTGACTGAGGTGACCAAATACTCTTGTCCATAATCAAAGGATTACAAACTTGTTGCTGTGATGTGGTGTTACTTGCCAACACAAAGATTACATTGCAACTAAGTGTCAAGAGCCAAATACTGGACACCAAAATAAGCTGATTTTCAGAATCTATCACCTCTACAGTCATACAAAAAAAATTATCTTTTCCTATTAGATAATTCATTAATTCCAACGAAATTGTATCAATTTTTTGAACAATGATCTATCCTCAGTTTTTCAAGCTAACAAGCCATATTTTCTTGCACCTATCTAAATCTTTGGATACATAGAATCAACAAATATATCAGAAAATTATGATAATATTTTCCTCACAAAAACTTCAAATCTTTAAACAAACGGAAAGTACAGATGGGGAGGATTCGAACTCTTGATCTTGCTTGATCTCCTCTCTCTAGTAGAGAACATGATATGCTTGCCTTATAAAATATCCAATTTTTTACAGGTCCATCAAATTCATTCCCTTCTAGACTCTAGTACAGCTATAGGGCATGGAATTTGACAGGAAATAAAATCAAAAATTGCAAATTGAAAAAGAAAACTGCATGCATCAAAAACCCTGGTGCAGAGGATCGCATCAACCAGCATGATCCAGCAAAGTGCATAGGAATTTACTTTTTATTTAACATAAAATATACGAAAACATAGCGTCGAACTGCAAATTAACATAAAAAAATCTGGAACCTGTATCTTCGGTGATGATGAGCTCGATTTTCAGCTTGGTACTTGGTTTTGCACGTGTCGAGCGGATACAAAATGGTGGTGCTGACCAGTGCACCTACCGCACCCGATGAGGCCTCCACTAACGACTCCATATCCCACGCCATCGGAAAATTCCAGCCTTCCACACAAACCAGAGGACAAATTAGAGACGCTAAACACTAAATTTAGAAGCAAAAGCTACGGCGCCGTCTTTCGTGTTCAGATCACATGATTCGCTGATCAAGTAAAATTATTCGACCATAAAACCGCAAAAAGAGTACAAGATTGAAGACCAAAGCAAACCTCGGGTACTCGTTAATGGAGGCGGCAGCGATGGTGGGATAGATTCCCCGGAGAGAGGAGGACGGCGGCGGTGATTCCGTTCTGATCGGTGGTGAGAGAGAGCGGTCAATTAGTAATCGTATTGGGATTTGGAAAATGGTAGTATGGGCAGCTGGTCCCGTGTTGCCCATTGAAGTTATTAATTGCTAAATTTTTTTATTTAATTCTGCATTTAGTTACAACTAATATTGACTTCAATTTTTTTTTTTTTTAAAGTGATTCAGCCTCCAGAATAAAAATTAGAGGTAAGAAAGACAACAAACAATTTAGATATGGGTGGGATTATTCGAATCATAGCACTCTTTTCTAAACACAGACTATTTTTTAAATATTTATCATGATTTTTTTTTTAATTTTTTTATCTTGTTAAAATTTTAGAAAATAAATGATACTATTTCCTTGCCCTCTTTTTCCCGTCTCTCTTTCATTTCTTAAGGAGTTTAAATATGTGAAAATTATATGAAAATTTTATAAAAATCGAGTGAAAATTATATAAAAAAATTGTAAAAAATCAATCAAATTGGATAACTACGTTCAATCCTAATTGGATGAACATGTAATGTATGTTCGGTCATCATACATCAAACATATATATTATCATTTGTTTTTATATGGTTTTCACACGATTTTTTTATATATTTAATTAATTCCAAATATTTCTTATTACATTGTTCATTTCGCAAAAATTTAAAAGAGAAAATAAGAGAGATGAAAGAGAGAAAGAGGGAGAGAGACGTGAGGAAGAGGAGGGTTTCAATTTTATTTATTATTTATTCATAAAGGTATAATTGAGATTTTTTTTTCTTTCTAAACTATATATATAAAACAATAAGGTGTATCTAGAAAAAAAAAAAAAAACGTAGATTGTGGATAGTCCCAATCTTTAAATATTTTTATAATTGAAACACAAGAAAGCAGTTATCTTATAATAAATTCACTACTTGATATCTTAAAGACGCTTTAATGTCTTCAAATCTTTTCTAATTTACTGTCACATATTATATTATAAACTTCAAATTATATTATATGTAGAGTACTCTTATAATAAAATCACTACTTGATACCTTAAAGACTTTAATGTCTTCAAATCTTTTCTAATCCACTGTCATATATTATACTATAAACTTCAAATTATATTATATGTAGAGTATATTATCCTTACATGTAGCTATAGTTATAAAATAAAATACAATATCGAAATATAACTTATATAATTGAAAATACTTATAACCTGTAACATCCGAAATTTGATTGGCAACCAAAACCTGCAATAGAATATATGCATTAGACTCATCATTATTGCACATCTCTATTTGATTATATCAAATTTCAAATAAAATTAGTTTCAAAATAAATTTCTAGCATTACCTTTGCATATAGCCATCCTCAACTATTTTAAATAGTGAGAAATTCTCTGAGGAGTATGATTCAGTGGTAATATATGAGATGAAATGTATAAAAAATCTAATTTGAATTATTTGGAACGATAGAAGGGTTATCTAAAAATCTTCATCCCCTCTTAAGGGATGATGAAGCTCGGAAAAAGAAAAGAAGGATTAATTCTGCATTGGTGGTCGTCACAAGTTCTTCAAGAACTCTTCATGCAATTCAAACCATGCTTAAAACAAAGCACATATTTGATTCATTAGAACCACTATACATGGTGTTGTATTTCTCAGACACCCATTTTGAGGAAGTTGAACAGACAAGAAAGTGGAAGTTAATTTTCAGGAATAAGTTTTAGGTTTTATGGTTTTTAAAATTTAGCAAAATATTATGGTTGAAATTTGAAATAGGACATGGAGAACTCAGATTACGTTATCCAAAATCAATCGTGTCCACCAATATTTGGTGTCTTTTATTTTTTAGAACATTCTAAGATAAAACATAACAGCATGTCATGGCTTTCTAGTCTCTTTATTTTCTTTTTGGGTTTAAATATGAAATATTTATATATTAATGGTGTCAGTTTACATATGTGAAATAGGATATTTAATGAAATAATTTGTTTCATATCATTGAAACTTTACTCATAAGTCATAACTTTGCACTAGACATTATGAATTAGTAAGTCGTTTAATACACATACTTAGGGCCCATTTAGATCTCCGAATCAATTCCAGTCCATTGGATTAAGTCTTCTCTACTACTTGACCTTCTTGATTTGCAGCTAGTTGAGAGAGATTACAAGTTGATTTGGGTTACAATTGTCTTCTATTGTCTTCTACTACTAGTTCGTTTCAAATGTTGTTAACGTGGTTAGCTAGGTTTATTCTGATTGGAGGAACATTAATTCTATCGTCACATTAACCTCTTTGATTGGTAATATATAAAGTTCTGATTGATTATTGTCTTGGCCAACCATAATTACTCATTCAAAAGGTGACCCGACTCGAATTTTGTGGGGCCATATTGGTTGGATCCTCCTCGGTTTGGTTGGCCCAATATCATCTCCTCTAATCTTGCATGAGTGGCTCGAACTGAGTAGATTTGATCGAAAAAGAATATTTGAAATAGAGAAAGTTATGCATTTGTAACTTAAAATGGCTTTGCCAAAACACTCTAAATAAAAATTCAAATAATTTTATAGTGTAGGTTGGAATTAAGGTATTGATTGTAATCAACGCTGAAATAAATTATAGATTATGTTGAAAAATAATATAAAATTTAAAGTACACATCTATGTTTATATATTAATATAAAAGGCAAAGAAGTTGGATTTTGCCATTTTTTCCTATAAATGTCACATCAACAATTTTTTTTTCTTTTTTGCATTTTTAATTATTTTCTCATGTAGTGTATTTATTAAGATTCTTGCTACATAAATCACAATGATAATTCTTGAAAAATCATTTTGTAAGATGATTTTGGATTTTACAAATGATGGGTTTATAAGAAAATTAAAATTCTTATAAATCATAGGTATTATAAACCCATGTTATGAAGATTCTTACTTCATTTTAGAAATCATTTTGGAGTATGAGTTTTATAAATATTAATAACATGTTTTTTAAAGATGATTCACATACCATGACCATCAAATGTAATGAGTTTTTTCATAAATGAATTAATTGTATATAGATTTTTCAATTTATATAATGCTTGGTCCATTTGATTTAATATTATAATTATTTTATTAGTTTATTTACAGTGAAATTTCTTTAAATGAATATCTATGGGACTAGAAAAAAATATTCATTTAGCGAGGTTATTCGTTTACCGAACATTCATTTACCTCATTGGCTCAACTCGGGATCGAAGAAAATTATTCATTTATCGAGATTATTCGTTTATCGAACATTCATTTATCGAGATTTCACTGTATATTTTCTTGGTATTAATTAAATTAATTTTTATTAAATATAATTTCTTAAATCCCAATAGCAGATATTGTTCAAAAATAAACTCAATAACAAATATTAATTTGTTTGGGTATCTAATATCATATTTAATATAAATTAATAAATAAATGTAATATTGTTAAAGAAATTAATATATACATATATATGTGGTATGAAATTTTATGTCATTCTAAATATTTTTTAGATTAGTATTTGTATTTCAGATATATAACTATCATCATTATACAAAAAATATTAATAAGAATTCAAGTATAAAATATATGAATGACTATCTGTCATTTTCAATGTTAAGAAATATTAAAAATATCTTCTTTTATTTTAATTTACTTTAAAATGAAGGTTGAAAATACATGATTTGACATTATTTGTATAGTTCTTAAGTAAAATTTCCATTTTTTGTGCCTATTATTTCTAAACTATACAGGATTATTTTGAATTAGATAGATATATAATATACAGTTAAGTAAATTCATATTTTTTAATTGTTAAATATTTTATATCTTCAAAATGCTTATAATTAATTATATTGTATTATCAAATAATTGATATTTACTACATATTATATAACAAATCGTGAGCGCACGGAGACAACCACTAGTAGTATATAATAATAAGAAAGTATCTATAAATTTGAAGTTTAGTATTATAAATTTGTAATTATAATATTAAAGTTGGACAAATATGTAATTTGCCAGAAGCAATTGCATTTGCAGAGTGGAGTGGAGTCCCGGCGAAAAGCAAGACAACTCATTTTCTCATATAGTTAAGAATTATAAATAAATAGGACGCATAACTGCTTTCTACAATTATTAATAGGTAGCGACAATTAATATTTTTATTCTTTAATTGCTGAATTTATTTTGATATTTTGATTCCAAATACAAGTGTATAATTTGTGGGATGAAAATCAACGTTTTGACTGAGAAAGAATTGTTGTAAGTATATTGTATAATCGTGGAGTGTATTACCAAGAAAGTTGTGCAAAGAGTCAAGAAATGTAATCTCAGTCTTGCCTACACAAGATAAGGATCAAATCCTTCATTTCAAATATAACTTATCACATTTCTGTTAATTGTAATTCAATTTTACTTATACAAGTGTTTCCAAATTTGTATTTATTACTGATTTTGTTAATCATTAATTTTAATCTTTCCAAATTATGTACACTACGAATTTGTTTTTACTTTTTTGCAGAGCATTTCATTTGATATCTCTATAATTATTTTATTTATTCATCAATCAAATTATAATTCTTTTAATTTATAATTATATCATTACCATAATTTAAAACAAAACAAATTACCCGTAGGGGATAAAACCAAAGAAGAATAAATGTAAGATGGACAAAAATAGGCAATTTCCCCAATTTTCATGTAAATAAATCATAAGGGCTTTGAACTCATGTGTGGGCTCTTTCAAAGCATTGGGCCAAGCCCATTAAAACAATCTCAAAATCCAATTATAATTACGTTGACAAATGCTGATGATATTACAACGGCTCATTCCTATACTTTCAAAAGTATTTAGTCAAAAACATAAATAGATAAAACTAGAGGGGCAAATTTGAAATATTTTCTTTCATTATTTTATTTTCAAACCTTCGTTTCCCTCCTCTCTCATCACTTGTTTCACTGAAAATCTGAAATGAATAAATTCACAAAAAATCCCTAAAATTTTCTCCACTACTGTTTACACCCAAGTTTTCCCTAAATTCCAGAGCGTATCTCTTCGGCGATGCAAGATTTTGTAGGATCTGTTCGCCGATCCCTAGTTTTCAAACACTCCGGCGAAGAAGGCTTTGGCGGATTTGTGGATAAAATCGGGTCTAGCATCCGAAAATCTCGAATCGGACTATTTGCTAAGCCTCCGGTGCGTGCTCTGCCGCCAATTTCGATGCCGCCACGGAAGACGGCGAGAGCGGTGCCGCCCATGGAGGAAGAGCAACTTCCGCCGATGGAAGAAGCCACGGATGATGAGCCATCGATAACTAGGGATAGAGATGATAGAATCGTGATGGCAAAAGCTGTAAAAGAGGAGGAATCAAAGAAGAAGAAGGAGGTTGGTCTGCCGCCTCCGATCCGGTGGAGGAAGGGGGAATTGATCGGTTGCGGCGCGTTTGGGAGGGTTCACATGGGGATGAACCTTGATTCTGGAGAGTTGCTCGCCGTGAAAGAGGTCGATTTTGTTGACTTCTTCATATTTTGATATTTACTTCGTCCACATGGGGGTATATTAAGTTGATTGGTTTATGTTTATGTTTTTATGGCTTTCTGGGTACAGGTTGCAATCGGGGCAAACAGCGCTTCGAAGAAAACACAAGTAATGGCACTGTTTTGAGCTGATTTTAAATTCTTCATGCTCATTATGTTGGTGTGGTTCCAATTAATTCCAGATGGATATGACACCAATTGAATGCAATTTTTGCAGTTTCTTTTATATGCCTCTAACTAATCGTTTTTCCAGCTACTTTTTTTTTTTTTTTTGTTGCTAAATTGTCTCTGCTGATATGCCATCTTTTTTTAATAATAAAAAATTTATTGATTTTTTATTTAACTTTCATGGTTTGTTTATATATATATATATTTAATGTCATCAATTTGATGATTGAACTTGATGGATCACTGATGATATGAATTTGTCAGGAATATATAGGGGAACTTGAAAAAGAAGTGAATCTATTGAAAAATCTCTCACATCCAAACATTGTGGTGAGACAAAATATCTTTTATATTATAATTAGTCATTGACTTATGTTCAACCTTTATTCTAAGCACATCTTGTCTTCTTGCTCAGAGATACTTAGGAACTGCTAGAGAGGAGGATTCACTAAATATATTACTGGAATTTGTGCCTGGTGGATCAATATCATCTCTCTTGGGTAAATTTGGGTCTTTCCCGGAATCTGTAAGTGATTAACTTATCTTTGTATAGAACATGCCAGAAAAACTTGAGCTATATGCTTATATTAAAATTTTCTTCCTAAATTTCTCCACTATTGTTAGCAGTTAATCATGTTGAAGCTCGCCGGTCATCCAATTTTGGCCACTGAAATGAATTATTTCCATGTTGCTTTATGCAGTCGGCATTTTAAAGTTTATGCTTCAACAATATATTTGTCAAATTTCTGCATCCACTTTGTTTAGAGTGCTTGTAATTGTAACTAAGTGCAATAGGTTATGTAGATATGAAACTTAAACCAATTGTGAAACCTTATAATTGTGTCCAGAATTTTCTGACTATTATTTTGAATATGCCTTCCAGGTTATCAGAATGTACACAAAACAGTTGTTGGTAGGCCTAGAGTACCTGCATAAGAATAAAATTATGCACAGGGACATTAAGGTATGTTATCTCTATCATGTGTACATTTGTTTTCAAGATCAGGCATGTGAACTCCTTCTATAATAGTTTTTATTCTTATCAGGGAGCGAATATTCTTGTTGACAATAAGGGTTGCATTAAACTTGCTGATTTTGGAGCATCCAAGAAAGTGGAAGCATTGGTATTCTTTCTTATCTTTTTTATTGAAACTTCATATTTTGCATTAGTGGAATCCATATCATGACTAGGGAATTGATGCTGCTGCAGGCCACCATAACTAATGCCAAATCGATGAAGGGTACTCCATATTGGATGGCTCCTGAAGTTATTGTTCAGAGTGGTCACAGCTAGTGAGTATAAAACATACCTCTGTTCATGTAGCTAGTTAAGTAAGCATTTGTGGTATTTGCTTGCTGAACCTGTAAGTAGTGTTTATAATATCCAATAATCACACATGTATAAAGTTTCATAAAAAAAAGCTTTGCTGCTATGGTTCTGACATTGGTCTTTGTGAAACGTTTTCATCATCATCTTCTAAACAATAGCACCAAAAGCTAGGTGATGCTAATTCAATGAAACACTGGAGTCAAAACCATTTGTAAGAAACCTTGTTGTCACTATTCAATATCTACTTAGCAGATTTTGGTCCAAAAGCGCTGCTAAGTACAAACACAATATTCTATTACTTTTGTGCATGTGAGTTATTGCATAGCCAAATGTGTTGTTACTTTTCCATACTTAAGAGCATCTTTTCTTCTTCCCTGAGAATTTACTATAACTTTACCACTTTAAGTAACCTCAGCTAATATTTTTGATAACAAACCTACAGCTCGGCAGATATATGGAGTGTTGGATGCACAGTTATTGAAATGGCTACTGGGAAGGCTCCTTGGAGCCAGCAGTATCAAGAGGTGTTCCATTTACTTTCTGTAGAATTATAGATTATAGATTCATTAATCGTGAAATTGTCTGCTTATATTATTATCAGTAATTTGGATTCTAACTGTTGTCATTTCAGGTTGCTGCTCTCTTTTATGTCGGGACAACCAAGTCTCATCCGCCAATACCAGATCATCTTTCTGCTGAAGCAAAGGACTTCTTGTTAAAATGTTTACAAAAGTAAGTTTGGTGCATACTTGGATTTACTTTTGCCAAATTTCTATATTTCGGGCAGTAAATTGGCCTTTTAAGAAAAATAAAACTGATTATGGGACTCTTTCATTTAGTATTCTTCCCCTCGTAATTGAATTTTTATTCACAATCTTAATTATTTGTAGGGAGCCGGACCTGAGGGCCACTGCATCAGAGTTATTGAAGGTATTACCAAGGATTAAACTACTTAAACATCCTCGAATGTCATATATACATGAATCATGCCACTGAACTACAATTTTTTATTCCATTGTTGTATTCATGTCTGGTGATTTTTTACTATGGGATTTTCCTTTGCTGGTTTTTCTCAGCATCCATTTGTAACTGGAGAAAGTCGGGAATCCCATCTTGTTCTTCGCTCTTCACTTGCGGTTAGCAAATGCTTGTTTCCTGATATTTATGTTCTTAGCTCTGTTAGTGTATGCTTACTAATAATCTAGATATCTGGATCAACAGGACAGTTCTGGAAAACGGATTGCTGCACGTGGGTTTGAAATTAACAAGTCGTAAGTGTTCTTTTGGGAAATTATGTTGGTATCTTGTTCTAATATTCTCGAATTGGTTGTTATGTGATATAATTCTAAAACTTGAGGCTGTAATCATGCTACAGAATGAACCTAGATGCAAGAAGGTCCTGCAATGGACTGAAGGACTTTGGTGATCTGGGTGGAACCAGTTGCTCAACTATTCATCCCGAGCAGTTCTCAGGAGGATCTTTATGGCAACCTGTCAACTTAGAGGATGATATGTGTCGAATTGATGACACGGATGATCTTGCACTTGGTGCATCCATGAAATTCAAACATTCTCTTCTTTCTAGCGATGTTAATCAGGTTAAGAAGTGTGCTATAATAGTGTCTAGAAATCCTTAATATTCTCCAAGTGTGGTGATTGATGTTCTGCCTGTATTCTTCTAACAGAGTTTCAATCCTATGTGTGAGCCCAACGATGATTGGCCATGCAAGTTTGATGAAAGTCCCGAGTTGACTAAAAGTGGAATGGAGATTCTTCCTAGTCACACTGTTCAGCCTGGGAATAGATATTTAAGTTCTGTTGAGATAGATTCTGGCTTTACATTTCCAAGAGGGCAGTCGGCACCTGAAGATGATGATGAAGTTACTGAAGCGAAGATCAGAGCTTTCCTGGATGAAAAGGTATCAACTGATAAAATTGTACTCGACATGCTTGGCTACACCTTAACTTATCCAGGAAAATACAAAAGTTAACAGTATTACAGATTGAACTAGTCTGTGAAATTGTCCAAATTGCCGAAATTGAATTTTCTTCATTTCGCTCTAGAATTTATGTTGACTAGGAAAACTAAACTCTTATTCTTGGGTAAAGAACAGACTCTTATTTGATATGGATATGCTACTATTCTTTAGGCTTTGGACCTAAAGAAGCTGCAAACACCTCTTTATGAATTCTACAATTCCTTAAATGTTGCTGCGCCTCCAAGTCCTGGTGGCATTGGCAACAAGGAAAATGTTTCAAGCAACTGCAACTTACCTCCTAAGAGTAGGTCGCCCAATAAGGTGGGTAGTAGAAGATTTTCTACCGCCCTTGATGTCGAGTACAGCTCAAGTCCTGGGAGGTTTTCCAGACGTGTATCAAATATTGGTGATGTGAACTATCGAGCTTCTCAGGATGTTAAAGAGCTGCCCTTCGACTATCAAGGGGAACCACTTACTCCAAGGTATGCAATATCCTTTAGCACATCAAGATATCTTTTTATTCTCTAAAATTTGCTGCTTAGAGACAATGTATTTGCTGTAGCTCCAGGTTCTCTGAGATACAAAAGAAATGGAAAGAAGAACTTGACGAGGAGCTAGAAAGGTCGAGAGGCAAGTTTTATCTAATTTCCTGCAGTTAATTATAACAGCATTGCGCACCTGCTTTGTCTCATAGGTTATTATGTGGTGCTTTAACTTAAACTGTGTTTTGGAAGCAATCTTCTCAGAACGTGAAATGTGTTTTCCTTAAAGATCAACTGATCAAGTATTTTTGTTGTGTGAGCGTAATTACACTTCTTTAGAAAAGACAACTCATGTTTAGATATATATTACTAGAGCTAATATTGTTCACATTTGCAAAATTGGCGAGCAAACTCTTAACCAGAGCTACTATTAATGCTGCTGGATGACAAATGAAAAACCAAATAAGATGTTCTCTTTGCTACTTTATACCGAGTCTATTTTTCCTAAGATGTCCCTTTAGACAATGACTTGTCATATCCTCATAATAGTTTTTGGAAATGTGTGCGCTTAACTTTTTGTCTTTTCACTGGAATGATTCAGGGGAAGAATGGCTGAAGCTTTATTTTTCTAAGAAGCAAACTAATTTATAATTATCAATTGAATCTTTTAGCTACGATTTCCATATAGTACCATTTAAAATCTTTGTATCACTCTGCGTGTAAATTTTTTTCATGTTATATGCTTCTTGTACTAAGCATAGGCTTTTCGGAAGCCTAACTATTTGCGTATTGCAGAACTCTTGCGTCAAGCAGGCACAGCTAAAACATCATCTCCCAAGGATCTGATCATGAACCGACAAAGAGATCGATTAAGGTTTGCATCACCTGGAAAATAATAAATGTAAGTTTTCAATGTCATAATAGAAGTTCTAGTTGAAGCCTTTTTCCCCCTTCTTTCTTAAACAAAATCTATAATGCAGCTGGGGGGGATGATGATTCAGGCCGGTTGAGAAAATCGCTTGTCTTCGTGTGGATTGAATTTCCTCAGAGCAAATCAAATTTAATGCAGTACTTATGGTAAAAGTATATCTTGTTTCCTTGTCATCACTGTGCATAGAGATGGTATCCTTGGAATTTTTTACACAATCATAGTGGCTACCTTGGTGACAATATATCATGTAAGAACAAGATATATATGAAATAACATGTCCCTATAAAATTATTTTCTCCTTTAAGCTGAAAGAATTCGGACGTTGCAGAAAAGAAAAAAAAAAAAAGAATTACAGAAGGAAGAGCTGAAGGTCTTGACGATGTGTACGTGTAATATTTTTATTTATATATATATTTTTGACAGAACGAATGAGTTGTATACTCTTTTTCATGTCCATGATTTGAGTTTGGCTTGAATATAAGTATGAGGTGTAAGAAGCAATATATAGCTATAATATTGTTATATTTTTGCAATCATAATTTTGAGCAACTTATTCACTATTATTGGGTGTGGGAAGCTGAAAAGTAAAATGGTTATACAGCTTGCAATTGAAGCATGTCTCTTTGAGCTCGAGTTCGATTCAATTAATATCGAATCAAGCTCTGAATATTCTTTTCAAAATCAACTTGTTCTGGTTATATCCCTGCCAAACTTGCTTGCTTGGATTAAGCTGTAGAATTTTAAATTCAAAACTCCAATTTTCATCCTAAAACTCTAAATCTCCTTATTTTTGGTTGTATTTGTAAAACAAATTATGTTGGTGAACTTAAATGTGATTGCCCTGCATAGTATTTAAATGTTATATTTATCAAGCAACCGACAAATATTGTATGTAATCAGACTGACCTCCCCCCCCCCCGGGAGCAATAACAATTTTATTTTTATAAAGTTTAATTGCATTGCTTTTTAATTTTAAATTTTAAAGCTTACAAAAAAAGTTCAGACAGTAATTATGGAAATAATTTTTGTATACAAAATAAGACTACCAGTGGCAATGGACTCAACAACAAATTTACTCAAACTTAATTGTATTATTAGTTTTCTATTTTAAATTTAAAACATTATAAAAAAAAAAACAAATAAGGTCGTAATTATGAAATTTGTGCACTAATTATTGAAAAATGAACATTACAAATATATATGTATATATAGTTTACAAATACAAAGTAAGACCGATAAGAGATACATGCATTGTACAACCATAACTTTTTTCTTTTTTTCAATTTTAATTGTACTTTATATTTAAAAACCTACAATTAATAAAAGAGAAACAAATAGTGTAGTATCCTTGAAAAAATCTTTTATAACATGAAAGTAAGACTGTTATGGAACACGTGGCACATTTACTATATTTCGTAAGTTTTATTGTAATATTTGTTTTTTATTTTAAATTAAAAACCTTACTAAAATTTGAATAAATATTGTAGTAGCTACGATTATTGAAAAATGAAAAACAAATTCAAGTTTTGATTTTGTTGAGTCACATGAGTGATTTGAATAAAGATGTTTTCATACTTTAGTCTGTTTTAAGTAACAATTAATAACAAACTCTTACCCCTAATTAAAACACTAGTGAATACCAACTCTCTCAACCAAATTATAAAATCATCCTAAATTCTAATCAGATTATGTAAGATCTAATTTCTTCACTAACTTAAATAACGAGGATTACAATGACATGAGAATTAAATATGGATATTTATGTTTACAAAACTATAAACGTAAGACATGCATGCATAGTTACAGTCCTAAAAGTTGCAATAATCCATTACAAGATGAAAATTAATTGACTAAAACACACACACACACAAAGAAATTAAAAAATATCATATATATATATATATAAATATTCCACTTGGGATTCCATTGATGGCAAATATGATTCGTCGGTGAATTGTCAGTTAGAATTCAAAGAAACATGATTTTGGGACGATGATGATGATGCAGGCAAGAACATGGTGATGGTGGTTTACTCAATCAAGATCCAATGTCAAGAAACCCTGATGTTTCCCAACAAATGTACATGACAAAACCTAACATGTCCCTGAATTTCAACAACCTAGAATGATGGGTAAGATTCTTGAGATCATTTAATTAGTTGGTTGGTGAAAGTCAAAAAGGAATATAATCTATATGTGTTTGTTAGAATTCATACACCCTTTGAATATGGAGACCAAAGTGGTTTTCTGCACACCAAATAAAGAGGCATATGGTGTGCTGAGCTGGACATGTGAGTTTGAATTTGTCATGCTGGTTGGACTCAGACTAGGAGATCATCATCTTCGTGAAATTAAAGTTGAGGTGTGCAATTTTATTTTTCTTTACTTTTTGTTTAATTATACCACTTTTCCAAGATCAAGAAACACTTTCTTTATGTTGGTTGTATGTTGATTATGACCTAATTTTCAACATTTCTAATTAATCTTCTATGATTTTTATCTTGTTCAATTTGGTGATTTTTGTTTTAGTGTACATGCCATTAGTCTGGCATTAACTCGTGTATATAAATGTGTCATTAGTAAAAACTTTGAAAACAAATTTGAAATTAATAAGATGTAGAAAATAATTAGATTTTGTTGGTTTTTTTGTAATGATTTGTATGTCAGACCAACGAGATTTTAGGGTAAACCTAAAGTTGGATAAATTATAACCTAGTGCAAATGTGTCTGTCATGCATTGATTTGTTAAATGAAAAATCCCAAGAAAGATTATACATGTCTTGTTTTTACCAACCTTCAATGAGGTTTAGGAATTAGGGTCTATTTCGTTTTTATTTTTTTTACTTTATTTTTTTCCACTTGCCGTGACAATTGGAGGTATACTCTTTACCAACAAAAGCAAATCTCCTTCTTTCTCTCTCAAATCCAACAAATAGTGAGCAATCCCTTTCATTTTGTCCTCCTCAAAGAGTTATAATCAAAAGGGTTTCTTAGACAACAAGTGATTGTGCCTTTCTTGCCTTTGCCCCATCTACATAATAGACCCAAATGGATAAGCATTAACATTCTAGTGGACCTATAAGTGAAAACCACCTAATACGTATAAACACATAATATTCATCAAAAATAGAAAAAGAAACAAAAAAGAACATTTTCAATTCATCATTTTTTGACAAAAAGAATTTGCAACTTAATTGATCAAACCGAATTGTCCAAGGTACAAGAATTCTATTTTCATTAAGGACACAATATAAAATAGATATATTAGTAGAATTAACTAAAAAAAATATGTGATTTGTTAAAGTCCAAATTAAGATCAACATAATTAATTATGAATATATAAACAAAGGACATCATCAACATTGCATCTAGAAATTAAATGAAGTTATGTAATGATGAATTTTCACAAATTTCAATAAAGGGAATGCATATATGCATGGAAATTAATTAATGAGGATTGAGATAGCTAAGAAAATAAAATTGAAAAACATGATAATGGGATCAAAATGGGGAGACCACTCATTTAAATTGTTTTTTTTCCTTTAGACAGGCTTTATTTGTGAAGAATTAAAATGGGCTGAAATAGACAGGGATTTTGTTGTTGGTTCAGAGAATTTTCTGCAAGAATTATTCGCGATAAAAGCATAATCTTTGAGTTTGTCTGCCAATGCAGCAAGCAGCTTGTACGGACTCATAACATATCCTGTGGTTAATTTAGCTCTCATCAATTCAAATCGAATATCAAAAATGATATCAACAAATCCTCACCACCTCAATTATACACATATATAATGGAATAATGTCTTCTTGCCTGTTATTTTTTGTTTGAATAAACCAACTTTGCTTTGTTTTCTTTATGCAACTTGTTTGCATATATTTATGGAGCACCTTGTAACATACAATACTATTTCTTTATATATATATATATATATAATTGGCTTGAAATCGATAAATAAAAGCTGGTTTCTTCTTGGTTCAAAGATATCCAATTCGTCTTATATTTCTGAATTATTGGCAAAGATCGAAGATTGTCTCAAGCATCATAAACTGGTAATCAACTAAAAGTAAAATTTGTTAAACTCAATATATACGAGTTAAGCTTGTGTTTGGATTGATTATAGTTCATCTATATTTGAATTGATTGACCAACAAATTAAATGAACTCAAAAAAACACAAGGTTTAAAGCTCAAAAGATCTATACATTAATTAGTTTTTTTATTTAGTTTTTATAACATTATTACAATTTATATTATCAATTTTTGCAACAATATGTTCTCGCAAAAAAACAAATTTTACATCATAAGTTTTGCAAAAAAAAAATCTCATAATAATTTTTATTTTTTTTAGTGATACCTGCATAACGGTAAGAAAGTTGATCTGCATATAATGTACTTTTAATCTCTATTCATGGAATCTCTTGCATGTGTACATAAAGCTCATTGAAGATTTTGCATATGTGGAAAATCCATCTCATAATTATCCACACGACTAATTTAACACGTGTTGAGCCATACCCTAAAAGAGTAGAGGGGCCTCACCACAATCCAAGGAAAATGGAAAATAATTGTACAATGTGTTGACAAAATTCAAAAATAAAATAATTATTTATATATCACAAAAAAATTACATGTTATAGTCTTACAAATATTATTCTGTGAAATCCAATCTTATTTATCCATAAATTAAATTTATCTTTTTGAGTTGGTTACTAATTTATAAATTATGAACGGTGAGTTGATTCATCTAATCTATTATTAAGGATTTTTTTTTTCTTTTCAAAATGAAGTCATTTGAATTTTGAAATCACTGCCTAAATCATTCTTCAAAATCCAAATAACCTGGAAGTTATTTTTTGAGTGGAAATTAAAGAATCAAACCTCAACTATAAAATAAAATAATAATTCATCATAAAAATTTATATAAGATGATTTTATGGATAGTTACGGTAAGACGGATCCTTACTATTCAAAAATAACGTCAATTTCTATAAAATTCATATGTAAATTGTAAAGTGTAAATTGTTCTGTCTCACATAATTAGATCCATGAGACGATCTCATGTATTGACATGGGACCAAATACTTGTAGAAGATAAATGCTCTTAATACAAGGCCGTACATAAAGACCCAAATCCTAAATGGAAAGCAAAAAAATAAAAGAAAGAAAAATAGAAAATAATTTAATTAAAATAGAAAATGGACAAATGGGCTGCCAAACGTTGGAATTAATTACGCATAGGACCACGTAGTTCAACTTCCGAAATGGTGTTATAATGACGAATTTAAGTGCAATTCCAAACGTTACGTCTGTTTCGATATCTATCAATGACTCTTCTTCACTCAATCCTTAAATATATGCCCAAAATGTGTTTTTAAACTGGTCCACAACATGCATTTCTTAATAGATTTGGATTTTACATATTAACAACATAAATATATATAATGCACAAATTTTAATTTTTTTTTTAAATTTCGGATAATGCGAAATGTTGGTATAATAAAATACGAGAGTAAAAATGCAGTGTGAATTAAAAGATATCGTATGTATGAGTTTTGTGACATAATATTTTGTGTTGTTATCATGGTTTTTTTATTCTCTCTTTTTTTTTTTTTTTTTTGGGAAATCGTTAATATGGTTTCTTTAATCAACAATTTGACTCCACTTTTAACAATTATTATAGATATTGGATTTTCTTTTGGAATGTTGAAGAATCAAAGCCTTAATGCTGAAGAAGGGTGATGGATAAAGACAATTAGCATGCAATAGGGGACATTAGTGATGTTGCTTTTATATATGCTCAAAGAAATAATATTCGTTGTCTGCCTTTATTTGGTTTAATAAAATGGAAAACTATGCCATTTATATGAATTAAAAGACTTTTAAATAAGTGCTTTCAAATTAGGATTGGTTCAAAAAATTGTTTGTTCCACTTTTTATTGCTACTTTTGTCTTTTTTTCATGTATGAAAGAGAAATGTTAATCTTGCTTAGTTTGCAAGTATATATATACACTTTCACAAATCAATGAACCCTTTTTGCTATGGATAAGTTTGATATATATATTTTTTTAAAGTTCATATTTAGGTGAGGTTATATATGGTGTATTTAATACTATACATGATGATTTTACTAAATGTACTAATTAACATACACAAAATTCCTATACAATCGTCTTATGATATGATTCGATGGGACAGGCCCGCTACCTACACCTTAAATTTATTATATCTCACAAGTTGATCTCTGATTTATGAGTTAATTTGTCTCACAAACTTAGAATCATCAGAAGATTTCCTAAAAATATGATTCTATAAATAAACATCAGTATATTAATTTTAATTATAATAACCATGAAAAAAAAAAGAATAATAAATTATTGTTAGAACTCGTGCATCAATTTTTGCTTACCCCCATTTTTACTTTAAAAAGTGAGGTCATGGCAAAACATAAAGGCAAATTGTTAGGTTATTTGGCAAAAAGATTCATGAAAAGTATGAATTATATTTTTTACAAAACTTGGATTAAATAATGTAATTGCCTATCATACCGATCCATTATGGAATCCCTCTTCATGTTTTCCACGGGCGCAAATGCATGTGGATAACTAACAAAACTTTAGGTATATGATACGTCATTAATTTATAATTTTCTATAGCAAATATAAATCTAATAATTTGTATTTTATTATATACTTGTTTGCTCAATATTTGTCACTTATTTAGCATATTGATTAATTAACCATATCATGATCATTAAAAGAAAAAAAAAAAAAAAGAGGAATTTACGCATCAACAATGAATACAATGAAAAATACACCCACATTAAATTTATCAGTAGTATTTAATTCCTACCAGTAATTAAGCATAATAAAGTTGTAAAATTTGATTATATATATAGCAAGGTGAAAAATATTTACAGAGAAGTAAAAATGAAATATGAATAAATTAATATGTGATTTTGGATCTCCCAAAAATAACATTAATTCTGACAAATTCACTACAAGATTTTTTCTGGTTGCGACCTCAAAATTTGAAGGGGTGGCTAAGAATACTTTTGAGTATGGTGTGTGTGTGTATATATATATATATTAAAATAGAGGCTTTGGAAATACAAGTGACACAGGATAGATGATGAGCTTGCTAGGATGAGTTTCATGCAAGTAGACGTATTGATACTCGAGCTCGTTTGGACTGTAGATTGCTATATATATATATATATATATATATATATATATATATATATATATATATATATATATATATTTGGTGAGGTATACGAGATGTGTTATTTATCATGTATAGTTATATAAAAATATACATATATTAATATATTTACATGTAAGTGGATATTAGATATTATACCGATATAATTCATCAGCTATATATTTATAAGATGAAGTACCATGCATATAATGAATATATATTGAATAAAACTTGTGAATAACAAAGGGTCAATTTAGGAGTAATTTTATATTGGTGATGAAGACTATGGTCATATGAAATATAATTAATTGCCTACTCAAATTAATTATCCAAAACTACCCAAATAAAATATAAAAATTACTTCATTTATTTTAATCCTTCACTCATGCAATTCCAAGAAAATTTGGTCGACAAAGGGTAAAAAACGAAAAAGATCAAAAATAAAAAGAAAAAATGTTTTTTCCTTCCCAGTTGGCCCCTTGTGAAGAAACTGCCAAGGTCATTTAAAATAATGGGACTAGGTTTCATGCGGTCTCAATCATTTTTTTTTTCTTTTTAATCACATTTTCGTTTTATATTTTTTATCAATGTATACTTTGTATACATCAACAACAACGATATTACTGATCAATATTATTATAACATAATGTATATCATCAATAAAATATAATAGTAAATAAAAATATCAAACTAAAAAAATCTCGTACATATGAAATTAGTATTTCTTTTTCAGAAATTAAATAAGATATCTAGGGTAGGAAGTTAGGTTAAATTTGTCCATGGAAAATATAAATGCAAAAGGATGAGATGCCTATCCTAAGCGATGAATGGATATTCTAAGTCCACGATCATCTTCTGTCTTCCTCTTGTATATATATGTGGGTGAATTACTCGAATGTATAAATTCATTAAATGCCAAATTATTTTTATATGCTCTTATTTCTAGGTATGGGTGAAAGATCTATTTGAATATAAGTTGGACAAAGATCCAAATATATATTTTCGAATTATCTTTTTTGGGATTTGTTATGTCTCATGAATTCGGAATTTAATCTTACTAAATCAGTCAATCGACAATGCATAATTAACATATCAGTTTGTAAAAGGAGTTTGGTTTTGTGGATAGATAATATGATTCTAATTCACAAAATTATATTTGTGAAATTATGTGTCTCATATGAGTTTTGTGTTGATATGGTATAACTCATTAATATAGAACATAATGAAACTTTTTTAACCCTATCATTAATGATTCACCATATTAGTTGGACAATTAATATTAAGTTTATGCACTCAAGAGATGATATTAAACTTAGCATTGCCAAATATTTTACTCTATATGTCAAACTAATGAGAAATGTGGAAGTAATATATATGGCCTCTTAAAAAAACAAAAAAACAATAGGTAGTATGTAGTTTTTAATATGCTTCCATGTGATATTATTTTAGGCCGTTTAGGTGCAATTTCTCCTATCCTCTCAAAATAAATTCTCATATAGTTTCATTGTATGATATATGCTTTTTCCATTTTATTTTAATTGTGGTTTAAACATTATTTTTTATTTCGTAGAAATTAAGAAAATATTTATATCAAGATTTAATTTTAGACTAATTAATAGATTTTATCCACAAATGTCAAGGTCAGAAATGACCTAAACTTGGGGGTACAAGATTGGAATTTTGCATTGGAAAAAAGAGACATATTTAGGAAAATGTACTAAATTAAATTAGGTACAGAAAACACGATTTTGTGTGTTGAAACGTGTCTCTAGCCAATATTAATTGCGACATCTTATCTTTTATCTACGCTTCAACAACTTGCAACTTTTGGTCTGGGGGAACATATCGTCTTCAAAACTGTACTAAAAGTCTAAAATAGATATTCTTTTTGCTACAATCAAATTATATATATATATATATATATATATATATATATATATATTCATCAAATTATTAACGATTTTACACATAGTCATAGAACTCTTTTTAAGGTACTGATAATAAAAAAAATATGACACTAATGTACGGATTTGACAAAAATATATTTAAAATATATGGAATTGAGACTTGAACCACCAAACTAAATTTTCATTCATTTTTACTGGATTTTTCCCGCTACACACTTAAGAACTTTTTCGAATACAACAACTCAAATATTCACACAAAAAAACTTTTAAATATGTCATGCATAAATCACATACCAAAATCCGATGAAAAATAATTGAAAAATTAGTTTAATGATTTAAGTGTCAAATCTTTATATTTTATATATATCGATATTACCAAAAAAAAAAAACAATGATTTATATACAATCGCTAATAGTTTAATGGCGTTGTTGCCATGAACTCTATATAGTCATATATAGAGCCACATCACCTATTTTATTTTGCTATAATAATAATAATAATAATAATAATAATAATAATAATAATAATATTAATAAGGAAAAACAAGTTTTTTGATTCTTTAAGTTTACCTCATTAAATTTTTATCATTTATCTTCCAACTTATGTTTAAGAATTACCCTTTTTATAATCCTCTTAGTAGGTAGATTTTTATTTTTTTTAATTAAAATTCATCTTTAATATCAAAAATATATTCTTTTTAATTGATAAAACACTAAATTAATATTAGTAATTATAAATTAATATTAGTAGTTAAAAACTAAACTTTTTTTGTTCATATTTATAAGTTTGGAATGCCCAATATTGTTAATATTAATAACCAATAACAAAACTCTAACCCACATCTCGAGATGAAAAATAAAAATTTATGATTAAAAAAAATAGTATTATCTCAATTTAAAAAATGATATTAAAATTGTATTTCAATTTTAAAAAAATAGTTACATTTTATAGTAGGTTAGAGGACTAAAAAATAATATTTTTTAAACATAAATGACTAAAAATCAAATGAGAAAAGAATAAAAGATGAAAAATTCAATGAAGTAAATTTAGAGGACCAGAAAATTTATCTTCCCTAATAATAATAATAATAATAATAAGTTCGATCTCTACAACTTGCAGTAGATAAATTTAGTATATTCACCATTGATGTCTACATGAGAAACAACTTTTTCTTACCTTCATATCAAAATAATTTGCATCCTACATTCGATGTATATGTGATGGATTTAGGATGAGTAGCGATAGATTTATTGTGGTTGTAAGAAAATGGAATCATCTGCATATCTTTATTAGAACAGACATATTAAGTTGTATTTATTGCATGTGGAGAATATTGTTCTACAATATTCATATACTTTTGTGTGTGTTTAGTAGGAATTTTAGGGTTCCAAGAAGATGGCAAGAGCAAGCATGTGATATTATACAATTCTGGACAATGCTTAGTCGATTGGTCCCAAATTTGTGTGTTACTAATTGCCACAAATTTCTGCTGTTAAATTATACATCTATATTCTTTAAAAAATAAAATTAAATACATTTATCATGAAAATACTTTACTTCAAAATATTAGCATGCCCGAATCTAAAAAAAAAATATCTATTACTGATTAAACATGGTGCATAATTTTTTTATTTTTTATTTTTTAAATCAAACATGGTGCATATTGTAAATATGAAATACATTCTAAGATCATGTTTATCAATAACCCCAGACAACCCAACCTCTTAATAAAAAATTTATTTTTCTCTCCTCCACATACACAACCTACAACACAACCCAACTTTTACAATTTTCACACTTTATCAATAACATCAACCCAACCTATAATAATTATTAATTTAATGATTTAATAATTACATATATATATTTTATAATCAATTTTTTATTATTTGAATTATGTACAAAATATATTAAATTATATAATATTCCAAATTCGTAATTAAAAATAAATACCAACTTAGGAAATTATGAAAAATAGTAGAATATGATATAAATTATGAGAGGAAAGATAGTACACAAAAGAGATAATTTGAGATTGTGATTCAAAATGTATTAATATTAGTCTCTATTTATAGAGAAAAAAAATTCATAAATTTTAGTATTTTTTTTATAAATAATTGAATGTGTAAAAGATATAAACGAAATTAAATGAATGAATCAGAAAATGCCACATGCCAATATCTATGTCATGTGGCAATATTGGGGATAATAAACTATTAAAAAAAGGGAGCACAAACCGGTTGGTTGAGCACCCCGGTTGTGCAACCTCCTTGCTTTCTTTTTTTTTTTTTTTTTTTTAATACTATAATATTCATGGCATGGTCATACAACCCCCAATAAACATGGTCTAAGTTGTAACTGAAAATCTGATCTTGCAAAATGAGACCGGTTACTTATATTTAATGTCTTGTCATTTTTTTAGATATTTTTTTTATTAATCTTATTAATCCACTTTTGTGGTTGACCTATTGTAAAATAGGTACCTTATTTGAGTAAAAAATGAATTTATTTTGAAGAGAATGTATGGTTTTTGAGAAAATAACTTTTTTTTTTAACTTTGTTAGTCATCAATAATAATCTACAGGAGTTCTATCAATATACAAATTGGAAAATATTAGGCATAATTAGTGATTCTTCCATATCTCTATGTATTTTTATATTTATCTTGTTTTCTTATTTTGAGATTCCTTGCACTTTATATTTGACGTATCAATGAATTTGATTCCCTGAGGCTAATTTTTTCCCTCCTTTTATAGTATCAGAGCTATATCGGTGGCGTGAAACCCTCTCTCCCTCTCCGATCCTTTCTACCCTTCTCGGCGTTCTCTCTGGTCTTCTGCCATGGCTACATCTGAGACTCCCACTCTTTCCCTCTCCACCATGATTCACGTGGTAAGCATAAAACTCACCTTCTCTAATTATCTCCCGTGGCATGCTCGTAGTTACCTAAGAGTTAAGACAAAAAAAAAATAATAATAATAATAATAATATTGATTCAAAACTTGAAAATGAAACTATCACGCAAAACCTCACCAAAAGTAAAAATAATGTTTAATATCTCAATTTTTTACTTTTATAATATCATATATAAATTTCTAGTTTTTTTTTTTTTTCAAGTATGTGAAGTTCATCAATTATCATTATAAAAATATTTTTAAATAATTAATAATTTGAGCTGCTCAACAAAACATTTATCGTTTAAATCTAGAACTGATCATATATTGAGAGTTTCAATCTTTCAAGACTCAAACTACTAATCTTTGGATGCTAATTAATGCAACTTCTCATTTACTCTCTATATAATATTACTCCCAATGATTCTTGACTATTTCGTTTTTCAACTCATATAATTAAAAGAACATTTGAGAGAGAGATATATGATTGTGACTGATTATAAAAATTAAAGCAAAATTTTTAATTGGAAATATTTTGTAGATTCTATTATGAGTGAGAAGGGCGGCTTCCGCCTCTTTTTAGGACAAACTAGGTCTGTTGAGGATTTTTTTGTCTCATAAATCATTACAATTTCCAAATACAATTAGACAATATTGAATATGTTGCAAGATTATGCTTTGAATGGGCCCACTTACATGCATGATATTATACATTTTCATGTTCAACAATCATTCTTAATTTAATGATAAATGAAGTGCTTGTAAATAATAATATAAATTAGCAGTATAAGTTGGAGTTATGGAAACTCAAAAATTAGTAGTGTTCTCGGTTGATCCAACTTAAAATCCGAGTTGTTGAAATATATTCCACGATTTACATTATATTAATTTAGAGGCATCCAACTTTTAGGCATGAATTAGTCAAATAGAATTGAATTCTTTAAAAAAAAAAATTCCTAAAAGAAAGTGTTGCCAACTTTTCTTAATTCAGGTAATTACGGAAATTGAAAGTGTAATCATTCAAACCAATCACTCCCCATTTTATGCCTTAAATATACTATCAAAATCTAAAATAGGCTAAACAATGAGCTTCAACAATTTTATTGATCGGACTTTAGTTTTTAGTCAAAATTTTAGGGTTAATTTGAATTTTGGTCGTCTCCTTTTCATTTTTGAACAATTAAATATATATTTTGTAATTTTAATTTTATATGTTTTAAGTTTTTCACTTTTGATTTTATATATTTTGATTTTTTGTCAATTTCAATCCAATTTGGAAAATCTCACCATGGCATCAGCGATTTTTTGGAAATTCCAATTAAAATTGAACTGAAATTGAAAAGGATTGAAACATACAAAACCAAATTGAATAAATTTGACTAAAATTAGAAAAAATTGAAACTTACAAAACCAAAACTGAAAAACATATACTTAGTTTTCAAAGAATGGAAAGGATCTTAACAAAATTGAAATTAACCCAAATTTTTAATATATTCCAATTTTAAATTCAGTTCAAGAAAGTAAGCCGATTTGTTTTCAATTTTAAGTATTGTTTTATTCAACAAATATTAATTCATATTTCAATATTCTAGCTGTATTTTCTCTTATTATATTTTACCCAAACTTGGTATCTATTAATGAAATTATAGCATGAAAATTGCATTAATAGAAACAACGCAGCCTTAATTGTGTAGCTTGGTTACAAACTAAAGACAAAATGTTTTCTAGAAAAAGTAGTTGGACTTTTATGTAAATTTCGTAACAATTAAATATGTGTGTGTCTATGTCAAATAGACAAAATTTCCGACAAATATAATAACATTAAAGTTCCAAACTTTAAGGATTAAATTGAGAAATGCTCAGTGATATTTATTGAGTTGATCAAACGTATTTGTGTAAAGTTATTGTCACGCTCAATTAAATCAGTCACGTTAAATAAGTGTTTCATCAATGAATTGCTTCATTTGAAATAATGTATATCTATCAGTCAAAATTACTATAGTTATCTTGTGACCTATTTAGAGATTTAAAGAGTATTTGTTTTTATACCTCTAATTAATTATTGACGATGCTTTTAAAAAAATATATATAATATGTTCTGTTTCTATTGTCCAGCAAATGCACCGAATAAAGACTAAAACACAGTTGTCTTTTTTTATTTTATTTTATTTTTAAATAAATCATCTCAATATACAAATATTCATTTCATTTTTAATAATTATTTTTCTTATTCATCTCAATTTATTTCTTATTCTATATCATTCTTTTTTATTTTATTCCATTTTAAATAATTTTTTTATTCATATCAATTTTTTTCTTATTCTACCCCATTCTTTAAAAAAAGAAAAATTCAAACTCACTCATTCTATCAGTAAATTGTCAATTCTTTTATTTCTTTTATCATTAATATTAATATTACTTGAAAAAATATTTGCTAAAACATATTTTTCTTTAATTGTATATAAATTTAGATATTATCTAAAATTAAGTTTCATACACTTGTAGATTTTTATGGAGTAATCTCAATCATCTATTGTTTTATAAAATGTAAATAAGTTTAGAACTTGTGTAGAAATTATCTAAAAGTACTTCAAGTTATGAAGTAATCTCAACCATCTATTATTAAATTTTAAAAGTTGTTATAAGAATTTTTATGAAGTAATCTCAACCATCTATTTTTTAGTTCTACATAATATTAATATTCACGGCCAGAATATTTATAAATCATTCAAATCCAAACATTTTTATTTGTGTTCTTGGCATAAATAAAAATAGAACTATCAAATGTCAAAATAAATAAAGGAAAAACAAACCATAATGAATTATACATAACTTAACTTGTCTATTTAAAAACTAGAAAATACTTGTTAGTTGTGCAATGTGGTTACAACATATAAAAAATATGAAAATTAATTACTAAACAGGAAAAAAACTGTTATAGTAAAAAAAGAAATCATTATTACAATACATTCATGAGTTTGTAAAAAAAGAAAGAATTGTTAAAAAGAAAGAATTGTTATAATAAAAAAATCGTGAGCAAAACACTACCTGTTGCAAAGTAAATCATTAGCAAAACATATTTATAAAATAATATTGTAGAAGAAAGAAATTGAGGATAAATTGGAAAAAAGATTTATTTAAAAATAGAATAAAATAAGAAAGAATGATAAATTATACATACGAAAGAATATCACGATATATAAAAAAAAAATATATTGCTACATAAGTTAAATAGACTTTATAAGAAACCCAATAATGGATTTTTTTATCATTAATAATATATATATATATATATATATATATATATATATATTAATGATATATAGGGAGAGTTAAGTATACCAATGAAGGAATATTTAGAGACCGACTTTGACATTACAAATCCACGACAATGGCAATGGGTATTACTTTTAATTGTAGAATCACATTTGCAAAGTTAAATAATTTTATTAAAAATAAAATAAAAAATAAAAAAATTTACATGTTTCAATGACGGCACTTAATTATAATTCATTTCAATTTATCGGTCTCTTTTCATTATTTAGAAAAATTAAAATTTTCTTTCAAGTTAGCTCCTGTCTTTTTTTTTTCAAGATCACATCATTTGATCGTGAACTCTTGTTACTTTTACTTGAATTTTTCAACCGTTAGAATTCTAAAACGGTATTATGGCCGGTCATTTTATACACATAATTACAACTATTAAATATATCATTAATTCGTATAAATCAACATTAAACTTATAAATATTGAAATAGAGGTGATGTATGTAATGAGAGGCACAATAATTATTATTTTATCATTCTCATTAATTAATACTCCTTAATCAAATTCAATGACTCTTCAATCAAATAAATATCCAAATCTACTGTGATCATTATCATGAAGAATTCAAGTCAAACACCATCTCTATTTCATCTCATATTATTATCAACTTTAACTAATATCTCTGGACTACTCTTATCTTCTACTTCAATATATATCATCAAAATATGTCAAATATATAGATAATGTTATATTTATAGTTTTGACATGTATTATTCAAATTGAAACGAGGTGTGAAATATTAATTAAAATATATGATTGAAACTGAGCGAATCCCTTCACATAATATAAAATTAACAAATTATAATAAGAAACATTATTAGTAATCGAGAAATAAATCTACTGAGATATTACACATAGTTTTGTAGTATATATTCTCAAGAAGAATCCACTCATATATGCTTTAGACACCCTTTTGAAACTCTAAACATTCTTCACTTATTTAATTCTAAGAATAGAAGCTTATGACGTTGAGGTCAACCATAGAGTCCTTTTATAATGAAAGTGACATCTTATGTAATGTAGTATTCAAATATAATATTATATAGTGTTTAGTGACATAATTCTATTAAAATAACTTATTAGTTTATCTTTCATTTTCGAATTTTCACAATACATACATACAATTAGATTGCAAATTTACATGTGACATGTAATAATAGAATTAAATTTAGAACATTATGTCATCTCTCAACATTCTTAGATTTAATATTAAATGAAGAATTAAAACGAGAATTTCATTTGAGAGTCAAATAATAATATTACATCATCGGAAGATATCCCGAGTTTTGGGGTGGTAAAAACATGCAAGTTCATGTTCAAACTTCGATGTCCAAAACTGACATTCACTGCCAAATCCACCCCTCACCAAAAAAAAAAAACACCCAAATGAAACCCAAAAAAAGATTAATAAAATACTTAAAATTGTAGATCAAAAAAAAAAAAAAATTTTAATTTTTTTTAAATTTAAGAAGTTATTTAGGAAGTGGCGACCCAAAGCGCAGTCTTCCAGTTACTGCACAATCCTCCTTTGCTTCCATGGCTTCCTTCGTTGCACCTACTCAGCCTCTGATACTTGTCCTTTCCCACTTCCATATTCATCTCTCCGTCCACTTCTTCGATTTCCTCTTCCGCGCCGCCGCATTCTTCTTCCTCTTCTTCTTCTTCTTCTTCTTCACCGGTGGCTGTTGGCTCCGCCGCGTCGAAGCTGGTGAAGAAGCAGAGCTTGAGCCTTCCGTCGCTCCTCTCCGCCTGCAAGTAAGTATTCCTGAACGGGGCCTCCACCGCCTCGATGATCAGCCTGCCGCCTTCTCGGTGGTGGCGCACTTGCAGGGAATTGGAGCTGGTCAACGGCGGAGGGAAATTCGTGGCTTTCCGGAAAGGGCCCAGCTCCCTGTGATTATAAGTGTTTCTGGGTTTCTGTATCCAGTCATCGAGTTCGATGGTTTGATGGGGGGTAAGTAGGTCCTCGCCGGAGGTGGGGCTGAAGGGCGGTGAGGAGGAGAAAATGCTGCTGCAATCGGAGATATTATCGACGCCGGTTTCGCTGCCTAGGTTTTCGGTGCATAATTCAAGGGATTTTGGGCTGAGTCTGGAGAATGATGAGTTTTTAGTGTAGTAATTGTCTTTGTCGTCTGAATATTTCTCAGTTTGGTATAAACCCCAGTTGCCGGATTTTTGGTTTCTTTGTTCGCTCGCCGGCGGCGGCGGCGCCACTTTGAGCTTTAGGGTGGCGGTGGCCTCGGTGAGGTTGGAGTCGAAGCAGGAAACGAGATTCTGACAAACTATAGTTGACATGGTTGAGGAATTGGGAGAATTGTATGGACAAGTATGGTTTTTCCTTCTCGAAGTTATTGGTGAGATTTGGGTTGTAGAGAGAGAGAGAGAGAAGAGTGGAGGAGAGAGAGAGGGGATTGAACGAGAGATAAGCGAGGGGATGGGGGTCAATTTGTAGTGTCCAAAAGTGCTGTGGAGATCTTGTGTGTGTGAGTGATGGGGTGGGGTGGGGTGGGGTGGCTTTTTGCACCACTTGAATTTTTCAACCATTAATATGCCACACACAAACATTTGGGGGAAAAGAGAATTATGGAAAATCACTTGTTTGGAAGTGGAGTATATGATATTCCATCTATATTTATAAAAAAAAAAAAATGAATTTCAAACTATTTGCAATTGGAGATCCACCATTTAATGAGAAAAAAATCATTTATTTCATATTGATATGTCATTTGGTGTTTTAAAATAATTATTATATAATAAGTGTAAAAAAAAAAACATCATCAATTTAGTCATAACATTAATTAAAAATAATAGAATATAAGATTAGCACCAGCTTAAAATAGAGTATTTAATTTGATATATGAAAGGTTTGGATGACATTGTATTTTCATTGAAAGAAAAAAAAGGAATTGTATTTTTATTTTTGGTATATGATCTTGTGTAAGTTGAATATTAATGAGTGGAATGACGATGAGATGAGTTTTGAATTCAATCTCGAAAATATTGATCCTATATATGATCTAATATAAATACATTTCCTTTTTATTGATAGTACAACTAAAGCTTTTCAGAAAAATAAATATATATAATATCATATATTAATATAAGAAATACAAAATATGACGCTATTAATAGTTAAATATATTATGTTAACAATCACAAGGCAATAAGACTTCAAAGTAAAAGCAAAAATAAAACAATGACCCATGCTGAAAAAAACAGTGAAGGTTTATATAGATCGATGTGCTATCTTATCATAATTTATTGACAAACAATTCTCTTCTATCTGGCATACAAATTTAATATTATATTTACATTATCAATACATCATTAAAAAAAAGGAAAAATTGATATATGTAATTAATTAGGTAATAAAAATATGTTTAGATGATTATCTTGGACAGATTTTAATATAAACAATTGATTTTAGCTTAAAACATAGTAGAAAATTCAAGCAATTGATTTAATAGAAAAACCCCTGGCATTTCCTTATGTGGATAGAAAAATTGTTGATGAGGATGTCTTTACATACCATATATAATTATTTATTTACATTTATATATTTAATGTGTGTATGTGTGTGATGTGTACACATACATGTATGCAGTAGAAAGGGGGACATATGGAATTTTCAAGGAAAAAACAGCTTTGATGTTTGATTTTATTTTTCATAGGAGAAAAGGCCATATAATTAATTTATTAATGCCCACAAAAGAGTATGTAAAGGGTATTTATGGAATTGTGATTTTCAAAAGACAGCTCAAAAATAGTCAATATCGACCCATATAATTTTTTTTTTTTTTATATTGTGTGTACCCAAGGAATGGACAAACACGTTTTGTCAGAAAAACAAATAATAATTTGATTCAATGATTATGGTTCGGATAGCGACTTTTATTTCTCTAAATTCAGAATTATTTAGAAATAAATGGTGTTTTCATGTGTATTAGTAGTCAATTATACCCAGTAACGAAGAATAAATCATAGTTGATAGCACACATGTTTTGAAATTTCCTGCACGTGAAATTACTGAAATAGACATCATTCATGCCCCTGAATTGACTGAACCAATAACATCCACTCGACCAATATACTCACTCCTTTCTAAAGAAGGATTTATCAGATCTACTTTTATCATAGATTAAAAAACATCAATATTAAATAAATATATCATTAATTAATTAAAAAATATATGATTCAAAATTAAAAATTAATCAAATTAATTCCATAAACAGTATCATATAAAATCCCTTCATTTGAAATATAATTTAAACTCTAGAATGCCACTTGTTTTGAAATGATGGTAATAATAGATATGTAATCAAATTATTTTTTATTTATGTTGAGTATGATTTTTATAAGATGGTTTAATGAATTTAATTTCTGTGAGTTGATTAATTTATAACCTATCATATTAGGTATTCTTATAACTTGTAAGTTATATTTCATTATCATATTATGTATTTATCTTAAATTAAACTTATAAATATATAATTTCATTTCACTCGGTATCGGATTACTAGATGAACTCAGAATATAAAATACTTTTGAATAACACATAAAACAGCAGGTATCAGTAAGGTGGGGTTATTTATGCCACTTTGAGAATTTGATGAAAATGGAGAGCTTATTAATTTTGGGACCTGATAATTACATTATATATCTTTAAATTAAACATCAGATTACATTAATTTACGTGTGTTTTTATTATATGTTATTAGATGCATATTATAGAATCAAAATATTCTATAATATTTAACTTCATCGTAATATAGCATTTTGGAAAGTGATTAAAAAAATTGTGACTATTTTAAAATTTACATTACGTGTGACTGATACAAATCAATTTAATTTTCAAATTTTAAATCAAGAAAAAATGTTGAATTAAGTCATTTATTAAAAAAAATTAAAATTTAAGTTTAAAATTAAGACTAATCTATAAATTCAACTTGTTATGAAATTTATCATTATTTAATTCACATTAGGAAGATGGATGTATAGTGGCTTTTATTTGTTTTTTTTTTTTTTTTTTTTCTCGTATCGAGTTTTTTAAGTCTCTTTGAAATCTCAAATGCGACAAAATTCACTGTAAATCTATCTAAATTTGAGTCTATGTATATCTTATAACTTTTTAAATTCTATTTTGGTTAATAGAAGAGCTTTAAATTTAATTAGAACTTTGACTTGCGAGATTATGCAACCATTTCGAAATGAGTTACTATTTTAATTGTGTTGCATGAGTTATTTTTTGTGTTTTTTTCCCTATATTTAACAATAAAAATATTAATTTGATTTCCTGGTAAATTCATTTGAATGTTTTTCTCCATTAAGACTCCCTTTATTGAGGGTATAATATAGGATAATAACATTTTATCCAATTTTATCTAATTTTATCTAGTGTTTACTTTAATAAGAATAAAAGGTTGGATTATTCTTTTAATTTGGGATAAAATACCAAAATCAGAATAATATCTTGAATAATAATTCAGACCACCCCAAGATAATTTATTCAAAACTTGAGATAACATTAGAAAATAATTTATATACTTAATAAACATTAAACATTACTCTTCAGCCTAAAATTTAATATTAAAATAGATATTTAGATAATATTAATCTTCATATATTTCATAATAAACGGTGGATAAGGATAGTTAGTATCCTTATTCAGAAAATGGATAATAATTTATATCGTATCTTATAAAATTATTTTATTACCTAAATAATTAACATATCTCTACAAAGTAAACGAAGCCTAAAAAGAAAGAATCTGCAAATGATTTTTCTTGAGAAAAAAGAAATATTTATAATATCTTCTATTATAAATGACGTCATTTTGTAATCGTACGGACACCAAGTATAAAGATCTGTGAAAAAGCAAATTCCACATATAAAAAACACTAGACCCCTTTGACAGCACATGCCGTTTTTTATTCAAATTAAATTTTATTAATACTTATTTGACATACCTACCTTTTATTTTTCAGAAAAACCCCTCAATTATAAAATTACCTCTTATTTCTATTTCAATATAACCAAATACTAATATATATTGGGAAATATATACTGTTAATAGTATCTTATACTCATGATATGATATGCATTGATAATATTGAAATAATATAAATTTAAACTATCATTTCCTAGAACGTTTCATCTCTTCTTGTCCTTTTTGTATAAAATTTGTCTATATTTACTGTGTTTAATTTCTTATATATGTTATTTCACCATTACTATATGCTACATGTACATCATTAATGTTTGCCAATATGTATAATTTTGTCAAGAAATGAAACACCATATATATAAAAGATTGAACAATTAAAAATAAAGAATTTAAATTATACATATGGACTCACGAAAATATTAAAATACTATAAATAAAAGTATGGAATAAAAAGCTCCCACAATTAATGAAATCATCTCCCACTAAGCCAAAACCCCTTTTTGTTTGTCGGCTAGGTGTTACCTATATATTAAAATCAGACCAACACGTCTATAAGTTTTTTAAATTATTATTCTCAAAAAATCCTCCCAAAAATCTAATTCAATGAGATATGTCAACAAACAATCAGTAAGTCATAAAAATTTGATATTTTGTGGATATACAATGGAACTTCATCAAATAAAATTATATCCAACGTGACAATTTCATTTTAAGTTTTCATGTATTTTTTTCCACCATTAAAAATTTCATGAAAGAAACTTTTGTGTGATGCCATCACTTTCCATTATATAGAATCCATGTGAGTAGACAACAAATATTACAAGACCTACCCTAGGCTAAAAATTGGAAGCCCACATGAATTGTACTGAAAAAAATTCTATGTATAGTAGTGCTGAGTGTGTTCTACCTTGTAATATGGAGAAAATGGTAAAAAGGGGAAATAAAGGCAGACATATATATATTCCATATACACTATAGTAGTACTATACAATGTTCTTCTAACATGGAAAACTATGCACCACCAACACACTTGAATCATTTTGTGTCCTAAATTGAAATGTTTAGTCTAATTTATAGTACTGTTTTTTTTTTGGGGAATTTGAGCAATATGGAATATGTATGTGGTTGGCATGATCTGTCTTAGAATTACTATATTATTAAATTGATAAAATCAAATTCGAGATAATGTATTTGGTTAGTATTCTTTGGAATTTTTTTTTTTTTTGCATACTTTTCTTTGATAGTGATAGTGTTGTGTATTAGTTTGAATTTGCATATTTAGCCTACCTCATCATTCTCCCCAATATGTGTTCCAACTGGACTTATGATTATTGTATGGTATTTTATCATAAATTTTACATTATTTTAATGTAAAAATTGTCATTCAATATATCTAGTAGTTTGTACTATTTTCTACGAAAAATCAATGTTGCATAATAATATCCTATATTATTGAAAAAAAAGATTGAAAATAAAAGAAAAATTAAAAAAATGAATTAAAATAATAATAAAGAAAAGAAAAGGAGAATACCACAAGTTTTGAGTCTGCGTAAAAAGAGTGGCAGTTGAGAATTCAGATTCCAAATTTATATATATTTATATACATCATTTTTAGAATATATATCATAATTATTCTTTTTCAAAAATGAAATTCATGTCTCTGATTTTCAATATCATTTCCTTTTGGGTGATGGTGTTGATCACTTGGCATTGTGTGTGTGTGATAGTTAATGTCCTTGTCTAAGGTATCATTAAGTTGGATATATTGATACGATTCTAATTTGTGTACTCTATTTAACTTATAGATATACATGTTTACATCAAACTTTGTCACATAATGAATTGAAACATACAACTAAGACCCAATAATAATTTCAGAAAAATATTTTGAAAGATATGTCTGCTTTCCCAGTGAGACACGACTCACTATTCTAATGGAACATACCTAGAAAGAGATTATCAATGTGATATTTTGATATATCTGAAACCTAAATCTATCTATAAATACTCTATGACCAACCAAGATAAGGTAATATATAACTATATATATATATATATATATATATATATATATATTACATATATATATTGATTAGGGTGAGCCACTACAACAAAAAAAAAGTATTTGCAAAGAGTTTTTTACGACAATAAAAGTTATGTTCGAAATATCTAGTTTTTGCAATAACATATTGTCGTAAAATTTGATAATATAAATTGACAACAAGTTGTTAAAAAGAGTAATTAAAAAATAAATAAAAAATTATTTGCTGACAATATTGATTATTTGCGAGGAGACTTTTGAGATAGTAATTTTGCGACAAAATGAAATCGCAAAATGTATTTTCGAGAATTTTCAATGTTTTTGTGACAATATTGTGTTGTCGCTGGGTAATTTTTTGTGTTGTTGTAGTGAGATGAAAAATTCCCTACCCGATTGTAAGCTCTCTGCTCTCAGTCGGATGTGATGTAACTCTCAAGATATGTCAGACCGGTAGATACATGTAGGACAAAGCCAACAAGATACAAATTTTAGGATAAACTTTTACAATATTTAAATAAAAATTTATCTCATGCAAGGTTTGAACTTACGTTGTTGAAAAATTTCTTCTTACCAACTCGATTGTGTGTTGGACACCTAGATGGATATCATATGATCTTGATAGGTGATTTAAACATCATCATATGATTTATACTTCTGCGGATTCTGACGTGTTATCCGTTCTGCAGATTTTTAATTAATCATTCATATATATATAAATTTGAAGAATTTGTAGAATTGTCCATAGCAGTGTGACATATATATTAGTAAGTAGTGCTTTGATAAAAGCATAAATTTGGTGGTACTATGCAAGTTGAAGACCCCCTAAGAGATAAAGGAAACTGATTATGAGGTCATTTTTAAGTACAGCTAGCTTTCTGCTTCTAAATTATATGTGAGGGTTATTTTTTAATGTTTTTTTTTAAATTTTTTAATTAAAATATTATTTGCCAAAGAGGTAAAAAAAACAAAAAATCTATGAATTATTTTATATGGTATATAAAGAAATGTGGCAAATTTACGTACACGGTGCTCTTCCCATCGTTATACACATAACAAATAATCTGGAAATTTTATGGAGAAACTTAGTGGATGTGTTATCAAAGGCTAAAATCAAATTAAATTATTTAATATTCATAATTGTATCAATGAATTAGAAAATTTTAATTATAATATTCCTTTTTCAATAAGATTCAAAGGGTATTATAAAAATACAACAACTTGGTCTTAAGCTCGATTATAAAAAAAATAGTTTATGCTCGTATCAATTGCTAATTAAACAAGTTCTTACTTCATTTTTCACATTCGATAAAATGTTAAACAAATTTGAGTAACAACAATACATCAGTTCGATTGATTTATTAACACTCCAAACTCTACACAAAAAAATTATATCAAATCATCTTACAAAAAATATTTCATGAGGAGCTCACTATCTACAAGCTACAACCCAAACCTATTTTCACAAATCAATCTTCATTTTATTGATTATAAATTGACTTATTTCACAAGATTATATCCATGAGATGATCTCATTAAAATCATACTTTGAAACTTACAGTTCCAAAATAGACTAAATATATTTTGATGTAATCTACAACCCAAAAAAAAAATCTAATAATCGCACAATATAAGTATTAAATTAGTCCAAAAAGGTCAATGAGAGTGAAAGGTATTGGTTACTCAAAAAGGTAGTGAAAAGTATGCTGATGAGAAGGAACAACACTGAAAAATTTGCAATTTCATTGCTGAGATTAAAAATCATGTGGTCCTAACAACATTCCATTAACACTGGAAATAAATAAATGACTCTTTTTATTAAATGAATTTTTTAAAATAAATAAATAAGTAAGCAGATTTAACCCTTGGCGACTCTAAACGATCATGCCTTTTAAGTTAGTTCCTTTAATTAGCAAAGTACAACTAAAAGCTTCTTTCATTAGCAAGCCTAAGCATATATTAGGTCAGAGCACTTAGAGCAAAAGGACAATTTCATTAGCATCAAATACCATCTGTCTTTGCTTAATTATCTTAATTTTTGTATTTAATATGTAGTTAAAGAACGTTACGTCACTTTTTCTTTGTTTTTTAATGTATAGATTGCGATTGCCTTTCAATTTCACCAAGGGCAAATTAGGGAAAACCCGTTGGTTTTAAGGAAGCTTATAAGCTATCGCAATATTTTATTAGTTGTTTTCAAAGCTTCTATGTTAATAGATTTTATTTTAGAACTTTATATTTTCTAAATGTATAGATAAAATAAAATCATTTATCTTTATATGCATATAATGTTATTGTGACTTTTTTTATATTACAATGATAAATGTTAAAGGAGTCTATTGACATAAAATATAATTTGAAATTTAAGTTACATTTCAGAGTTTATAAATCTTACAAAAAATATCGTAAAAAATTTTAAGAGCTAATACAAGACTAATCTATTTCACTGAATTAACCTATTTTATAAAATTATATTTATGAAACAGTTTCACAAAAGTTTCCAAAGAAAAAAAAGATTCTTAAAAAATTATTTTAATTATTTAAGTACGAGGATTGGCTTTCACTATCAATAAACGGATTCCATTTAGACAGTGTTTTCCTATTAGACACAATAAGTTAAAAGACACAAGCTTAAATCGAAAAATTATAAAATAATTAAGACACTAAGTACAATTAATAATAAGTTTACCTAATTAATAGCTGGATAAATGGATATGAACATATTGCATCAGGATCCATCTCTATTATTTTTTTGTTCATTAATTAATAATATTTATTATTTGGCATAAAGCTATATGGCATGGCAGAATAATTAAATTGCAAAAAACGACGTCACCTTGGCCTTGTTCTTGATTGGGCCAAAAAAGTTGGCAAATTGAGATTTTTTTGATAGTTTAATTATATAATATTAGAGAGTGATTAAGAGAGACAAGAGAATCCAGTTCATGCATGGGCTTTTATTTATATATTGTTTTGACCACCATGTTACTGCCGCCTTTTTCTTTCTATTATTAGTAAGTTATTCACATTTTTTTCTATTTTAATTTTATTTAACTCCCATAGTCTACCCAGCTAAGCCATAAAAGAAATACTACCAATTATAACTCAAAATAATAATTATTGTTGTAAAAAATAAACAATTGATTAACATATATGTAGATTAGTGATTACCACAAAGGGATAGCAACCCAATTTACCACAATTATTATTAAATATTACCCAAAATAGCACTAAAAATAAAAATGATCTTTTTTTACCATAAAAAATAAAAGTGAGATAGTTTATACCATTAAATTTAAAAGTGTGGCAAAAAATACCACCATTTTTGATTGACTTTGAATTAAAAATTATTACCCAATAATAATTGGTCAAAGAATCTAAACTAGTCAACAAAAGTGGATTTTCTCTCACCTACCCCACCCCCAAACCCTTCCCTCACCTCTCGCCACATAGCCGCGCCTGGAACCATTTTTTTCCCCCATTTTTGAGCTCAAAAATTGAGCTCAAATTCACGTGTAAAGCTTAGATTTTTTGTTGAAAATTCACGTGTAAGACGAAGATGTCAAACCAAGGAGAAGAGGTTAGTGATTTATCCCTCGTTTTTTCAGAAAATTCTTGCCATTAAGTTTCGAATTTGGTCAAATTTGTTGAGAATTTGTTGAAATTTTGTTAAATTTGTTGGAAATATGTCTTAATACTTCGAATTTGTTGAGTATTAGTTGAAGAAACGGAGGGTTAAACGTGGATTTGAATTCCAATTGAACCCTAAATTATTTGGGGATTAGGTTTAATTTCTTTTCATATATGCTTGAATTCATGTTTGGAATGGTTAATTGGGTTTAAATTTGAATTTGATAGGGTTAATTTGTTTGAATATGTGCTTGAATTGATGTTTGAAAGGGTTAAATGGCCATAATCGAAAATAATCACGTTTAATCGAAAATATGCATGTTTAATCACGTGTAATTATAATTAATAATTCAAGATTAACACTGTAATTTTAGGGAATAATTCAGTAAAAATACTGTAAAAAAATGGGAATTTTTTTCCCAATAATTTAAGTGTTTTAAGATTTAGGGGTACTTTGGTAATTAGGTGAAAGGGTTGACTTTGACCGGGAGCCACGATCTCGTTGGCGAAAACCCGATGATAAAGTATGATGAAAAAAAAACGAGATTTGGATAGAAAACGAATCGAAAAAAAAAGGTCGTTGCGCGTTCCCGACGACGGGAGCAAAAATCCCCGTCGTCTCCCGACGGGAGGCAGGTGACGGGAGCATGCGCGCCCGACGGGAGACGGCTGACGGGAGCTGTCGAGTTTTCTCGGCAGCGGGGACGGACGTGCTCGGCAGCTGCCGAGTTTTCTCGGCAGTGGGGGCGGGTGTGCTCGCCAGCTGCCGAGTTTTCTCGACCAGACGGGGCAACATGTGATTTTTTCAAATTTCACGTGTAACCCTATAATTTAAGGGCTACACGTGAAATTCACGTGTAGCCCTTAAATTATAGGGTTACACGTGAAATTTGAAAAAATCACGTGTTGCCCCGTCTGGTCGAGTTTTCTCGGCAGCTGTCGGGAGCCCCCGCCCACACTGCCGAGAAATCTCGGCAGCGGGGGCATCCCTGTTCGGCAGCTGTCGAGTTTTCTCGGCAGCTGCCGGGAGCCCCGGCCCCCGCTGCCGAGAAAACTCGGCAGCTGCCGAACACGGGTGCCCCCGCTGCCGAGATTTCTCGGCAGCTGTCAGGAGGCGACGGGGATTTTTTCCCCGTCGTTGGGAAAAAATCCCAACCGTGAATTTTCGATTCATTTTCTATCCCGTTTCTTTTCATCATATTTTATTATCGAGTCGTCACCAACGACATACCGTTGACCGGGGGTCGTGAGTCCCGGTCAAAGTCAACCTTTTGACCAAAATACCCCTCAATCTCAAAACACTATAATTATAGGGTTACTCGTGAATTTTCAATTTATTCACGTTTAACACTATCATTACAGTGTTAAACGTGATTATTCTATACAATCACTATAAAATCGGTATTTATTGCATTCCAAACGTCAATTTTTCCCGTTTAACCCTTTCAAACATAAATTCAAGCATATATTCAAACAAATTAACCCTATCAAATGCAAAATTAAACACGTTTAACCATTCCAAACATCAATTCAAGCATATATGAAAACAAATTAAACCTAATTTCTCAAAAAATAGGGTTAAATGAGGATTATTAACTAGTAAACATACCTTTCTTATTTCAACAATAATTTTTTCACTCTTCCAAGAGCCAAAATGTCGGAAAAAATACTCGAATGTTTTGTTCTTCAAAATGTTGTCTGATAATTTCCTACTGAAATTATCAACCTATATAGAAGAATAAACAGAGGAAAATTACATGTGATTTCACAGTATAAAGTGAATTCACACTTAATAATGAGAAGGAAAAAAAAAAATTGGTGCACTGTCATCAATCGAATTAATTGATGTGCATTGCCAAATTCAATGAAGACAATAATGAATAATGACAACAAAACAAAACAAAAAATTTGGTGTAATAGTCACAACCCAATTAATTGTTGCAATTGAAATCACACGTTGATATATTTAAAAAAAATTAAACAATAATTCATGAGTCAATTGAAATTACTATTCGGTGAAAATTGTTGAAAAATTATACAATAATTAATGAGTATATTTGTCACCATTGACTAATTAATAAAATATATTAATTGTCCAATCATCAAGTTGACTTTGACAAAAATGGTGGTAGAAAGTGGCATACTATTATATTTGGTGGTAGAAAGTGGCATACTATTATATGTTATGGTAATTTGAATATATAATTATATTTTTAATGCTAAAATGAATATTTTCCTCTTACGACAAATGTTGTTTTCCAGAATATTATATAAGATATAATTAGACATCCCAACTCTTGTGAGGATGTATTTGGATCATCAAGATCGAATTTTATTTAAAAAGAGAATTTGAGATTGAAAACATCATTTCATATGTTACAGTAAAATGAATTTCGAATTCATAAAAATATTTAAAATAAGAATGATTTTGTTTTTTAAACCTTGTATAAGTATACAGGATTTATACCAAGTTCTATGCTCATCTCTTCGAAAAATATTAACTTCCACTTTGATCAACATAAATGTTTAAAGTAACTATCATTCATCAAACAAACACAAATATCATGCTCAATATATGTAAGTATCTCAATCATTATTTTATATTTGTGGATGAAAGATAATTCAATTCATTAAATATTATTCCTTAATTCATTAAATTATTTCATGGGGTTCACGCAGAATGGAACGAAAATTCTCTGAAAGTACTATCCACAAGAATAGGGATGGGAGAATAATTTTTTTTTTTCGAAGATCATATTCTCTGTCCCGTTTTTCGTGGAGATTTTACATATTTTATAATAGTCAATAATTTATTAAATATATAAAATATTATTGATATAACTAAATTGTTTTGCCTACACTATGGAAGAACTTGATTAAGCTTCATTAAAATTAAAAATTTTATAAGGTGTTATTTCATTTTTAATTTTTTTTGAAAAATTAACTAAAATAAGTTGGGATGGGGATCTCCTTAAGGACGGGAGCAATTTTTTCTGTGCTAAACTCACGGGAACGAGGATGGCATTGTCTCCCAGCCCACCCGCTGGCCGCTGTCAATCCTGTTAAGAATATTTTAATCTTTTTATATGATAAAATAACTTTTTTTTTTTAATTTTTTTTCCCACTTATGTAAAACATATCTAAATACAAAGTATAATATGGAGACAAAAGGCTCAATATCAACAGAATTTTCTGTTGTGTGTTGAAATTCAACAATTTATACCCTAAATTAAAGAAAAAAGTTATCCACTAATAATTAAATTAAAAATTGTGATTCCCAGCTTGGTAATTCTAATCTATTAATTAGTGGCTAAAAATGAAAGAGTTTAGGTACTAATTCTCGAGCCCATGAAAGCAAATAATTAAGTAATTAATTAGGACAAGTTGAGATCGAGGTACTAGGTTGTAGCTTTCCAGAAAGACAATTCATGTATGTAGGTACTTTGAATCGCATCTGAAAACAAGGAATATTGTTAATCATCATTATCTTCGAACTTAACTCTCTCATTTTCAACCCACTTAATTAATAACAATTTTATGTTAGCTGCGACCACATAACAATAATAATAATAATAATTTTTAATAACATTCATAAAATTTACCAAAAGCCAACAGACAAACAGAATCTGAACATAAAACTACACACCTATGAAATTAATAATCAGGAAAAGGATAATATACTAAAGAAGAATAAAGAGAAAATAGGAATGAAAGAATGCAAATACAGTTTTTATTTATGAAAATAGAGGATTGGGTGTGGGGAATAAATTAATTGTACTATTGATTGAAATATAAGTATTTTTTAATATTATTTTTGAATCAAGCGAGGCAAAACAAACCAATTGCACTGAATTGGCTATATTGTTTCAATAACATATGTACATTAATGAATAATGTTATACTGTGTCATTAATATATTAATTGTATGAAATGTACAATATGAAGTATAAAGTGGAATTGTTTATATATATATATGTGTGTGTGTTATTAAATAAGAGAATGATCTATGCTATTGGAATATTAATCGTGTTACCATTTATGGTTAACACAACCCAAAGTATGTATGAAAATCATATTTGTGTGTGAACTAAATTACAAATTATTGACCATAAAATGATTAAATATTGAAAGAAGTAGTAGTTTACTGTGCATTGCACGGTTTGTCATATAAAATATAATTAATAATTTTATAATTATAATATATAATGTAAATATATAATATTTAAATATATAGATGAGTTAAAAAAATAAATTGAAAACTCTATATCCTAAATAAGAATGAGATAAATAGAAATGTTCAATTTGACCAAATTTGTGCAATCATTAAATACTTAAAAATCACATAAATTAAATTTAGTAGCTAAAATAAAATAAAAAAATTTGAATCCTACAAATATGCTATGTGTATTGAAAACGATATAAATTTAAATAAAAAACTAAGATTAATAAATATCATATTTTATCAATGTTCATGACTATAGAGATATTTTAATAAAAATTTTGGTTCCATCAATACAAATAACTCGATTATTCTAAATCCAATAAAATATATATCAACTCAACAAATACCCAAAATCCATTGCTATTTGTATAAATAATATTATTGAAAATTAGATTTAATCTAGAATATAGTCAATACCTCAAACTAAGATGAATAAATCAAATCATTATACCAAAAGATTATTTTTTTAATTTTTTTTAAATAATCAACATTTTATAATTTGTAATTTTAATTATAGGAATTTTCTTTCATATTTGTAATTTTGTTAGGTATAATTTTAACTTTAAACATATTTTTAACTCCCACACTTTAGTCTATAGTCATAACTGCTACAAATCAATTAAAAAAAATATTCAAATGCTCTAACATATTAGATTTAATAAATTGCTATATAAGTATCAAATTAAATATTATATTTAATGGTAAGTTTGATATATAATGCATTAAAAATGAATTTTAAAATAAAAAAGTTATTAAATTTGAAGTTATTGTTTAAAAAAAACACTCACATTTCCTTACTTAACACAATCAAAATTACAAATTCAAAATAAAAAGTATGTCAATAAACAAAACTATAAATAAGAATGATAAATTTGATTTATCATGCATTAAGACGAATTTTATTAGAAGCTATTTATTTTGAAATTATGATTAAAAAATGCACATCCCACCCCACTCCACTCCTTACGATCAACATCCATCAAAATTATAAATATAAAATAAAAATGACAATGAATAAAATTTCAAATAAAAAGGAGAAATATGATACATATGCATTAAAACAAATTTCAAATGAAGTTGTTTAATTTGAGATTCTTTATTTGATTTAATTATATATATTTTTATTAAGTAAATTTTTATAATGCATTTCTATTTATTTTCTAGATTTAATATAAATTTACAATAACTTAAAGTTACACAAATACTTAAAGTAAATAAAAAATGCATTTCATTTTCTTTATGTATAAAATATGAATATCAAATTAAAAATCATTAAAAGTGATTAATTTGATATATTATATGTTACAAATGAATTTGAGATATAGTTATTATACTTTAAATATTTGATGAAAAACATAATATACAATAAATGCAATGTGAAATATAATAAATGATATTTTCTAGAATGAAAAGTTAAAATAAGCAGGAAAATACATGTTGACGTCGGAATTTGTAAGAGAATAATTCTTAGTCTAACACCCAAATGTAGGTGAAATAAAATGTGAAGTATGCAAAAGATTGGCCCGGAGCCTACTCGGGCAATTTAGCTCGGCTGATTCTGAACGGTTTATTGTGGCCGGCCAGAATCTTATGTAATTTATTTGAGAGAAAGTAGCTCTCTCGTGCTTTTATACAAAAGTCTTGGGGGCCTTTTACAAGTTGAAATTACATCTATTTATAGCTGAAAAATAACCTAAGTATTGGAGATCGTGGAGATCGTGGAGGTTGTGGAAGTTGAGCCCACTTTCTCCTTGATTTTTGCCTATTTACGTGGCATTTGACGGTTTTGTCACCCACGATCTCTTGGTAATTAGCTATAACCTGGGCAGTAAGATCAGCTTGGGCCGACTATCCTGGACGGTCTATCGGATTGGACGTCCAATGTGTCATCTTGGCCGGTCAAGTGAACTGATGGCTTTTACTGGGCTATCCAGATGTAATATAGCAGGTAGCTCGGATCGGATGTCCAACATCGTCCATTTCTGGCCGGCCCGTTCATTTCTGGCCAGCCTCCTTACTTTTAGCTAAGAGTTCGAGTCGAGCTCTTCTGGCCGGCTCGTCCATTTCTGGCCGGCCCGTCCATTTCTGACTGGCCTCCTTACATAGCTAAGAGTCCGAGTCGAGCTCTTCTGGCCGGCTCGTCCATTTCTGGCCGACCCGTTTATTTCTGGCCGGTCTCCTTACATAGCTAAGAGTCCGAGTCGAGCTCTTCTGGCTGGCTCGTCCATTTCTGGCCGGCCTCCTTACCTAGCTAAGAGTCCGAGTCGAGCTCTTCTGGCCGGCTCGTCCATTTCTGGCCGGCCCGTCCATTTCTGGCCGACCTCCTTACCATTTCTGGCCTTCTGGTCGGCTCGGTCATTTCTGGCCTTCCGAGTCGACTCGATCATTTCTGGCCTTCTTATATTTGATTTTGTTCGACTCGGGTTAGGGGTACAATAATAGCCCCCCAGGTCCTGGTACAAACATAGGATGTGCCGGGATCTGGACATAGTAGAAGACCTGACCCGAGTATTTTTACTCTTCGTGAAGGAATTTCATACTTGGTGTCCACTATTTTTTAGGACATTTATGCTATGAACTTTTATACTTTGTGCTCGGATCGGTTGCCCCACCAGCCATAACTTGTATATTTTCCAACTGAAACATTTAACTTAAAAAAGAAATATAATAATCAAAGCATTTGGTCAGTTCGGTTTATCCGGCCGCTGTCTTACCGTTTCATCCAAATCTGGTCGGTGCGGGTGAGGACATAGCCTGTTATTTTTGGGCCTTAGCCTTACTATTCCATCCGACCTGGGCGGCTCGGATGAGGCCGTAGCTTGATTTGGGCCAATGCCTTTCTGTTCCATCCGGCCTGGACGGCTCGGATGAGGTCGTAGCCTTAGGTGGGCCGAAGCCTTACTGTTCCGTCCGGCCTGGACAGCTCGGACGAGGCCGTAGCCTTAAGTGGGCCGAAGCCTTGGTGGACCAAAGCCTTACTGTTCCATCCAGCCTGGACGGCTCGGATGAGGCCGTAGCCTTAAGTGGGCCGAAGCCTTACTGTTCCATCCGGCCTGGACGGCTCGGATGAGGCCGTAGCCTTAGGTGGGTAGGCCGAAGCCTTACTGTTCCATCCGGCCTGGACGGCTCGTATGAGGCCGTAGCCTTAGGTGGGCCGAAGCCTCATCTTTTTTGTCCGAGCCTTCTTTTCGACTCGACCATTTCTGGCCTTCTGGTCGGCTCGATCATTTCTGACCTTCCGAGTCGATTCTGGTCTTCTGGTCGGCTCGACCACTTCTGGCCTTCTAGTCAGCTCGGTCATTTCTGGCCTTTCGAGTGTATTCTGGCCTTCTGGTCGGCTCGGCCATTTCTGGCCTTTCGATCGATTCTAGCCTTCTGGTCGGCTCGACCACTTCTGGCCTTCTAGTCAACTCGGTCATTTCTGGCCTTCCGAGTGTATTCTGGCCTTCTGGTCGACTCGGCCATTTCTTTCGTCCGAGCCTGGTCTGTTCGGACTAGGCCATAGCCTCTTCTTTTGTTAGAGTCTGGACGGCTCGGACTAGGTTGTAGCCCCATCTCTTTTATCCGAGACTGGTCGGCTCGAATTAAGCCGTTGTCTTTTACTTTTTCCGCTCTTCCTCGACCATAGACTCGTATCTAGCAGTCTGGCTAGTGTTACACAATTTAGAGTTTTGTTCTTTGAATGATAAGCCCCCTCCTTCTAGCGCCAAAATGTTGACGTCGGAATTTGTAAGAGAATAATTCCTAGTCTAACACCCAAATGTATGTGAAATAAAATGTGAAGTATGAAAAAGATTGGCCCGAAGCCTACTCGGGCAATTTAGCTCGGCTGATTCTGGACGGTTTATTGTGGCCGGCCAGAATCTTATGTAATTTATCTGAGAGAAAGTAGCTCTCTCGTGCTTTTATACAAAAGTCTTGGGGGCCTTTTACAAGTTGAAATTACATCTATTTATAACTAAAAAATAACCTAAGTATTGGAGATCGTGGAGGTTGTGGAAGTTGAGCCCACTTTCTCCTTGATTTTTGCCTATTTACGTGGCATTTGACGGTTTTATCACCCACGATCTCTTGGTAATTAGCTATAACCTGGGCAGTAAGATCAGCTTGGGCCGGCCATCCTGGACGGTCTATCGGATTGGACGTCCAATGTGTCATCCTGGCCGTCAAGTGAACTGATGGCTTTTACTGGGCTATCCAAATGTAATATAGCAGGTAGCTCGGATCGAATGTCCAACATCGTCCATTTCTGGCCGGCCTCCTTACCTAGCTTAGAGTCCGAGTTGAGCTCTTCTGGCCGGCTCATCCATTTCTGGCCGGCCTCCTTACATAGCTAAGAGTCCGAGTCGAGCTCTTCTGGTCGGCTCGTCCATTTCTGGCCGGCCCGTTCATTTCTGGCCGGCCTCCTTACATAACTAAGAGTTCGAGTCGAGCTCTTCTGGCCGGCTCGTCCATTTCTGGCCGGTCCGTCCATTTCTGGCCGGCCTCCTTACCTAGCTAAGAGTCCGAGTCGAGCTCTTCTGGCCGGCTCGTCCATTTCTGGTCGGCCCGTCCATTTTTGGCCGACCTCCTTACCACTTCTGGCCTTCTGGTCGGCTCAGTCATTTTTGGCCTTCCGAGTCAACTCGATCATTTCTGGCCTTCTTATATTTGATTTTGTTCGACTCGAGTTAGGGGTACAATACTTTTAATATTTTTGACAGACTATTCTGCTTTTATATATTATATATATATATATAGATGTCAAAGTCTAATTAACACATAACTAGGCCATTAGATAGGGAATATTATTGTACATATTTCATAATAAAGTAAAACTTCTATTATTTTACATTCCATAAATTATGTCTCTACTAATTAATATGTGCAATTTGATTCGGGATTAATAGATAGGATATAAATTAATAATTTTAATTAATTGAAATATGATACTTCTGTCTTAAAAATCCTTATACAAAATTTGGCGGGGCCTATTAAAAAAATAAATTAATAATATGGATATTAATACGATTTTATTGTTAAGTACTAGAATAAAAATTAGAAATAACTTTATTAATTACCTTGAAAAGGCATCTCACATTTAATTGTTTCTCTAATTATAACTTAAATTAGTTCCCTTAGTTATATCATGACTTTTCAGTTGACTAATTTCATATTTAATTTTGTAAATTGAAAAATATAATACATTTTGTAGCTGATTAAATATACGTTACACTCTGTAAATAATTAATAACTTTATTAATAGAGTTTACATTATTCTAAAAGTTTTAATTTTATAGAAGTTTTAGTTTTAGTTATTTTTGACATAAAACTTTTCTTCAACAATTGATTTTATAAAATATGATGATACTGAATATTTCTTTGGCACAGGAATATCAAAGATAAAAAAGACTCAAATTTTTATAAGACCGTTTTATACACATTAAAACTCGATTTAAAAAATTCAAATAGTGGTTTCACATATTATTTTTTTAAAGATAAAAACTAATGTAAATTACCGTCACATGCTAAGATATAAATTCTAACAAATCGAAACAACATGTAAAAATAGTAGATTCATAAATTATTATCATAATCTCGACATCCAATTCTGACTTCATTCCTGAAAATTATGGGCTACACCAACTTGGTCGACTCCTTGGATCATTTTATTATTTATTAAATCCAACTTTAAAATAAAGTATATCTACATTACTAAAAATATATTTATATAGTATAACCAAAATAAAAATAAAATAAAATAATAAAAAAAGAAGAAGAATGAGGAGGAAGAAAGAAAGATTCTTATATGATATCCATATCTCCAAAGTTGGTCAATTTCAATGTTCTGTTGTGCAGATTGCAAATTCCAATAATAATGTTTACATGTTTTTCTATTTTTTCTGTGATTTACAAACAGTGTTAATTCTCATGCTTAGATATCAAATAGTTTTTTGTACATATGAAATATGTTAATAGAATTGAAATAATAGACAAAATATTATTTATTATTAAAGATCTTGCTTGCGTGCTTAATTAAGAGAAAAAACAAATTAAAAAATAGATTTTGAACTTTGAAAATACAATTCTGTTACGCAGTTGTCGAATCTATAATTTCACTATTTTCTATTTTCTTCTTCTTCTTATGATTTCCCTTAAAATTAATCAATAGAATAATATTCGAGGTATAATAAATATACCTTTTTGTTGGAGGGTGAATCCACTACGGCCCACAATGAGCGATGGTTAATCAATTGGGTTATGAACCAAAGTTTTAGTACTGCTGAGTCTATAATATATGGGCTTGGGCTCTTAATTGGGCCCATACTCAATTTTGAATATGTTAATTTACTTGGATATTATCATCACCATGATCATTATTATTTATAAAAAAATGAATGTTTCGAACTTAATGTTATATATATATATATATATATATATATATATATATATATATATATATATATATATATATATATATATATATATAAAGTTACTAAACACATGAGATGTAACAAATTTATTGGAACACCTGGTCATGATTTGATAATGATTGCAAATCCCAATTTTTTGTTTAAATTGCTATTTTCATACCTAAAGTCATTAATTTAGTTTTAGCGTACACTTATAAAAGTAATGATGTTCGAGTAGGGTTGAAGATATAATTAATTCATCATGATTAATTATGATTTAGTAAATTTGCTTAGATTATAGACAAAAATATCAAGATTTTACATAATTAATTTTAAAAATAATCTTTCATAAGTTTTAATTTATTAATAATCGTGTATATAAAGAAATATAAGTAAACCTACTCTTGTAAATTTATGCCTGATTAAGTAAATAAACTAATAATTTCGAATCAATTTTAATAATATTCACGCTCATTAGTGATTTATCAACATTATATTTTCATATTTTAAATAAGAGATTAAATTCTTTAACGTGATATTACCGTTGCACTCATATTACTCTCTTTATTACAAACATAAATAATTGCTGCCATTTCAAAGCGGCCATCTCACGATTGTTAATCCCATAAATTTTTCTTGCAAGGTATGAAAATGGCGGAGTAATTTATCGCTCTGGAAAAATAATAATTTCTGATCAGTACTCTGATGGAGATCGCAAGGCGGTTTAGCAGCGGCATATCGATATCATTGACGGTGGTTAGTATTGGGACACTGATTCTTATGCTGCTGTTCATTGTCATCCTCATCGTCATTGCTTGCAAGCTCAGACCATGGCGCCGCTTCCTCTCCTCTTCCGACGCAGCTCGCCACCGCCGCCGCGCCTCAATCAAGGTCTGAATTGACGCGCTCGGATTTTTTTTTCGTGATTTTGATTATTATTGATGATGTTTATTGGGGGTGTTTAGTTTGTGATGTATACTGCACTATGTTGGTCTGAATTTCGGTTAATTGGTGGCGATTGATGAATGCTGAGTATTTCATTTATGAATGATTTCTGATAATTTTGCTTGTTTTGTTTGTTACCTTGTTGTAGTAAATTTTGTTGGTGAGAGCTTTTGAAATTATGTTGCATGCAAGTTATAGTAACTGCATTTCAGTGTATGAGATAATTGAGTCACTTCTCTTGTTTGTAGTTCAGCACTGATAGCATGAAAATATCATATATATCCCTTCTTTTGCAATTTGGAATCTCGATATCTACTGATGTGATATACAATTATCTTGGTAATATATGATCTAGAAATCGATTGTGCTCTATAAGTGCATTTGGAGTTTTTCAATATGATGATATTTGTGGATATCTTGCTTGCCTTAACTTCTATTTAGTTTGAGCAGGTATTGTTTTCCATTATCGTGGCATTAGGCTTGATGTTTATCCCAACTATTATTACACGTTTGCAACCTGTGCTTGTTTATTTGACAGATTATCTCCTCTTCTTCATGCTTGTCACATCCTGTCACATATCTGATGCAGGATGATGACATAGAGAGGCCTCTTTTTGAGGAAGATCTTGGTATTGTTGAAAACCAGAGCAGTGAGTCTGTGAGTTACACTATTGAGGGGACTGATAATCAAACTCGTGGGAATCATTTTTCTTCCTATTCCTCCAATGCATCACTTAAACAAAGTATCCCATCAATGTCTTCCAAGCTGCCTCACGTTAATAGATGCAATTCTCTTGCTTTGATATTTTCGCAGTACATGCTAGTAGAGTCTGTACCGAATTTTCTTGCAGTTCTGGTAAATTTGAGATTCCTATTTGATTCTTGGTCCAGGTGAGAGGTTTGTTCTTGACATTCCAAGTACTTCAGAGGATTCTATGTTTGGACAGACTCTTAAATGTCTAAATACAGCAAATCAGTTTGCTGAAGACCACATGTATGAAAATGGAGAAGATTTCTTTTATAGATCTACACATGGTGCTGACAAGGATTCTTTCAGAGCCTTTGATCCCACTAATACTGCATATCAAAGTAATAGTTTTTCCAATCAGTTACAAGAATTTTATTTTCTTGGCTCTTACTGGCAGAACATTTAAACTTGTGATCATTTTTTTCTCTTAAAAGTGCAGGAAGCATTCTCATGCTTGAGGTGATCTCTGGGCCTTCTTGTGGGATCTGCTATTCAATAGATTCAACAAATACACTGAAGCTTCCAGTGACTATGGGAAGAGTTTCACCTGCTGATATACTGCTAAATGACTCAGAGGTCTCTGGAAAGCACGCAACAATCAATTGGAACATGAATGTAAGCTTAGGACTCCAACTTGCAACTGGTAGATTACTATACCTTTTAAGTGTTGTTCTGCGATTAACTTCATACTCTTATAGAAGATGAAATGGGAGCTGGTTGACATGGGTAGCTTGAATGGTACATTCTTGAATTCCCAGGCAGTCCATCATCAATCTGGAAGTAGACATTGGGGAAATCCAGTTGACCTCTCAAGTGGAGACACAATAACTCTGGGCACAAGTTCAAAAATTTTTGTAAGTGGGCATTGCTTTGTGGATTTGTATTGTATTCAGTAGTTTGTTATGTAATCAAATATTTAAAGTTGATTTTACTTTGTTTATCATAATATTTAACTTCGTTTTCATAACTTCAACAATTACCTATAGAGCAGTTATGTGCTCTATTAAGAAGTTTTTGTTGTTTAGTATCTCTTTGCTAAAATAGATGAATCTTTTTCCGTGACCACAGTAGAATCTTCTGCTTTAATTTGTTTGGAAGAAAGATTGAAGATTTAAGATTTTATCCTACATTTGGGTTTAGAGATGGAAGGATTTAATATAGAAATCAAGGGTGCATAGTATATTTTTATCAGACCAAATGGTTACATACTTCTCCCAGTGCTATATTTTCTTCCCCTTCCTAATCAAGCTGAAGAATGCTTAAAAAAGGCTTAACTAACCCTTACTAACTTATTGATAATTCTGTAAGTATCCATTGAAAGCTACTAATAAGAGAAGAAAAGCTATTCCCTGTCCCTGTGTTTTCTGAGAGTAGAAAAAATATTCATCAGCCTCTGCTGCATCTTTCTTGCCATGAACCAATGATAGCTTGACTGCCGCAGAGGTATTGATGAAAGCAATCTCCAAGCAATTACCATTTTATGGTGCTTGATTTCTCTGTGCTAATAACATGCCACACAATTTTTCCTAACCTTTTCAGTTGTTTCTTTTGCTGCTGCAGGTTCAGATCAGAGCTCAAACAGAGTGTCATGTCCCTTTTGGAATTGGTATAGCATCAGATCCCATGGCTATTCGGCGTGGGGGAAAAAAGTTACCCATGGAAGATGTCTGTTATTATGAGTGGCCACTCAATGGATCTAAACAGGTTTCTGAGTAATCTTTAAATAATCCATGTGGAAGCTGAAAATAGCTATTAGTTCTTTGAATTTTCCTGTATCAGTTTGGAGTATTTGGCATTTGTGATGGGCATGGTGGAGCTGATGCAGCTACTTGTGTTAGCAAGTTAAGTATTTTGGCATCTTCTCTGCCTTGAATTTTCCATTATATAGTGCATGGTAGCTCCATTTAAACCCCTGCCAGAAGTGGTCTATTTTGATTGATCCACTGTTAGTGTAAACACTTTTCCTTTTTCTAGCTGACTGCTGTCTGTAGTCTTTTCTTTAACAACCATTTTCTAATCAATACAAATTTAGCTTTTCTTTCCATTTCTCTCAACTGCTTTAGTGACAGTGTGGGATATTATAAATCAGTCAAAGGAATAAGGTAATAAGCATCTGGAATGTTTAGTGTATAAAGATTGTGATGAAAGGATTATTTTGTCCTTTGAGTTTAAGGTGTTACATTTATACTGCAAATTTCACATCAAATCTCTGATTGTTTTTGAATCATCTGTGGTAGTTGTTGGCTAATTGCATAAGTTCAACTTTATTCCAGAATAATGCCTGAAGTGATTTCCAGCATCTTGTCTGATTCATTCAGAAGAGAGAAGGTTGTATCGCAGTTTGATGCTTCTGACGTCCTTAAAGAATCATTTTATCAAACAGAAGCACGCATTAATCATTACTATGAGGTTAGTCTAACATTTTTTGAACTGTTCAGGTCCTCGGGACAAATCTACATTTTTCTGAGTCCCTGCGAGTGGATGTCTCATCCTCAATTTCATATGATATTCGCATTTCGTCTTCCAATATTTACCATTCATGTGATTATTTTCTGTTCCCTCTCTGTTTGAGTTACTGTATTCTGGATTTTCTATTGTAATAAAGACCTATTTGTTTAGCTTTTGTTTATAGTTAGTCTCAGGTTCTCAAAGGGAAGAACAGAGAAAGTATGTTTTTTATTTTTTTTCCAATCATCTTTCTTGGGATAGCTTGATGCATGAATGTGTTCATTATTAGCAATAAACTTGCAAGGAAGAAGCAAAAACACTTGATTGATGTATATATCAGTTGTAAAATTATAAAACTAAAAATCTAGTTGGAAACATGATACTCAAGTTTTGTATTTCAATTAGAAAAACAACTGATGTTAAACAGAAATAGTGGTTACTGTATTGAAATGGTCGAATAAGAATTTCAACCAATATTTAATGCTATGAACTGAGGAGAATGTCACCATTTCGAAAGAATGACATTTCACCTCAAATAGAAGTGGCACATGGGCCTATCGCATTACCTTACATCTAATTGTTAATGGGGACAAATACCCCACAAAGGCATTTACAAATGGTATATAAGAGTGTGATGTTTCCATGTTATCGGAGGAGTTGGAAGGTGCTTCTTCTTCTGTGCCATGAAATGTTCTTTCCCTGGTCCTACTTTGATTAGTTTGGTCAACTAAACTGTATTTGTCAATTCATTGACAACTATTATTTTGTCTATATGTTGAATTTGCTAAGATTAATTGTGAGCTGTTGGGGAAAAGAAAAAAAACTTTCATTACGACATAAAAATGGAACTGAATTTAGGCTTGCTGGTTTTGTGCATATTTCTCTTGCAGTGGTTTATTGGATGTACATTCTGTAATATTAAAAGCATTTCAGGGTTGTACTGCAACAGTGCTTCTTGTTTGGGCTGATGGCCGCGAAAATTTCTATGCACAATGTGCAAATGTTGGAGACTCAGCCTGTGTTGTAAAGTAGGTGTTGATATCTTTCATGCTTACCTTCATTGGAATATTTTTTTTATGTTGTCCGATTCAGATTTTTGATGAGATATTGTCGCGTTATTTAATACCTATGCAGAGTCCAGCTTTTAATTCCCTTTTAAGTGGCGAAATGCCACTCAGTAGTGAATTGTAATTCATGACTTATACTTGATCTTGATATTTGGAACTGCATAAAATACTTTTCATTTGCCTTTTAAGTAGTTATTTATGTATGTAAATGCACTAATGCCTATTTTCTTCAGTTCATCCTGGGTCTTATGATTGATTAATATGCATGTTCAACAATCCTGGTATTTAGAGTGATACTTTGTTTCACATTCAGATGCCTGTTCCTTCGCAAGAGTACCTCATTTTGTCTTTATTTTCGCAGTATTGAGGGAAAGCAGATTAAGTTGACAGAAGACCACAGAGTAACCAGTCATTCTGAAAGAGCCCGTTATCAAGCATCAGGAGCGCCTCTCAGAGATGGGGAAACACGAATAGGAGGTGATTATATTATTCTTGCCTCCATTAAAATTTCTCATTATCCCCGAATTTTCATGCTCACCTCTCCCAAAAACTCAGGTATAAACCTTGCCAGGATGCTCGGAGACAAATTTCTGAAGGAGAAGGATCCTCGCTTTAGTTCTGAACCTTACATAAGTGGAGTCGTGCATATACACCAAGCAAGCAATGTATACGCTCTATTAGCTAGGTGATTTTGCTTATTTTCCAAAAGCTCAAATATGTTGTTTATTCTCGAAACCTTCTCTTGGCTCGTCTTTTGGTAATATTAGGTAATGATCTCAGTTTGAATACAAGCATTTTCTTGGAGCATATCTTGCTTATTAGGAAATTGCATTCCTTCGATGTTAAGGTTTTCATTTTCTGTTAAGACTTAATGTACACCTTTGTAAAAAGGCCTAACAGTCAAAGAAATCCAAAACTTGTGGCAAGTTTACTATTTTAATCAATTCTTCAAATATGTTGTTTTTTTGGATGTAGTGATGGCTTCTGGGATGTTGTTAGCATCAAGAAGGCGATTCAGCTCGTGAATCAGGTAAACATAACAGAGAAGAACATCCTCTTTTTTCCAGAAACCGAAAGTTCTCTTTTTGCTGAATCCAGCTTTTTTCTTGCAGAAAATGGAGGAAAGCATGATAGACAATGACAATTCTGCTGAGAAGATAGCCAATTTTTTGTTGAATGAAGCAAGAAAACTGAGGACCAAAGACAATACCTCTATAATTTTCTTAGATTTTAGTATCAAGAAAAGGGTCTCTCCTTATAAATCTCATTCCTAGAATGATGTCCTAATTGTTTCCTATATGTAGGTACATTTTTCCCTTTATGATATAGCTGGTTTTGTAGATGGTACATCTAGTAAAAAACATCGATTCGCTTTTAGACTTGTTTTTTTTTTGTAAATAAATGGTGGATATTAATATCAAGTGCGACAATAATTAAAATCTTGTTAGCTTATGTATTATTTGTAACAATTAGTAACATCTAATATCCATTAGTTTAATGTATATCAAAATGAATGTGAAAACTTGGGATGAAACCACCAGTAATATGTAATGCATATTTTGTAAATTTCGTTAAAAATATATATATATATATATATATATATATATATATATATATATTGTACCCAAAATTAATGTTTTATATCCAAATTCGAAACAAAATAAGTCTGGAGCTCATTTGATACAAATTAAAATTTAGTTCCCATTTTGGCATTTTGGTATAAGTGGTATGGTTTAGGGGTCAACAACAATACCAAATATTAGTTTATTAAATTTTTATATTTTTTGCCCGTAAAATGCAAATGAAACTCGTAAATTAGCCCATAGGACATGAAAATTGAGCGAGGGCATTCCCGTAATTGTACATCAGCCCCCACCAACCAAGCCGTCAAATTCTAACCCCCCTCCCATAAGTGCAAAAGCCTAACCCTTGAATCACAAATCCCTAAAAATAATACAAAAAATTAAACCTAATATCATAATAATATTTTTTTTTTTTCTTCCATTTTTATTCTCGATTTCGGATTTTAGATCCGTAAAAATAAAGCGCTGAAAACACTATTAATTTTTTCAAAAAACTCTTGCACGACGCCGTATTCTGCCCTCCCTTCCCGCCATGGTTGCACAGGTGGCGGAGCCTCAGCCCTCTGCCTCCCAGCAATTGGGCCTTCGTCAGACCGAGTCCGGGGCGGAGCCCGATTGCGGGCTTGGCAGTGCCAAGACGTTGATTTGCGCCCTCAATTTTCTCTCCCGCAATTTGCCCTTGCCCCAACATGTTTACGACGCCGTTTCCTCCATTTACCAGGATTCTTCTGCTGAGACCGGTCGTGAAGCCGCTGCCGACCAATCTGCTTGTGACGTCGATGCTGATGTCAGCAACGGGGCAACTCCTCCGTCCCCCACGGTTAGTGAGTTTGTGTGTGTGTGTATGTGTGTTTTATTTTGGATGATGAGTGAGATTTGAACTTCTTTTTGGGATTTTGTTATTCTTCTATTTTTCTTGTTTGATTTTCTGCATTAATAGCAGAATTTTTCGAGAATTTGGTTTACACCTAATGTATCATTCCTCGGTTTTTAACTCTAATTACTTATTTTAATGAAAAGACTGCAATTTTAGGTTGAAGTAGTAGTATATATATTCTTGTTTATTTCTTTTTCAAGTTTTAGTAATTCAGTGATTAAATATAAAAGTTGAGGTACTGAATACTGATGCTATTAATTTTCTTTCACAATTGAGGTGTTCGTGGGTAATTTCAACTGCTCAAGTTTTTCAGAGTTTTTGGTTGAATGATAATCAATACGAGGGATTTTTGTTTTATGATAATTGATTCAAGGAAAGCTTGGATTTTTGGTTTATATAAGTGGTTTCTTTTATCTTTTATTTTTTCCTATGCTTTAGTGGTGATAACAGGAAGTTGCAAATAAATTGAGGCTATTGTGTTAATTTGTTGAAATTCTAGTTGTTAATTTGATAAAATATTAATGCTGATTTGGTAATAATGGCACAGGATAATTTTGATGGTTCAACTTATGACGAGTTAATGTTGGACTTTGAGGACGCTGTGTTGAAACAGAGATCACGTTGTCTGCCTGTCTCCAAATTGTCAGACCTAAAGGAAAACAGGTTTCAAAGCAGAATTCAGCATCGGTTAACCGAACTTGAGGGTAACTATCTTAAAGTATAATTGTTCAGCACTTTGCAGCATTATTTACGACCCATTTTATGTAGCTTCCTCGTAAGTCTATATGCTTGTAGTTCTGATCCTTTCTTCTTTGCTATTTGCCACTGCGGTTATAAAAGTTCTCTTTATAAAACATTGTTATTACCCTCAGAAATCCAAATCCAAGTTTAATAATTCATTGAGCAAAACCAACTCCATTAGATCCTGGCCAGCCAAGTACACTGCCTTTATAAACGCACACAAAGACATGTGTGTCTTCTAAAGGACATTGCTAAATAACTGTTTTTTTATTGATACATATTTATCTATAGATATTCATCGCATACAAATAGGTGCTTGCTGAAGATGCTTACGATTTCCGTTCTTGAAAAACAGAATTACCCACAAGTAGAGGCGAGGACCTGCAGTCCAGATGCTTGCTTGAACTCTATGGACTTAAGGTAGAGTTTATTTAGAGAAGGACAAAGATATCTTGTGAAATTAGGTTGCAAAAGGAAATGACACTTCAAAATTTTATGGTTCTAACGTTTGATTCATAATGAATATCAGTTAGCCGAGCTCCAGAACAAAGTCCGCTCTGAAGTGAGTTCTGAATATTGGCTTCGTCTGCATTGTGCAAATCCTGACAAGCAGCTTTTTGATTGGGGCATGATGCGATTGCGTCGTCCTTTGTATGGTATTGGAGATGCTTTTTCTGTGGACACTGATGATCCACTGAAGAAGAAACGAGAGGCTGAAGTGAGAATTGTCCTTTATGACTTTTAAAAATTAACAATTTTTGAGTTTTGTGAGTGGTTCATGTACTCATGAATTCCTATAAAAGCCACCCAAATAGTTTTACTTATGCCTTCTTCTCTAAAAGGCTTGTATATCATGTTTCCAGTTGGAGAGGATTTTGATTCAATGACACAAATTTATTGGTTGTCTTTGCTGCAGAGATTGTCGAGATATGAAGAGGAAGAAAGGAACCGTATAGAGACTCGGAAAAGGAAGTTTTTTGCTGACTTACTTAATGCTGCACGTGAACTCCAATTACAAGTACAGGCTGCCCAGAAACGGCGGAAACAGAGAAATGATTTTGTTCAGGCAAGATCTTATTTTTGCAAAAGTAAAATAAAATTACGCTTTCCTTAAACAATCAGTATGGCATGGAAACAAGCAAATGTTTTACAGAAGTGGAAGTATCAAAAATTACAATTTTTAAGCTTATATTGTGATTTCTTACTTATTTTCTGTGTTGAAATTATGAAATATGGGTTTCAAGTATTAAAGAAGGCAAGGGTAAAGTTATATAATATGAATTTTGGAAACTAGAATTGAACTTCAAATTAATCTCTTTTACACAATTTGTGTTCTTGTTGTTACTATATGTATGGAAATTGCAACATACTTGTAGGAAAGCCTCCATGATGATTACATGATGCTATGAGTTTTGCTAAGCATTTGGTCTCTGAGATGCCTAGTACTGAAATCCTGTCAAACATGAGATCTTATTCTTTGGACATACCATTTAGATATTTTATTGGTTATAGAAATGGTCTTCAATCATTGCATTTGATCAGGCTTGGCATGGAAGATTGAGGCAACGAGCTACACGAGCTGAAAAAATGAGGTTCCAAGCTCTGAAAGCTGGTGATCAAGAAGCTTACATGAAAATGGTTGAGGAGAGCAAAAATGAGAGATTGACAATGCTCCTTGGAAAAACTAATGATCTCTTAGTTCGTCTTGGAGCTGCTGTTCAACGTCAAAAAGATGCTGCACATGATGGCATTGAACCCCTGGAAGGTTCAGACACTGACTTGGCTGAGTTATCTGCCTCAAGGACTGATACGCCAGCACAATCTCTTCCAGAAGAAGATGAACAAATTGATGAAGAATCTGATGACAGAGCAAAGACAGGTGATTTACTTGAAGGGCAGAGGAGGTATAATTCTGCTGTGCACTCCATACAGGAGAAGGTAATTTATGACTATCTGAAACTTTGATCATATCTTGTTCCTTCAAATTATATTTCCAGATCAAATCCATTTAGAAGGTGTATGGTGTGTTTCATCCAATGCTTGTGTAACTGTCAAAGTTCTGTCGAGATCCAACAACTGAAACCATTTAAAAAGTTCTAGATTTGTAGGCTTCTCATATATCTTGCCACCATAGTGGGGTGGTTTTTTTAGCACTTGGCAGAATGACAGTGAAAGGTAGAAGGACATTCTTTGGATGGAAGAGAAAAGGATAGAAAAGGTAGAAGTCACTATTCTTCTTGCTCTTCCTGAGCCTAGCACTTAATTTGCTAGTACCAAAATTAGTCCCACACTATCATGCAAGTTGTGCTGCAAAAGGGGAGAACAAGGTGGTGGAGTGTTGTGAGAAATTTGGGGAATTCTCTCTCTCTCTCTCTCTCTCTTCACCACATCACATCAGGGAAATGATTGTGGCAGTTCATCTTTTCTTTACTCATTGTTTGTGATATTGTGATAAACTCTCTCTCTCTCTCTATATATAGAGAGAGACACATCAGGGAAATGATTGTGGCAGTTCATCTTTTCTTTACTCATTGTTTGTGATATTGTGATAAACTCTCTCTCTCTCTCTCTCTCTCTATATATATATATATATATATATATAGAGAGAGAGAGAGAGAGAGAAATGATTATGGCTGTTGTTCACCTTACCTTTACTCATTGTTAACGACGAACACATCTTATTTGGCTTCTTTCATAATGTGGACAGTTAGAACTCTCTTCTTTTCTTTCTACACCAAACAGGATTGTTGGTAAAAAAAAAAAAATTCATCATATTTATGTGCGTACAATATGAAAATTCTGAAGACATGGATAATGATGTTATTGTTCATAGCTTCAGATATATATAAATGATGTTCTAACCTGACAAGAACTGTTGTAGGTAACCGAGCAACCATCAATGCTTCAGGGTGGAGAGTTAAGGGCATACCAGATAGAGGGGCTTCAGTGGATGCTGTCTCTATTCAATAACAATCTGAATGGAATTTTAGCTGATGAAATGGGGTTGGGGAAAACAATTCAGACCATTGCTTTGATTGCTTATCTCATTGAAAACAAGGGTGTCACTGGCCCCCACTTGATTGTGGCTCCAAAGGCTGTCCTGCCAAATTGGATTAATGAATTTACTACTTGGGCTCCTAGGTATGGATTGAAATCTCCTGAGCGAGTAGTTTGTGGATAATTGCTTCACACTGATGACCTTTCTCTATGTTTCAGTATTTCTGCTGTTCTTTATGATGGACGTTTAGATGAAAGAAAGGCCATGAGGGAAGAGTATTCAGGGGATGGGAAGTTCAATGTATTGATAACCCATTATGATCTTATTATTAGAGACAAAGCATTTCTGAGGAAGATTCACTGGTACTACCTGGTTGTTGATGAAGGGCATCGACTTAAGAATTCTGATTGTGTTCTTGCACAGACTCTGGTTTCAGGGTAATGTATCTATGAACATTTAGCATTGTTTTGCGGCATGTACTTTCAAGACTTACAGAATTTCAAATTGCTGCTAAAATACTTATCTCTTGTATGTGTTTTCAATTAACCTTTTCTTCTCATTATTGGTCGCTGGCCCCTTCAGTATATGAAAAAAAAATGCAATTTATTATATTTCTATGGGGATTATAAAGTAATATCTTTTCATGTTTCCTTATTGATGAAATGATTCAATTTATAAAGATTCTCTTTTTGATAATTGATTTGACAGTTATCGAATACGGAGGAGACTTCTTTTGACTGGTACTCCTATCCAGAATAGCTTGCAGGAACTATGGTCCCTGCTTAACTTTCTTCTTCCTAACATCTTCAATTCAGTTGAAAACTTTGAGGAGTGGTTTAATGCTCCGTTTGCCGACAAATGTGATGTTTCCTTAACAGAAGAAGAACAGCTATTGGTCATTCGCCGACTGCACCATGTATGACTTGGTTCTTTTACATACCTCTCCTTATACACCAGTAACTCAACCTTCTAATTTATGCATCTTTCCATCTTCTGCTTGCCATTTCTCAGGTTATTAGGCCATTTATATTGAGGAGGAAAAAAGACGAAGTTGAGAAGTTCTTACCCAGTAAAACTCAGGTCATACTAAAGTGTGACTTGTCTGCATGGCAGAAAGTTTATTACCAGCAAGTAACTGAAATGGGGAGGGTTGGTCTTGCTCATGGTGAGGAGTCTCCTACAGTAGTATCTCTCCTATATTTCATCCCTTATTCGTGGATATGGTTATTCTCGTCAATTACTGCTTTTGCTTTTATCTTTTTTTTTTTTTTGTAGAACAAAGACATAAAATTTTATATTTCCTTTCAAGTTTCCCCTGCAAATTCCTCTTACTACCAAGAACTCCTTTTTAATCTGTCTTGCTCAGGGCTAAGTGTCTGTAATATGAATTTTCAGGTAGTGGTCGGTCTAGAGGTCTGATGAACCTGACAATGCAGCTTCGTAAATGTTGTAACCACCCATACCTGTTTATTGGGGACTACTTCATGCAGCGAAGTGAGGACATTGCAAGGGCATCGGGAAAGTTTGAGCTTCTTGATCGTTTACTCCCCAAACTTCATAGAGCTGGGCATAGAATCCTTCTTTTCTCCCAAATGACTAAGCTCATGACCATACTCGGAGATTATCTGACATTTAAAGGTTATCAGTTTCTTAGACTCGATGGCACTACGAGCACTGGTGACAGGGGCGAATTGCTTAGACAGTTTAATGCTCCGGACTCACCATACTTCATTTTTCTTCTAAGCACTCGCGCTGGAGGACTTGGTCTGAATTTACAAACAGCAGACACTGTTATAATTTTTGACAGTGACTGGAACCCTCAAATGGACCAGCAGGCAGAAGATCGGGCCCATCGTATTGGGCAGAAGAAGGAGGTCAGAGTTTTTGTTCTCGTCAGCGTTGGTTCCATTGAAGAGGTTATCTTAGAAAGAGCTAAGCAGAAAATGGGTATTGATGCTAAGGTCATCCAGGCAGGACTGTTCAACACAACATCCACAGGTTTGACGTTTGCTATAAATTTAATTCCTTGTCTTGCTTTAGGAAATGCATAATTTACCTTCCATAATTTTAATTGAATCCCTATACTTTCAGTTTTGTTTGAATTTGGTCCTTTTCTTTGTGCTTTACATGAGAACTAAATCCCAATGCAAATTACAACTCGGTTCTTTCTCTTAATGGTTGGAAAGACTATATTGATGCTATTACTCATTCTGTATACAGCTCAAGATCGAAGAGAGATGCTGGAGGAAATCATGCGTAGAGGTACGAGTGCACTAGGAACAGACGTACCAAGTGAAAGAGAAATCAATCGTTTGGCAGCCCGAACAGATGAGGAATTTTGGTTATTTGAGAAAATGGACGAGGAGAGAAGACAAAGGGAGAATTACAGATCCCGTCTCATGGAAGAGCACGAGCTGCCTGATTGGGTTTATGCTGTGGCTGATATAAACGCAGGCAAGGGGAAAGGATCTCTACATGATGATACCCCTGTCACTGGTAAGAGACTTCGGAAGGAGGTAATTCGTGAGGATACAATTACTGATTCACAGTGGATGAGGGCTGTGGAGAATGGCGACAATGGGTCTAAGCATTCTAGCAAAAGGAGGCGAGAGAATCCACCAGTGTTGAATAATGAAACGCCCAAAAGTAATGTTACTAATAACGTTGTTGTGGAGAAGAAAGTTGTGGAATTGAAGAGTGAAACAGGATCTATGGTGAGTGAAGCGAAGAGTGAAGAGACATACGGGTGGACATCTCAAAGGTCGAAATCTGAAGCTGAAAGTTCTCAACAAAGCGGTGCAGAAGCTTTACAAGGTGGTTTGAGTGGTTTAACATGGAAAGCACATAAAAGGAAGAGGTCAAGCTTGGTCTGAAAATATGTCAAACTATTCTGTCTCCAGTTTAGAAAGTAGGTTGGTTAGTTTGGTAAATGAAGAATCATGTAATAACCCATTTAACACTTTGTTGCAGATTTGTTTTGAATCTGAAGTTGTAATTTACTTTCTTCAGCAGCTCCTCTGCAACATAGTATTTGTCTGCTGATTGAACTGAGCATATGTAACTTTCTTTTTTCTCTGTTCAGAGTGATACTTTGATGAATTTGGGATCTATGGTCTGAAAATATAAGATGGTAATTATATCATAGTTTGAAATTACTTATTTACTAATATCCCATTGAAGTATCGTGCACAATTTTGGGGTTTGTATTTTTACAAGAGGAAAACTCTCTCTCTCTCTCTCTCTAATATGATTCCATGTATATAGTCCAACAAAATTCAGAAATAAATGAGCACAGTGAAGGTGAACAGCATCAGTTCAAAGATAAGCAAACACCATCCATAAACGCAGAAAGGAATCCTACCATGGTCCCCAACATAGGGTACCAAAAGTTACAAGTCTACTTGCAAAGTAGAAACATAAAATCATCGAAAGTACCATCAGCTGATGCATAGTGCTAGATTATCTAAAGCTGATTGAGGTTAAAATGTCCCATCAAAATACAATCCTGCTGATGGCAAGCAGTTGGCTTCAGGCAGAATACGCACCATCTCCGGCTCAAATCTAGCAGAACCCAACCAAAGATATCAACTAAAACCTACCGCTACTCCAAGTGAGTACTGCAAAACTTAGTCATCTTGGTTGACATCAAGATTTTTGAGTTTTGCTTCCAATTCATCCTGACTACCTTCGTCTTCATCCCCGCCCTCCTTATCATCAAAATCATTTCCTTCAGGGTCATTCTCGTCCAAGGGGCCAAGTTTTTCAAGACATTCTTTAAAGATACTCCTCAACTCATCAATATCTTCCTCAGATATGAAGTTCCCATTTACATTCAGGAGCTTGAAACCAGGCAAATGCACCAAAGCCTGAGCCAAAGTCTTGGCTGCAGTTCTGAGAGAGTTCTGGCTCATATCAACTTCCTTCAACTGGTCATGGCCTTCTCCTAGTGTGTCGCTTATCTGAACTGCACCTTCATCCTTGAGATCATTCTCTGATAGGTTCAGCTTGACGAGAGACTTCTTTTGAGAGATGCAAGCAGCTAAGCTGGGTGCAGCTTCTGCAGTTATGTCATTACCAGCCATCTCCAACACCCCAAGTAAGGGTGCTGATTCCTTGAGAGCATTGGCTATTGCTATTGCACCATCATCTTCGAGATTTAAGTAACTCAGATAAATTTCAGTAAGTTTCTCATGTTTGTGGATGGCCTCACTCAGCTTGACACCGGCCTCCACACCAAACATGTTGTCTCGAAGATCCAGTTTCTTCAGATTCCTACATTGGGCAAGTGCTTCGGTCAAGGCAATCCCTCCTTCAGAACCAACTCGGGTAGATGAGCACCGGAAGTCCTCCAATTGAGGACAACGATTTAGAATCTCTGAAATTGCAATAGCCCCTTCATCCCCTGTCATATTGTTGTGAAAATGAAGAATTTTTAGGGTCTCTGTGGAAGGAACCAACTCACAAACAGCTTGGGCAGCTTCCTTGGATATTCCATCATTCATCAGATAAAGTTCCTCCAAGCTAGTCTGAGATTTCAATAGCTTCCCAAATGCTCTAACTCCTTTTTCGCCCAAGGCATTATCAGAGATATTCAGATATTTCAAATGAGAACCATCCAAAGCTTCAGAGAAGATCTTCATGACATCAAGAGCTTCTGCCTCTGGTCTACCAGCAACAAAATCCGACAGATCAACTTCCTTCAGTTGGTCCTTAATGGACACCAAGATAGGTCCAGCAACATTAGCCGCTCCTAGACCGAAGCTTCGATTGCTAAAGCATATCTTAGTGAAAGAATTCCCAGGATCTTTCAAGGGCCTCAAAAGTGTTTGAGCCTCATCTGCTTCAATAAATGCTCGCTGGCCTTTGGAAATATCAAAAATGGTCTCATGAAAGGTGGAATCAACCTCAGATTTCTGAGCCTCGTTTTCCTCTGTCCTGGTCTCATGAAAAGTGGAATCAACCTCAGATTTCGGAGCCTCATTTTCCTCTGTCCTCGCACCCCCCTTAAGAACATCCAGTATTAACTTACTGCATTCCCTGGCATACATCTGCACAGCAGAACTGCCATCACCATCGGGTTCTTGTTCATAATGTAGATTTGCAGAAGCAAATGCTAATTCCTCAATTTGTTTAGCATGTTTTGAAGCCTCGGCACTACTCAGACTACCATACTTGCGGGTGAAAATTGTTGGTGTAGAGAGATTGTTTGTCATTCGCTCCACTAGCATCTGTCGTGTGTTTTGGCTAGGGGGCCAGAGTTTAATAGTGACGTGCCGGCGTTCTCCATTTGGTGTTTTAGCGTCCATTGCAACCACACTTAAATCCACAGAGATGAAGATTATTAATCAATACTAATAACATGCTAATTACAAGTCAAATACATGAGACAATTTGTAAAACCAACACAAGGATTATCAGCAGCAGAAAGATTACTTTTAAGTCCTATATATAGTAAGAATTGAAATCTCATTGTGGTTCCTACTACACATATTAATTCAGAAAAGGAATTAAACACAGCTTACTGAACACTAAGATACTAATGCACAAAAGTTAACAACTTTAATGTTTACTACACAGGATGCCACAAAAGAGATTCATTGTTCAGGACATCACAAATAAATCAACTTATGCCTCGTAAGAAATGGTAAGCTAAGACTGGTTTATGCAAACTTGAGTGAAGTTTTATGCAATTTTGTGGAGTGCAACAGTTATCAGGAGCTATACATATGCTACGAAGTTAGGTGGAAAGTGAGTCATAAAGCAAGGATGTTCCTTAAGTATTCATTATGTTACACAAGCAGAGTACTGCAATAGATGGGTCCTCGAATGTAGGAGGTCTTGAGGATACTTACATGGGCAATTAACCTATGTATTACATGAAAAATAGAAGGATAGACAGGCTTAACATAGATAAATGGAGAAACAGCACATCATTCATCATAAAAGGTTGTTAGATTTTTTCAGCTGTTTTACTGATTTTCATTTAGCAAGCAATCTATCATATGAGATTGATTGCAGTTCATTACTTAAATTGAGCGTATTCCATTTTCAGATTTAAGCATTTTTCCTTCTCTCTTTTGAATAAGATTGCTTGAAATTTTCATAATGAGTAAGTTCAGTTTCCAAAACATTATGTGCATCAACTGCAAACACATCATGCATATGAACAAAAATATGCCCACAACATGCTTTCTCGAGGCAAAAGAGGCCACTAGGGTAAACCACTAGAGAATCTAAAACCTAAAGACACAACACAAATATAACCATTCAACAGAGGAAAGACCGAGAATATTGATATCCAATCAAAGCTTTAGTTTGCTTACTACTACATTGGCTCCTTCAATTTCAGCACACAAAACATATGGGCGAAGAACTTTTCATTGGTTTCTTTCAAAAAGTAGATAACGGCAAATTGTCACAGAAATACAAATATGACTAGCATTAAATAATCAATACATTTATTTCCTTTCTTTTCTTTTACCACAGAACTTAACTACATTCCAAGAAGAATATCTTAACATTCCTATTCATTTCATCCAATACAAAAATACAAATCCCCTCTTCACTGCCCTCTGGATTTCACTGCCCTCTGCTAAATCCAAGATCCAAACGAAACTTTAGCATCACCACGCAACAGATCCACGAGAAAAATCGAACCTTTACACGAAAATTTAAGAAACTCAAATTCGACAAAATACAAACAACTAGCACCTCAACTGCTCCAAAAAGTAAACAAAAACAAAAGCCCACGCAGTGTGTGTTTGCGTACGAGGGTTTTACTTACAGAAAGCAGAAACCCTAAAAACCCTAAAATGGAAAAGGGCATCGAATAAAATTCAGGAAAAAAAAAAAAAAGAGATATAAAAGTGGAGAAATTGAAATACCTCTATCGCGGTTTCTGAATGTCTGAAATTGCGGCCCTTCGATTGTGTCACTGTTTGTGTATCCGTGTATGTATAGAACTATAGATAGATAAGAGAGGGCTCAAGTGAAAGAATGTGTACTGAAATGAAAATGTTTTGGGGGGGGAAAGTGAAAATAAAAACTTTAGATACATTTTCAAAAAAATTCGCCTACTTCTAAGATGTTTGGACCAGTGCAAGCGCGACACGTGGAGGTGTGCTCAGGCTTCAGTGTAACGCTACACGAAAAGTATATATTCTTTCTTTTCAATCTCTCTTCTAAGTTTTAACCAAACTTTCTTGTAAATTAATCACAAAGGTTAGTTGAATATATGTAATTATAAGTGTTCTGAAAATGTTTGGACGGTTTCCATTTCGCACCGATGTTTGATTGTTGGACCACCTTAAGTGTTAGACAATCATTGGTGGGTTATGCAGAATTTTTCTGCCCTCGTCGGTCCTATATGTCAAATAACATTTTTTTAAATTTTTTTAGCAAAACAATAATATTCTTAATGTATTATAGATTTTATCGAATTATTATTATTTAGATGGATATAAACTGAAAATTAGCAAATTAAAAAATACAAATAAAAATAGTTTATAATCATTGAATAAATTATATATAAATATAATTTGAATAAGATATTAAATTTTTACTTGTTCTCCATCATAAACATAAAAACATATTTGTTAAAATGAAAAATTATAAAAAATAGCTAAAATAACAAAAACAAATCTATTTAGTTGAGATACGAAGCCTAAGCTCCGACTAGGCATCCAAGGTGAGGTGCTGGTGTCACTCAGGTGCCTTACGAATTTTAGAACATTGGTAAGTAATGTTTATTAATCATATGAAATAATAAATAAGTAAATACTTTGCCTTGTAAGGTAAAGCTGGAGTAGCTCAGTTGGTTAGAGCGTGTGGCTGTTAACCACAAGGTCGAAGGTTCAACCCCTTCCTCTAGCGCGGATTTCTTTTTTTTTTTTTTTAGTAGTGTTTGTGTGCATCAGGTGCATGGGTCATGATCTATGCAATTGGACATATGGGTCGGGTCGGGTTCGGTTTAACCCGGATCCACGCCCTTTTTTTTTTTGCTATTTATAAATAGTAGTGTTTGTGTGCACCAGGTGCATGGGTCATAATCTATGCAATTGGGCATATGGGTCGGGTCGGATCCGGGTTAAATATGGGTCGGAGATCCGGGTTAAATATGGGTCGGGTCGGGTCCGGTTTAACCCGGATCCACGCCCTTTTTTTTTGCTATTTATAAATAGTAGTGTTTGTGTGCACCAGGTGCATGGGTCATAATCTATGCAATTGGGCATATGGGTCGGGTCGGATCCGGGTTAAATATGGGTCGGGTCGGGTCCGGTTTAACCCGGATCCTCGCCCTTTTTTTTTGCTATTTATAAATAGTAGTGTTTGTGTGCACCAAGTGCATGAGTCATAATCTATGCAATTGGGCATATGGGTCGGGTCGGGTCCGGTTTAACCCGGATCCACGCCCTTTTTTTTTTTTTTATTTATATCATAACCTTTATGTTGTAATAGTGTAACATTTATGTACAGATTTCATAACTTTTTCACTGAATGACTTATACTTTTTTCACTATAAAAATTCATGCAATATAACCTAAACCTTTATGTTGTAATAATATAACTTTTATGTTGTAATAGTATAACCTTTATGTACAGATTTCATAACCTTTTCAATAAATAATTTATAGTTTTTTCACTATAAAAATTCAATATAGCCGAAACCTTTATGTTGTAATGATATAACTTTTATACTGTAATACTATAACCTTTATGTACAAATTTCATAACCTTTTCAATGAATAACTTATACTTTTTTCACTACTCAACACTGCAAAAGGTTATGTGCATATAACTAAAAGGTTAAGTTCGCTAAACTAAAAGGTTATGTCAATATACAGCAGAACTAGAATTTGAGTTAGGGTTTGAGCGCGTGGGGGCGCATGAGGCGCACGTGGAGGCACGTGAAAGCAAGGATGAAAATATCAATATCGCATGTCGTATCGCAACTTTGATTTTACGGATATATCGATGGATATATCGATATCGCAAAAAAATTGAAAAAACAACGGAAATCATATTAAAATTTTGGAAATTTAATATGAAATTTTAGGAATTATTTTTACACATCATTACACAATTATTCCACTCAAAATCACATTAAAATAATATATTTAAAACTAACATATAGATAATAAGCATTATAAATACTGTATTTCGAATGAAAATTGACAATATATTACATAATACATGACAAAATTACTAAAATTACATCACATAATACATTAATACCAAAATGATGACCTATGAGGTTCAAACATAGTAAATGGAATGTCATCTTGATCTAAACAGTACTGATATTAACTCATCACATTAGAGTACTTATTAGGGAAAATGTTCAAATAAGCCATTAATATTTACTTTCAAGTTCATATATCCCATTAAAGTATGTTTAGGTACAAAAACACCATTAATGTTTATTCTCAGGTTCATAAATCTCATTGAAGTATTTTAAGGTACAAAAACACAACTAATGTTTACCTCTAAATACATATAACCCACTTAAGATTTATTTATAATATAATACACCAATAATGTTATAAAATTAAAATATATATTTACACATTTTAATTTTTATTTCTTATTTGAACCTCATGTTTTTTTACATATTTTAGAACAAAAATCTATTCATGAAAACATAATATAATAGCTTATTATATATATGTCTGAATATAAATATTATTATTAATAATTATTATTATTTACACTTTTTAATTTTGAAGACTAAAACTATTAAACAATTAGAGTTATTTGAAATAATAATTTCACTATGATATTATTTTTTAATTTACATACAAATTAACCTCTATATTTTATGAAATGTCATGTAAAAGAAAATATCATAGTTAATTTTTTTTATTTCAAATCAACCTAATTGTTTATTTAGTCTTTAAAAGTAAAAAAAATATATAAAAATAATAATATAATAATAATTAATGGTAATAATAATAATAATAATAATAATAATAATAATAATAATAATATATTTACATATATATAATAAGGTATTATATTAATGTTTTCATGACTAGTTTTTTGTTATAAAATATGTAAAAGATATGATGTTTAAATAAAAAATAAAAATTAAAATGTGTAAATAAATATTTTAATTTTACAATATTATTGGTGTATTATATTATAAATAAATGTTAAGTGAGTTATATGTATTTAGAGGTAAACATTAGTGGTGTTTTTATACCTTAAAATAATTTAGTGGGATTTTTGAACTTGAGAATAAACATTAATGGTGTTTTTGTACCTAAACATATTTTAGTGGGATATATGAACTTGAAAGTAAATATTAGTGGCTTATTTGAACGTTTTCCCCACTTATTAATATAGTTATGCACATATCATTCATAAGTTGTTCTATCTCGTCCAACTGCTTCATCATGAATTAGATAGTGTATATTAATCCAATCATATTGTTGATATTCATTTTGGCCTTCATAGGATATTTGAGGGTGTGGGTGATCAAAAACATCTCGAGTAGTCCAACCAAATTGTGAACTTTTATAAGTATCAAGAACATATGAATTTTGAGACATATCACTATGATTATTGCTATTCAAATTATGAAAATAATGACAAAATCAACTTTTTTTCATCAAAAATGCGATTTTTGATGTTGTTGCGATATTTCGCGATATATCCGCGATATATCGCGATTTCCATCCAATTTTGTTCTACACCGAACCGATATCGATAGCGATATCGATACTCTGCGATATATCCGTGATATATCCGCGATACCCGGGAAAAAAAACATTACCCCCCAATATCCGTATCGCAATATCCGTATCCGCGATATATCGCGATATTTTCATCCCTGCGTGAAAGACACTTTTGGGCGGGTTGACCCGGTTGCACGGATCTAGGATCCGTGCATCTGGTGTATAGAAACAATTGTGATTTATAAATGTTAGAGAATATAAATAGAAATAGTAACAAATTGACAATATTTGGTGAAAATTCATGAATATGATCTCTGATAACATCTTAGTCATTTACAACATATCCTCATTTCAGACATGGTAAAGTTTTTCTAGCTAGGATACAACATTTTCTGCTACAAAAAAAACATTTCAAAATCTCAAACCACTTCCACAAACAATAGTGTTATTAAGTTCTTGAGATCCAGGAAATATGATTTTCTGGAAAGCACACAAGGCTTGATAAGGTGGAAAAAATGTGAGAGAAGACTAATACAACCTTCATTCAAGGGCTCTCTACCTGGATAGCTTCTCACACAGCACTAGGGACTTTACTGTCTATCGACTTCAACACTTCTTCACCCATCTCCTTGCACCCCACTAGTTTCTGGATATTAAATTTGTACGAATCATTATGATATTCGAAACAGTATTAAGCAAATAGGAAAGAACGAATCCTTAATTTTCACTTGGTCATAGAAAGAAATGCATCCCGTTTCCAATCATAGAAGACGAGAAAAACCAATTCAATCCAAGAGTAGTTATATAGGAGACATACCAGTCCAGCTGAGTATATATCACCCGTACGAAATCCTCTATCTAAAGTATCCAAGACTGCAGCCTCAAGTCTCTGGGCAGCCTTCTCCTCTCCGAGCCCATATTTCAAAAGCATAGCTGCACTAAGCACCATCGCCAGAGGATTTGCTTTGTCCTAAAAAAATTTATGCTTAATCGTAAAAATTCATAGAAGCAAATATTTTCCTATCTTTTCTGACGATAAAGAGAAGCACTGAACCAACCTGCCCAGCGATATCAGGAGCAGAACCATGTATCGGTTCAAATAACCCAGGTCCCTAGAGAAACAGTATCCAGATGTTAAAAACGTAGTAGAAAGGAAATGCAATTTGCTTTTACTATTGACTTCAATGAAGCAAGAGATGTTTTCTCATACCGATTCACCAAGACTTGCAGATGGAAGCATCCCTATACTTCCAGTTATCATCGATGCTTCATCAGATAGAATATCGCCAAATATGTTATTTGTCACAATAGTGTCAAACTGCAATCACAACAAAGACATACGTTAAGGTTCATTTTTGTCGTTTAGGAGAAGCCTAGCAATGGGGAAACCAAAGACTTGAACCTGTTTCGGGTTTCGAACGAGCTGCATGGCTGCATTGTCAATATACATGTGTGAGAGCTCGACATCAGGGTATTCTGAGGCTAGCTTTGTAACTATCTTTCTCCATAGCATGGAAGCCTGGCAATTATTGTATAAGATGAATATGTTAACATCTCTCAATTGACTCAGATATTTGCAGCGGAAAGATTATTCATAATCTAAACATTCAAAATATATGGAGTGTCAGGTCATACGTGGAGGCATTTGAAGTACAATAGGTTAGGAAATGTATGAAGTGATACAACATTACCTCATTGACATTTCTAGCATTTAAGTAACATATTTTATCATATCACCATTCCTTTTCTTACAGCAACAGAGAGAAATCATATTCTAGTTTCTGTATACACACCAATTGCGTATGCAGTTTCATTCTTAATTTCATCTCTGTCAGATTCTTCTGAAGGCACAGTTAAAAAATTAATTGAAGAATTTGTCACAAATGCTATAAATAATTGAATTACAGTGATTTTAATCAAGTTTGCAAATCTTGTGGAGTGAAACCGGCCCAGCTCAACCCACACATACAATAGACATAATTACACATAAGCAAAGTTGATATGGAGGAAGTGTCCATAGAAATGGATTATCAGAACTGAAACACTCAAAGCTAGTCGATAATAATTCCCCCACCACCTGAATATATCACAGAAAGTATTTTCAAATACATGTCCTACTCATATGATTAAATACTTCCATACAAAAAACTTGATAGTGCATCTAAAAGATATACCCATTCCGGGTCCACAATCATTCTTAGTTGGTGTCAATTAGTTTTTCCCTAATTGATTGAAATTTCAATACCAGCTCCAGTCTATATCTTGTATAACCAAAATCAAGAATAATGTCTAAAACAACTCTGTCCTCTAAAACAGGCAGGTGCAGATTAATCATAAATATCAATCCATAATGTCAAACTTGACAGGAGAGCCTGGGAAGAAAAAAAATCTAAAAATTACCTCCAAAACATTAGCTTTGTCAACAGAACAAAGTTTCCCACGACGTCTACGGGCAGTTTCAAATGCAACCCGAGCAATGCGATCTATCTGGAAATGTACATTTGAATGAACAAATCAAGAAGCAGGAACTGTTTGATATTGAAAGGAAATTGAATTAAGTAGAAATTCATATGACTATGGTAGTTTCATAAGCTGAACATTACGGGATGGAAAAAAATAAATTTCAAAATGCAGCAGAAAATGAGAGATAGAGAAGTAGCAGCCAGCATCTGATATAGGGCTCATAAAAAAGTTGACAAAAGACGACAAAAACTACCTCGTGAGTGGCATACACCTCAGTGTTGAATCCAATTTCTTCACCATTTTCATTTGTGCTAAAACCTCTTGGCTTGCCAAAATAAATGCCTAATTAAAATGAAGACAACCAACCATCACGAAGTACTCAAAACAAATTACAAATTCAAGTGGAGATTTAAGGCTATCAATATGATTTTCCAGATCACTGCACTAACCTCCAGTCAGTTCCCTTACCACCAACAAGTCCACACCTTCAGCAACATCTTTCTTCAAAGTTGAAGCATCCACTAACTGATACAAGTGCAACTATTAAAATAAATGTAACACTATCCAAATTCTTTTGCTCTTTAAGACAAGATCCTGGAGATTCATTTTTCATTTTACAAGATGCCAATTTGAACTGAGCTAATCAATAGAAAGTTAAAACCAGCATCTGAACTAAGCTAAAGCAATCATCATCTGCTTAAACATTTTACCTGGGGTAACACAGTAGCAGGCCTCAAGTTCGCGAATACTTTAAGACCAGCTCGAAGCTGAAGCAGCCCAGTTTCAGGCTTCAAAAGCTTCTCATTATTATCCCACTTATACCTTCAAAAAATGATATATAATAATAGCTCATTTTTTTTATTTCAATTACTCAATGTTATCTTACAAACACAATATTTACCCGCCAATAGCTCCAAGAAGAACGGCATCAGAATCCTTTGCAGCCGAAAGAGTCTCCTCCGGCAAGGGCACTCCGGTCAAATCCAAGGCGGCGCCACCCATCGGCACTTCCTTGAACTTAAATTCAAACCCTAAAATCAAACTCCATTACAACATTAGAGAGAGGGAGAGAGATACCATATTTTCTATCAACTTCTCTTTCGATAGTTGTTTACCTTCGAGGGAAGCGACCAATTGGAGGGCATTCTTGGCGACGGAGATGACTTCGGGACCAATGCCGTCGCCGGGGAGAAGAGTGATGTTGTAGCTCTTCGACGGCGAAGCGGTGGAGCAGCGGGTACTGGAGAATTTGGGCGCGCGATTGGAGGGGTATTTGGAGCCAGGTAGTCGAGAATTAAATGGCTTGCAGTTGAATTGCAGAGAAGCCGCCATGGATAAAGTCACAGCAATCCTGGAAGCTCCTATCAAGTTTAGAACTTGGAAACCTAATTAGTAATTTTTCCCCTTTTTTCTCTTTTTCTTTTTAATATTTTTTTTAATCAATGATGGTGATGATAATAATAGTAATTATTATTATTATAATTCTCCATTTTTAACACTATCAATGTGTAAACAATGTTTTTAATTTAGGTTTCATTTAAGGGTATATTTGGATTGAGATGTGTTCTTTCAAAATTGGTATAGGTAAAATCTCAATTTTTATTTGTTATGAAAATGTTGGAGGATTTGAAAATCCTTATCCACATACCCTATTGTTTTACAATTTCCAATAAAAAAATTTAATTTTTTTATAATTTTCCAAAAAAATATCTATATTTTCTACTATTTTCAATATGATAATAATATCTTAACTATAATCATATTCTATATAATTCCAAAACAAACTTACCATTTTCAAAATTCACCCACACCCCCACTCCAAACACTCTAGTTTCTAGGTTTGGGTCCAATTTGTTTGCGTATATGTATGGTTATCTTATTTTAATATCATATATTAATGTTATCCATTTTATTTGATATTGTAGTAAATTCAAAAATTTAATACTTTAAATTGGAACGAGTGCATGTTAAGCTGGAAATTGTTTGTCGTGGTTCATATTTTTTTGTGTATGAGTGGGTGAATTTAAAATTATTGAAACGTTGTCTCAATTTTGCTCTCAAATCGAAATTGGGAAGAAATCAAATGAAGAAAATAATTAGATTCCAAAAATTTAAACCGAATAATGACATGACAAAAATAAGAAAATCGGCTTTTTCAAATCAAAATTGGAAAGAAATCACTTGAAAAAATGAGTTAAGAAAAAATTGACATGAAGAAACTAGATACAAAATAAACGATATGGAAAAAATAAGAAAAAGTTAGTTAAAAACATAAAAAGTTTGACAAAAAATTTTAGACCATTTATGCGTGTCATATCCTTGATGATGGGCATGCTAATCTTCTCTTCCTATTTTATTGGATGTCCTCAAAGGGAGCACACGAAGTAACACTTCTGCAGTACATAAACCTCGGAACAAAGCTAACATATTTCAATGTGGGAGAGAAGTAGAAAGGTTTTCTTTTATTTTTCGGGCTTTGCTATTGGGCCGATAAATTTCGGCCTAAATTTAAAATTTCTATTGGGCCAACAAAGTTTAGCCTCAAATTGAAAGTTAGTACGACAAATGTTGTATTATCTAGTTTGGTTTATGATGGGCTTCTCAATTTAAATAAAACTGCTTTTCTTTTATTAAAACAAAAAAAGGCAAAATATTTGCTCAAGTCATTTGAGTTATTTTTCTTCTATAAAGATTTATATAGTTTGAATTTATATAGATCTGTGTATGAGATGTAGGGATGTTTTCCAATTAGGTCCAACGTGTATATAGAACTAGATATGTTGTTACCATTAATTCATCCAGTGTGGCATCTACAAAACCATATCTTCAGATGCTTTACAACCCCGGGTTGGAATGAAATTGAAGAATTTAAACACAACACATAGAGTAAATTAATGGGAAAAGAATCTTTTTTAGTGCCTGAAAATTAAAGCTTATAGATTGTGTTGAACCCAATATAGTAATGCCTTATAGTTGAAGGATATTGAAGCCAATATATACTATGGAAGTTTTGTTTATGTGTTTCACAAGTTGTTATACCTTTCAAAGGGAGATGACACCCCAACTCCCCTTTTGTGAATCTCACTCAAGAAATTATGGTTCATGAGAAATTAATGCATGTCATAAAGTTGTACAATTTCAAATATGCATTAACTTTTTTGTATAGTATTTATGGTTCATGTCCAATTGTTCATCCTTTTCCACAAAGGGTTCATGCATGACTCATGCTCTATTCTATATTGTATTCCAATCTCATATTTTATTTCATCAATTCATCTTATTTATATGCACAGTAGGACTATATCACTATACAAATAGCGTATATATAGAACTTGTGAACCAAATTAAGGAGCTTTGTAGTTGTAGACTTTAAGGCCATGTCTCATTCATATTAGCAATTGCAGTAATTTTATGGTTGAAAATTAAAGGGTAAAAGAGATGATAATGGCAATAACAAGTTAACAACAATAATTAAACAAGAAAACAGTATAATTGAACACTCTTTAATGTAATAATTAGGAAAGATTCCCTTGTCTGATGGAGCTAGCTGTGTGTTTAATTTGTCTAAAAACACTAAAGTGGTTCCATATTCTATGGATCATGTTTCTCTGTCTTTAGTAATTAATCCTTCAAACCTATCAAGACCACATTAATAATTACAGAGAAATTTGCAATTTTTGTTGTGCAATTTAAGTTTTATTCATTTTTTAATTACCAAAAATTTTACACTATAGTCATCCAACTATCATTTTCTTTCATATTTCATCCGACTTTGTTTGCAATTTCGCTTTTCGCTTATTTGGACACCGTAATTGTTGACATTAATTTTCAATTCCAACATCTACGTAGATAAAAAATCGATATACCAAATAAAATTAGACAAAAAAAATAAATAAAGTCACAAGATCAAAATTGATACATGTAAAATTGTGATGAAATTTTTGACAAAAGTGCATGACAAAATTTGAGATTTCCCATATTTAATGAAACTAACTAAAATCAAAGAACAAAGTCAGCATCTCATGAACACAAATCCTCAAACAGAATTAGCAGTGAAAAGCAAAAATAAATCTATGAAAGACACAAAAAAGAAACATGAAATCAATGTAAGAAATCAAACCAAACCAAACCAACATTTCTACATTATTTGCAACTCTTCATGATTTCACCTGATCTAGTCTACCTTTCCTCATCGAAAACAATGGCGGTAGAGCGCTGTTCTTCGCCTGCGTGCAGATAGGCACATTAAGCACAGGCCTTATTCGAATACTAACCGATCTCGATCTCTCTGATCCTTTCTTCATTTTCTTGATCGACTTATCACTTTTCTCCTTACTTCTTCTTCCCTCTCTCTCTCTCTCATCCGCCAACGGAGCCTCACCCAACGAAGCCCGCGAAGAAGACGACGAAGAAGAAGAAGTAGATGGGGACAAAGTCGAGGGTCGTTGCTTTCTCAACTTCAACAACTCCTTCCACAAAACAGTGCACTTTGGAGGTCTAGGAGAAGGATCTTCATCAAGAAACCAATTAATTCTACTCTCCTCCTTGTTGCCTAGCTTGATTTCTTCGGACCCTCGATCGCCATTGTCCGATTTCAAGGTGATCCTGTTGAGCTTCTCGGCATGGTGGATCTGCCAGAAGGGCAGCAGTTTGCCTTCACAGAAGAGCTCATCAGCTGTGATCATGTTGGTTAGGTTTCCGGAGAGGAACTCGAACTCAGCGTTACGTGCTGTTCGTGCTCGTTCTGCCTCTCGTTCCCTCTCGGCTTGAGGGTTAGGGCATATGGAGATGAAGTTGCTCTCGTCGAGAAATTCCGAGGAGAACGAAATCCGGCCTGGCTCGAGGTGGTCCGATGAAATGGGGTCTAAAGACACCATTTGTTGTGAAAAGGGTGTAAGAGTTTGAGGTTGTCGTAGGAATGGTTTTGGATAGTGAGTTTAGGTGTGCATGAGTTTATAATAAGGGGCTTTAAATCATTTTTCATCTTTAATTATAATATCTTCCGATTTTGACTTCATAAATATTACAAGTTTTAATTTATTTTTATAATTTATGAATTCTGACGATTTCAATCCAATTTTGATCGAAAAATTCAAATTCACTAGAACATGTCATGTGTAATGCACGTGATGATTTCCAATTGGGTTTTCCACATCATTTCTAAGTCATTGAAAAATCTCAATTCAATAAAATTGGTATGAAATTGGACATATTCTTAATTTTTAAAACTAAATTGAAAATTATAATAATTATGAAATTAAAATCAAAATACATGAGACGAAAATGATTTTAGCCCATTCATAAATAGTAGCGAGGAGAGTAAGATGGTGTTTAGCTTTGTTGTTAGGGAGTTGTGTGTTTTGTTATATATTAGCAAAGAGTTTGAGATGTAAGAAATGTTCAAAATAGTGGTGGGAGAAGTTGAAACAATAAATGAGCTAAGGTTGGTTATGGGGTTTGGAGACAGCACATGGACAACTTTGGAGGTAAAGGACAAAGAGCTGATTCAACTATGCCATTCTTTTTAGTGATATCAACTCAAACTACCCAATTTAAGATAATGTGTATTATTAATATCCAATACTATTTTAATAGTGTCAATTTTACTCAATTTCAAATAAAAATACCAAATTATCCACTTTTTTTTTATAACCAACTCCATTTTCTTGATTAGACTCTTTTTACATCACTCAATACAATTAAATATATAGTTAAAATTAAAAGTTAAATTAAGATAGTTGTTTTTCGTGTAGTCTTATATCCGAATTCGTATAGTCTTTTATCAAAATTTCGTATAGCCCTATGTCAGAATTTCGTATAGCCTTATGTCAGAACCCTATATCCGAATTTTGTGTAGCCCTTTGTTAGAATTTCGTGTAGCCCTATATTCAAATTTCGTGTAGCTCTATGTCCGAATTTCGTGTAATCCTTTGTCAGAATTTTGTGTAGCCATTTATTAGAATTTCGTGTAGCTCTTTGTCAAAATTTTGTGTAGCCCTATATTCGAATTTCGTGTAGCCTTATGTACGAATTTCGTGTAGTCGTGTAGTTTTATGTACGAATTTCGTGTAGTCCTATATCTGAATTTCGTATAGCCTTATGTCCGAATGTCGTATAGCCCTTTGTTCGAATTTTGTATAGCCCTATGTTCAATTTCGTGTAGTCCTATGTTCGAATTTCGTGTAGCCCTATGTCAGAAATTCGTGTAGCCCATTGTCATAATTTCGTGTAGCCCTATGTTCGAATTTCATGTATTTATAATTTAATGAAATTCGTGTATTAAATATGCAACAATTTTATTGTTCAACCTGTGAACAAAATACAACAAAATCGTTTACTTTTTCAAACTCATCACATCTCATCTCATCATCAAGTACATTTTTGACTAAAATATGTGCTTTTGAATAGTTTGAGATAAAAATAGAGTGATTTAGGTATATTTGATACACTTTTAAATATTTTTGGATATTTAGGACCATTTTCTCTTCTTTTTAACCTAGTTTTGAAGAAGTATTATTTAGTATAATTGGTATATATTACAGAGTCCTGCTCACCTATCATAGACACATATTAATTGATGTGTCAAGAATCCAAAATATTTATTAATTTTACTTTTCATATAACGAGATGATGAGATCATTACACGTTATCGATAAATATATTAAGAATTGTTGAACATTTTCCATATATTATATATGCTTCATGTTATGTCTAATGAGTCTAATTAATCAATACATTGACTGTAAATTGCCTCGTTTATTGTTTTTTGGTCTGGTAGTAATTAATGCGATCAATTTCAATTCTCAATGTTTGTCCTCGGTTTTATATATATATATTGATTTAGAATGATTTTTAATTAGCTTCAAATGAATTGTCACCCTAATATATATAGATGAGGGTGCATTGTCAACTCTTAATATTGAGTTTGAGGTGCAAATTAATATGACCTTAAAGAATTGAAGTTTCTAATACTATTCTTTGAAAACATCAGAACATGATGTGCATAATGTTTGACCTAGGATATATGCAAATATGCCCCTTAAAAGAAATTGGCTGAAATTGTTTGTTAATTATTTAGTCTACACATAACCCTAAAGGAAAAGGCAAATGTTGATGCGTGCTAGAAGTAAATAGAATCACATTGCACCTATCTCTACGTTCCAAGATGTTTAGAGCAAAATTTGGACCATGCATATAATTATTATTAATTATTTTTTTTTGTTGGAAAAGCACAATTTTCATCATATAATTTAGGTTTGTTCACTTTTTTTACTATTAATTTTTCGTATTTCATCTTTATTCCTTTATTATACTTTTTTTTCAGTTTCGGTCCAATAATTTTGCTTACAATATTAATGTCTATCTACGTAGATGTCGGAATTGAAATATCCACGTCAGCAATTTCGGCATCCACGTAGACAAAAATCAAAAATCATATAAAAATGGAAAAAAAAAATTAGAGAATCAATATTGAAATACATAAATTTGTGGTTAAAAAGTTGACAATATCTAAGTTACCAGATAAAAATTATGTACACACAATATATATATGATCAAATAGAAAATAAGACAATATTTTCACAATAAATTAGATTTCAAAAAATACCCTTGAATCCATTGGCAATATATGTAATTATGTTGTGGTTAATAGAGTCGAATTCTTGTAAAATCGGATGCGGATATATTTAATATAAGTCTTTTATCAAAATAAATATGTGGTGTTGTAATAGGAAACGTGAAACTAATTATAATGAAGTATTTGAACCGCCAGTTTAGTGGCCTCACGGAGTCCTTGTTTGGCAAAAAGTTTGCAAGGCAATATAATAACTGCAAAAATGACAACTGATATATAATTAAGTTTTTTTTTTTTTGTAGGCTAATGCAATATTAAATTAAATGTACTACTTTTGAGCTAGCCTAATTAAGTTATAAGTTAAAATTAATTAAGTGTAGGTCAAGTTCAAATTAAATGCAATTAGCTAACTATGGCCTATAGCTATTATGAATTGAACTTTAGCTCGATTCAGATAATTAGTTCAATTAGTTGGACTCTTAAGTTTATTAGAGTTATATTTTATCGTGCATCTCATTTGAAGTCAATTTATAGACGTGCGTGGAATGAAAATTATAAACGAAAAAAAGAAATTTGTGTGAATTATGTATTGCATTAAAATTATATATTTTGTTTTACATTATATGTCTTATATCAGGATTTTTTTTTTTTTTTTGCCATGATCTTGTATATGGATAGATAATTTGAACTTAATTATGTTAGCTAGTTAGAAAGTTATATTAATTTTTTGGGTTAATTTTCGAAAAACTCAAAACTTTTACTCAGTATTGTCTTTTTAACCAAATATTTTATTATTAGTTAAATACATAATATTGTATATGTGGTATTATTTTTAACATCGATCAGCTTTTTAACCGCATATGAGTAGTTGGACTCGTCAACAAACTTTTTTTTTTTTAAACATTGATCAAGATAAAAAAAAAAAATTACTATATATATAAGATTATGTTAATTTTGACCATTAATGAAATTTATTTATATAAAATGATAATTTAAATAAAAATTGTAAATTTTCTTATAATTAACTCATATTTTTTAGGATGACCTCTAATTCATCATGAGTAAAAGAGCTCTGTTATGTGACCTTTATCAATTGATTTTTTGTATTATCTATTGAAGGTGTGGCTTAACATTTTCGAGGGCTTTAGACGTGACACAAAAATGAAACCATTTAATTATAAAATAAACTTAAAATAATACTATTAATTTAGTTCTAAACATTTCTAGATGCGAAAGTACTAATCAAACTTAACTAATAAATCACTACCAAATAATCGGAAATTGAACTTCAAATAAAAATACATGAATTTACGAGTTATTGTGAATTTTTACTAGATACTCCCTCCATTTCTTTTTAAGTGTCCCATTTTATCCATTCACACAAACCAATTTTTTCATTAATTACTTCTCTTTTACTTCTATTCCTTTGATTTACTTCTCTTTTTTTCATTAATTACTTTTCTTTTTCATCAAATTTTACCAAAAAAAAAAGGTAAAAGAGTATTAATAATGATATAATGACAATTAAAAAGGAACGTCATATTGAATAAAATGAGACACTTAAAAAGAAACGGAGGGAGTAATTTGTAATGTACTCCAACTATGGAGTACGAAGATATAAACATCATGTATTACAACTAAATTAACTCGACTTAAATAACTACGCTGAATACCATGCATGTATGTGAGATAATGCATTTAGAATGTCATAAATGAATTCATCAATAAGTTTGAAAATTGTTAATTAATTAAGAGGCTGTGGAATTCTATTAAAAGAATTGCTCGACAATATAATAAGTGGAAACCCCACTTATTTATTATTAAAAGGATATAATATATATACATATATATATATATATATATATGGTTAAATATAAAAATCAATTTTAAATATTGATTTTTTTTACCTAGCAACCTAATTTTTGTTTTAATACGATTGTAATCTTGTTTTGAAGTTTATCAAAATGCAACATAAATCACGTTTTCAATTATTTTTTCTGTACATGATTTAATTTTTTCATTTTACAACTTAAATATTTTTTTTTATCCAATTACAATCTCTGATGTTGGATACATTTTGATACATTTCAGAAATTGTGGTTACAATTAGATAATAAAACAAAGTTTAGATTGCAAAAGCGAAAAAATAATAGATAATAAAATAAAGTTTAGATTGCAAAAGCGAAAAAATAAATCACGTGTGAGTCACATGATTCCCATTTTACCCGAAAAATGGTCAGAAAATTATTTTATTTGCATTTTGTTTAACTGCTAAACTTCATGGTTGTAATGGGAAAAAAAAGTTGCATGGTGAAAAAAATAATTCTAATTAGGTTGATTTTTACATTCCAACTCTATATCTATATACTTTTGTTGGTGTAGTGTAGACGTTTTAAAGGGGTTATAGATTTAACCGAAAAACACATAGTCACATAATTGAATTATAGATGTGTTCTTGCTAATCAAGTTAGACACTAATTTAAGTTTGAATTTTGGAAAACAAAAATATTTTGCTCTCTTTTGAAGCCGTTAACCCAATTTAATCAGACATAATAAAAAAGAAAAAAAAAACACTTCATTGATGGGTAATTAATATTTTTCACTTACAGATAGACATGGATTAATGAGAGAGAGAGAGAGAGAGTTTAGAATTTTGACCGTTGATCAAAGATGATATAATAAGATGGAAGGAGTCCAATGCATGTGCTCACATGAAACTAGTTCCATGCCATGTGACAAGACTCCATTTCCCAACTATAAGCAACTATTTTTCTCTCCATTTTTACAAAACTACCCTTCAAATACTTCAATACTTTTTGTCTCAAACTCACTTCTAATAAACACAACGAAAGAGATTTAGACATGTTTTATGTTGAATAAACTTTAAAACTTATTTCCCTCCATAATTATTACAATAAGCATAAAACATCAAACTGGTCGAGCTTAACTTGTTATTACAATATGTTTGATCAATAAAACACATTCAAATAGCCTTGTTTCGTTTCTTTCTCCAGACAGGGTATTCTTGTCATTTCCACACTTAATATTTGTTCTTGAAAGAGATTTGGAAAACTGTTATATCTAATCCAGCCCAGACAGCTAATCAAACATTGGGTGAATCTTTTTGATTATATTTATAATACAAATTGAGCACTAGATTATCGAGAATCTGTGACTCTTAATTAGGTGTATTAACAGTAATAATGGTTAAAGATTCCAAATATTGGTCATAAACATCACTGTATCGAAATTATTAACACCAGAACTTTAGGACTGCATATTTTTATTTTATTTTCAAACAGCTATTCACTTGACTGGACCAAGAAAAAATTATTAACTATTTAATCACCCTTATTCACTAAACATTAATGGCTAAAAATTGGGCAAAAGGATATATGAAATTAAACTATATATATGTTAATTAATATATAAAAGTCTTAGTACTTTTATTTATTTTATAATTCACCTACAACATGCAATCGTGGAACTGAAAATCATTCACGATAATGGTATTGTATGGGCAAATTGCAAATCTAATTAATGGAATGAATGGGGTATGGCAAAAATACATTATTTAAATTCAAAAGTATAATTGTATTCTACAAGTATTATTAAACTTATTAATTGATGATGACTTTTGTAGCAAGCGGATATTAATACCGAGATTTCATATGTATGTATATTATCTACAAATAGATTTGAAGTAAGCCTACATATATTTATATACAATTAATTTAGATGGTAAATAATCTCGACTGGTAAAAACTGTCATATTAAAAGCTTTTTGAAAGTAAGTTTTTTTTTTTTCTTTTTTCTTTCTTTTGTTTATTATAGTTGTGCTAATTAAATTGTAACAATGGTTAAAGTTTGAATATTTTCTGTTAGTGAAATTATAATATTGGTCTTCCAGCTATCATTTTTTCATAATTTTGATCAGATTCTTGATTTTACCTATATGAATTCTAAAGTTGTTGATTTTGACTCTCCAATTCCAACATTCATATAGATATAAATTTACATTTTAAATAAAATCGAATCAAAATTAAAATAAGTAAAATCAGTGATAAAAAAATAAAAAATATCTAAATTACATAACGAAAATTAAGATTTTTTCTTTTCTGCTAATGAGCTCTATCAAATATATTTGAAATCCAGCATTTTTTGGGCCCATATTCTCATAGAACCTCCCATCCATACAACATATATATTGTGTTTGAGAGAATCAAATTCATAAGTCGGTATGAAATGTAAGTTGATGCCAATATTTCCGTACCCCATTACATCAAGAAAAAAATTTAAATGTTTTTTGAAAAATATAGAAATGGAACAGTTCATAATAGAAGCTAGATACAATAGGATGAACTATTATTGGAATGGAAGATAGGTTAGGATGGCTGCATTTATCATTGTCCTTCATTTTTATTTGGCTGAATGAAGCTTCATTACTCTGACAGGTGTGTTCATGTTTTTTTATTCATGAGATGCGACATATCCAGATAAAGTCTTCCATAATAATTAAATTATAAATGGTAATAAATTGTGTTTTGTGACATTATTACATCAATAAGTTTAACCTAATTTGTAAATCAAAATAGAATGAGGACAGATGTGTTGAATACAGTAGGGGGGACTGGTGAAATTAGTTATAGTGGTACTATTTGGATATAGACAGATCACAATAGTTTTTAACACATTTTTTATTTTATTTTTTATTTTTGAAATAAGAGCAATAAAGACAGTTTATATAAATAGGAGATGATGTTCAATTGGGGGACCCCTTTCTGGTACTATAAATAGTAATGGATGTCTTTTCTTTTTATTTTTGTAATAAAATGAGCGTTGATTGTTTGTATACGATAACAATTTGTAGGTGTATACTTGATGTGGATATTTAATACCTGATCTTGGAAGAAAAAAATATCTTCTTTTTAGTTCGTTTTCAGAAAATTTGAATACAGACATAAGTTATATATTCTTGATGTGAAAATTAAATTCCATATTCGAAGTGGTTTAGAGCTAGAGAATGTAATCCTATATATATAAACAATGCTAACATTTTCTATTGAAGGAAGAAAAAGAAAAAGAATCACCATATATTATATATAATATAAATAGGTTCATATAATATTATAATATATATATATATATATATATATGTGGTAATAGATAAATATCGATTACTCTTACACTAAAAGGATCCTACACGTTTAGGATATATATTAATTTTTAAATTTTTCTGCTAATAATAAATTACGGGCTGTAGATTATGACATTTCTTTTTTCAGTTTAAAAATTTGGGAGGTCTTTATTGAAAATCAAACATAGTAGATAGTGATTCATCATATGTTTTAATATTTTCAATAAGTTATAATACAATAAGAGTCACTCTATTGTCCTTTTTTATTTATTTATGAAAAGATGCTATCGAAACGATCTTGAATGATCCAATTTAAAAAAAATACAACTAATCTCAACTTAAATTCATGTCCCATTTAATCTAGTCATTTTATTTTGTATCATGATATTACACATATCAATTAATTTTGTAATATAGTAACAATTTAGTCTTTGATTATTAATTTTTACTTTCTTTAAATGTTTAAAATTATTGGATGGTTTTTCTTAAAATAAAATTTTTTTAAAAAAAAAAAGGAAAAGAAAAAAGTTGTATGATTTAAGGCTATTTTGAAACAGCCTGGCCCGGCTCATAACAATAGTTATAGTTGGATTGTTACATTAGAATCCGTTGTATTGTACAATTTCATTTCATGGGTTTATATTTTAAGGCCCAGTTCGAATAGGCACATTTAAAACTAAGAGAAAAAATAGCCAGTCACTATGATTACCTAAAATTTTGTAAATAATCACTATATACATGAAATTTAATTTTTTGTGACGCATATACCTATTATTTAAAAAAAAATTAAAAATACAAAATCATCATAATCCTATCAATTATGTATAATATTTTACGGTACATTAAACATCAACCGCATCAGAAGGGATTTGATTTGAAATTTCTAACAGTAAATTCATAGATGGTATTTGGATATATGTGAATTTAAAATTTAAAAGTTTAATTATGTGTTAATTTTTTAGCAGTAGAGTAACTTGAAATTAATAGATTTTAAATTCACTTCAATAGATTTGAAATCCACATATATTGTTAAAAAGATTAGTTCAAAGTGAAAGTGATAAATTTCAAATATGCATCTACCAAACAATATCGATGAACACGTGCAATATAAAAATGTATCTAGAATGAAGAAAACATGTTTGATTAATAGCTGTATGATGGGATAGAAGCATGTTATTACAGCTCAAACGGGAAAGAAACAACACGGGATCAGAGGAGACATGCCTACTACACAAACGCTTCTCATTTTTGAAAAAGTTTATAATAATTTGAATCCAACATGGCATTGTAATAATATAGCAATAAAATATGACAGTGTAACAAAAACTTTCCATTTTCATTAATAAATGGTTCGGTTCTTGAATTTTATTTTATTTTGTGTTATATATAGTTACAGCATATGTACTATAACGTTTGTATATCTCTTTTTAGTACAAACATATAATATTTCATTTTTTACCTATAAGTTTGGTCATGTCAATTTTTTAAAAACTAACTTCACGTGTTTCAGTAATGATACTTTAAGTTTCAATCTTTTTTTTTCCAATTTTATAAATATATGATTTAATTTTTGGCAGTAATTACTGACATAAACGTTGATAAAGCACGTGTGATTCTTCAAATTGGAGATTTTGTTGTATATATAGAAAAACGTTGATATATATATATATATATATATATATTTTAACTCTATATAAATATGTTGATATGAGAATGCATCAAAACTGCAACAGCTGAACTTTCCCTATTTTTTTATTTTATTTAATCAAAAAATCGTTTATAATTTTGTAGTATACGAAAATGACGCTTTTGTTTTATTACCTATCCCATTTGAACCATCGGTTCATATCCTCTTCCGCCCTTTCATTCTCCCTAACCATCATGGTTCATATCCTCCTCCATCGGTATGTTGATATGAGAATGCATCAAAAGTGCAACAGCTGAACTTTCCCTATTTTTTTATTTTATTTAATCAAAAAATCGTTTATAATTTTGTAGTATACGAAAATGACGCTTTTGTTCTATTACCTATCCCATTTGAACCATCGGTTCATATCCTCTTCCGCCCTTTCATTCTCCCTAACCATCATGGTTCATATCCTCCTCCATTGGTTCATATCCTGTTCCGTCCTTTCATTCTCCTTAACCATCATGGTTCATATTCTCCTTGAACCATATTCTCCTCCGTCCGTTCATTCTCCTTCAAATTCTTTAAATCCTTTCATTCTCCTTGACCATCATGGTTCATATTCTCGACCATCCTTTCATTCTCCTTCAACCTCCATCCTTTCATTCTCCTTCAAAGTTCATCTAGCCTAGCCTAATCCGATCATTCAGGCCTAATCCGATCATTCAGGTTTACCACGGCTGCCGACATCATTGAAGTCCTTTTATTCTCCTTTTATTGAAATCTTAATTTCTAAAAACTCAAACTAGGATGGTTAATATATAAAAATTAATTATTGTTGATATTGGTTAACAAATAAGACTTAATTATTATTGCTAATAAAAATTAATTATTATTACTAAATATTGATATTGGTTAACTTAATTATTTCCTTTTATTCTCCTTAAATCTTAATTTCTATAAAGCTCAAACTAGGATGGTTAAGATATAAAAATTAATTATTGTTAATATTGGTTAACAAATAAGAATTAATTAATATTGCTAATAAGAATTAACTATTGTTGCTAAATATTGATATTGGTTAACAGATAAAAATTAATTATTGTTTCTTAATTATTGTTCAACATATTTAATTATTGTTCCTAAATATTTACAGATCAAGATTTCTATATATTATACAAATATTGATTTCTTAATATATTATAGAAATATTGAGCTCCTAACAGATAAAAATTAATTATTGTTCCTAAATATTGATATTGGTTATCAGATAAGAATTAATTATTTATTGTTCCTAAATATTGATATTGGTTAACAAATAAGAATTAATTATTATTGTTAAATATGTACAGATCAAGATTTCTATATATTATAGAAATCTTGAGCTCTTAACAGATAAAAATTAATTATTGTTCCTAAATATGTGGAGATCAAGATTTCTATATATTATAGAAATATTGAGCTCTTAATAGATAAGAATTAATTATTGTTCCTAAATATTGATATTGATTAACAGATAAGAATTAATTATTGTTGCTAAATATGTGGAGATCAAGATTTCTATATATTATAAAAAATTTGAGCTCTTAACAAATAAGAATTAATGATTGTTGTTAAATATGTGCAGATCAAGATTTCTATATATTATAGAAATCTTGAGCTCTTAACAGATAATAATTAATTATTGTTCCTAAATATGTGGAGATCAAGATTTCTATATATTATAGAAATATTGAGCTCTTATTAGATTAAGAATTAATTATTGTTCCTCATATTGGTTAAAAGAATTAATTATTGTTGCTGTGCAGATCAAGATTTCTATATATTATAGAAATATTGAGCATATATATCAATATATTGAGGATATATTGAGGAGATCAAGATTTTCATATATTAAAAATATATTTTTGAATATAGTGAGGAGATCAAGATATCCATATATTAAGAATATTTTTTTTGGATATATCGAGGATATCATGATTTCCATATATTAAGAATATATTTTGGATATATTGAGAAGATCAAAATTTTCATATATTTAGAGTATATTTGAGATCAAATCTTGATGATATATTTGAAATCAAGTCTTCATGATATATTTGAGATCAAATCTTGAGAATATATAATACATTGAGAAGATCAAGATTTCCATATATTGACAATACACATGAGTATATATTTGAGATTGAGGATATATAATACATTGAGGAGATCAAGATTTTCCTATATTGACTATATATGAGCATATTGAGATCAAATCTTGAGGATATATTTGAGATTAAATTTTGAGGACATATTTGAGATAGCTATCAAGATCTATCAGTCTTGCCAAGACTATGTATCCTACCCGGTACACTTCAATTATTAATCAAATATGTATATTTGAAATCAAATCTTCATAATATATTTGAGATCAGGGGTGTAAAAGAATAAGAATTTTTTGATTCGATTCGAGATTCGTATTCAAAAAATTCGAATTTGAATTCGAATAAGAATTTTTTTAATATTCGAATTATTTTCGAATACAAATAAGAATACTGGTGTATTCGATTCGAAATATTTAAATATATATCTATATATATTTACATATTTATATATATACTTATTTTTTCATTTTAATTTATTTCATATATCTAATTATTTCATCATTTAGTAGGTTTTTGAATCGAATATCATTATTATTTTTACGAATCGGATCAAAAATTTAAAAAATTGTGTAAAAATTTCGAATTTCGAATCGAATATTTTAAACTCGAATCGAATATTTGAATTATATTTTCGAATCGAATCGAATATTAATTGAATTTATATGAAACGAATCTAATACGAATCGAAAATTAGTATTCGAACTCGAATCGAATACGAATACGAATAGTATTGAAAATTTTCGAATTCGAATAAAATTTGTCAGTATTCGATTCGTTTACAGCCCTATTTGAGATTAAGAAAATCAAATGTATATATTTGAAATCAAATCTTGATAATATATTTGATATCAAGAAGATATATTTGAGATCGAGGATATATAATATATTGAGTAAATTAAGATTTCCATATATTGAGGATATATATGAAGATATATTTGAGATAGATATTAGTTTTGTGAAAACAATGGATCTACTCGGTAGATTTCATCAATTATTAATCAAATGTATAAATTTTAACTCTATATAAATATGTTCATAAATTGTGATGATCTTTTAAGCCTATATAAATATGTTTATATGAAAATGTATCAAAACTGCAATGGTTGAATCTTTTTTTATTTTATTTAATCAAAAAGTCTAATATAGTGTTTATAATTTTGGTTTTCATATCCTTCTCCGTCCTTTCATTCGCCTTCAAATTCGTTAGATTCTATTCATCCTATCCCACCTAACCTTGAAGTTGTTGAGGTTACCCTCGTAGAGCTCGTAGTCTCACTCTCGTAGAACCCGTAGAGCAGGCCCGTTACCCTCGTTGAGACTTGAGACCCAAGTTGTTGAGGGTACCCTCCTAGAGCCCGTAGTCTCACTGGAGTGAGACTTGAGACTGAGGGTGGGAGTTGGTATATTGAGGATATATTGAGAAGATCAAGATTTTTATTCGAGATCAAATCATATATTTAAAATCAAATTTTGAGAATATATTTGAGATCAAATTTTGAGGATATATAATATATTGAGAAGATCAAGATTTTCATATATTGAGGATATATTTGAGATCAAGATCAAGATTGAAATATGATATATTTAAGATTGAGGATATATTTGACATCTAACATTTTCTATTGAAGGAAGAAAAAGAAAAAGAATCACCATATATTATATATAATGTATATAGGTTCATATAATATATATATATATATATATATATATATATATATATATATGGTAATCGATACTCTTACACTAAAAGGATCCTACACGTTTAGGATATATATCAATTTTTAAATTTTTCTCCTATATCAATTTTTAAATTTTTCTCCTAATAATAAATTGCGGGGTTGTAGATTATGACATTTCATTTTTCAGTTAAAAAATTTGGGAGGTCTTTATTGAAAATGAAACATAGTAGATAGTGATTCATCATATGTTTTAATATTTTCAATAAGTTATGATACAATAAGAGTCACTCTATTGAAAGGATCTTGAATGATCCAATTTAAAAAAATACAACTAATCTCAACTTAAATTCATGTCGCATTTAATCTAGTCATTTTATTTTGTATCATGATATTACACATATCAATTAATTTTGTAATATAGTAACAATTTAGTCTTTGATTATTAATTTTTACTTTCTCTAAATGTTTAAAATTATTGGATGGTTTTTCTTAAAATAAAATTAAAAAAAAAAAAAAAGTTGTATGATTTAAGGCTATTTTGAAACAGCCTGGCCCGGCTCATAACAATAGTTATAGTTGGATTGTTACATTAGAATCCGTTGTATTGTACAATTTCATTTCATGGGTTTATATTTTAAGGCCCAGTTCGAATAGGCACATTTAAAACTAAGAGAAAAAATAGCCAGTCACTATGATTACCTAAAATTTTGTAAATAATCACTATATACATGAAATTTAATTTTTTGTGACGCGTATACCTATTATTTAAAAAAAAAATTTAAAAATACAAAATCATCATAATCCTATCAATTATCTATAATATTTCACGGTACATTAAACATCAACCGCATCAGCAGGGATTTGATTTGAAATTTCTAACAGTAAATTCATAAATGGTATTTGGATATATATAAATATTAAATGTAAAAGTTTAATTATCTGTTAATTTTTGAGCAATAGAGTAACTTGAAATTAATAGATTTTAAATTCACTTCAATAGATTTGAAATTCACATATATTGTTAAAAAGATTAGTTCAAAGTGAAAGTGATAAATTTCAAATATGCATCTATCAAACAATATTGATAAACACGTGCAGATATAAAAATGTATCTAGAATGAAGAAAACATGTTTGATTAATAACTGTATGATGGGATAGAAGCATGTTATTACAGCTCAAACGGGGGAAGAAACAACACGGGATCAGAGGAGACATGCACACTACACAAACGCTTTTCATTTTTGGAAAAGTTTATAATAATTTGAATCCAACATGGCATTGTAATAATATAGCAATAAAATATGATAGTGTAACAAAAACTTTCCATTTTCATTAATAAATGGTTCGGTTCTTGAATTTTATTTTATTTTATGTTATATATAGTTACTGCATATGTACTATAACGTTTGTATATCTTTTTTAGTACAAACATATAATATTTCATTTTTTACCTATAATTTTGGTCATGTCAATTTTTGAAAAACTAACTTCACGTGTTTCAGTAATGACACTTTAAGTTGCAATTTTTTTTTTTTTCAATTTTATAAATATATGATTTAATTTTTGACAGTAATTACTGACATAAACTTTGATAAAGCACGTGTGATTCTTCAAATTGGAGATTTTGTTGTATATATAGAAAATTGATATATATATATATATATATGTATTTATAAATATGAATTTGAGAAAAAATGATTTATGTGATCTAAATTAGAGACTTTCCAGTTAAGTGCCGCAAAAACAAATATTTGGGTGTATAATCAAAATCTGAAATTTAGAGTATCATATGATATGAACATTATCACAAGTCATATCAATAGTTATTACCAGAAATCAAAATTAAGATTAAAATTGAAAAAAAAATATAGATTTTTTTTTAAAATTAAACTTAAAACATCGCTATAAAAACTCCGTAAAATTAGTGGTTGGAAAAAGGGAAATCTCAAATTACAAAATCAATATTAAAGTTTTTCCTAATGTTTGTAGTGATTAATAATGTGGTAATAAATAGTTATATTTCCCATGATGCATAAATTATGAGACATGCAGTAGTAAATTTAAAGAGAATATCGATCCAAGATATTTTGATTAATGGCCACCTACATAGTGTATATAAATGATGACTTATATCCTTAACATTTACCAAGAGCAAGAAACATAATATTCATCAATGAGAGGGCCAAGCTTTAGTATCATCTTTCTCTTTTTCCACATCTCCATTAAAGTTGCTGCAAAGCTTGTTCTCCACCCACTAGATTCTCTCACTCTCTTTGAGCTAAATCAAGTTCAAACCCTAGTCAAGAAATCACACGACCAAAATGTCACATTTCACTATGTGGGCTTGGATGAGCCAGATAAAGAAATGGTCATCTCATGGATGTCAAGAAAGCAACTCAACACCTTCTTCATCCCTCGTCGAGCATTCGTCATAGCTCGTATCGCCTCCAAGAGCCATGAAATCGTCGTTGATTTGATCAAAAACACGATTTTATCGGATAACATCTATGACGGAAATGGCTATCCCATGCTCAATAATGAGGAGCAGACGATTGCTTGTGAATTGCCACTCAACTATGCACCATTTAAGGCCTCCATGGCCAAAAGAAGGCTTAATTTGAGTGAAATATTGTGTGAGGCATTTACCATAGGATGGTATGGGGAGGAAAACAGTAGAAGGATTGTCCAAATTACATGCTACTATGTTGATGGCACTATCAACTTCTACATGAGGCCAATTGAGGGTGTCGTCACCACTGTGGATCTTGATGACATGAAAATCGTGCAATATCATGATCGCCTAATTCTTCCCCTGCCCAAAGCTGATGGCACAGACTATCGAGAATCCAAACAGAATCCACCATTTGATACTCGTATCAAACCCATCGTTATTTTGCAACCAATTGGACCAAGTTTTACCCTCAATGGCAATCGTGTCAGGTAATTAATCTTTCAATATGTAAATATTATAAATTAATGATGATGTTGTTTCATATTTATATACAGTATGTTTTAAGAACTTTTATCAATTTAGAGCCCAATATATAGTAAATTATCGATTCAATCTTGAAATATTAAAACCATTAATTCAAGATTTAAAAGATAAAACTCGTTACCAATTTATAAAAACTCACAAAATTAAGATTTGTTTCGTAATGATCTTTATATGATAATTTCGTCTTCAGCCTCAAATATTGATCGGTTTTATTTTAGGCACAAAATTGATAATAATCTATCTTTTATGTCTTAGATCTATAAAACTTTGATATTAATTATGTGGATTTTTCATATGATTGTGATGTATTAGGTGGGCTAATTGGGACTTTCATCTATCTTTCGACATGAGAGTTGGTCTCATAATCTCGTTAGCATCAATCTATGATGACGAAACGGACAAATACAGAAGAGTATTGTACAAAGGCTATATATCTGAAATGTTTGTACCTTACCAAGATCCAAGTGAAGAGTGGTACTTTAGAACAGTCTTCGACGCTGGTGAATTCGCCTTCGGCGTTTGTGCAGTGCCACTCCAACCATCGAAAGATTGTCCCAAAAACTCGGTGTTTGTGGACGGTTATTACACAACACGAGATGGTAAGCCGGCAAAAACACCTAATGTTTTTTGCATATTTGAACGCTACGCCGGAGATATAATGTGGCGCCACACTGAGGCGGCGCTTCCCGGTGACACGGTGGTGAGCTAGCTGACTTTCCAAGTTTATTAATTGTTTAAATATTCTTTTCTTTTTTCTTTTTACCATATTTGGAGTTAAATTAATTTAGATATGATCTCATGTCATGTAGGAGGTGAGACCAGAAGTGACATTGGTTGTAAGGATGGTATCCACAGTTGCCAATTATGACTACATAATCGAATGGGAATTTAAGCAAAGTGGCAGCATCAAAGTCATGGTAATTATCAAGATCAAATTCAGTCACATATTCACATCCAACATGTTTGTCTCTCTAAAATTGAAAATTTTGCAATTTTAGGAAATTTTGATCATTTTTCATTTAGGGAAACTAATTTTCAAGTTTTGAGTTTTGGACACTTGCTTGGATAATTCATGACAAATTAGTCCAAATTCCCAAAATTCGGGTAAGTCTGCAAGAGCAATGCACATGGTTTAGATTTTCGAAATTTTTGTTTGATTCTTGCTCAAATCGAGCTTCAATTGAAGTGGAATCGATAAATTTAGTTCGGGTTTTGCTATGACTTGAGGAGGTGAATATTTTTTCATAAGAAATATATATTTTGATTAAGTTTTGAGTAGATTTAATTTACTGATTCAAGTTCAATTTGATTAACAAACTCAATTTACCGATTCAAGTTTGACTGAAACTCGATTTGAGAAAAAATCGAATGAAATTTTTAAAAAACACGAACCATGGGTAACATATGTACGACTTAGCCTGAATTTTGAGATTTCAGATAAATTTTCCTAAATGATGAATGATCAAAAGTTGACCTAAAATTATATTTTTCCCCTCTCATATTTAATCTGGATGCATATAGAATGACATTTTGAATCCCGCAGACAAGTTTATCAGGAATTCTTTCAGTAAAATCTTCAATATACACTCACAAGAAGCAGATAAAAGAGGACGTATATGGTACAATCGTAGCAGAGAACATAATTGGGACCCGACACGACCACTTCCTTAACTTCTATCTGGACCTAGACATAGATGGAGAACTCAATTCCTTTGAAAAAACTAGCTTACAAACCGCTCGAGCACCTGAGGGAAGTTCTGTTCCTAGGAAGAGCTATTGGACAGTGGTGAAAGAAGTGGCCAAGACCGAGTCCGATGCCAAGATTCGACTCGACTCAGGGGCGAGTGAGATCATAGTTGTCAACCCTAACATCATGACAAATGTTGGAAACACTATTGGCTATCGTTTGATCCCAGGATCTGTAGTTTCACCATTGCTAATGGAAGATGATTATGAGCAAGTTCGAGGGGCATTCACCAATTATCATGTGTGGGTTACACCTTATAATAAGTCTCAGAAATATGCTGGTGGCCTATATGTTGATCAATCTCGTGGAGATGATAACTTGGCTAAATGGACCCTCAGGTACTATTCAAATTCTAACTAATTATATATTTATAAAAATTGATATTATTGCATATGAACATAGATTAATAATGAACTAGTAATTAATTGCATAGTTGTGGATTTTGGATGCAGGAATAGGGAAATTGAGAACAAGGATATTGTGGTGTGGTATACATTAGGGTTTCATCATGTACCAGTACAAGAAGATTATCCAATCATGCCAATATTGAGTAATGAGTTTGAGTTGAGGCCTGCTAATTTCTTTGAGTACAATCCAGTGCTTAAAGTGAAAACACCCAACCTAATGAGGTAGGTTAATTGTTCTGCATGAGTCACTCAGTGTAGATTCATTAAGTACTCTAATAATCAAGAAAATCGATTTGGTCAATGAGATTTTGTCATGTTTTTCACCAAAAGACAAGGGCCAAAGCTTTTGGATAATTATCAATATCCCTCTTGTTATGTTTTCAACTACTAAAATTCCTCTTTTTTTTTTTTTTTTTTCATAATATCGATATAGTATGTCCACTGAAATAATTTTATGAAACTACAATAGTTACCTTATTGGGGATTAGAGGTTAGATCATGCGTTATATGCAAGTTTTGAGGACCCGTGGATCATGATCAATATTGAATTGATTTTAATTATATACTTTATACGTGTTCCGTCTCATATAAATATTTGTGAAAAAGAAAAAGTTAAAAAAAAAATTCAAAAAGAGATTGACAAAATGAATAAGAATAGTCAAACTTTCCAAAACCTATTATTTCAAAATTTGAATTTAGACGATTAAGTACTAACCAATCAATTTAAATAACCTTATATTATATGGATCATACATCAATATATATATAACTCATTTGATTGAAGTTGAATCATTACTCAAACTTATTCTAAATTCAAGATCTTAAATACTCTTATCTTAGTGGACATGCAAGATTCTTCTATACGTACAAAAAATAATTCAGCCTTATAATTTTTATATTAATCATTTTATTTCATATCATTATATCAGATATCGTTAATTTAGTCTATGATGGTGATTTTTTTTTTTTTCAAAATGTTTGATATTATTGGATGATTGGTTTTGCTTAAATGCCCACCGTGGACAACTCTTAATATGTCCAAAAATCATCTTATTCTTTCGTTATATGAAAAATAAATTTAATAGATGCTCTAAATTTTTAATAAATCAACTGTAGGCACATATTAATATACCCACAATGGGTAGGTAAGCAGGACTGATTGGATGATTTAAGGTCATATTAAAACAGCCCGGCCCGGCCCACAACAATGGTCATAGGTGGTCAGTTTCATTCCATGGGTTTATATTATGAGGCCCAGTTCAAATAAGCCCATAAAAAAAAAAGTAATAGCCTGTCACTAATTTATGATCACCTGAATATTTGTGTTTATTACTTACTACTACGCATGAAATACAATTTTGTGTGACGTGTAATAATTTTGAAAAATAAAAATATAAAATCACTATAATCGTATCAATTGTGTAGAATACAGTCCCATCAGATGTATAATATTTCATCGTAATATCATTTTATAATAAATTAATCATCAAACATGACAATTAAATAGCAATAACATATGAAAAGGTAACAAAAAAAAACTTTCGAATTTTCATTACAAAAATGGTTCAGTTTTCATTTTCATTTTTATGTTGAATATAATTACATCATATGTACTAACATTCATGTAAGGTTTCAAATTAGATTAAGTTCTCAATTTAAAACATAATTACTACTCAATTAATTAATTTATGATTTTTTTTCAAATTAAATATATGGTTTTTTTTTTTTTTATCTTCCAAATAGATGAATATCATTATTCTTATCATGTAATTTCACAATTTTATGATTTTTTTTCCATATTTAGTAATGATATTTGGGCAGAAAAATGTCAATTTTCTACTTTTTTTTTTCCTCCTCTCTCTCTAGATTAACTATAATGCATTTTCTTTGTGCCCAACGAGTAATCTATTTTAGTAATTTCTAATTTTTATGGTATTAATTATGAGGAGAATACCAAATTTCAGATTTAAGTTTAGAATTATAATAAAAAATCTCAATATTTTTCTATATATATATATATATATATCTACATTTTAAGTATTTTAAATAAATAACAATCAAATCAATATTTTGTAAACCTCAAATTTCTTATTTAATTTTATCTAACTTTGCTATTCATGTATTTTTAACGCCTACCCATTGTAGGCACAACTCAATGATGTATCAAAAATCCATAATATCTATTAATTTCACTTTTCATATAACGAGAGGATGAGATTATTACACGTTATCGATAAACATATTAAGAGTTGCCCACGGTGGATATTTGAGGTTTTTTTTTTTTTTTAACATTTATGTAGTTTAGATAAATAACAATCAAATCAATAATTTGGAATCCCAAATCTTATTTAAGTTTATAATTTAATAAAATAACTTTGCTATTTATGTATATTTTCCAATTTATGTTGTATAGATAAAGAACAATCAATCAACGTTGTGAGAATTCTAAATTTCAAATTTAAGTTTATAATTGAATCAAAAATCTTATTTTTGCTATTATATTGTTTTAACATTAATTTTATATAGTTTAGATAAATAACAATCAAATCAATATTTTGATTGTCAATTAAAATATCGTATTACTTAAATTATGAAATAACGTATTTTTTTATTTGAATTTAAAATAGATTTGGAATAAAGATCACTAGCTTGATTATCAGATTAAAAGAAAAACAAAATTCCATTAATTATGCTTTTTTTAAAAGAATAAAGAAATAAAGATTAAAAAATGCAAATTATATAACCACGTTACTCTATTTATGGAAAGCAATCTAAATGTTCACGACAAATTTTGCTCTGCACCTGTGCATGGATCTAAGATTGTACAATTCGGGTCGATCTCGACTTGAATCCGTGATTTTTTTTTTTTTTTTGTTAAATTTTATATCTTGACAAATTCGATGAGTTTTATGTACAAATATTATAACCTTTGTATATAAATGTTGTGACCTTTATACATTATAACTTAGAAAAAAAAAATGAAGAATTTCAAAAAAAATTATACATAAATACTTTTATTTGATATTCATGTGACCCTTATATATATTCATGTGACATTTATATATAAATATCCATACATTTATGTAATATATAAATGTATATAAAGGTATGAATATTTGTATATAAATATCACATAAATATATACGAGTCATATGAATATAACATAAATGTATCTATATACACATTTTGCAAAACTCTTCAATTTTCTTCTCTGTGAATTAAGATTTGATAAAGATGATTTCTTTAATATATTATATATTAAAGTATATTATGGGTAATTAAGAGGGTGCAAAAAAAAAAGAGAAAAAAAATTACAAATAAAAAAGAGGGGGTGTATTCGTAAATTTAAGGGTGTTAATAGTCGTTATCTTTAAAAAAATTCAAATTATCTAATCACCTTCCTCTATTATGGTAAGCAATCTTAATGTTCAATTATAAGGAAAACGTTTTTCTACATATTTCTTACAAATCCATCTATATCATTATTATTACCTAATTTAACTAATTTATGATTTTTTTTTCTAGATTTAATTTATGGAAACCGTTTTTAGTGGATTTCTTCCAAATAAACCAATATTACTTTCATCACGTAATTTCATAATTTGATGATTTTTTTATTTCCAAGTTTAATAAGAAAGTACAATCATTCTATTTTTAACCTGCTCTTGTTTATTTTTGAATCTGATTTTTTCATGGCTCCAATTTGGAATATAGAGAGAGTTTAGAATAAGTTGTAAATCTCAATGATAAAATAAAGGGGAAGAGAGAGAAAGAAAGAAAGAAACAATCATATGTCTATGAGATTATTTTTGGGAATGTGTGGGGATAGACGGAAATTGCTTAAGACATTTTTTTGTCCAATATCAATATCTTTCATCTTTCATATATACTAAAGTAATAATAACCATTAAGGACACTTGTTAATACTACAATTTTCTTATATTAATTATTATTCTTTTACAAATTATATTTTTCACAAATTAAATATATTTGAAGTAAATTAATATGCCTATTTAATAATATCAAATTTAATATGATAATATGCATTAGTAAATACTTCCCTCCTTCCTTTTTAATAATTTCATTTTATCCAAAACACAGTTCCTTTTTAATTGTCACAATGTCAATCAATTTACCTTCTTTTTCCATCAATTATATTACTTTAATAAATAAACAAAGAATTGTGGTGGTGGAATACTACAACTCTTATAAATCATTAATTTATTATCTTGACTACGTTGATAAACCAATGATATTTTCAAGAGTTCCTATAATGAAATTGATAAAATCAATGAATTCCTATAATTAAGGGAGTAGTTATATAAACGGGGAGTACTAATTAATGAAAAAATTGGTTTGAGGATAAAATGCGACAGATAAAAAGGAATAGATGGAGCAATGTAGAAATTTTGATTAGATTTGTTAAAATAACACATGCTAGACTTCAAACATATAAATAATTTATAAATTTGAAATTTGGTTGATTTAAAAATTTAGAGAAAAATATAATAAACAAAAATGGAATAACTAAAATAAATATGAGTTGGTTAAAAATGATTAATTATTCAAAATTTTCAAACTTATTAATAAATAAAATTGAATAAATTGTGTTAAATTTAATGTTATATTAGACGATGTGTTTGCATAAACCATAAATATATTTCCTCATATAAATAATAATATTTTTTTTTACTAAGTTTAATCCTGACCTTTATGTTATGTTAGTCATAATTTTATATTATATTAATCATATCTTTATGTTCAGATATCATAACCTTAATGTAACACTTTAACATAAAAAATAAAAATAAAAACTAAAAAACAAAAAAAATCACTGACCTATGTAGGTCATACATTTATGTTATATTAGTCATACCTTTATGTATAAATATCATATTTTTACGTAATATTTTAACTTAAAAAAAAAACTAGCTAAAAACTTTAAAGGTATGACTTGCATAATATAAAGTTATAATTAACATAATATAAAAATACAGTCTGAAAACAAAATTTTGTAGGTTAAAGCACACCCACTTAAGTGCATGGGAACATGTGGAGGCGCCTAAATAACACGTGCAGACAGATCTGAATTAAATCAAACCAATTATATAAATCTATAATTCATGCATCGGTGTACAAAATCTTTGTCTAAAATATGAAAATGTAACAAAAACTCTCGACTTTTCATTAATACATGGTTCAGTTCTTGAATTTCATTTTTTATGTTAGAAAATAATTACATCATGCGTATCTTTACCATTTGTTATCTTTTTTCCGTACTGATGACATATGATATTCATTAAATTAACATTAAAATTTGTAGGGGAAATTTCATTGTTTTAAAGCTCCATAATATCCTTTTTCGAAATACCAACGTACGTGTTTCTATAGATAATGGTATTTTAAGTTTCAATATTTATTGGATAAATTTCACAACAACATTCAATTTATAGATTAGTTCTCAATTTTGAATCCAAATTGTAAAGTTTTTCAATAAAGGGCTCAATTTAACATTTTTTTCTCAATTAAAGCTTGAAATTTAGATTGAATTCTAAATTCAAAACAAAATTTCATTTTCTTTTATATATATATATATATTTATATTTCAATATATATTCATATTTTCGATAAATTAAGAATAATTTTCATCCGACTTATTTTAATTTATAAGAAAAAAACATAATTAATTCAATTCATAAAATATAATTTATATTAAAATCGATTTTCTATACTTTTATTCATATAATTAAGAAAATAAAGGAATCTAATTTTTTTTAGTTGTATTTATTATATATTTAAATTAATACAAGTCGAATAAAGTTCGTTCCAAAATTGCACGAACTTGTCTTAATTTATCTAAACTATATATACATATTAAAATATAAATAAATTATAAATATAAATACAAAGAAAATGAAAAAATAAAAGTGAAATTTTGTTTTGAATTGAGAACTCAATCTAATTTTCAAACTTTAAATTGAGAAAAAGTATAAAATTGAGTATTTTATAGAGAAATTTTAAAATTTGGATTTAAAATTAAAAACTAGTTTATAAATTGGATTTTGTTATGAAATTTATCCATTTTTATTTTAGTAAGAAATTTGCTTTCATGTCATAATTACCGATAAAAATGTCTCCTATAACTGGAATTTTGATTATATATAAGAAATTGATATATGTGATACAAAATTGAGGGAAAATTAATTTATATGTTCTAAATAAAGAATTTTCTTCCGTTAATACCACATCAATAAACTTTCTTTTATACATCCAAAATTTTCATTTTTGAGTTATCATCATCCATATTAGTAATTATTGTCTGAAATCAAAATTCTAATAAATTAAAGAAAATTAAAACTTAAAAATCTAATTTCAAAACCATAAAATTAGTAGTAAAAAAATGAATGTGGCCAACTTACATAATCAATATTGAAAATTTCCCCAAATTTTATGGTGATTAATAATGTGGTTCATAGATAACCATGTTTTCTATGATGTATACATTATGAGATGCAGTAGTAAACTTAAAAAACAATATACATATTTTGATTAATATATATATATATATATATATATATATATATATATATATATATATTTTAAAAGAATAGAACTAACTATATTGAAATGTTAAAATGTTCATTGTAAACAAATCTTAATACCGATCGATGATATGCAATAATTTCATGTCTTTAAACTGTGAAATGTGTTGATAATATATATTTTATATCTCTAACACATTAAAGATAGAAACATATTAATGTGGCAGGTAGCATATGTGTTTGCAAATCTATATAAATGATATGACTTATTCATCTCCTTAACAATTTAGTAAGAGCAAGAAACATAGTATTTATAATGAGAGAGCCAAGCTTTAGTATCATATTTGTCTTTCTCTTTATCCACATCTTCATCAACGTTGCTGCAAATTATGTTGCCCATCCACTAGATCCCCTCACTCCCTTTGAGCTAAATCAAGTCCAAATCCTAGTCAAGAAATCATACAACCAAAATGTCACCTTCCACTATGTGGGCTTAGATGAGCCAGATAAAGAAATGGTCATCTCATGGATGTCAAGAAAGCAACCCAACACATTCCACATCCCTCGTCGAGCATTCGTTATCGCTCGTATTGCCTCCAGGAGTCATGAAATCGTCGTTGATTTGGACAGAAACACAATTTTATCGGATAAAGTCTATAATGGAAATGGCTACCCAACGCTCAACCTCGAGGAGACAGAGATTGCTAGTGCTTTGCCATTCACATATGCACCATTTAAGGCCTCTATGGCCAAAAGAAGGCTCAAGTTGAGTGAAATATTTTGTGAGGTCTTTACCATAGGATGGTATGGGGAGGAAAACACCAAAAGGATTGTCCGAGTTTTGTGCTTCTATCTTGATGGCACTATCAACTTCTGGTTGAGGCCAATTGAGGGTGTCATCACCACCGTTGATCTTGATGAGATGAAAATCGTACAATATCGTGATCGCTTAATTAATGTTCCCGTGCCTACAGCCGAGGGCACGGACTATCGAGAATCCAAACAAAATTCGTCATTTGATACTCATATCAACCCCATCGCTATATTGCAGCCCAGTGGACCAAGTTTTACATTGGATGGCAACCGTGTCAGGTAATTAATATTTTTTTGACATGAATATTATAAATCGATGTTGTCAGTTTTCATATACATACTAGTTACATTTTTGTTCTCTAACTTAGATATTATCCATTTTTTTAACATCAATTTTACGTAAATTTTATGTTTGGATCGCTAATCTTCACAATTTTTCTAATTAAATATGATCTCATTTTGCATGGAATTCAACTTTTGTCTATGTAGACTTCGAAGTTTGGTGATGTGGATTTTTAAATTCCTACTGTCTATACATGGGCATTCTGAGTGAAATCGGACCAAAATTTGGAAAAATAGATATAAAGTTATTTGACGAAAATTGAAATTTTCATTGTGCGGTTTCTTATATGATTGTGATGTGTTAGGTGGGCTAATTGGGACTTTCATCTATCTTTCGACATGAGGGTTGGCTCCAGAATCTCATTGGCATCAATCTATGATGATGAACTGGAGAAATACCGAAGAGTATTGTACAGAGGCTATATATCTGAAATATTTGTACCTTACCAAGATCTAAGTGAAGAGTGGTACTTTAGAACATTCTTCGACGTCGGTGAGTACGGCCTAGGAATTTATGCAGTGCAACTCCAACCATCGAGGGATTGTCCGACAAACGCTGTGTTTGTGGATGGTTATTACACGACAGGTACCGGAAAGACAGCAAAAAAACCCAATGTTTTCTGCATATTCGAACGTTATGCCGGAGATATAATGTGGCGCCACACTGAGACGGCGTTTCCAGGCGGCACAGCGGTGAGCTATATGTATATATATATATATATATATATATATATATATATATATATATATATATATATATATATTTGGTGTTTTATAACCATTTTTAAAATGAATTTAATGTAAATTTTACTATGATCATGTCATGTAGGAGGTGAGACCAGATGTGACGTTGGTTGTAAGGATGGTTACCGCAATTGAGTATGACTACATAATCGATTGGGAATTTCAGCAAAGTGGTCGCATCAAAGTTAAGGTAATTAAGTTGTAGTTATTATCCTAGAATCACAATTTTCACCTCCAAAAATTAATCTTGATGTATATAACATGACATTCTCAATCCGCAGACAAGTATATCAGGGATTCTTGGAGTAAAAGCATCAGCATACACTAACAAGAAGCAGATAAAAGAGGAAGTATATGGTAATCTCTTAGCGGAGAACGTAATCGGAGTCCGACACGACTACTTCTTTAACTTCTATATGGATCTAGACATAGATGGAGAACTCAATTCCGTAGAAAAAGTTCGCTTACAAACTGCTCGAGCACCTGAGGGAAGTTCTGTTCCAAGAAAGAGCTATTGGACAGTGGAGACACAAGTGGCTAAGACCGAGTCCGATGCCAAGATTCGATTCGACTCAGGGGAGACTGGGATCGTAGTTGTGAACCCTAGCAAAAAGACCAAGATTGGGAACACTATTGGCTATACTTTGATCTATGACAACGTAGTTTCACCATTGCTACTCAAGGATGACTATGAGCAAATTCGAGCTGCATTCACCAATTATGATGTGTGGGTTACACCATATAATAGGTCTGAGAAATATGCTAGTGGCCTATATGTTGATCGATCTCGCGGAGATGATACCTTGGCTATATGGACCCTCAGGTACTATTCGAACCCTAGCTAATTTAGATTGATATATAATTAATTGAATTGTTGTGTTTCTTGTATATAGGAATAGGGAAATTGAGAACAAAGATATTGTGGTGTGGTATACATTAGGGTTTCGTCGTATACCTGTACAAGAAGATTATCCAGTCACGCCAACATATAGCAAGTGGTTTGAGCTAAGGCCAGTTAATTTCTTCGAGCGCAATCCACTGCTTAAAGTGAAAACACTCAAACCACCAAACTGGGTGAATTGTTCTGCATGAGTTATGACTGAGTCACTCTATCCATACATATATGTTTTAACACTTTATATCATATATGTATTTTATATGTACCACGTACAATATATTTGTATGGGATGTGTGTGTATGTATTAATGGATAACTAGTTTTTGTCTTGTGTAATTCACGGTTTTATAGTTTAAAATAATGTATTTATAGAATATAATGCATATATTAAAACATGTGAATATAAATTGAATGAAATAAAAATATTCGATTTTAAGTTTGAAATTGAGATTGGTATAAAGATTTTATGGTTGATAAAATACATGATACTAAAAATTAGATTATAAAATTATAGGACAAATTAATTTAAAATAATATATATGCATGTGTTAAAATAATATATATGCATGTGTTAAAAATAATTATTTAAAATCATTTAAAATATTTTTGTTTCTTAGATTATGAAATAAATTATTTCTTATTTATATTTAAAATAGATTTGGAGTAATGATCATTTGATCATCAGATTAAAAGAAAACCCAAAAACTGTAAATTATGCTATCGATGAATTATTTTTCTTCTTCTAAGGAGTAAGGAATAAAGATTAAAAAAATCAAATCATCTAATCCCATTCCACTATTTATGGTTAGCAAATATAAAAAAGCTCAATTTTAAGGAAAACGTTTTTTCCGCAGTCAATCCATATATATCATAATTACTAATTTAACTGATTTATGATTTTCTTTCAGGTTTAATTATGGAAAACGTTTTTAATGGATTTCTTCCAAATGAATAAATATCATTCTTATCACACGTAATTTTATAATTTTATGATATTTTATTCATTCATTTAATAAGGACATTTGGCGGGAAAATACCCTGCATCTATTTTTGTTGTCTCACGAGCACAAGCCCACATGGCAATTTTCAAAAGTCCATTTATAAATAAAATATCTATTTTAAAAGTTGAAGATCAACATTAATGGAGGTGGGCTTGTGACAAGTAAAATGTTTAGGCCAAGAAACGAGCCCAGCCCATTCTGCCTTGCGCCACAAACCTGACGAGCCCAATTGGTTTTAATCTATTTATATTTTTTCAGTTTATTTTAAATTTTAAAAAAAAAAAAAGAAAGGGAAAAGCTAAAGTAAAGGACGGAATGAAAAAATTAGTCAAACTGTCCAAGATATTAATTAATTAATGAAAATCAAATAATTTTCACAAATATATGTTCTAAAATATACGATGAAATTTATTCAGGAAACCTTTACTTTTACCTTTTCACATATAATCGAAAATAAAATTTCAAGATTATTCTAGACTAAAAATTACTTGAAAAATAATAGTGTATTTAATGGATCTTACAACTTGATTATCCAATTAATTACTGCATTCCATTGGCTGATAGAATTCTTTCTAATATGTGTATGAAGATTAGATTAAAGAGAGGGTGTATTCGATAAGGAAGGTGTTAATAGTCGCAATCTTAAATAAATTCAAATTATCTATCAACCACCTTCTTCTATTTATGGTAAGCAATCTAAATGTTCAATTATAAGAAAAAAAAATTCCACATATTTCTTACAAATCCATATATATCATTATTATTACCTAATTGAACTAATTTATGATTTTTTGCCATATTTAATTACAAGGAAAACTTTTTTTAAAGAAATTTAAATGTTCAATTATAACGAAAACGTTTTTCCACATATTTATTACAAATCCATATATATCATTATTTTTACCTAATTGAACTAATTTATGATTTTTCGCCAATTTAATTATAAGGAAAACATTTTTAAACGAATCTAAGGGTCCATTTGGATGGGATTTGAAATTCATGGTAGCAAATCCATCGATAGTGTTTGGATGGACGTGGATTTCATTTTAAATTAATTTTGGAGTCATTTTGATGGATTTCAAATTCACTCCAACTTGAGTGGATTTGAAATCTATTCATTTCAAATTTTGAATTTTAAATCACTCTATCCAAACACAACCTAAATGTTCAATATAAGGAAAACATATTTCCACATATTTCTTGCAAATCCATATATATCATTCTTATTACCTAATTGAACTAATTTATTATGGAAAACGTTTTTAGTGGATTTCTTCCAAATAGAACAAAATCATTTTTATCACGTAATTTCACATTTTGATGATTATTATTTTCAAATTTAGTAACAACGTTGAGGTGGGAAAATACAATCTTTTTATTTTTCTATTTTATATATATATATATATATATATATATATATATATATATATATATTGAATCTAAAATTTTCAATGACTCCAATTTGGATCTTGAGAGGGAGTATAGAATGACTTGTAAGTTGTAAGTCTCAATGATAAAATGAGAAGTGAGAAAGAATCATATGATTATGAAATTATTTTTGGGAATGAGTTGGGATAGAAGGAAATTACTTAAAGACATGTATGTCCAATTTCAATATTTTTGTATAAACTGATTGGATTTTGCAACGATCAAGCAAGTCCCAATCAAGCAACTCGTTGGAAAGTCAATTAACGACTCAATTTCCTACAATGTCAACAATTTTATGTATATTATATGTTTTAGTATGTTATTTAATATTTTCCACACTTAAAAAACAAAAGGATTGGATTGAATATAAGTAAATGAGTTAAGGTTGTGTTGGGATGGAGAGGTTTAAGGATGATTTAAAATGCATGAAAGTAAATTCATTGATGTTGTCTAAATTGATATGAATTTAAAATTCATCGGTCCAATCTGATTTAAGTGCTTTGAAATTTATTTGTGTCAAAAAAATTATATTCAAACCCCTCAATCCAAGCATAATCTAAAATGATATTACTGTGTTTACTTATTGAGAAACCGAAGTCTATATATATACATGTATGTAATGTATATGTATATCAAAGGAGGCAGAAATAGCATAGGATTAGATGAGACGCACTACAAAAAACTGTGTGGTCTTGCGCTTCTAATGTTCTGTTAAAATTTTATAATAATTTGAATCAAATATATATGGCATTGTAATAAAATAGCAATAAAATATGACAATGTAAAAAAAACTTTCGGTTTTTAATTAGTAAATGGTTCAGTTCTTCAATTTCATTTTAATGTTGAATATTATTACACCATGTGTATCTTTACCATGTGTTATTTTTTTCGGTACAAATATATGATATATCATGAAATTAATAACATAATTTGCAGGGGCTATTTCTTCTTCTTCTTCTTTTTTTTTTTTATAACTTAGGCCCGATCCTTTTTTGGAATACTAACTTTACATGTATTTATAAGGACCATTAATTTTGGATTTTTCTTCTTTAATTTTAGTCTTATTTCACTAAGAAATTTGTTTTCTGATGGTAATTACTGACATAAATGTGGATCATGTGTGATGCTTCAAATTGAAATTTTGATTGCATGGGGGAAAATTGATGTATGTGATACAAAATTTGAGGAAAATTTGATATATGCATTTTAAATTGACAATTTTTTTCATTAGTACCACATAGATAAACTTAATTTTCAATTTTGAGTTATCATCAATCATATTAGCAATTATTGTTGAAGTCAAAATTCTAATTAAATTAAAAAAATTAAAACCTTAAAACTTCATTTTTAAATCCATAAAATTAGTGGCAAAAAATGGATATAGCCCAACTTACATAATCAATATTGATATTTTCCCCATTTTTTATGGTGATTAATAATGTGGTCATAAATAACCATGTTTTTTTATGATGTAACATTATGAGATGCAGTAGTAAACTTAAAGAGAATATATAATTTTTTATTAACATATACATATATATATATATATATAAAGAACAAAGCTACCTATATATTAGTCTATATAAATGATATGACTAATTGATCTCATTAACATTTAGTAAGAGCAAGCTTTAGTATGATCATCTTTGTCTTTCTCTTTTTGCACATCTCCATTAACGTTGCTGCAAATCATGTTCGCCATCCACTAGATCCCCTCACTTCCTTTGAGCTAAATCAAGTCCAAATCCTAGTCAAGAAATCATACGACCAAAATGTCACCTTTTACTATGTGGGCTTAGATGAGCCAGATAAACAATTGGTCCTCTCATGGATGTCAAGAAAGCAACTCAACACCTTCCACATCCCTCGTCGAGCACTCATTACTGCTCGTATCGCCTCTGAGACCCATGAAATCATAGTAGATTTGATCAAAAACACAATTTTATCAGACAAAATCTATAATGGAAATGGCAACCCTACGCGCACTAAAGATGCGAGAAAATGCTCTCTTTTAAGGCCTAGTGTGAAGCCACGAAAACAGATCCACGTGGTCATCATCCTCGGCTAAGTCTTGAACCTTCGCGTTGACCGTTCGCTTTCTCGTCGCTAGAGCGTTTTCTCATTGCGCGGAGCCAGTTGTGAACTCAGACCTTGAGAGAAGCCGCAGTTGACTGCTATTTCGGCATCGAGGAGATAGAGATTGCTAATGTTTTGCCATTTACGTATGCACCATTTAAGGCCTCTGTGGCCAAAAGAAGGCTCAAGTTAAGTGAGATAGTGTGTCAGCCCTATACCATAGGATGGTATGGGGAGGTAAACACCAAAAGGATTGTCCGAATATTGTGCTTCTATGCTGATGGCACTATCAACTTCTGGGGTGAGGCCAATTGAGGGTGTCATGATCGACGTTGATCTTGATGAGTTCAAAATCGTACGATATCGTGATCGCTTAATTCTTCCCGTCCCTAAAGCTGATGGCACTGACTATCGAGAATCCAAACAGAATCAGCCATTTGATACTCATATCAACCCCATCGTGATATTACAACCCACTGGACCAAGTTTTACCTTAGATGGCAACCGTGTCAGGTAATTAATTGTTTTCTGTAACATAGGTATTATCCACTTTTTTAGTATCAATATTACAAATTTAATTTTGACCTCTAACTATCACTATTTCCTAATGTGGTTGCATTTTGCTCGAAATTTCAACTTATGTCTATATGAACGCCGAAATTATTGACATTTTCAATTTATTATGTGTACATAGGCAGAAATGGATATTATAAACAAAACCGGACAAAATATTTGAAAAATTAATGATTAGATGATCAAAATTGAAATATATAAAATTTATAGTAAAAAAGTGAATAATACCTAAGTTATTGGACAAAAATTAAAATTTCTCTTGTAATTAATTATATGGTTTCTTATATGATTGCTATGTATTAGGTGGGCTAATTGGGACTTTCATCTATCTTTCGACATGAAGGTTGGTCCCATAATCTCATTAGCATCAATTTATGACGATGAATTGGATAAATACCGAAGAGTGTTGTATAGAGGCTACCTATCCGATAATGTTACACCTTACCAAGATCTAAGTGAAGAGTGGTACTTTAGAACATTCTTCGACATGGCTGAGTACGGCTTTGGAATTTATGCAGTGCCACTCCAACCATCATTAGATTGTCCCAAAAACGCAGTGTTTGTGGATAGTTATTTCACGACAGGTGGTGGAAAGCCAACAAAAAAACACAATGTTTTCTGCATATTAATTCGAACGCTATGCCGGAGATATAATGTGGCGCCACACTGAGACGACGCTTTCAGGCGGCACGGCGGTGAGCTACCTGACTTTCTTTGTTAATTTTTATCCTGTGTGTTTAACCATATTTGTAATTAATCATAATGGCTTTGTTTGGATTGGGAATAGCTCATCCAGAATGATGGGCCAATTAATCACAATCCATGTTTGCTATTACATTTCAAAATTCCTATAATTCTACCATATTTTTCTATTTCTTCTACAATTATTAATGTGATCTTAACTATAATTCTGTCCTATAAAATCTCAAAAGGAATATAAATTATTAAAATTCAAATTCAAGCTCATTAAATCCATATAAATCGCAGTCCAAACAAGCGAATGTGAAATTTACTATGATCATGTCATATAGGAGGTGAGACCAGATGTGACGTTGGTTGTAAGGATGGTTACCGCAAGTGGGTATTATGACTACACAGTTGATTGGGAATTTAAGAAAGTGGTGGCATCAGAGTCACGGTACTTATGTTCTAATTCTAAAGTATTGTCCATTACAATTTTAACCTCTGAAAATAAAAAAAGACATTTTCAATCTGCAGACAAGTGTGTCGGGGATTCTTGGAGTAAAAGCATTAGCATACACTCGCAAGAAGCAGATAAAAGAGGAAGTATATGGTACACTCTTAGCGGAGAACGTAATCGGGGTCCGATACGACCACTTCTTTAACTACTATCTCGACCTAGACATAGATGGAGAACTCAATTCCTTAGAAAAAGTTAGCTTACAAACCGCTCAAGCACCTGAGGGAAGTTCTATTCCTAGGAAGAGCTATTGGACAGTGGTGACACAAGTGGCTAAGACCGAGTCCGATGCCAAGATTTGATTCGACTCAGGGGAGACTGGGATTGCATGTAGTTGTGAACCCTAACAAAAAAACCAAGATTGGGAACACTATTGGCTATACTTTGATCTATGAAAACGTAGTTTCATTGCTACTAGAGGATGATTATGAGCAAATTCGAGCTGCATTCACCAATTATGATGTGTGGATTACACCATATAATAAGTCCGAGAGATATGCTAGTGGCCAATATGTTGGTCAATCTCATGGAGATGATGGCTTCGCTACATGGACCCTCAGGTACTACTATTCAAACTCTAACTAATTTCAAATTGATATATTAGCACATGTAAATTAATTGAACAATTGTATTTTTTGTATGTAGGAATAGGAAAATTGAGAACAAGGATATTGTGATGTGGTATACATTAGGGTTTCATCGTATACCTGTACAAGAAGATTATCCAGTCATGCCAACATATAGCAAGGGGTTTGAGCTAAAGCCAGTTAATTTCTTCGAGCGCAATCCAGTGCTTAAAGTGAAAACACTCAAACCTCCAAACTGGGTGAATTGTTCTGCATGAGACACTTTATCTATACATATATGTATTGACACTTAATATCATATTTATATGTACACATACAATATATTGGTCTCAAATGGTCTCGCAGGTTCAGAAGGGATGAATAAATCTCTGTCGAATTTTACAAAATTTTTCAAACAAGCTATATTGTAAGTTATTTAAACTTACAGTACAACAAATGGATTAGCTTACAATGAAGTAGTACTATCTGTTGTATCCTAAAATTCTTGCAACGGAAATTACTTTTAGGCAGATGATTTATTTTCTTAAAATGCTTTCTTGAAAAACCTTTTATGTTGAATGACAACTTTAAATAAGGATGCAGCACACGACAGATATGAAACGATTAAACACTGAAGTTCTTATAGTGGTTCGAATGTAGTGTAATCCTTCTACGTTCACTCTACTACTTCCCAAAATAGGAACTTCCTTAAATAAGATTGGTTTACAGGTTACAGCCTAACAATTTATCAACTTAACAAACTATTACCTACTATAACTCAACTTACACACAGCTGCTGCAAGTTCTAAAAGCAAATTCACACAGGATTTCTAACATCCACACAAGGTAATTACCGTTTCTCCTAGACAACTATAACAAACAACAATGATGTAATTATATCAACTGTTTGACACTTAAAATAACCTAGCACACTACAAATAGGTAAAAATATATGTTTTCTTTTTTCAACTGGTACGGTGAAGTAATCTTCTAAAATTTTGAGCTTTTGAGTTTTATCTTGATTAATTCTAGAGATCGAGTGACTGAAACTGTTTTGTATGTTTTGAGAGTATAGCTTTGATTCTTGCTTAGTTTTTTAGAGCAAATGTTTCAGTTGTTGTTTTAGTACTACTCTTCCTCTATTTATAATTGTAGAAAAATGTCTGTTGAAGAAGTCATTTTTAATTTAAATGACTTGCATTAAATGCATCTTCACTTAGCATTGCGGATCAATAAATGCGGTAGTTGTGGCTTACAGCTTTCTGTGATTTGTCAGGCCACGTGTCTACTTCTGATTGAGTCTGAAACTGTAATTTTAGTTTGTCTCTACCGGCTTCATTTCAATTCATTGAGAATATCATTCCTCATACTGCATTTTGCCTTCCTCGTATTGCAACTTGAATTGTCTCTGTTGCTGCATTCAATGTTTCCTTAGAAACATGCAGTAGGTTGATTGATCTTCTGCATCCACCGTCACTTCATGTTGTATCTTGAAGTTACAATATTGTTGTAACTTCTTTTTGTTTATAACTATACTGCATGTTCTTCTTGCAGCTGCTTCACTTTAAACTTTTCTTGCAAAGTCTTTATTTCTATCTTATTTCTGCATACAGGCTTACTTCAAAATTTTCCATTCTTCATCTTAACAACTTAAACATTGTGAAAAATAGAATATTCTAATTTCCTATTACAAAATTAGTTTATCTCATCAAAATCTAAATATTAATATTTTAAAACAATATATGTTTCTCTATATATACATATATGCATGGGATATGTGTGTGTGTGTGTTTTTTTTTTTGTATTAATGGATAAGTAGTCTTTGTCTAGTGTGATGGACGATATTAATGTATTTAAAGAATATAATGCATATATATTTAAAATATGTGAATATAAATTGAACGAAATAAAATATTTGATTATAAATTTATCAATTTTCAATAATTGAGTATGGTATAAAGTTTCTATGGTTGATAAAATAGTATAAGGTTTTGAAAGTTAGATTATAAAATAATAGGATGAATTAATTAAAATAATGTATGACGAATTAAAAATAATTATTTAAAAATCAGTTAGAATATCTTTGTTTCTTAAATTATGAAATAAATTGGTTTTTTTATTTATGTTAAAATAGATTTGGAGTAAAGATTATTTGATCATCAGATTAAAATAAATTATGCTACCTAGGAAATATTTTTTTCTTCTAAATAATAAGGAATAAACATTGAAAAATCAAATCATCTAACCCCATCCCATTATATGGTTGGCAAATCTAAAAGCTCAATTATAAGGAAAAAGTTTTTCCGCAGATTTGTGGCAAATCCATATATATCTAATTTATGATTTTCTTTCAGATTCAATTCATGGAAAACGTTTTTAGTGGATTTCTTCCAGATGGGATAGATATAATTACTATCAAGTAATTTTATAATTTTATGATATTTATTTCTTCATTTATAATAAGGACGTTTGGTGGAAAAATATCATCTATCTATTTTTGATATGTTCTTGTTTACTATATATACTAGTAGAGACTCGAGTCATACACGAAACTTATAAAAAAAATTGAAATAAATTTTGTAAATGAAATTAATAAATAATAATAATATTGAATTTTAGTTAGTAAAAAAAAAAACAATAGTGTAATCTTATTTAATATTTGAATATAATATAATTTCGTTTATATTAGTAAGATTCGTACCTATGTATGTCATTAAATTTGCAAAAGATAAATTTACGAAATGAATATAAATAAACTAAAATGTATATAGAACCAAAAAAAAAAGTAAAATTCTCATGATTAATTCCAATAATACAAAATAATAAGTAAAACAATATATTTTTAAGAATAACAAATACTTATGTATGGAATTGATACACAAATTTCATGAATAAATGTATAATATTATATTGATTTATGTCGCTATAGATTTTAATTTTCAATTATAATTATCATTACTAAAATGTAATAATCATCTAGATAAATTGTAGACAAGTGGATGATTAAGATTGAACTAAATTTAGGTGGAAAAAGATTTTATCATGAGTTGGAATATGGAAAATTTTAAATTATCGGTAGTGGACAATTCTTAATATATCCACCAATAACAACGTGTAATAATCGTTATATGAAAAGTAAAATTAATAAGTTTATTAAATTTTTGACACATCAATCATTTGGTTAAAATAGTAGTACTATATTATATATATATATATATATATATATATATATATATATATATATTAAAGATAAGATAAAAGAAATGTATATTTACCTGCACACACGATCATGATAAAAAATGGTTAAGGAAGTACGACATGTACCCAAAAAAAAATTCCACCTATTATGGGAACCTTTCTGCTTATGTCACGTGCTAAAACGATCGCACTTATATATTTACATATGATATATATTTTTAATTTTTATATATTTAATTAAGAGCATATGGTATTATTATTATTACTATTATTATTATTTAGTCTTACTTAATTTTTTGACTCTTTAATATTTTTTCATATATGTTTTATAGTTTTTATATTTTATTTGTTAATGTTAATATTTTTTTCTATTTTTTGAATGAAGTACAAAATTTGGAGTGTATTTAGTATTGGGTGTGGTTAGTCTCACCTTAATTAATTATGGTTAATAACTAAGTTTGTAGGTTATATGATTTTGCTTAAATGCCCACCGTGAGTAACTTTTAATATATCCACCGATGACGTATAATCATCTCATCCCCTCATTATATGAAAAGTAAAATTAATAGATATTTTGAATTTTTGACACATCAACCGTGAGCACATTAATATGTGTCCACGATGGGTAGGTGAGCAGGATTGGTAGGTTGTATTTTTGGTTTCCAGTGTATAAAAATAATAGTAACATTTTCCAAAACATTTTCGTCAGCTCTTTAATTTATTTTTTATTTTGAATAATTTTTTAAATTAATCTAAGAATAAAAATTATTTTCCTATTTATTTTCTTTGATTTGTCAAAGAAAATTCACATTTAAAAAATATTTTTGAATTTTTGTTATGAAAAAACATAGACTAAAATTAATTGTGACATAATTTGAGAGGTTATCATATATCCCTGGTGAAATTTTATATTCAAAAAGAAAAAAAGAGGAATACATATTATATATATACATTCCTGCTATATGTCGACGACTGATGTGTTTTTCATTTTTCATATAATAAGAGAATGAGACCATTATACATCATCGATAAATATATTAAGAATTGTTCATAATTAATATTTTAGTATTTTCCTAAGTGGGGATAGATGAAAATTACTTGAGACGATTTTGTCCAAATATTTCATATTTTATATTGATGGATTGGATCTTGCAATGATCAAGTAAGTCGTTGGAAAATCAATTAAACAATTCAATTTCCTACTATATCCATATTTAATGTGTTCTTTAGTATGCTATCTAATGTTTAATATTTTCTACACTTTAAATAATAAAAGGATTTATTTGAATATGGGTATCTTAATAAATAAGTTAAGGTTGTGTTTGGATTGAAGGATTTTTGTACATATTTGAAATTCATTTCTTTTAAATCATATATTTAGATTCCTTAATCCAAACATAACGTAAATGATATTACTGTATTTACTTATTTAGATCGAAGCTGAGATATATATATATATATATAAAGTTCCAAAATATCTCTATGGATTAATCATACTGATAAATTCTCATATTAATCATATTGTTTCGAGCTTTTGAATTCATATGTTGTATATTACTAGACCAATAATCAAATTATCTCTCGAGCACAGGCCCACATGTCAATATTCAAAAGCCCATTTATAAATAAACTATCTATTTAAAAGTGAATATCATTATTATTGGAGGTGGGCTTTAGACAAGTAAAATGTTTAGGCCAAGAAACCAGCCCAGCCCATTCTGCCTTGCGTCACAAACATGACGAGTCCAATTGGTTTTTATGTATTTATATTTTTGCAGTTTATTTTAATTCAAAGAAAAAAAAAAGAAAAAGCTAAAATAAAAGTGGGCCGGTGTTTTATATGGATCTTACATTAATATCCATAAAGTTGTAATTAATGATCACCTATTTCAAGTTATATATCAAATAACATCACTAATTATTATATAATATGTATTAAATATTATATGTATTAAATATTATATAATATGAGATGTAACAATAAATATAATAGAAATTCGAAATCTATTTGTTTACCCTTATTGTAAATCCAATATAAAAAAAATTCCTAATCTCAAGTTAATCTTCCAAATTTCTTGCAAGGCTCAAGCTTCGTTACTTCATGTTAATTAAAAGTAATAATTGGGGTAGCATTTATATAATTAATTTAATTATTGACTATAATAGTATGTATTGTCGTTTAGTCAAATTTAGATGCATGTACAAAGTACAAATTATGGAGCAAGACAAGTATTCAGTACTCTACATAGAAATTACAGAGTTGCTTCATGCACTAAATGCCAAACTCCTATACAGCCAAAACAGGCTGATACTACATTTAATACTCTATCTTAATGCACATGCAAGATTCTTCTATAACTTACAAATATAATTCAACTATATAATTATGTAAACATAATTAATTTTTTAGGTTAATATCAAGATGTTCCCGAGAATATCTCACCTCGAATACATGAGTGTAATATATGTATTACATTTGATTAAAAAAATATTACTAATCCAAACTTAATTATAATTTGTTTTTTCATTTAGTGTCTAAATCCTAAAAAGATTTAACTATCTACCCATACTTTTTATGAATTTTTCTAATAGTTACCCAAGCTCAATTTATTTTATTTTAAAGAATAAAACCCTATCAAATATAATATTATTTTATATACTCTTTTGTTATAAAATTTAATACACAACTATCAAATATATTATATTATCATTTTACATGAAAAATATATTAATGATAAAAAATTCTAGGAACTTGTTTGATCATTGATTCGCTTATAATACTATCTAATTAGGATGTGGCAACAAAACATTAAAATATATAATAACTCAATTAAGATTTAGAGTTTTCACTTTAAATAACTCAGATAATCCGAAGAAGAGAAATCAGTAATAACATGGTCAAAAACCAAATTCATATTAGCAATTGATCAACTAATTAATTAAGTTAATTAATCATCAATAACATATGTTAACAATACAAATTAAACTCCTAATTGATTATAGTTCATCAATGCAGATCATATCATTGTTCTTCATCATGGAGTTCTTGCAATGCGCAATGGCGCCTTGAATTGCACTCTGCCATTCCTCCATTGAAGAAGAATCCGAATCGGACAAGCCCGATCGGACCCGGCCAGCTTGTGTGAGCCCGAACCCGCCATCACCATGCCTGGGCGATGACATCATCGACGATGGGCAGCTCGAGACGTAGCTTCTTCTTCTCCTGGGGTACATTAAATTCCCCGAAAAGGATTGTGAAATATTCTTACTCGAATAGTTTATACCCGCCATGGATTCTTGATCTCCGGTGTTCGCCGGCGGCGGCTCCTGGCGTTTCTGGGAGAGCTTTTCATACAAGGGCTTCACTTTCTTGAAGTACTTCCACAGCACTTCTTTCGCGGCGGAGCTCACGCGCTTTACGGCGGCGGTCTTGCGGAAAGCGGAGGAGAGTTTGGAGGGAGAGAAGTATTTTGAGGGTTTTCTGGTGGAGGTGGTGGAGAGGCGGTTGAGTTCTTCGTCGGCGGCGGAGCTGGGGCGGGAGGAGTCTGAGTAGAAGTGGTGGTCGAAGGAGGAGTGGGAGGCGGTGGTGAAGGAGGAGGAGGAGGAGGAGAGGCGGAGGGGGAGGAGGTGGCCGTTGTAGAAAAGCTCGTCGGCGGCGGCGGAGGATTTGTGTGGGGAGTGTGAAATGGTGAATTCGAAGTTGGAGGAGGAGTGGGTGGGGGATGAGGGGAGGGTGTGAGACTTGGTGGAAGGATGGTGGTGCTTGCGGTTGTTCCGCCCCATGCTGGTGGCGATGCGGTGGCTGCAGCCTACATTATCTGAATAGTTGGGAGGAAGGCGCTCTACTATAGTTGAGGCTTTCTTCATATAAATATTGAGTGGGAGAGAGATGAATTGAGTGTTTGCATGAAATCACAAATAAGTTGGTACTGAATCTTTTATTTTATTTTACGTTATTTTTCATTTCGTCTTATATTATATATTAATTAATGATATTATTTGATATATCTAATATGTAAATATTGTTTTCTTAAATGAAATAGAGGGTTTAAAGTGGAATTTGCTTATTTTATTTTGTTTAGGTTTTTTTAAAAATATGAATTAATGTATATTAATGTGATTTATTAATTTAATGGATATCTCTGTGGAAGGCCAAATGAGTTCTCCCTCTAGCTATATTTGTTTAGGGTTTTAGTGAGATTGAGGGGATTCAATTTTGATTTTTCAAAATAAAGTTGAATGGTAAAAATATATGTTTGTTCTGAGATTTTATAAGATATGATTGTTGTGATAGATGTCAAATCAATGTTGGAAAATGTATATTTGTGTGATATTTCCTCCATCCGAAAATTAATGTCGTTTTAGGTTTTTTCACACAAATTTAAGAATGTGATAAAAAGTCTAATTTGTCTCTGTTTATGTATAATTATTATAGTTTTTTTTCAATATTGGGTGGATATCATAATCCTTATTTGAAATCTCTGATAAGAAGTATTTGAGATTTTGAAATTCCAAATTCAGAATTTTGAAATCCCAAATAAATATAGAATAACGGTCTCATGTCCTACCTGTATATCACTGTTAAATATGTAATTCATTACATTAGTTTTAATTAACAGTAAAAAAAACTACTATTTCAAATATTTGCCACAATATAGAGTGATTCGATTAATGTCAATTATAAAAGTACAAAAGTAGCGTAAAATAAGGAAACTGAGTAACTGCAAAAATATACAAGATATACTAACTATTTTTATCAGTGTCACTTATAAATATGATATTGTGGCATAATATCACCTGTGTGGCCAAAAACATTTAATTAACTTTTTTTTAGAAGACATGTAATAACTAATTAAGTGGGCATTAAAAAAAGGAAATGTAATTAGACTAATTTTAGCTAATTGTATTTACTTCCCATCCTAAACTCCAACTAGACTTGTAGTCTCGTACTGCACATGATTGACGCATGCCAAATTCGTAAAATATTTATTTAGATATATTATATACGGAATATTACAGTACATTTTAATATGTATTTCTTACCATATATTATAAATACGGAAATGCAATACCAGATCCAGTCAACTACATTACCATTAGTAACAACCAAAGGGCAAATGAATATTTATTGAACTTATAGAAAATTATATAGTAACCACATTTTAATATAGATCTTATCTTGCTTTTCTATATACTTATCAATAATTATAAAGTTTCATATTTAGATTAATACATTACCATGGTATGCAAACAATATATATCGTAGGAAATATTATTTCAATTTGCTACCTGAATTATAATTTTTTTTTCAATAGGTATATAAACTCAATTTTTTTTTCAATCACTAGTTAATCTCTTTAAAATTATCCAGTTGCTACTCCAAACATATATTTTCCGGCCAAAATTCATCGAAAAATTAAAAAATTCATGATTTATATGTCAAAATAATCATCTTTCGAAGTAAAATTATAACCCTAAATTAATTTAAAGATTTTTGTTTAATTTAAATTCAAATCGAATAAACAATGTTTAAAACCTTAGAATATTTTTGTTCGATTCATGATCGGATCGAAGGAGAATCATGAAATTGAGATGAGGTTATTTTATGGCTTTGAATAAGGGTCATTTTGGCATATGAATCATGCATTTTTCTAATATTTGAAAGTGAATTGCATTTTCAAATTTTCCGGTGAATTTTGACAAGAAAATATGTGTTTGGGGGTAGCAATTGGAAAATTTTGAAGAGATTGGCCAGCGATTAAAAAAAAATTGAGTTTATACACCTATTGAAAAAATATATTATAATTCAGGTAACAAATTAAAATTAACCATTTTTATTATTTGATTCATAAAATAATGCAACTCAATTCAAAACAAAATATCATATAACTAAATTATACATGTTAAAATTGTGAGTTATGTCCTTATAAAAAGCAAACAAAAAAACAAAAAAAAAAAAAAATATATATATATATATATATAGTTTACTTTAATTAGGAAATGGGATAGGATTCTATCAGTCAAACTCAAAGAAACTTCGAAGCTGGGCTGAAACCTTGTCTCCTTATGCCAACTGTGCTCTTATTTTACGACGGTAGAGACGATTGCTTCCATCACTGACCAGAAAGACACCAAATTCTCAGAAAAACCCCTTTGGATCGGATTTTTCCGGAGATGTTCAAAACCATGAAAGATTACTTTCCGATGTACTTGAGTGCTTACTGAAGAAGAGTCTTTTTTTTTTTCTCGCACAATCTCTATAAGAAAAGAGAGCTTGAAGGCGTCCCATTTGGAGAATGACCCCTTATAATTAGTGGAACTGTTAACTAAGCGTGAAAAGAATAGAAATTAATTGTTTGAAAATTATTAGTGCATATGAATATCAAAACTAGAAAATTACTAACTAATCATTGATAATACAAAGATGTGAATTTGAAAGGTCATGTTGTCCCGCTGCTGCGTTTCCTGCGCGTCGTCGTATTATTCACATGCTCTGCCTAAGTGTTACGTGTCCCATTCGTGAAATGTGGAGTGGAGGTGGACCATTCTCTTTATTTTCAACTCTTAATTGAAAATTTATTTTGTCAAGAAAAAAATAAATTAAATTTGCAGCTATGTTATTCGTTGGTTTAAATAATATTTTGGGTCCGGCTATCCACACCCCACCTTCTTCTAAACACACCATAATTTCTAAACACACACATTAAAATGCAAAAATAACTTAGAACTTTCTAAACACACCCCACAACATTATAAAAATACCATTTATCATGAAACATTTAAATAAAATATAAAATACAAATTAAATACTAAACACACCCCCTCCACACTCAAACCCTAATACAAGAGAGGAAGAAGAAGTAGCAAAAAAATTTAAAGTTTAGAATCGAAAAGTGTTCAACCTCAAATCAAACAAATTTTGACAAGTTCAATTTCATACAAAGAAGTCTACAATGGATCCACACCAACAAGATGAAATAAAAAATAAATAAAGTTCTAAAGATTTTGAAGATAAAATTATGAATTTGATGTGTTAAGTTTATTTAATGTTGCTTGAAATATAATGTAAGTGTTTAGAATTCATATTTACAACGTTTTTTTATAAACAATAATGTTGGTTTGATGAGAAATCAATTTTTTCGATCGATTCGCACTTGTATTTTTCATTTTTGAAAAAGTTTCGTTCAACCTTAGTTGGTTGAACAGAGTGTAGTGTGTTCGACCAGTGGCCGAACATAGTAAGATGTGTTCGACCATTGGCCAAACACTTGTGTTGCGTTCGACCACTGGATGAACAATTTATTATGTGTCCGATCAGTGGTCGAACAGTTTAAATTTTTTTAATTTTAGAATAAGAGTATAATTATTTTTATACATTATATTAATTTTTTTTTATGAGATATGTTTAGAAGGAGGTGGGGTGTGGATAGCCGGACCCTAATATTTTTTGAGTTGATATAGCAATAAATGGAGCCATAATCTTGGGGGAGGGGGGGAAGTAATGCTCATGTTACAATTATTTTATTGATTTTCTTTTTTAAGTTAAATTCAAAAATCAAATTTTAAAGTATGATTTTCACAATCTAAATATTTTTTTTAATTGCAACTCAAAGTTTATAAGTTTTTCTTTTCATGAAAACCACCTTAAAATGCTGCAGTTGAGGCCGATTATATACCAAGACAATGCGCAAAAGTTAAAATATATTTTTTCCTTTTATAAATAATATTTACATTTTTAATTATTTATATTTTCTAATTTTTATTAAGTTTAAATTTTTTTATCTCGAGAATTACACGTAGTCTATACTAGCGGCGGACTCAGGTGGTTATAAGGGGTATAGTTGTACCCAAAATGAATATATATATATTTCTTAAAATAACCTTATTTCATATTATAATTATAAAATACTATTAGAATTCAAATGATTTTTCAATTTCATTTTCACTTCCACCTTTATTTCCACTTTCAGCCGTGAGAGAGGGAGAGAAACAGAAACAATGTTTACTTCTTGAGGCATTTTTAGTTTTTTTTTTTATTGAAATTGATTTATCTATTTTATCTATTCATATTATATATATGTATATATATATATATATTCATATTTATTTTTTGATTTAGATTATCATTTAGTAAATTTGATGTTTATTCATTATTTAGGGTTTGTGTTTTTTCATGTTTATGAATGACATTTATTGATTTTGTGACAAATGTGTTGTTATTCTTTTATGGGTTCTAATTGTAATTGTTAATTTATTATAGAATTGATTTCATTCTTATTATTTATTATCATTCTATTAGGATGAAAAATACTCTTAAATCAAAGAAAATAAAGGTAATGGAAAAGCAACCCAATTTTTGACAATTTATGTTTAAAAAAACGAAATCTCAAGGAACTTCTTGTTCTTCACTTAACTTGAATCTTTTGTAAAATTTTATATATTTGATTATCTTAGTTGTAAGACTTTATATATGAAACAATGTTTATACGTAATTTTTTTTCTATTATCTATTATTTATTTGTTTGTACCCCCAATTAAAAAAATTTGGGTCCGCCACTGATTTATACAAGTAAATCATAAAAATATGCACGAAGACTCAAAGTTCAAGAATAACATATGATCACAAGGATGTGCGTAAATAACATATAAAAGAAAAAAAAAATGAATTTCATTTTTATTGGGATTAAAAATATTTTCTCATTTGAACTATATGTGATTTTACATTTTTTTTTATAAATTCTGAAATATTATATTTTACCATATGAATTTTAAATTTGATACATATTACAGTATTGAACAAATCATAATCGTACATATGTCCCAAATCAACTATTATAATTTTGACAAATATCATAAAATGCATCAAATTTGAAGTTCATACGGCAAAATGCAATATTTTTAAGTTTATTCAAAAAAATGTAAAATCACATATAATTAGGATGGAAAAATGTTTTTAACCCTTCTTATAATGATGACTTGTTAACATATGGATAATATTATTAATAATCCATATAATTTATACTGATAAATAAAATTGAGTAACCTCTCAGGATTGTTATGTACTTATGTATAATTGTATAATTAACTATATCATGTTGATAATTTACAGTTATATTGAACTTCATCTTTAAAATGTTGCAAACAATCTGTTGGTCTCAAGTGGTATAAGGTTAAGAGGGGGTTGAATTAAATTTATCAAATTTTCAACTTTTCTCCAAAAATGTTAAGTCCTTCGATGAACAGATTGCTAGAAAGCTTACTGCACTGATAGGTTACTGCTTGAGCAGTGACTTCTGGACTTAATCAGAGTTAAAAATGCACAGCGGAAAATATGTGTTTTTCGAAAGATGTTTTTTAATGCAGAATGCTAGGATGGGCAATATGATCAGATATATGAATAAAACAATAAAACACAAACAAGCAAACTTATAGAGGTTCGAGGGTGGAGTAATCCCTCTACGTCCTCTCTACTCCTTTTCAAGGAGGAACTTTGTTAAAGTAAGTTTTGTTTATAAAGACACAGCTAATACAAACTTCACTCTACACAAATACTGTCAGCTCTATCCACACAGGTAGCTGCATAGTGACCAACTAATCGACCCACACAGGATCTCCACACAGATTCCTTGACCCACACAAGATCCTTTTTCTTCTTCAGAGAAAACAACTATTTATCAGGATTATCCTCTGCCTAAGCAACTCCTAAACAGTCTATTAAAGAAAAGATAGAGTATCCATCAACGTTTGAGTGCAGCAAGCTCTTTGAACTTCTGAGTTACACAAGGTAGCTGGCTTGCTGCTGTTATAGATTGAGTGACTGAAACGAGAGACTTGAAAGATGTTGAGCTTTTAGAGAATTTGCTTCACGCGTAGAATGTTTCAGTTATGTTTCATGTGCACCCAATCTTCTATTTATAGCCTTCAGTGAGAATCTGCTCGTTGAAGAGACAGCTTCACTGTGGTGAGGTGTCATGCAGCCATTGGTTCGTATAAAAGATCTTCTGACACTGTTCCTGTTACATCCCTTCACTTCTGTTCTGCGGCGCTCGCCTTACTCTGTACTGTCCAGAACCAGTATTTGATCATTATCTTTTCCAGTTGGCACTTCTTGATTGGTTTGGACTCGAGTGTCTCTAACGGCTCCTCAGAATGCACTGAAAAAGATGTATTTGGGAGTTGACTCGCTGCTATTCCTTCTGATAAGACAGCTTTCTTTGACTTGAAGAGACTGAGCTTGCTCCCAGTGTCCTTTCATACGTAGACAACATCCTTTACTTATAGATGCAGTATTCTGACTTTGCACAGGCAGCAGTGACTCGGCAGGTTCCTTCCAGTATCTTCTTCTTCTTCCAGCGTCCTTGACTTAGCTAAACTTTTACATAAGGAAGCCTATCCAAATAATTAAATCCTATCTATTATATATTTTGTCTTATCAAAATTTATTAGAAGATCATCCTATGACAATCATAAATGAAGCATCTAATAAATATGGCTTTAATTTTATATGTTACTTTTTGCAAAGGAGAAAACATGCTTTTCTTCTTTATGTACGAAGGAATGCATGATATCTTTATATTAGAAAAATAATATATATGGATAATTAAGTAGAGGAATAATTATATTAATTCCCTTCATATGTATTTTAAAATCCTTTCCTTCTGGGTTTTCTGCTGCGTTAATTTTTTTTTAATTTTTTTTTTACCACTCAAGTGATTTCAAGATTTGCAATGAGATGTTCTATTTCATCCTCTAATTCAAAAATATCTATCTATATATATTAACACAATAACTAATAAAATAATAGCATAATTAAAGAACACTAATTACTATGATTGCTAAAATTAAAATTAGTACAACCTTTGATCTTGATTCATGGGAAAAAGCTGCTAATTTTCACGTGGAATTGAAGTATAAATGAAAGACAATGTCATGTTCCAAAACACGGTTTAATCGAATTCCATGACACAAAAATCAAGTAAAACAGCTATGAGAGATTAATTAGGTAATTATATTGAGTAATCATGCAAGTTGCACATGTGAGTCGGTTAATTGCAATATTAATTAAGACTTTTACTATCAAAATACTACAAATTAAGATCTACAATAATTATATAGCAAAACGGCTTATAGAATACAATCTTCTTGTCTCAAAATAATCCTTCGTCGGTTTACAAGCTGAATAGCAAGGAGTAATGTAGGATATCAAGGACTCAGAATTGTTCGAAATATATATAATTTAATGTGTTTGCAGTCCATGTAATAAGAATGTTGACATAGCCGTTATAATTAATTTTGATGTGGTTCCGATTTACCGTTCTCCTTTTGGAACTGAAACTCGAAACCTTGGGTCCAAAAACCTGTAAAACAGACACCGGGAGGGGTTCCCGGCGAAGGAACTCCGACGCTCAAGTCAGTCAGATTGCTCAAAAATATCTCTCAAATTATATAAGTGTATGTGTATAATGAATTATGTATTTATCATAAATTGTGTCTCAAAAGTTAACAGAATAAGGATATATATATACTCCCTAATACTTGTTGTAGTAGAAATAGGAATCCTAGTTGTAGTTAGAATAGGAGTTCTCCTAAAATCAAGGATTAGTTCGACAGCACCCTAAAAATAAGGGATATGGATAACTGCCAGTGAAAACAGCGGTCAGTTGAGATCAGTTCGCTCTTATCTCATCATTCAGTTCGTCGTTACACTCCGAACTCCCTTAGCTCGACCGAATAGACGTAGTTCGCCTTATCAAAATAGTTCGCGTGCATATTTATGGCGGAGTAAACAAACGGTCCAAATAGGTTCGGGTCACAATTAGTTCGACCACATCAGTACTCCCCCCCTTTCATAGTGCATGTTGACATACACTAGTGGAGTTTACTAAACTTTGAAAAAAGATGTGAGTTTCCTCCATTATAAATAATTAATCACATAAGTATATCTGAAAGAAATAAACAGACATATTTATTCGAACATTTGAATGAGATGTTTCAATTTAATCAAGATATTCTGAGGGAACATATCAGTTCGCTTCATCAGTTCGACATTCCGAGGGAATGTATCAATAAGACCTTCGTCTTTTTAGTTAGTTCGTCAGGACATTCGTCCTTTTAGTTCGTCGGGATATTTCGAAGGAATTCATCAATCAGTCTACTCCATCAGGCTATTACCAGGGAATGTGTTGATCAGTTCGTTCGATCAGGACACTCCATAGGGATGTATCAATCAGTTCATTTTAAGAGAATGTCGATCAGTTCGTTCGATCAAGACATTCCGAAGGAGTTCATAAATCAGTTCGTTCCAAGGGAAGGTTTTGTTGATCAGTTCGGTCGATCAACACTTCCGAGGAGAAATTAATCAGTTCATTCCAAGAGAAGCTTCGTTGATCAGTTCGGTCGATCAGACTTTCCAAAGGAAAATCATTCAATTCGTTCCTGTGGAAGGTTTCGTTGATCAGTTCGGTCGATCAACCCTTCCAAGGAGAAATTCATCAGTTCATTCCTAGGATGGTTTCGTTGATCAGTTCGGTCGATCAACCCTTCCGAGGAGAAATCAATCAGTTCGTTCCTATGGAAGGTTTCGTTGATCAGTTCGGTCGATCAACCCTTCCAAGGAGAAATTCATCAGTTCATTCCTAAGAAGGTTTCGTTGATCAGTTCGGTCGATCAACCCTTCCAAGGAGAAATCAATCAGTTCGTTCCAATGGAATGTCGATCAATTCGTTCGATCAAGACATTCCAAAGGAATAGTTCGCTTAACAAAATTATAAGGCCCACCAAAATGAGGCCCAGTAGAAGATAAGGCCCATACACTTATCAGCGAAGTCCATCTTGGTCCCGTACAAAGAGTCCAGCAGAGGCTCATAACTACGATTCACCAAGACAGAATTTAGACATGCTGATGAATCCAGCTTAAAGAGTGGAATTAGTAAAAAATCAGTAAATGATCAAAGAACTCGGAAGGTTTGACAAAGTTGGCTCTGAAAATTTTCCGACACAAAAGAATGCTGAAATCTACAATGGGCTCAGTCTTGTAGTTTCACCATCGTCTTCGTTGGATGACAGTCCTGCAACTGAAAATGATGATGATTTTTCCATTGATTTAACATATGCAAAAAAGTAATGGTGATGTGGGTAACACTGTTTCTCCCTCGAAAAAGGAAAAAGAAACTGATATTGATATGTCAGGATGTGAGGAGCTTGTCTCTAATGCTTTGAGAGCCCTTTACCATCCTGTTGCTTCAGTTCCTACCCTTGCTTCTGAGAATCAAGACATTCGGCCATATGATTCTGTAGCGACTTCGTTGGGAATGCCCTTGTTTGGTGATGGTAGGCATCCTGCTCAAGAACATCAAAATGTTGCTATCCCAACTTCCATAGATGCATCTGGATTTCAGCATATGCGCCAATCAATTATGGCATTTGAGAAGTGCGATGATGATTTTGATGATGAAACTTGGACTTCTGACAATGGTGGGGCATCCTCAAAAGCAGGCCGCCGCTTTTTCAGTTTGTCAAATAATACGTCAGGAAATGATCGGAGCAAGTATGATAACCATAAGGATTTGAGTGGTGAAGCAAAGAAAAATGCTGTATTCAGTGGAGAAATGCATGATCCATGTACTTCAGGCGATGGTCTACCCTTTCATCATCTGCACTCTGGTGATCTTATAGAAGAATTGTCTGTGGGTGACCACCGGAAAGAAAAGAAAGCTAGACTTTCCAAATCTAGGGGGAAAACGACTAGTGGAAGCAAAGCCAGCTCAGGAACTGAGAGAAAAAGCCGGAGTACGAAGGACCACCATGATGGGCAGTATCTGAAAACAGATTTACTGAAAAGCGATATGGGTTGTGTACATCCTTCACTGGCAGCTAATTCAAGCTCTTCTAAGGTATCTGACTCACATAAAAACGTCTGTCAAACTCAGGTGATAGAAGTTCCATATTTCAATTCATCTTGCAAATTCAAAGAGGTGCACTGGAGATGGCGACTGAAGCAGATATTGCAAAACCTCAACGGGATCATACATCGTGATATAAAGGCTTCTAATATTCTGCTTGATGAAAAATTTGTGGCCAGGGTTTCAGATTTTAGCCTAGCTAAAACTGGAAGTGGAAGCGAGTCCCAGAGCCAGCCTAGCACAAACTTTAAAGGCACATTTGGATACAACGACCCAGATTATTTCAAAACTCATAAACTAACAACAAAAAGTGACACATATTCCTTTGGTGTGGTGTTGTTGGAAGTATTGTGTGGGAGACAAGCAGTGGAGCCATGGGTTGCAGAGGAAAGGCGTAGTCTAACTATGTGGGCTCAAGATAACATTAGTAAGGGACAAGTTGATAAGATTGTAGCTCCAGCTCTGAGGGAAGAAATATCACCAGATAGTCTGAAGACATTTGTGAGGATTGCAGAAAAATGCTTGCTAGATGAACCAAAAAAAAAAAGGCCAGCAATAGCACATGTTGTTATAAAACTTATGTTTGCACTTGATCAGCAAGAAAATGCAGAATCTTTGGCACCAAAAGAGAGAGCTATTCATTCTGATGTATTTCCATCGACTGATAAACCTAATGAGAATTCAAGTGCTGCTGATGCTTCGGTAGTAGATGATAGAACTATCTTATCAGTTAGCAGAAGGCTAACAGCAACTTCCTCTAATGTGCAAAACAAAACTTCTCTGCCAAGAGAACAAACTAACAGCAACATGATTAATTCTGGAAAAAGAGATGAGAGAAAATCCATGGTGCATAGGCTATCACGGAAACTTTGGCCATGGGATGCATTATGGAAAACAGGAAAATCACCAAAGGAAAAGAATTTGGTCAGCCATGCATTATCAGCACCAATAGCACGTAGGACTAGCAATCACACAAAGTCCGCAGGAGGCACTGTTTCGAAGAAGAGGACAAGTGGAAGCAATGAGTTGATTTCAACGCCAACTTTAAGGGGTTTTTTTTTTCTTTTCAAGAGCTGAAGGCCGCCACGGGTCAGAGGACGATCTGGATCTCTTCTACGTCAGTCTTGTTCCGTCTCTGTTTCCTTGAGAATCTCCGCAGACAAAGGCATCAGCTGAAGCTTCCTCAAAGAATCAAAAAGCAGTGCATCAGACTCTTCTTCAAAGTTATCAATGATTTCTTTGATCCTCAACACCTCTACATAAAACTGAGACTCCTCCTCAATCTCATCAGTCAACGCTTCAGTTTCTCCGAAACTGTAATTGCGCATGTGATTCGTTTTTATCTCCGAAACTTGTCTATGATCATCATCGTAATCTCTGCTACTGCTATTCACCTTGCTCTCTTTCGTATCTTTACTCCCTGAAGCATCAATTTTGCTCTTCAACTTATCCTCACTCTGCTCTAAACCATCGCGATTCGGCACAACCAATTCAACTTTATCACATCCAAAACACTTCGTAACTTTGCACGTAAACAGCATCTCCGCTATCCGATCCCTCTTCAGTTTGAAATCATATGGACAATCGGAAGCAGCGATCAATATCGCATTCTCAATGATATTAAAAATGTTGGAATTTACAGCCCCGAAATACTCCCTCCATCTATCGAGACTCGCAGAAATGTCGGCCATGGTGAACAAATCAATCTAATTCACAATGCCTTTATTCAAATTAAATGGGGATTTCTCAATCAGTGACCAGATCGAGAATTCGATTCTATTCTCATAGATAAGTATCACAATTCGATGTTGATGGTACACCACAAATCAAAACTCGCAGGGAAAAAACCTTATTGGAAAAAAAAATTTGCGTTAATTTTGATTGGGTATAGATAGAAACAGTAGGTTTTTCAGATGGGGAATGAAGAATAGAATTGTGGGCAGAGATTGAGTCCAACGAGATTCTCTAAATAATAAACTGAAATTCTTTTCCAAATCAATCAGTAGGCTATTGCACAGGAAACCGACTAGGCAAGCAGAAAAAAGTAAAAATCTAAACTGGATTTTATTCGAAGAACTGAGATGGTATGGAAATATGATGAATTTGGGACTGTGTTTTGGCGGTCTCCTTCATCCTTGCGGTTCCTTAATGGTCCACCTATCTCGGCTCCCTGTGTTCATCTGGTATTTACCATATTTATTATCTCAACGTCAAAACTCAGAAATTCCCACAGACGGCGCCAATTGATGTGGTTCCGATTTACCGTTCTCCTTTTGGAACTGAAACTCGAAACCTTGGATCCAAAAACCTGCAAAACAGACACCGGGAGGGGTTCCCGGCGAAGGGACTCCAACGCTCAAGTCAGTCAGATTGCTCAAAAATATCTCTCAAATTATACAAGTGTATGTGTATAATGAATTATGTATTTATCATAAATTGTGTCTCAAAAGTGAATAGAATAAGGATATATATATACTCCCTGATACTTGTTGTAGTAGAAATAAGAATCCTAGTTGTAGTTGGAATAGGAGTTCTCCTAAAATTAAGGATTAGTTCGACAGCACCCTAAAAATAAGGGATATGGATAACTGCCCGTGAAAACAGCGGTCAGTTGAGATCAGTTCGCTCTTATCTCATCATTCAGTTCGTCGTTACACTCTGAACTCCCTTAGTTCGACCGAATAGACGTAGTTTGCCTTATCAAAATAGTTCGCGTGCGATATTTATGACGGAGTAAACAAACGGTCCAAAGAAGTTCGGGTCACAATTAGTTCGACCACATCAGTTACCCTCCCTTCCACTCCCCCAAACTCATTAAAAAAAAAACTCTTATCAATATAGGATTTGAAATATTGAAAACTATCTAACCAAGATTTCAAAATGAAACACTTTTAACATCTCTTTATTAGGCATAATCTAATTCTCTCCTCATAAATGATGTGAGTGTCAAATCACACTTGTCAATTAAAAAATTAAAATTAAAATTAGCGTGCAAAATTTTAAATTTTTTTTAATTAGTAATAATATTTGATAAAATAGCCAATTGAATACAAAATTTATTATTTTTTTTAAATATACTTTCAATATATATTTCATTTTAGTTACCATACATTTAAGCAATAATAAACCCCACTTTAATTACTATTAGATACATTTAGAAATAGAAATCAACCATGAAATATTACATAGACTATCAATATATTACACTTGTAAATATTTCAATATTATTATAAAAATATTTGTTTGATATATATTATTGGACAAAATACAATATCACAAAATATCAATAGTGATTGCGAATTATGATATATATTATTCGACACAAATTAATATCACAAAAGATGTATATATATCAACATTATCATATATATATATTTGTTAGATATATATTATTGGACAAAATTAATAAAGCAAAATATCTATATTGTATTGGATACAATATAAGAAAATATCGATATTGATTGCTCATTATCGATATATATTATTGGACAAAAATCAAAAATTTAAATTCTGCATCAATATTGATATCTTAAACAAAAATCAGAAATTTAAATGTCTTGAATGCTAATATTTAATGTTTGATTACTATTCTTACATGTATGTATTAGTAATTAAAATGAAGTATATATAAAATGTATATAAAATAATAATAAATTTTTTATTGAATCACATATTTTATCAACTCATAATTAATAAAATAATAATTTAAAGATTTACACTCCAATTTTAATTTTTCAATTAAGACAACAACATGATTTATCAGCCACAATAAGAGAATCAAAGACAAATGTTAGGGGCGTTTTCTTTTGGAATGTTAATATAATAGTTTTCAATTTTTGAAGTCAATGATTTATAAGATTTTTCTTTCATAATTGATTGTTAATTTATTTTCGAGACTAGATTGATAAACCCTAAAATAAGAAACTCCATTTTAGAAAGAGTTTGGCGCGCATTTTACCGCAATTGAATTAAATTGACTTAAATATATACCATTAATTATAAGAAATAGTCTCAGTATACTATAAAAATAGAAAAATACCCTTCTACCCCAACTTTATTGAACATGATAGTACAATATGGTCCCCAACTGCCACCAAAAGCCGTTTGACAAATTGCTTTCTAAAATGAATATTGATCAATTTTTTACATGAAAATTGACTTACATTTGCTATACACGAAAATTCATATAAAACAAAACAAAATTCGTGTAAGGTATGTATTTGTTTTACATAAAAAAATCAAGCTAATTTAATTTGAATGAAATGAATAAACTATTTATTCCAAATTCGTGTAAAGTGTTTACACGATTATGAAAAAATGTTACACTATTCATAATTAATGAATTTGTTTTACATGAAAAAACAAAATAAATTTTGAATAAAATATTCATTTATAATTCGTGTAAAGTGGTTACATTATTATGGAAAATGGCTACACTATTCATAAGTATTTCATTATTGAAGAAAATTGTTACAATATTTTCGTGTGTACATATAAATGGGTTACATTATTTTATTATTGCGTGAATAATTCCGTGTAAGCGGAAATTCGTGAATAATAGTTATAATTTCAATAATTACTCTATTTTCGTGTAAAATAAAAACAGGTTTTTACACAAATTTTTTTTTCAAGAGGATACTCTATTTCATAAAAAAAAATCATGTATACATATAAATAATTTTACGTAACCCTATTTCATGAAAAAAAAATTAAGGTTACACAAAAATTAATTTAATTTCATATAATCCTTTTATTTTTTATGTAGGTTACACGAAAAATGATTAGACATATAATTTGTTAGTAAAATATTTAAAATCAATTTCATGTAAGACAAAGTTACTTTAAATAAGTTTGATAAAATATAAATAAATAAAAAGAAAAAACATAAAAGGGGAATCAACCCCTAATACCACGAAATTAATATTTTCATGTAAGACTTATTTCATATTTAAAATTGATCATTTTTTATGTAAGATTTATTCATATTTATTAATTAAATGTCTTTCATGAAATTAATTTTAAAAAGAGTTCTTTCAGGAAATTTAATTAAATTGTTTTTTTTTTCTACATTAAGGGCGATCTCGTAGTTCCTACGGGGTGGAGATGATGGGGTCGGTCCATGGATTTTCCTGGGTTCATAACTACTCCTCTTACTACAGGACGCTTACCTAGCCAGCGCTTGGATCCGACTCTACCCAAACTTATTTGTATTAACAGCTATTCGAAGAGGAATGTTTTTATGCGGTGCTAACGATTTAATAACTATATTTGAGTCAGTGATTGGAAAACATCCCCTTCTCGATCTTGATTCGCGTAGAAATTCCGGAACTATGGGCCCAGTTTACAAGTTATGCCTTCGAATGAAAGACAATTCCGAAATTTAATTAAATTGGTTTTTTTTTTCTACATTACTGTATTCTACGAAATTGTGGAAGAAACATTACACGAAACTAATATTTAAAAAAATTATTTCCAAACTTATTACACGAAAATAAGTATTTTAAATTTTGATGTCAAATATCGTGTAATCTCAAATTTATATTGGCTTAGAAACAATTTTCATGGAAGGTTTCTTAAATTATGACTATGTGATTTGAAAAATATATTTTCATGTAATATATTTTATATGGTGATTTTTGTTAAAAACATTAATATATATATATATATATATATATATATATATATATATATATAAATCATATCTTATCACACCGTTAAAGTTGTATGGTGTTTTATCAATTATGTCTTATCATGATTGTGCACATATGACTTGGTCAAAAAAGTGGTAGAATTAAATTATTTTTTATAATTTGTGATATAAGGGAATTAAAATTTAGGGTTAATAATTTCAATTTGCTATTTGAATTATTACACTTTTTTTTTTCAATGAGTGTCTAGACTTAAAAGAATTTCCAATCACTAGCCAATCTCTTCAAAAATTTCCGATTGCTACTCAAACATATATTTTCATTTCAAAATTCACCAAAAAACTTGAAAATGCAATTCATTCCCAAATATTAGTAAAAAATGCATGATTCATACACCAAAATGATCCATATTCAAAATCATATAATAACCTCATATCAATTTCATGATTTTCATTCGATCCAATCACAAATCAAACAAAAATCATTTTAGAGTTTTGAACATTTTTTATTCGATTCAAATTTAAATTAAACAAAAAAAATTAAATTAATTTGAGGTTATAATTTCATTTCAAAAGAAGATTATTTTAACATATGAATCATGAATATTTTTAGTTTTCCAATGAATTTTAACTGAAAAATATGTGTTTGGGTAGCAACAATTTTTTTTGAAAAGATTGGCTAATAGTTGAAAAACTTTTTAAATTTATATATCTAATTAAAAAAAAAATTATAATTCAGGTAATAAATTAAAATTAACCCTAAAATTTATATAGAATGGTATAAGGGTAATACATTATACCATTTGCGGTATATTTTTTTAAATGAGTTTGGGGGAGTGGAAAGGAGGGGAATAATAAGAACAAGAAAACTTGCGTGAACCGTCACAATCTGCACCTTTATAAAGGTGGGATATCACTTAAGCTATAAGGCTCGTGGTTACCATTTGCGGTATATTTGACCATTTACTCATTTTAAAAACCCTGATCACAAAAAAAGAATCCGAATATTTTTACCTCCAAATTCACTAGCGATCTTTTGCAGATCTTGAATCACTACGGTAAAATTGGTACGTTAAAAATCTCTTTTTTATTTTTTTGCGATTTTGAAAAGTTAATTATCATGAGTTTTGCAAAATTTTGAATCTGATTGCCTTGAATTTTGATTTCTGCGATGTATTTTGCTTTAGGCTAAACTGAGGGTCGATATAACTTTGGATGTTCAACAGGCATTAGATTTGATTTATTTCAGGGATTTATTTGTTTTTAGTGAATTAGTTAGAATTTGAATCTTTTTTGATCAATTGGAGTTTAGATGGTTGTAATTGTTATTTTAGTGGGTTGAGAATTAGACAACTGAGGGGATGTAATGTAGGAATAGAATTTCTTAGGCAGCTATACCTTTTATTATTATTATTATTATTATTATTATTATTATTATTATTATTATTATTATTATTATTATTATTATTATTATTATTATTATTATTATTATTATTATTATTATTATTATTATTATTATTATTATTATTATTATTATTATTATTATTATTATTATTATTATTATTATTATTATTATTATTATTATTATTATTATTATTATTATTATTATTATTATTATTATTATTATTATTATTATTATTATTATTATTATTATTATTATTATTATTATTATTATTATTATTATTATTATTATTATTATTATTATTATTATTATTATTATTATTATTATTATTATTATTATTATTATTATTATTATTATTATTATTATTATTATTATTATTATTATTATTATTATTATTATTATTATTATTATTATTATTATTATTATTATTATTATTATTATTATTATTATTATTATTATTATTATTATTATTATTATTATTATTATTATTATTATTATTATTATTATTATTATTATTATTATTATTATTATTATTATTATTATTATTATTATTATTATTATTATTATTATTATTATTATTATTATTATTATTATTATTTATTTATTTATTTATTTTTTGTGAATTTCAGTATCTTTCCATCTGGTAACTGAATTGAATTTTTGCTTCTGTGTATCATATCATTACATGTTTTTCTAACTTTGGTGAATTAAACAGGAAATATGTATCTTATGCAGCCTCAATGGTCACGAGTAGGGTTGTAAACGAATCGAATCGATTCGAATATCATGATATTCTATTCGTATTTGTTTAACTATTCGAATATTCGTATTCATATTCTTTTATTATTCGAATCACAAAAGTAAATCGTATTCGTTTAAATATTCGAATATTCGTATTCGAAAATTTTAAACTTAAAATTTCTATTTTTTTTAAATATATTTATTTTCAAATTAATATACCTATTACCTACATAGTACTTAATAAACTCATTACAAATTAACATTCAAGATTCCAAATACATAAATATAAATTTATTGTCAAACAAGTAATCGAACAAAAATTTCAACTAAACATCCAATTTTCTAAATACATAAACATAATTTCACAGTCGAACCCATCAAACAAGTAATGTAACAAAAATTTTGACTAACAATCATTCTTGCAATATGACATCAAACGGCTCTTCCTCCTAAAAAAAATGAAAGCACATTTATCATCATAATCACAAAATAAAATATATCATTATAATAAAAAATGAGAACTCACATGAGTCATAATAGGCTTATTGATACCATGAAGTTGGCGTATCCCATGAAAACAATTTTTATTCTTTTGGTAAGCATTTATATATATATAAAATAAAAAAATTATATAGTTATAATTATTCGAATATATTCGCGAATACTCGAATCGAATATGGTCATATTCGTATTCGTATTCGGATTCTTATTCGTATTTTTCGAATTTGAATCACTATATTCGAATTCGAATATCGAATCGAATCAAAAAAATTCAATTCTTTTACAACCCTAGCCATGAGGTGGCAAGTTTCGCGGAGATCCTAAATCATCGTCTGCTAGGAAAAACAATATGTGCATGAGAGGAACTGCTTCTGCTACTAATTACAATTGGAATTATGATGGTGATGGTACTTACAGTACAAAGTTTGGTACATGCAATCATGGATGCCGTGATCTCTTTCAAAATTATAGTTCAGTTGAATTCAGTTATGATCGTCATTGGCCTGACTTTGTACCTTCTTCTAGAAGGAGAAAAACTTTGTCTTTGTCTTATGAAAGCACTGGGGTACTTTATCAACTGCAAGACCTATACCAAAATGGTCTTGTAAATCACGTTGTTCCATGCAATCCTCACAGATACTATAATACATACTTTGTTGGCCAGTTAGCTTGCGTCTGTTGTTGAAGCCAGGTGTGGTGATGCTGGTTCTTATGCTTTGTCTACCTCCAAGTGTGACCGGTCGAAGGATGAGGATGATGAAGTCATTTGTATGTCAAGGGATGAAATAGAAAAGCTCTCTCCTTCTAGGAAAGATGGAATTGATCAGCTGCAAGAGACGCTTCTGCCATACTCATATTGTTCCTTCCTTCAGAATATTGGGATCAGGCTTGATCTGTAAGAAATTTACCTTAAAAAATATTTGCATTGAGTATTTAAATATGCATTAATGAGTGAAAATGCACTTTTATTTTGCTATGTTTAATCTTAATTATTCAAAGATTAAGATGTCATGTCTTCCTTTTCAGACCACAATCAACTATTGGGACTGCCATTGTTCTGTGCCATCGCTTCTTCATTTGACGCTCTCATGCCTCTCATGACAGATATGTGAGTTTCTGTTTTATGAATCTGTGTGTTTTCTGTTTTGCAGAATAGTTTACCACACTTTCTCATCAGATAGGATTTGAAGAAATTGTGCTTCTTCCCTTAGTTGAAACTATGTTGCCATATGGAAAAGCTAATATTTGTTCTATATACCTAATCTTTTGGATGCAGTTGATAGCTACTGCAATGCTTTTCTTGGCATCAAAGTTTGAGGAGACACCTCGCCTTCTTAATGGTGTATTAAGAGTGTCATGTGAAGTTCTACAGAAGCAGGATTTTTCACTTCTCTCATATATGTTGCCCATGGTTAGTAAGTGTAAATGTCTTTCATTACCTCATTTTATAAGGTAAGGAATTTTTCTATCCATTTTTTATGAAAATAACTTTTTTACCTAATTTTGGTAAAAAAAGTTCAACTTGCCTTCAATTTCACTTACAATGTATTTCATATCTATGCATTTAAAATTTAAATTTAAATACACTATATTATATTTTATATCCAATTTTTCTACAAATGTTTTTGATAGATAAATCTCTAACAATTAATTTTCAAACATAATATGTAAATTTTTTTAAAAATCTTTTTATTTAGAAAAAAGATTTTTGGTGCACTAAGTTCACGAATTGTGTAAATAGTTGCTAAGTTTCAACTTTTGTGCACATTGGTCCTTTTTGCTTGGAATTTCTGGTGTGGCATCAAAAATCCGGCGGCTAAGTCAGCAGTAGCCACATCAGCAGTTTCCGTTGCTGACTTAGCAATTTCAGGCAAATGTATTCAAAGTTGAAAGTAAGTATACTGTTTTTGCAATCATGAATTTGGAGTAACAACAACGAACAAGGGCTCATTCTTGTAATCGTTTTAATGAAATCTTTTGATGCAGATATTGCCCATCAACTGATGGAGCTGTTTTAGAAGAGCCCTGTCCATCTTGATCTTGTAGATGTAAGCTGGTTTTTTTTTTTTAAACAGAAATGAACAATTTAGAGAATCAAAACTATTTTTAGGTATAGTGTAAATGACTCATTGTGTGGTGAAATGGTGAATCTAGATTGTGTTTCATTAAAAAAATGTTGGAAATTCTGGATTTTTCCAGAAATTTTGCCTTACTTTGGGCATTAATTGCATGTGAGTTTTAAACCCGATTGTGGCGAAGTAAAGTTGAAATGTGTTCACCTCCGTGAGAGGTTCGCGGCAAGCTTTTATACGCCCAAAACGGATAAAAGGTGAATGATAAATTGTGTCTCAAAGTTGCATGTTTGGATCCTTTTTCTAAGGTGTTATCCCACATTGGAAAACTTATGCTAATTTTCTCAATATATATTGGTTTTTCCTTTGGTAGAAACTAAGAATGTTTGGCAAGTAGGCTCTCTCTTGTGCGCAGGGGGTGCAAATCACGGTCCAATCTAGACTCTCGAACCATGGAATTGTGTGCACCTGCGTACACGAATGTCGGTCCGAAAAGCGGTGGGCCCGACCACGTTCCTTTTGCCAAATTTTCGTACAGCAACATGTGACTGTTGGCATGTGACTGTTGCCTTCCAACTTCCGAAACTGTCAGGCACGTTTTTTCATTCATTGCAACTGTTTTGAAACGGTTTCTTGGAGTGCCTATAAAATGAGCTCCTATATCAATTACCAATTTCATCCTTTGCACCATCAGGAATGTGAAGTGTAACAAACCAAGGGAACTCTCGATAGGAACCAAATTGTCAAAACATCCACAATTATGTATCAAAAATCAAATCAATACTGTAATTTAAAAAAAAAACATTATAATGAACAATTATATTTCTTTGGTCGACATTGTAATTAAAATTTTCTATGATTTGTCAACAATATTATTGCAAAAGTTGGCGTTATAAATTGAAATTTGATTCAAATTTTGCAAATTGTCACGTAACTAAGTCTAATATTAAAATAAGAAATAACAGCAGATATTCGAAGTGAATATCCTCTGTTAAAGGCTTAAAGCCGGCAATCCCACCAAAACGTTAAACCAAACTACCTTAAACCAGCATATATTAGTGCAACAAACTCCATTCCCAACTAAAATTCCATCATCACAAGACAGACACAGCGAGAGAGAGAGAGAGAGAGAGAGAGAGTCAAAATCTTGCAAATATATTAGTTTTTGCTATAACAAGATGTCTCTTTCTATGGCAGTGTCAGTGTGGGCAATGTAATGACAAATCAAAAGCCAATATATAGGTCTATATATTTTCCATGCTGCCCTGCAACTAAGCCCCTACCTCTTTCTCTCTCTCCTTTTCTGTTTCTTGAATTTATACACATTGCATTTTCTGACAACTATGGATTCGAGAGCTCAACGCCGCCTACAGACGGTCAGAAATCATCTTATTAACTCCACCGCCGGTGACCAACCGCCGCTTCTCCGCCCACAGCTCACCGCCGGCGAGTTTTTTTCAGGTAGCTTTTATTTTTGTGGGAAAGATTCTTTCTTTCTTTCTTTTATTGAATTCTAAAAGGAACTGATCGTATTTTCTAGTGTTCGAAATTATTATTTTGATTATTGTTGTTATTTCCTAGTTTGGTTTGAAGTGCATTTTATTGGATTACTAACTGATGGGATTTAGGTTTGCTATTTTCTTGATTTATTATGATATTTTGATTCCCGGAGGTAGTTATCTCATGCATTGTTTGCCGTTTCATGTTTCAATTTCGTATTTTATTTCATATAATATGACGAGATGGGAATTGATGAAATGAAATATTGTGTAGAGAAATTCCATACACTATATCTGTTGATTCGTTTTCTTACACAATTGTAGAAATTCAGACACAGAGAGAACTTAATTATAATTTTGTTTCGATAAAAGAATTTCTTTTTTTAATTGTTTAACAGAGGAAGGATATAGTGTAGTGCTTCCAGAAAAATTGCAGAATGGCAAATGGAATGTATACAGGTTGGAGTTGTCTATTTACACCTATTAAGAAAGCCCATCTTATTGCACTAAGACAGCATACTATTTATCCTATTTTTCTCAGAAGTCGACGCTCTCCTATGAAACTCGTGAGTAGATTTGCCGATCATCCTGAGATTGCTACTTTGCACGATAATTTCGTGTAAGCAACATTGATTATCAATCCCATACAATTCTATTTCAATCAAGAACACTTCATTGATTTTGCTCAATTCTAACTTTGCAAGCATAGGCACGCAGTTCAGACATACCATCATTACAAATACTTGGGAACACGAGTACGAGAAGATGGAACAGTGGGGGAGTAAGTTCTTGCCTGAATTTCATGCTTTTATTGTCGATAAACTGCCTCTTTATATGATGTTATTATACAGATACAAATGGATGACCTATGGAGAGGCCAATACTTCACGATCAGCTATTGGTTCTGCTCTGATTAGACAAGGAATAAAAAGGGCAAGATTGAGTTCAGACAACATATAATTGAATTCCTTGACAAAGTTTGTTTGAAGAGATTGAATTCTTTTCTTGATATGTATTAATACAGGGATCGTGTGTTGGGCTGTACTTTGTTAATAGGCCTGAGTGGCTTATTGTCGATCATGCCTGCTCTGCATATGCCTTCATTTCAGTGCCATTATACGATACCTTAGGTGAGTGATTATTAAGATTTTATGTCATTACATATTTCCAAGATAACTGTTCTTATTTAACGGATCAGGTCCAGAGGCAGTTAAATATATAGTCAACCATGCAGCTATTCAAGCTATATTCTGCGTGCCACAAACATTGAACATTGTACGTTCAATACACGATTCAAGCTATATTCTAGTCCTGTTTATTTCTTCTGTTGTTATATGAATATAGCATCTGATATCATTTCTTTCAAACTTAACTGCAGCTTCTTAGCTTCTTATCTGAGATTCCGTTAGTGCATCTGATTGTGGTAATGAATATATCATCGATTTAAACCTATACCATGATGTTGGAATTGAAACGAGCAAAACTGTTTCACTGGATATCGTTTTTATAGGTTGTTGGAGGGGTAGAAGCCCAAATGCCATCACTTCCATCAACCACACGAGTTAGGATCATTTCATATTCAAAACTACTTAGTGAAGTAAGTCTTATCGTATTTTCACTCGTCTTGTTTATATCTCGATTTCCATTTGTTAATAATGTTCATACAATATCGTTTTAGGGCCTCAGTAGCCTTCAGCCTTTTTCTCCACCCTCATCTGATGAAGTTGCTACGATATGCTATACAAGTGGGACTACCGGAACTCCAAAGGTATCGGTTTGAGTTCTTGTTTTCAGAGGCCATCAATGTTCTTCATCTGAGATTTAACTGGATAAGCTTTGTTCTCTGTTATTAGGGAGTTGTACTAACTCATGGAAATTTAATTGCAAATGTTGCTGGTGCAAGCTTGGGAATCAAATTATATCCATCAGATCTGTGAGTTAAAGTAGATTAAACGAAGTATTTTTCTACAATCTGCTAAAGTTTTTCAATCTTGTTTCTCTATAGTATTTACAAAGCTTGTTCTTTACTTGCCAGTTACATATCATATCTTCCTCTGGCACACATATACGAACGAGTCAACCAAATCTTGGTGGTGTATTTTGGAGGAGCAGCTGGTTTTTATCAAGGAGTATGACACTCTTTCATTCATAAATAGTCTATTTTTCACTGTTTTAGAGTTAAATTGTTTTTTGGTCTTACAAAACAATGGCATCATCATGTTGAGTTGTCATTGGAAAATCTTGGAACTTTTTCGCATTTGAGTGGAAATGCTAACAGTGATTTTCCTCTATAGGACAATATGAAATTATTGGAGGATATGGCTGTTCTAAAGCCCACTATATTCTGCAGTGTTCCACGTGTGTACAATAGGATATATGCAGGGTAAAATTTGGACTTCTTCTTCCAAACTGCATCGTTTTTGTTGTAAGAGAATGAGGTATATACTTCTCATTTTACAGAGTATTAAATGCTGTAAAGACATCGGGTGTTCTCAAGGAGAGGCTGTTCAATGCTGCTTATAAATCCAAGAAACAGTCTATATTCCATGGTAGCTTCTTTGCTTATCTGTTATTTCTCTTGCAACCTCTACCTTGAAGGCTTTATGGACATAATAGTCATTTAACAGGAAATAAACCATCTGCCATGTGGGATAGATTGGTGTTCAGCAAAATAAGGGAAAAGCTCGGAGGCAGAATTCGTTACATGATTTCCGGGGCCTCACCACTGTCCCCTGAAGTCATGGACTTTTTACGAGTGTAAGTTTGGTTTTCTAGTGAATAATTCTGTGTCCTAATTCATACACTGCAACTGACAATTTGGAAACATTAGATGCTTTGGTTGTGTAGTTGTCGAAGGCTATGGAATGACAGAGTCGTCTTGCATTATAAGCAATATGGACGAAACCGACATTTTATCCGGTCATGTGGGCTCACCTAATCCAGCTTGTGGTGAGTGATTGAACACACAAAAATGTTTCGTTTTCTTCATAAAACTTGGCCTGTTTTATTCAGTCTCGTCTTTCTTTCAGAAATAAAGCTTGTTGACGTTCCAGAGATGAATTATACATCCAAGGATGAACCCTATCCACGCGGTGAGATTTGTGTACGAGGCCCCATAGTGTTCCAAGGCTACTACAAAACTGAAGAGCAAACGTACGTAGTTTTTGTCTGTTCTTTTAATTGTTCATTTTTATGTAAGATAAATGAAGCTTTGAAGTTAAAAGATGTGGTCTTGATCAGAAGAGAAGTAATCGATGATGATGGATGGCTTCACACGGGGGATATAGGCTTGTGGCTACAAGGAGGTCGATTGAAGATAATCGACAGGAAAAAGAACATCTTCAAGTTAGCACAAGGAGAGTACATAGCCCCTGAGAAAATAGAAAACGTATACGCTAAATGCAAGTTTGTTGCACAATGCTTTATATACGGTAAGAATACTATAACTCAGTACTTGTCCACTTTTCTACCACTATTTCACATATTCCAATTTTGATCCTCAAACAATTTTTTCTAATTTTCATCCAATTTGCTTGGAATTTTTATTTCTGCCTACGCTAGAATTGCCAACGTGGATTTTTTCAATTCCGGCACCACTTAGGCAGAAATTGACATTCCAAGCAAAATCGGATCAAAATTGGAAAACGTAAAATTAGTGGTAAAACAATGGATAAGGTCTAAATTACAGGACGAAAATTAACATGCTCTTGTGGTGGCTATAAGAGACTGATAGGTTGAACATTTTTTGGTCATAGGCGATAGCCTGAAATCTTCTCTAGTTGCAATTGTTGCAGTTGATCCTGATGTCCTAAAAGCATGGGCTCTAAGTGAAGGCGTAAAGGTGATGAGTTTATAGTTTGGTCTCATCATTCTATTGTTCTTGATAGCCTATTTTACGCTATTTTCTACACGTTTTTCATTCTGTTTTCTCTGTTCAGTATCAAGATTTGAGGCTACTATGTAGTGATCCTCGGACAAGGGCTGCTGTTCTTGCTGACATGGATGTTGTTGCAAGGGAAGCTCAAGTAAGAACTCTAACATTAAATTATGCAAAACAATTAGGCATCTATTGTTGCCTTTTCTCTTACAGCAAACATGGATTGTGATTCAGCTGAGAGGCTTTGAATTTGCAAAAGCTGTGACTCTCGTGGTTGAACCATTTGCGTTGGAGAATGGATTGATGACTCCAACATTCAAGGCAAGTGTTCATACATTTTCTTCTCTGTTGAAAGAGAACTAAAAAATCTAAAATTTATCCTTTTTTTTTTCTTGTTTTTGTGTCTTGATCCCAGATTAAAAGGCCTCAAGCTAAGGAGTACTTCGCTAAAGAAATCGAGAAAATGTACCTTGTGCTCTCAGCATTCGATGCAGCCTCTATGCAGAAATTGCTTTGAGTTTTAGTAGATACATAAAATGGTGGAACCAGTGTAAGTTATGACAGTTGCATTATCTGAAAACAAGTGCAATGATAAAACTGTGAAGAAGAAACTATGTTTTTACTTACAAATTTCTGATTGATTGATTCTCAATACTGTATTGTGTGTGTAATCTTAATGAAATTCTTAGTTTTTCACATGGTCTTCATTGTTAACGAAGTATTCACACAATTGTTCAACGTACTAGTTTTATTCTGTTTACCTGTATATCTTAGTTTTTTATTTACTTTTAAATTTTGGCTTTTATTAGTGTATGAAATTATAATTTACCAGATGTTTTTTTGAAGAACACAAAACTCATCGTACAAAGGATATATTTTTGGTAGAATATTCAAAGAAATTGTATTCAATGTTCAATAAAAACTAAAAAGAAATTGTATAAATTAAAGCCCATGAGTCAAATAACCAGATTAATAGAGTATTACAAGAGTAAAGTAAACCTCCTCTATAAGAAAATGACAAATACATTCTGAAGGCTCTAATGACAAATAAAAATTTCAACCTTCTATCGTTATCCTTATATATAAGAATGAAATCAGGAATAACAATTGAGGGACTAATGATAATTACAAAAAATTGGAGGGGATAAAAAAATATATTGAAGGGGGTAAAAAAAAATTGTTTGAAAAGTTTGAAAAATATAACATTTATATTTCACCAGATACAAGATTTATAAAGAGAATTGACTCAAACTGGACCCATTGCGACATATATGTCCTAATTTAGAAAAGATTCAACACCCAATTCGGTTATGTATGGTGGGTGCAAATAAGACAAAGATCCTGATTATAGGTTTCCACCTTCTTTGTGGCAAAGCTGCACTATAGGACACATCTCCATAACCCTAAGACTTCCCAACTTATTTCCACAACTTCATACATATATACTTTTTAAGAAAGAGTTAGTTATAACCAAATGTGTCTTAATAAGATTTCCACTTGAGGAAACAAACCAACATATCCATGAAATGCATGCATGCATTCATATAATAAAACACACTTTCTTTTCTCTTCTAGAGCACTGTATATTATTACAAGACCAGTGAGATGAAAAACATGGCAAGTGCTGAGACATCATCCTCTTCACAGCCTTACAAACCCAAAGTCACTCCTTATGTCGTTGTCTGTTGGATTTTTGCTGCCTTTGGTGGTTTAATGTTTGGCTACGACATTGGAATTTCAGGTGATCTTTAATTTCTCCGAAATTCGCAAGAAATTTCAGATCAAGATTCACTTTGCCATTTGTTAAGATATTGGTTGATTGCAGGTGGGGTTACGGTCATGGATGATTTCTTGAAGAAATTTTTTCCAAACATATACGAAAAAAGGGAGAATGCAAAGGAAGACAATTACTGCAAATACGATGATCAGTTGCTTCAGCTCTTTACATCTTCATTGTATCTTGCTGCTCTTATAGCCAGCTTTGGAGCATCAAGGGCCTGCTCTTTGCTTGGGAGACGTCCAACGATCAAATTCGCCTCGTCACTATTCCTAATTGCAGCTATAATAAGTGGCTTAGCACCCAACAAATTCATGCTCATTATGGGAAGAATACTATTCGGAATAGGCGTTGGATTTGGCAATGAGGTATATATATTCAACATATACATATATATATATATATATATATATATATACAGTTTTGGGAGAAATTGCAAATTTAAGACAATAACTATTGGTCGTTCTTTATTTAGGAACATTGACTTTTTATACCCTGAATAGGATACTTACTTTTTAATTTACTTAGATTAAAGACAAATTAGCCCGAAATCCCAAATTCAGGCCAAAATCGCGTATGTAGTGAATGTGTCACTAAACGTTGTGTTCTTTGAAATTTTCATTCGATGTACGCTCAAATCGAGCTTGAATCAAACTAAAATGATGAATTTATTTGTCTTTGCTACTATAACTTGAGCCTTGAGAAGATATGTACTTTTGATAAAATGTATATTTTGTTTAGCATTTGGCACTTCACTGCCAAAATTCACTTCACCCAAAATTTGATCTCCCTTAAAACTTTACCTAAACACTAATCTCAACCCATAACAAAATTTCGAATCAATTTATCAAATTCAATTTGAATAAAAATTAAATGGTCGGAAAGTTCGAATTTGAAGAGGCACATACTGCATCACTTGTGATTTTGGCCCGAATTTCAAGATTCGGACAAATTTGTCTTAAATCTGCCTAAACTAAAAAATTAATGTGATAATTTCAGAACCAGTGTTTCTTAATGATAGATAACCAAAAGTTATTGTCCTAAGTTTACAATTTTCCCTGCAGTTTTGATCCTGGTTCTTGTTTTTGGTAATTCTGATCAGAGAATTTGAAACCTGAAACTTCAGTCGGTTCCCCTCTTCTTATCAGAAGTAGCACCACCACATCACAGAGGAGCTGTCAACATCCTATTCCAACTCTTCATAACCATAGGAATCCTCAATGCAAACCTAGTCAACTACGCTGTCTCAAACATACATCCCCATGGATGGAGGCTAGCACTAGGCCTCTCTGGAATTCCCAGCCTGGTTCTCTTCATCGGCTCCAACATCATCATGGAGACACCCTCCAGCCTAATCGAACGAGGCTACGAGAAAGAAGGCCGAGAAACACTGCAGAAAATCCGGGGCGTGGAGAACGTCGAAAACGAGCTGCAACAGATCAAGCTAGCCTGTGAGAAAGCCAAGAATGTGAGGAATTCATACAAGAAACTGTTGAAACGAAGCAGCATTCCACCTTTGGCCATCTCCATCTTGATCCAGATGTTCCAGCAGTTCACTGGGATCAATGTGATCATGTTCTACGCGCCGGTCCTGTTCAGGACAATGGGGTTCAGGAGTGACGGGTCGTTGCTGTCGGCGATCATCACCGGAGTAGTGAACGTGCTTGGCACCGTCGTTTCGATGATGGTGGTGGACAAGGTTGGGAGGAGGAAAATGCTTCTCCAAGCTTGTGTCCAGATGTTCATATGCATGGTGACCATTTCTTACCTTTTTTTTTTTTTAAGCTTTGTGGAAATTACAATCAAATCTTTTTTAACACATGGCCGGACCTTTTATGATAGGAAAGATGATAATATTGAGTTCAGACTATGCAAAATTGGTCTCCTAACTATAAGGAGTGTGGAAAACTAGTTATTTTTACGTTAAAAAGTGGTTAAACTAGTCACCTTTCATTTTAATTATCATGTTTTTGTCCTAAAATTTTATAATATAGTTGAAATTCTACATATTATGACTAATTTAGATGGTGTAGCATGCCCCAAAATGATAAAAACTTGACATATAGAGTAGAATGATTATTGACAGTTGAATTTTTACACTAATTTTTTAATTGTCTTATGAAGCGACCATCTTGACTCGACCACACCATCTCAAATGTTTATAATATGCAAAATTCTGACTAACTTGGGACGAAAAAGTGCAATAAATCAATTGAAAATGACTAGTTTTGTCACTTTTAAAAAAACAGTGATTAGGCCGTTGAGTTGATCTGATTGTAGTTTCCACAAAACCTCGAGTTTTGTTTAGTAATTTGACCAGACTCAGAGAAAGGTAGATGTAATCCATTCAAACTTGAATGCAGGTAGGAATTGGAGCAATCCTGCAGGTTCATATGAAGCCCACAGGCACCATGAACAAAGGCGTAGCTGGCGCAGTGCTCATGCTTGTGTGTTTATTCGTGATGCCATTTGCGTGGTCATGGGGCCCAATCGCATGGCTCATTCCAAGTGAAATCTTCCCAATCGAAACTAGAACTGCAGGATTCGCATTCGCAGTGAGCACCAACATGCTCATCACATTCATCATTGCTCAAGGATTCTTGTCCATGTTGTGTCACATGAGGGCCACCATCTTCTTCTTCTTCGCAACGTGGATCGTGATCATGGGCCTTTTCGTGATGTTCTTCTTGCCGGAGACGAAGGGTGTTCCGATTGATGACATGGCTGACAAGGTATGGAAGAAACATCCAATCTGGAAGAAATTCATGCCGAGAGAAGTTGCAGGACCTGAAATGGCCTAAAGAAATGGTAGGGTTTGGCTTGCAAGGATGAAGAGTTGAAGATATTAATCCTCTCATCCTTTTTTCGGTCATTTTTTCAGTTGAAAAAGAAAGATAACTATTGGAGAGTAGACAGAATAAATTTCTTGGATCCATTGTACAAAATGAAAGAGTACTCTCTGAATGTAAGAATATAGTCGTTTTTCTTTGCAATAAAACCGATCATATACAAAAGCATAGTGATAAAAACTGCTTTGGTTCCTTAAATTTGGCCATTTTCGAAATAGTCCCATAATTATTTATTTTCTCAATGTAGTCCCACAATTTAAAAGATTGTCCCATTTTGGTCATATTTTTGTCCGAGCTTTCAATTTTCGCAAGAAAGCAGCTATAACCACCATTTTCAAGCTCAAATTTCAATTTTTCTTAATTCAGAACAACAATGCACGAACTATGTCAGAAACACTCTTCTTTCCATGTTCTTTCAAAGCCCCTTATACAATCTCAAGAATTTTTTCTTGAATTAGACTAGATTTTACAAAAATAAATTTTGCACCTCAATTTATTAAAAATCCATTTTCTGTAGGTGGGACTCCATTTCCAACGAAAAATGACCAAAATCAAGCAATCCTTTAAATTATGTTACTAAATTGAAAAAACAGATAATAGTGGGATTATTTGCCAAAAAGGCCAAAGTTATGGACCAAATTAATTTTCATCGCCCGAAAGTATATATGGTCTCATGTCCATCAAGAAAAGGAAGAAATAATACTAACTGAACTATGATAGCATAAATGAGAAAGCTGCAAAAATTGGGATCAGCCATTTCAGTTTGAGAAAAAGGGTGCTTTGTGTGGCTGCTGCACTAGGAGAAGGTGCAGGAACTGTAGGAGCAGGAACTGGAGGTGAAATTCCTGGCTGGATAGAGGGAGAACGAAGAACGTTGATATCGACTTTCTGGCCCGATTGGCAGTGGCCAGGTACACCACAAACGAAAAAGTGGTGGCCGGAAGTGGTGATGGTGATGGAGTCGTTGCCAGTCGTGTGAGTTGAGATCGGGGATGATACGTTGCACGATTTGTATTGAGAGTGTATAAGTTGCATCACATTGTGAAATTGAGGATTGTACTCAAAAACTGGAAAAGAGAAAAAAAAAAAAAAAAAAAAAGCCCAGGTTAACTATTAAGATCATAATAATGAATTTCATAACACATTTTCAGAAAAAATGAAATACGAAATGAAAAATCATTTTGCAACTAAGAATATTCCAACTTCATCACGTTTGCATTATGTCATAACCATATATGGTACTATAACTTTGGTAAAAGTGAATTAGCAAAACTTTATTCTTTCTCTATAATTAGCCTATTGAAAACGTTTTCCTTGACTAAAATGAGTTTCTTTTCAGCATTAATGGTCATTATTAATGTCTCATTGTAAAGTATTCAAATTTGCATAATTTGTATGTAATTTTGCAGCTGATCAACCTTGACTGCAAAAACCACTTCCACTTTCCACTTGACATTTGGAATCCAACGACACAATCACTGAAAAGAGAATCCAAACACCTAACTACTTGCAATATATTTGGGAAAAAAAAATCATACTAATAATAATAATAAATAAAAGAAAAGAAAATCTCTTCCATATGCACTTGCACGCGAGTGCATATGGAAAACATCATCATTGCTTGAATTCATAATGTGATGCTGGGTTTTCGCATTAAAGTAAGGCCCATCATATATACTAGGAATTGGGGACATAAAGTTAGGCCCATCATATATACTAGGAATTGGGGACATAAACTTACACGTGAGATCCTCTATTTTATTTGATTTTATTATTTGGGAATATCATTAAGACTTCATTTCAATAGAATGATTTGAAATTCATTTAAATTTGAGTGAATTTAAAATACATCAAAATAGCTTCAAAAATATTTTTAAATATTATAAATTGCACTATGTCAAATACAGTTTCATAAGTCTATAACTGATAATTTTATGTTAAAGCTCCTAAATTGATAGTTAAATTAATTTGGACTCTAAATTAATAAGTCCACTTTATGATTCTATTTTATTTTTTCAACACAACATATGTGTATTCTACAGATGTACAGCCAAGTAGAAATATAGAATACTTCATTCGTTTCTTATAAACATGTTGATTGGAATTTTCAAATAAACTAAGAAAATCATGGGGAAAAAAAAATCAAAAAAGCCAACTTCTTACTGTACGTCCAATGTTTTTAATGATTAATATATTAATAATACAAATACATACTGAATATGAATGACTATATAGTAAATGAACTAAATGAATATTACTTTATAAAAAATGAATTATAATGAGACATAAAACATGAAAACAAGCTTATAATATTATTCAAAAAATGATCGAACCCCGAACTTATGGGATTCCTAAAGCTTTAAACATGAAAGAGAAAGAAAGTGTAAAAGAAGCCCTGTTTTCAGAAAAGCTACAAAATATATTGTGTCCAAACATCACATATTTGATAATGGTTTTTAACAAGTAGGCAATTATATGATAATCCAAGAATATAAACTGGTCTGAAGAGAAGCATGATCCTAGGAAACATCATAAAAATTTGCAAGAGCAAGAGAGGAATTAAAGAGAAAAATACCAATTATATCACCAAGTTGAAAGGTTTTAGTAACAGCCCATTGCTTGTAATCAACATTGCCAATGGTGGTCCAACCAGCTGAATCTCCCACCTTATAAACTGCCCCTTTTGTCACTTCAAAATAACCAAACATCAAACACAATACTACCAATAATACTCTCTTTTCAAGAATTGAAGCCATGGCTTCCTCTCTATCTCTCTCTCTCTCGTGTGTGATGGAGTTTTAGTATTATGAAATTTTGGGTTGGTTTTGGGGCTTTAGATGTTGATTTGGGTGTTTTCAGATAATGGGATAATGACTGCTGTCTTTAAAAAGTTTGTTGGAAAAGTGGCCTAAATGAGTTTGGCTCTTTACACTTATTTAATTCTTTGCTTTTTTAAGTGATGTAAAGGAGGAAGAAATAGAAATTGCAAGTTCAAAGTGGCATGGTTGGCTGTCCCTGTTTATTAGCTTATACTACACTCAATTTCTCATTTCAACAATGCATAATATATTGAATTTCTGTTGTTAGATAGAATTTCCTAGAGTATCCGGTTTTTTCAATTTGCAGCTTAAACTCTTTTTATTCGATTATAATCTTAAAGTTGTAGAGTTTATCATATTGCAATTTGAATCACTTTTCTGATCATTTATCTGGCAAAGTTGTTGTTTTATTTTTATCCAATTGCAATCTCAGTTCTAAATTTTATCAAAATGTATCATAAATTAAAGGTTGCAATTGATTTAAAAAAAAAAAAAGATTTAGGTAGCAAAGTGAAAATTTTAAGTCATGTCAGAAAAATGACTGGAAAAGTGATTTAGTTTGCATTTTGATAACTCCAGAACTTCAAGATTGCATTCAGATAAAATAAAGAAAATTTTCAAATTGTAAAGTGAAAAAGTCAATATTTTAGATTGATTTTTGCATTTAACTCAAATAATTAACTACATCTTGATTTGTATAATGTTTGAAGTTAAGACATCAAGATTGCATCTTTTCCTTAGTATGGTCCTCAAGTTGTACTCAGGAGTCTCTCATCTAGTATTTTATTATCTATAATTTCAATACAACAAGTACATTTGTTGTTTGTGCTGATGTGATGAATCTTGAAATAAGACATCATCACACATATTTACGAAAATAAACTCTTGTTAAAACTGATAACAATTCTTGAAAAACTTGAAAGCAAAGAATGATTGATCATATATATTAAGGTAGTTGGATATATGGTAGCATACAAAATGAAGTAATGAAGAAGAGTGTCATGATGACATTCAGTTGTATGTTTTGCATCCACTCAAAAGAGACAAATTTTCTACTCTATTTACCACTCTATAGTTGAGCTGTTGAGGAGTTGGTTGAGACATATTATCAAACATGTTTGGAGCAGCATATGTTGAAGACAATTCAAGATTGATCTGCTAAGGAATATGTCTGGTCATGTTGAGTGGCCACAGAAAATGTTATCTTCCAATTATCGATATTCACTATGAGTTAAATTTTCTACTCTATAACAAAAAAAAGATTCATCGATTTATTTTCAATCTCATTATACACTTTTCACTTTAGATTTTCTGTTGATCCATTAATTATGGAAGAGTGTGATCATCCTTTCAATTTGTGGTGTCCTAGTTGGCCAATCAGTATCCAAGAAGCGATGGTATTTCACACATAATTATGATCATTAGATCAAAGAATCAAATAAAAAATGAGGACACATTTCCAACTAGAAAAAGGGTTTCATAAAAATTGAGCAATGAAATTCCTCTGTTTGGCAATCTAAAAGCAAACATTTGGCCCTAATTGAAGAGAATTTCCAAAAGGGGATTACATGAAAACAAATGAAACCCCTCTAATGTGAATATAAAGTTTGTCAATTTAAATTATTTTATCGATAAACCCTCCTACTCCAACACAAAACCTCACAACTCTCCATTCTTATTCTCCTTAACATTTTCTTCATCTATATAGTAATCATCCATAAACCTCTTCCAAAGCCAATGCCTCTTCCACACCCGGTCCGTCATCTCCTCTATTGGCACGTTCTTGGTCTCCGGCAACAAAAACAACACGAAAAACGACATCACCAAAACCCAACCCGAAAAGAAGAAGAAAATCCCAAACTTAAAATGACACAGCATTGACAGAAACGCCTGCGCGATCACAAACGTGAAGAGCAAATTGACACAGACTGTGACACTCTGCCCTGCAGAACGTGTCTCCAGCGGAAAGGTCTCACTCGGGATGAGCCAACCCAGAGGCCCCCAAGACCACGCGAACGCACTAACAAACGTACAAATCAAGAACACGACAAAGATTGCAAAGCCATGGCTAAGGCTCTCAGAGTGATCCTTCACCTTGAGGCCCAAAATTATAGCTATGACCACTTGAGACAAGAACATCTGAACCCCAGCTTCAAGCAACAACACCCGCCTTCCTAGCTTATCGACTGAGTAGATCGACACACACGTGGCTATCACATTGACTGCACCCGTGATCACTGCCGAATACAAGGCTGCATTGCTACCAAATCCTACGGTGTTAAACAGCACCGGTGCGTAGAACATGATGGCATTGATTCCAGTGCACTGCTGGAAGATCTGAAGCAAGAAATTCAACACAACATTTCAAGAAACAGAACAACAACCGTAATTTATCCAAAAACCAGCTTTTTAACTAACCAACCAACCTGTAAAGCCACAGCAATGATCAACTGAGGCCTGTTTCGTCTCATGAGGAGGTTCCTGAAAGGGTGCTTGACTAGCTTAGCCACACGGCTCGCCTCAACGAGCTCCAAGTACTCGGGCTCGACGTTTTCAGTGCCCCGGATTCTCTTGAGCACGGCCTTTCCTTCGTCCAAACGGCCTCGCTCAATTAGGCTGTTGGGGGTGTCGACCACCATCAACGCGCCTATGGTCAAAAGGCCGGCAGGGATACCTGCCAGCCCCAACGACAATCTCCATCCCCATCCTCCTTCTATTCTGTTGTCACAAATAGTCAAATAAGTTAATAAAAAAAGTAGCATTTTAAGCTGAATCTAATGAATGAAAACACTATAAATTCTTTCATAATAATTTGATTTAACAATAAATCAAAGTAAGTAACTTACTTAGCAGTAAAATAGTTGACAAGATTGGCAAATAGAATTCCAATTGTCACATTAAGTTGGAATAGAATGTTGAGGCCTCCACGTATTCTTGTGGGTGCAATTTCAGACAGGAACACTGGGACTGCCTGAAATGTTCATACATTTTCAATGCTATAACTTTTGCAATATAATCATGACAATAATAATTGAGAGAGATTTAAAATAGACATAATCGATGGTCTAATATGTTAGGATGAAACGTTCTGATTTTGAGTGATAAAATAATTTATAGTCAAATATTTTTTTTGCCTTTTAATTTCAACATATAATTCATGCAATTAGTCTTTTAATTATAATTCTTTAATCGATCACCCTTAGTTCCTTATTTTTTAAAGGAACTAAACTTCCAAAAAAAAAAAAAGGAGTATTCTTTATCTTGATAATGATTCTTTTCTTTAAAAGAATGTTTCTAAAAAAAATAAGAAAAGGTGAAAGATGACAAAATTGATAAAAAAAAATGAATAAGGGAAAAATATCTTGAATAGTAATGATGTAGGGTGATATTATTCTAAATGGTATCTGGCCTAGGTGTTAGGCATCTCATGGGTATCACTTCCCTTTTTTTCAAACTTCGCCTAATCGTATTTAATTAGGCCCAAACAAGACGTCAAATATTCATTAATATCATTTTTCATACAATTTTCTTTTTATTCATTATCATTTAATCGTCAAACTGATGGTTATTTTTGTTCGAAAAATAGGAAGTGGCTACAAACGTGTTTCATTATATTTTTAAATAATAAATATTTTCACTATATGTAAACGGGTAGAAAATTATCTATGCTGATCGAGACATTAAGTCCATGCCCGATGCCCTTTAATCACATTAATGATGTTAAATACTGAAATTGAGAGAATTAAATTAAATTATATAAAACGAAAGAAATAGAAGAATAGAACAAGGGGGAAAGTAGCTAGGAAGCATGGATCACAATGATTCATAGCAAGAAGATTGTGAAGAATAAAGTTAGTTAAGAGGAAGAATACAAGTAGATTGGATTTTACAGATACTCCACCAAGCTATAAAGTTCTTTACTTTATTTTGATATATGATTGGATGCCAAAATAGTCTACATCATCATATGCATCTCACTCAATTTTGATAATTTAGGTAAAAAATCAAATTTGATAGTTTTAAATGCACGTGTCTAGAATTCAAAAGTATTTATCTCCGATAAATATGTATATGATATAAAATTAAAAGCATTTTGCAACTTGCCTAGAAAAGTATGAAAACAATGTTTTTAGAAAGTTCAATGTGTACAATGTGTGTACATCCTAAATAATATCATAACAAATATCTGCGGCTCTAATTGATTTAATTATTATCTTATATATCTTGTACCTTCAATGAATTTTATAATTGCTCAATTTTGTAAAATATGTATATTTGAAAAGGCTATTTGTAATATATATTCTATTTTAGTGAATTATGGCATGATATATATTCTATATATTATTTTACGTATCCTATAAATTATTAACGTATGTTTATATTATTTACAATTTCATGAGGTGGAACCCACCTCAAATCAATCTCAACCCTTAAAAGGTTATTACTCTTATTTGTACCACATCAAATACCAGATAACAGGCTCCAAAAATTGGACTTTAGCCAATTACGATATTTATTTAATTTTTTGTAAAAAAAAAAAAATTAATAATAATAATAATCAAAACCTAGTGAAGAAAATAACATTAAGGCCATTATTGCTCCCAAGGATTATGATGTATTGATGTTGAAGTCTTAACAGCAATGTTGAAGTGCATGTGAACTAGGCATATTTCTAGGAAGAATTTTTACTCTAATATATATTAGCTCAGGCTCTATCATTAGAAAACCTAAATCCATTTTCATAAAATACTAAATTCCTTTTTGGTAGACTCAAATGATGCAACTCATTCATGACAACAATTCATTGCTCTCCATCTTAAACTAAATATTTAATATTTTAACACAGATTAAGAAAAAATGATATAAAAACTGATCAAACTCCTACTTAGGTATAATAACTGTGAGAATTTTTCCTTTTTAACAATGACATTTATACTGATTTATTAAATAAAAAATAAAAATCATACCTGGTTAGCAAAACCAACTCCACAACCAAGTAGAATCCTACCGATGATGAGCATAGGAAGATCTTGAGCAGCAGAATTAAGCACAACTCCAACTATGAAGAAGAGACCAGCAATTAACATTGTTAATCTTCTTCCAAGCGTTCTTGTTGTGTATGAAGCAAAGAATGTTGCTGTTAATCCAGCAAGATAGAGTGATGATGTGAACAATTGCAGCCCTTGATTGTCATATTTGCAGTAATTGCTGTCTATGTTTTTATCCTTTGTCTTTCTGTACACCACTGGGAAGAACTTTTTCAAGAAATCATCCATAGCAGTCACCCCACCTGTATTTTTTTAATTGTTTATTAACTATTGGATTTCATATTTGACTTTCAAATGGACAAGATAAAAGGGTTTTACCCCTTTTATGATGAAAATTAAAATAATGTGAATAATTAATAATGAGGATGATCTTTTTCCAATATTTAAGAAAAACTATTTAATTGAACTTTCTTGTCAAATTTTCACAGAAATCTAAATGAGAAAGAGCTCACCATTTCCACTTCATAAATATACTCATTTTCATAAATTTATTTTTATTTTATTCACCGTCTTATAAATTTAATTTCATCATTAAATTATATGCCAACTCCATTCAATTACTAGAAATGAAACTCCGTGTGGTGGTCTCTAATTTTTCTTATTTTAACGCATCATTTAGAAAATACTTCAATGTCAATACTCATTAGAAAACGACATACTGTAAACTAAGTCTCATTTATAAAAACAAATTCTCTCCAATTTTAAATTCTAAAAAACAAATATCAATTTGAAGTTTCACATCAAATTAAAATCATTAAAATTTAACAATCACATTCCCTCTACTCATTCTCTTAATTAAGATAAATTAAAACGACATTTATTTAGAATCGGATGGAGTAAAATGGAAAAATCTTACCTGAAACACCCACATCATAACCGAACATTAAACCTCCGGTGGCGGCCATTATACAAGAGACGATGACTATAGGGGTGATCTTCGCCTCGAACTCCGTGCCTCCACCGGAAGTCGAGAACCCTCCTCCGGCCATTTTGTCGTGACTTTATATCTATATAACAGTATGTAAGTATGGTGAAAATCTTCAAATTAGATTGAGACAAAGAAAGGAGAGAACATATAGTGATGAAACTATAGGAGTGTGCATATAAAAGAAATTTAAGAGCTATATATAGACACAAAACAAATGGTTATGGGTTGGGGTGTGGACCCCACATATATATCTTTACACGTGCAAATAAATCTGTGGTTTATTGCTCTCTTTCTTCTTCCTAGTTGACGGCTATGTGTATAGTCAACCCACGTCTCTAAGGTGATGTTTGCAAGGGGTTTAACTGACTTTTACTTTAAAATATAAAGGTAAATGGTTATTTGTGTAATATTATATTATTAATTAATGTGATAATAATATTGGATAATTATAATAGTTGAAATTTAAGTGGGTATATTTTAAAAAATTTGTATTAATAAATTAAAATGTAGAGTTAATTATCATTATTTTTATAAAAATATGATAGTAAATAACAAATAAGAATTTGAGAGTTTTGAATTTCAAACTCATGAAACGCTTAATAAACATAGTCTAAGATTTCACGCACACTGATACAAGAGAAGTTATTTAAATTTTTGGAATTTACTAATTGCGCAATTAGTTATTGAATTCACTTAATATAGATAACGTACGAACATGAAGTTGAAAAGAATATTCAATTCTAGTATGATTATACAAATTGTAATTGATTGTGTTATTCATAGGTCAATGTGCAGCAATTATTTTAAAATATTATTGAAATACATATATTATAAAACGGGATTGTTCTGACGATTACAAGAACAATAATTCAATACTGAAATCTCGTGATAGACCAAATTAAAAGTAATAAATTCGATTGGTCAAACTTTTTAACTTTTAAAATATGAATTTTGATTTACGTTGGACTAAGGTTATTTTGACAACTGTGTTTGCTTTTTCTGGTTAAGATATTAGTCGTGGGAATCATGTACATGTGTGGACATGTGACCAACATAATATTCTACCATTAAGTCACCATTTCCTCTTATCCAAATAATATTTTATAAAATTTAATTTCTTAAAATGTACATCAGGCTTCAATAATTGTGTCTATATTTTTTAACTTGAGTAGAGTAATTAAAATAAAATAAGTTTGTAGGTGATGAATGATTGTAACCTGGCTAAAAGATAAAATATGTGAAGAACAAACATATAAAATATCATGAATTTTAGACTCGATATAATCAGCCCAGTTAACACACAATACAACAACTCATGAATCAAATTATTTCGATCTAATAAAATTGATTTTTAGTTTCAAAACTTCTCAATTTATTTATATGACATTCGATCATAGTTCTCATCAAGAACCTAATATCTTCCCTCGAATTAACAATTCTCACGCCATAAAAATGCTTCAATTAATAATATGGCTAAATCAATTACATATTGATTATACTTTCCAATTTTTCAAAAGTGAGATTTGAAATCGTTGCAATGTTGGAAAAGAGAATTATTTATAATATAATTGGAGTGTATGATGTAACATAAGCTAGAAGACAACAAATAACATAATCTATTGATTCTATTTGATTGCCAAATGCGTTCAGAAAACGTATGGCAATTGGTAAACCCAATTTTAATAAATAAATAAAATATCTTCCACCAAAAGATACGAAAAGTCTTCCATGCAAGTAAAAATGAAAGAGTCATTATCCAACTAAAATACAAATAAATAAGAGAATCATATCCCAACTAAGGAAATAGCAATAAAAATTTAAAAGAAATAATAAGAATAAAAGACTATATGATACTCTATCCATCACAAAAAAAAAAAAAAAAAAAAAAAAAATTGTTGTTTTAGGTTATTTTACGCATATCAAAAAATATGATAAAAAAATCTGGTTTACCCATTTTAAGTATAATTATTGTGGAGTTTTTTTCTCTTTTCTTTTTAAATCCTTTAATTTGGTAGAAGTGTATAAATGAGGATATTTTTGATACTTATAGATAAATTATTGTCTTGAAATCTTATAATGATACTTATTTAGAATAATTTTTTTTTAAAAACAACATTATTTTAGGATAGAGGAAGTAAAAATTAAAATGAATCGGGCTTCAATGGACGAACTGGATTGAATTTGGCCAAGAATTGTAGTGTGGTCTCATATCCTAACAATAGTTTTTGTAACACGTATAAAAGTTGTAACGAAAATAAATCATTTGAAACTAGAATAATATTCTTGAAAATGAAATAAAAAAGGACATGCAACAGGATGTCATTTTCCAATCATAATATGTATATGTATATATATATTCGGTTATATTCAGTTAATTAACCAAACACCTTTATTTGCTTGATGAATAATAGTGCACCAATTGTTGTTGTCCCCGTAACAAACAGAACAAGGAATCGTGGTTAAGCCAGGTGGGTTAGGTTATCTTATCTTGGATGTATACCTTTTTTTATTTTTAAATCTAATTGAAATATCAAAATAAAATTAAGTAATTGAAAAATGAAATTTTGTAATGAAGCCATTTACCAGATTGAGTTGCTGGCAGTGTACAAATTAGTAATTACTATCAAATTCAAATTTGACAAGTTTTTGCAAAAAGTCAATCCAATTATACAGGGGCAGTTTACAAATGAATTTGAGAGTTTTAGGACAAGAGTGACTTTTAAAAGCATTGATGTTTTATTTTATTAATCCTTGTATCCAACAAGACATATTTGTTTATTTTCACTCAAATTGAATAATTGTAGCTAATACTTCTTCCATTGCATATGTATCAAGAATTAAAAGGATTAAAGGTCAATTAACCATGCATATCAATTTTCTATTATACTCATATTTGATAAACATTATGCTCTCTATTTTAATATTTAATGTTTTATGTTTTTTTAATTTGTAATATTTAGGACATTCAAAATAGGAAGACATGCATATATATATATACACATACATACAACTATATGTAAGACAGATGGAGTAAGATTACAAATTAAATTTTACCTCTAATTTTATTATATCTTTATATCTCATTAAATATTTTACTTATGTGGTTGATCTGTAGTAATAATACCAAGAAATTTTAATTATGACATATATGGAAATAAATAATAAAATACATATGAAGTGACCTGGGCGGACCAAAACTCTCTCTTTATGGGATGAATAGTGTGAATAACGGTGCTGCATCTTTTCTAAATTCTAATTGACTAAAAAATTATATAATATAAACAACCGAAACAATAAGTTTTATAAATGTCGTTTTAGAAAATAACATTTGTTTCAATTCAACTATTGCATTTTGATTAGCAATAAGAATTATAGAAATTTTCCACTTTTTTGCCTCTTTCTTTTATTTTATTTTTTTGTTAATAGATTTTTAATTATGTGAACTAAATGTCGGGTAATGTGGTTATAATATATATATATAAATATATAATATTTATTGCAATTAAATGTTTTCTTAATTTATATGCATATTTATTAAACGACAAATACCAGATTAGAAATACAATAGTAGTAATGAGTGATAAACTCTCCATTACATTATGTATGAATTTAGGCTGGACCTCCTAAATGTATATATATATATATATATATATATATATATATATTAACAAATAAAGATTCGAAATGAACAAAACACATTCGTCATTTTGCAGTAGTTTTTTTTTTTTTGATAATTAATTGAACAAAAGATTAGTATTATTGTTATACAAATATTGACGTACATATGAGGTAACCTTTTGCTATATAAAATGGTGGAGACACCTTAAGTTGGGCACTTTTATCTTCCATCCTGTCATTTCTGTGCTATAGTTTTATAATTATTAAAAGTTTTTAACTTTAAAAAGTGTTCTATTCTAGTTGGAATTTGAAGTTTGCTTTAATGAAGTCTTTTAACTTGAGTCAACTAAGTTTATCCAAATGATAAATTCTTGTAAAATCGTCCACTTAATTAAGTCCGTGAAATAGATTAGCATACAATTCCAAATTCATATAGTATCATGTAAAGTTCAAGTGTCTCATATAATTCTTTATGTTTTTTATATGCAATGATCAATATATAGTCTTTAATAATTTATCTACAATATTAATTTATGTCCACATATTATATATATTCTACTTTTCATATGTTAGATTTTTTTATTTTTCTTTCCATAATACAACTCACATGAAGCTTAGTTTCTATCAATTCTTCTTTAAGTACAAAGCAAAAGGGGAAAAGTCTATTAATGAAATAGTATGAGATTAAATAAAAGCCTTTATACCTCGAGATTCATGCCATCATTGCGAAATCCATTTATTGTCCTTTGGATAAGTATGTGGAAAATACATTGGCTAGTGCCACTCAAATCTTTTCAAGTCTTTTTTTTTTTTTTTAAGGAAAATCTTTTCAAGTTTCGTATCTTGTCATATATTTAAAAAAAAAAAAAAAAACTACAATTACATCAATTTTTTTTTCGAAGTATAAAAAAATGAACTATGCCTTAAATTTTATCAAACAAAAAAATATTCAAGTTTATTTGTTATGCTCATCAAACAAAAAAAAACATTATCTTGAAAGGAAAATATTTTATGTTCTCTTTATTTTTCACATATTTTAGTTTCTCATGGTCGTACAGGGCTTCGGATTCGATCTATGGCCAATTGTGGCTTCTCATTCAGACTATTCTCTGAAATTGGGCTATTCAAGAATTGGGCCTGTCCATGTTAAATTGAACCTATGCATTATACTGGCCCAATAGTGCCACTCTTATAAAAAGTGAATTAAGAAATACATTATTAAAAAAAAAAGGTGAAGTAAAATGATCAAGTCTTTGGATTTGTGTAGGAATGTAGTGTATCAGTTTGACTCAGTATTTTCTTATTTTTTTGGAGTTGTTGTTGTTGTTGTTATTATTATTATTATTATTATTATTATTATTATTATTATTATTATTCAATAACATTAAAGGTTTGGCATAAACTTTTGTATTATTTTAATTTCACCTATGACCTCATTTGCTATACCTGAAGCTCGCAAGATAGAAGGTCTGAAGGCTAAAGTGAGATCAACCAACAGGTTTCCACTATGTTATTATTGGTTTTTTAAATTGATTAATGCAAGGGATTAGAAAATTTCATCACACACTTTATAAACACTTTAATAAAACAGTTTTTTATTTAGTCAATTTGATTTATTTATAATGTCCTTTTTTTCCCATAAGTTCCAACACACAATCCTATTAATTGCAATTTAATGCTTAATATAAAACTTGTAGGCCTAACTTATCATTCATCATTTGCAATTTTAATTTCAATTTCAATTTCAATTATTTAGTACAATACATTTTCAATAACACATTCGTATCAATTAATTAATCATAAACTTGCAACTCATTGGTTCACATCTCAAAATAAATAATTTTGAGCATTATTTGTACAATAATGATAAATTAAACTGAATACTAGTATTTTAGTTAAAGTCGCACATACACGCTGCGACTTTATGTATTTTAGACCAAAGTCGCATCTAGTGTTTGTATTTTTGTCTACTTCTTTTTTTTAAATAATATCAACACATTATACTTTATTAATTCTGATTTTATCTTACAATATTTTATTAAATTAGCCAAATATATGATCATAATCATATCTGATAAGTGATATACACACATATATATACATATATAATATAAATAAAACTAGAAAAACCTAGATAGACATCTCTTTTGTAAATAGTAGGAAGTGGGCTTGCTACCAATGAAGACAATGAGCCCATTATTACAAGAAACCTAGACCCTACTTTTCTTTAATTAATTAAAAATATTATTAAAGCAACCCTATTTCTATTCTCCATCTGGCCGAATTAAAAAGTACCCAAAAACACTATAAATATATTGATTGATAATAATTTAATTTGTCCAAACCACATAAGCTTGGGATCTGATGACTTTAAAATACAAAATAATTATGTCTTTATCCCCACATAAATTTTATAGTATATGCTACAGCAAGCCAGATTGTCTTGTTCCACTATCAAAATAATACTATTTTAATCCCTCTTTTTTAATTAAATAAGGTCAAAACGATATAGTTTCAACAGAATCTATAAAATAAAAGCATATAGTACAATATTATTTAATTTGATTAATATATTTTAGGAAATAATATATTAATTTATGCATTCCCTAGATGGAAGTGGAGATGGGACCTAAACTAGTCTATGGCTAGTGCCGATTTCTCATAGATAAGATAAATTTTGGAATATTAAATTATTGTATTTTAATTAATAAATTTGGTGTAAAAGTCGCTGTATCACATAACACGCTTGTCGCATCTCATGAACTTTATTATATATGTTTTACTATAATAATAATAATAATAATAATAATAATAATGATAATAATAATCTGTTCAATCTCGATTTAAGGAAAAGAATAATTAATTCACTTTGGTGTATATTTTGTTTCGAATAATTCACTAATTTTTTAAGATCGATCTGTGATGGGTTTTTTTTTTTTAATTCTTGGTGTGAAATAATAAGTCTTACAATGATTCAATTAACTATTTTACTAGCATTCAATAATCTATAATCAAATAATATTTATTTGGAGATCATAATAAATTAATTGATGATATTTTTAATTTAGCATCAATATTTTAATTTGAAAACCATCGTGATCAGTTATGTGGATGGAGGCTGGTATGGGCCGTTCTGTAAATTATAAATTTAGTTAAAATTTTAATATTCGTATATTAATTTATAATTTGTTTTTACCATGAAATTAGCAGTATTCATGTCCACCTTTTTTCCCCCCCAAAAAAAAAGAAACAAAAAAAGGTAAGAAGAGACCAAACTGGTAAGCTTTTAAATTGGAAAATTGATTTCTATGATAATGGTCGATTGTATTTAATTTATTTATCCATCAATCAATTAATTGAGTTGCAATCAAGACAAAGTTGACCAACAATTTATTTTATTTCTTTTTATTTATTAAATTGGAGCTCAAGTAATTTTTTTTTTCTTTAAACTTATTTTATAAATCTTTTTATATTTACGGACCTTGAGTTTGAATTGTGTGTTAGATTTTATCAGATATCAAAATATATTTAGACTTTCTGTTTGGTTCATTGAACTGTACTACACCAGAACTTCTAGTACAAGATCTTGAATTGAGAAATATTATTTAATATTTTAACCCTATATAATATATATACAAAATAATATCATTATTGGGTAAGTCTCCCAATTTATCTTTTGAAAATCATCATTTTTATAATATAACGTATAATAAACAAAAGATACCAGTTCTGAATTACTTAATTGCTTCACATCCACAATCACCCACCAAGGTGAATATAATCCGGTTCATAATTAAGCAATAAATATAAATTAATTAATTGAAAATGACCACTTGGCTTTGTTGAAGCATACAAACATAGAATTAAAATAATGGAGAAAATAAAAGTGATTAAATAAGTGGAATAAAATAATAAAAACTTGGCTGCCAGCCATGTACACAGTACACGGCTACATGCAAAAAGGGAGCATCATCTCTTGTTCTCTAGATCGTTTCCCACCTCCAATAACTTCAAAAAATTATTATAATTATTGTAATATTATATTACCACAATCAATTAATTAATACATCACTTTCGAGATTAATAATTTAATTAGCTTAAAGCAAAAGTTAAGCAAGGAATTCCATATATTCTTCAATATTCAAACAAACCCGCATTATTTTATTCACTAAATAATAGAACTACCACACATGCTTGTAGACTTAAAGTGTGAATAAAAAGTAGGTTTATCATGTTACAAAGAGAGTTTATTATGAACGTAAAAAATAGCTGTAAATACCATCAAATGAAGAAAACTTTTTTTACTATAGAGGATTATTTTTCTACTATAAATTTGAGATTTTGACAAAATTATTATTTAAATAAAAATAAAATGAAAATAAATTGTCGGATTTTATACGAAATCATAAACGATATTATGAATTTCATAGCAATGCACAATATGTGATTTTTATCGTACAATGTACAATGCAGGTAGTGGTGAGATAGAATAAGAAACTGATTTATTTGACTACAAAAAAATATTACAATAAACGTTGGGCATTACAATAATTGGTGACCAAGAAGCTTATTTTTCATTTCTTTATCTTATTATTGAAAAGATGTATAGTTATTTTCATTTCCCTTTTGTCTGAAGGAAAAGTTAATTTCGATTTTTATTACAGACACAACTCACATAAACACGGGGTTGGGTGGCGCCACGTAGGAGGAGATGACGTCAGCGAGTGGTGGACACGTGGCGGGACCTGAGGGAATTCGAAATGATGGAAAAATAGAGAAGCGACAAAAGCAAAAGCAGTGGTGGGTCAACCATTTCAGGGGTGGGCCCGACAGGTCCGACGTGGTCGCAACAGTCTCATAAATTATGGTATATTTATGTAAGAAGGGATTAATTAAAGTGACAGCCTTGTGTACCGTTTTTGAATCCAACTTGCACATTGAAATTACCTACCGTAGCGATATATAGGCAAATAGATATGGGTGTGGGTCCCACCTCATGGTTTTTTTAATTGAATTAAATTAGGTTTTGGCCCCACTTCTATAAATTAGATTTGACACAAAATCATTTCCTTTTTATAACCTAACTATTTTTATGCCTTGACTAATTCGGTAGTAGTCAGCTTTTTTAATGGGTGGGAGAATGGAGCAGACGGAGCCAATAATATTTAGAAATTTTTAGTTAATTTGTATTTTTATAAAAATTCATGATTTGATAGTACTCGTATTTCATTAGTTAATAGCTCCATGTAAATATGAGTGATTCATAATTATTTAAAACCCAATCTGGTAAAATGTATGTATCAGGATTAAAATATTCGAATCAATCGATTCTATTTTGAAGATGTTGGTACTCCTATTCATTCTGGTTTTATCAATTTTAATCCTAGTTAGATGAAATTGTCCCTAGCTATAAGCCTATAATGTGATATGTAACACATACTTATGCAAAATTAAAGGTATAATTTAAAAGACAAAGGGAAAAATATTTACTGAATAATGCTGAACAATTTTAACCCTTGAGGTGAAATGAAGTTTAAGCTTGTTTTCATCACTTACTGAGTTGTTTAAATTTAATTTGAGTCTTTTTTTTGGTTATGATGTAATATATATCTTCATGTCACTTTATAAGTTTGATATATTGCCAAAGTGTTTTTGTGGATAGTGTAATTGATACTCTTTTCTAGTTAATATTAGAAAATACTTCATTATAATAAAATATATGTTCATTAATGTTATTTTACATTAATTAAGAAAAACATTTACTAGGTTTAAATATTAATATATAATTAACTATATTTTAAGATTTAATAGGCATTACTAAAGTTGAAAAAAAAAGCAATATTCTTAGAAAAAAAAAGTGCCAATTATTTTTGAAATGAAGAAGTTCAATGAAAGATTCCTTAATATTATCAAGTCTATTATCGAGATATATATATATATATATATATATATTTAATTTAAGTACATAAAATTTCTTATTAATATAAATCATAAATGTTGGGATTGATGTTATAGCGTAGGTCAATCATGATACACAATTACTCAAACGTAATATAATATTATATTAAAGTTTTCATGAATATTTTTTTTTTAAATATGAAATCTAAATAAAAAATTAAAATATATATTTTAATTTTACAACATTATTGATATATTATATTATAAATAAATTTTAAGTGAGTTACATGTGTTTAAAGGTAACATTAGTAATGTTTTTTACTTTAAAATATTTTGGTGGGATTTATGAACCCGATAATAAATATTAATGGTATTTTCATGCGTTAAAATATTTTAGTAGGATATATAACCTGAAAATAAACATCAATAACTTATTTGAATTTTTTTATTTATTTAACCGAAATAAAATTCCAACATAAGGTGAAAAAAACACTTGAGTATAAAGATTTAGCATGTTCACATGAGCCAACAATGGCAATTCTAACAGCATTGCAGATCTATTTATAAATCATTTATTTTATTTTATGTACAAGTTATTATTAATATTATCATTATTTTTTAATACAAATAAAATAAACTCTAGGCTTGTCCAACTGAATTAAACTACATGAGAATAGTCGTCCTTGCCACGTGAGCGTCTGTCACGCAATAAGGCGGGTGACGCTATCATTTCCTTCGCTAAAAAAGAAGATATTTTGGCTAAAACGAGTGGTGGGTGATTAATTTAGATGAGAGAGAGAAAAAAAAAGTAGTAGCCAATAACAGGATTCAAATGCTTCTTGAATGGATTAAAAAAAGCTAAGGATAATATCATAATAGTATCTCGTATACGTGTCGTGATCAGGGCTGGACACGTGGGGAAAGCGACGTGCCACGTAGGAAGACTTGCACTAAATGCGACCACGTGGGGCCTACATGGCAATGGAACAAAAGCACCGGAAAAACAATGCAAATTGGATTTTATTTTATGCTCACTTTCTTCGTTTTACTTTTTATGGTAATTCTTTTTAGAATAGCTTTTTAGGGTAAATCTATTTCTAATTTGATTATTAAAAATTAATATTCCATCTATTTTTGTTACTGTGGGTCAGGTCATGTATTGAAGAGAGTGGAACTTACTATATGAGTTTACCTTAGTTGTCAGAAACTTTTTTATGTTGGAATCCTTGCCTTGATCCCCCATCTATAATTGGATACTTCAAAATAAATAAATAAATAAAATAAAAAAGTGTTTATTTATATTGTTATCGTTTGATTACTTGATTGGTTGTTATTGAATTAGAATAATTATGTTTCAACTTATTTTATATGTGTTTTTGTTGAGTTTAAATGGATTTGGATAAGTCAACTTATTTATATTGTTATCGTTTGATTACTTGATTACTTCATTTGTCTAATTTTTTTTTATTCAAACGCAGACCAAATTTTAATTTTATCAGAAAAAAAAATATATATTGTGATTTATATATTATGTTAATCGGGTAAAGATTTAATATATTGAGTTAACAAATTAAGTTATGACCTGAGTAATTTGATTTTTTAACGCAAATAACTGGCATATTATAGAATGTAAAATTTAAGAATGGTTTTGGATTATTTTTATTTACAAAGTATCATTGAGATTGAAAGAAAAAATTCGATAATCGAGTCATCTTAAATTCATTTTCCTTATATGATTTTTTTTAATCATATTAGAAAGATATTTGATTGGTTTATAGCTAATTAAATCTATAATGATGACAGGTAATCTCCTCAATGTGGATACATGTGATTATATTGGATTGTTATATTAATGATATACAGTATGTGATTATATTGGATAGTTATATTAATGATGGGGCTTTTTTGGAAAAATATCCTTATATTAGACCTTTCAAATTTAGTTCGATAATTAAGTTATTCTATATGAAATGTAGAATCACTAATGAGTTCGTACGAACTTAATTTTGACACAAATTGAGTTAATATAAACTGAATTTGTCGGAAATTGACATGAAATGGGTTAATAATAATTAGACTATTATAACTTGAACACAACTGAGACAACACGAACTAAATGTACATATCTTGTGCTAACACACCAAATGAGTATGGTCAAATTGGATAAATGGGTGTTCTACATAAGTATTAGGAAAATATGAATATTATTTTTATGTTATAAAATCATATGATACAGTTACATATATTAATATATATATATATATATATATATATATATGAGATGGAGCATTATTACCTATAAATCAAACATATTTTAATTGTGGTTGTAAATCATTGATTAATCTAACTTGTATGATTACCATGTGACACGATTTTGTAAGAACCATATTTGTGTTATAAATTCAATGGAGACATAAGAAATTGGACAATCCCTAGTGCTACACTCTAAAATGCACCACGTTGAGTGTGGGTGCACCTACTACTTGAAGAGGTCCATTTGGTTTGTTTAAAGGGAACTTTTCAAATCATGTAGGTATCAATTTAATTTTCTTGGAGTCTAGACTATGGTAACCAAAGTAAATAAAATTAGTTTTGCCGTGAAAATTAAATGGAATTAATCTATGTTTAGAATGAACTTGATCCATCTAAAAGGATCAAAAATTTTGGATGAGTTTGGTTTAATCAATTCCTATATTTATGAAATTCTACAATTATATCTTAATTTTCCTACATTTCTTTAATTTTTAATAGAAATATCTTTTTTTTTTAACTTTTTTTTTTTACAAATCCCAACTAAGACATTAATGTTTTCATCTACAATTCTCAATGTAAAAATGATATTTCAACTATTATTCTACTCTACAAAATCTCAAAACAAACACCAAATTTTTAAAATTCATACTTAAAAAATTCTCCTAATTCCAAAATCTAAAATTTTAAAATATATGAAATACCGAATTTACCGATATTTTAAAAGTGAAAATGATAAAAATACCCTCCTATTGACATGTGCAAATTACGCACGTGCTTTTCTCTAGAAATTATATGTTGCAAAATTGAAATAAACGTGCAACATAGCTATGATAGAAAAAATAAATAAAGTTCCAAAATGATAAGACACACATAATACAGATCGGTTGAAAATTCAATTTAATTTTCAACCTTAAATTAAGAAATAATATTAAATAAACCCTCTATTTAAAAATTTCAAAATTTAGATACAAAATTTAAAAGGAATATATAAATTGAGTGTCAGGTATAAAAGGTTTCCCCTATATTTTATTACTCTTCCTCAAAAAATTTCTTTTTTGGGAAGGATTTATTAGTCCATATTAACCGTGGAACATGCGAGTGAGAAACATGGACTAGGTGCAAAAGTGGTCGGGGCCCGAAGCCCGTACGAAGGTAGTTCTCTAGTGGGACTCATTACATTAACCACCCTCTCTAAAGTTTTCCCAATTTCCACCGCAACGTGACAATTTATCCCATTAAAAAAAAAATCCAATTAAATAAACTATTAATTATTTAAAAGAAAAAGAAAAAGACAACTCGCTGGGCCCACCCAGTTCTCGGAAGTTCCGTGACCGTGACTCCAGTTTTATTTCCCCAGCCCTCGCCTTTCAGCCGTACGATTGTGTAAGATTCAACGGTCCAGATCCGCCCTACTTCTTCCACTCCCCAACCAAATCTGTCTGCCAGCTAGGACTTTTTTAATTCCCAATTCCTCCACGTCGCCGCTTTATCCAACGGATGATATTTTTCGTACATCCATCCGCCAACCAAATCGCGACCGTTGAATTTGGGCCCCACGTTTCTATTCTGCCAAAAAGTAACTACTTGATGCTAACATGAGCCCGGTCCACACCTCCTCACTAATTGCTATCTTAGACTGGATTAGAGAAGTTTGCATTTAATTAATTCATTCATTCATACTTTTTAATACTATTTTTTCATTCAGTAATATAAAATAAGCAAAAAATAAGATTCAAGATTTTACAGGTAATCAACTGTGCCGTAATTATTGGGAGAAGTATTGGTATTTTAAGATGGAGTGTTAATAATAATAAAATAATTAATAATTAAATAATGTGGCACCAGTGAAATTTGATCCGAAATTTATCGACATTTTCTGCAGTCACACCTAAATTTCCTGAATATTATCATGTTGTTTTTATCAAGTTTATTTTCATAATCGATTAAACTCGGTCATCCTAAATCTCCTTACATAAAGCTTTGTTGGTTAATTTTTATGATTAACTATATTTCATAACTACTCCTTCCGTTCCGAATTACTTTGTACATCAAATTGAACACAATTTTTAAAAAAAATGAATATTTGTTTTTTAATTGAGGGTATAATGATCAAATTGGGCACAATTTTTAAGAAAAAGTTTGAATATTAAATGGTATTGTGTGAGAAAAAATAATGACATTCTTCGTAAATAAATGTGTATTGTGGGGATGTTAATTATATTAAAATTTGCCATTTTTGGGTATGCAAAGTGTTTGAAGACAAACTATAAAGAAAAGTGTATAAAGTGTTAAGGAATGGAGGAAGTACTATTTAAAATAATCATTTTTTTAATGAAATTTTTTTTAAATGTGATTTTATTACGTTTCTTATATATTATAATAAAAATAAAATGATAGAAGACGTTTTATTGATAGGACTTTATATATGAAGTTTGCTGGCTCTTAATTGAATTACTTGCCTCATTTCTATTATAACTAGATTTTGAGAATTTCTCACTTCAAAAAATGAATATACATTGATTTTTTTATTTTAAACATTAGATATTTTTGAACCTAAATTTTAACGAGGAACTTGTTAAAATGACCAAAAATATTTATTTACCAAGCACTAGCTGGAAGAAGCAGGGCAGGAAAAAAAATCAAAAAATTTATAGAATCATTTTCATTATAAACAAAACTTAACAATCCATTCGATTGTAATAGATTGAAAGGAAACGAGTGAATTGATTTGCTATGTGGAATTCAAAACAGACGAAGAAATCAATCAATTTTAGGTAATTTAATTATACCAAATTCCGACTGCCTTAAATCTCAATATATATTGTACATAAATCGCAGAATTATATACGTTTAATGTTTTGAGAGAGAGAACAATTAAATTGAATTATCCCAAATAATAAACAAATGAAGTATAGATTAAATAATTATAATGTAAAAATTTCCATCTTCCAAAATTTGAGAGACGTAAAGCACATGTCTTCCTTATTTCAAAATTACAAACATGGAAGCTTAATCAATAAGAGAAAACCGACACGTGTCCGTTAATCAGATCAAGGGTTGAGAATATCGCCATGTTGGCAAGGGCGATCTCCGCCGTAGGATGATCTGGAGATTGACGGTTGAGATCGATTGGCGTGACAAAGCAGGTTGATCTGATGAATCCACGAGGGCTTTTGAAGATGTGAAATAGGCCCTCTCAACAAATGAATAGATGATGAGATCGAGACAGCAGGAAAGAAAAAGGGTGCATTTATAGAGAGAGAAGGAGAGGGGTTTAGAGAGAGAAACACCAAGAAGTGGAGAGAAGCCGAAAGAGAAAGCAATAGGGAGAGAGAGAAAGAAGGGATTTTTGTGGAAGAGGAGGAGCCCATTTTGAGAAAAGATCTTCGCAAAGATTGCTGCTTTTAATACGCCGGATTTGCACTGAATCTTGATTCTCCGGCGAGCTATGCTCTAACTGACCTCTGATGAGATATCTGATCGGATTTCTTCATCTGGGTCAAGCTCAAACTCCGCGGAGATTTCAGTAATGGATAGAAACAGAGAAGCTAGAAGAGCCAGTATTGTGGGCTCTAATGGCTTCAACAGAAGAAGACACCGAACAAACAGCCTCAGAGACTCCCCAGGTTGATTCAGAGTTTTCTTTCCACAGATCTGAATCTCTAATCTCCTCAACTTTTTATTCAAGATTTGACCTTTCTGTTTCTCTATTTTGTTTTGCAGACGAAGATGGCGGATTGGAGTCGCAAGACTCTGTAAGATTAAGAGACCGAGTGAAGAAAGATCGAGATCGAGAAAGGGAGAGAGAAAGAGATAGAGAGAGAGAAAGGGAGAGAGAAAGAGATAGAGAGAGAGATTTAAGGGAGAGGTCTAGCAGAAGTAAGAGAAGAAGAGGCGAAAGATTGACGAGCAATAGAGAAGACACTGGAGGAGATGAAACCTCAGAAGAGAGTGTCAACGACGACGAGGATGAAGACGATGAAGAAACCACCGCCGCAGCCTCAGTCGGCGGCGTGCGGTTGTTGTCGCCGGCGGTGGGTACCATTCCCAACCATCACCACCACCACGGCCATATCAGCAACCACCACCCCAGCCATAGCAGTAGTTTTAGTCAACAGCAACACAATAGCAATAGTACTAGTAATATTGTAAGTAGTAATCACCATCTTCAACATAGGAAAAGCTTCCCCCCTAATTCTTCTTCTGCGAAAGTTCTTCGAGGTCCACCGGTTTGGAAATCAGGAGATGAAATGATTAGTGTTTCCATTCCAAGAAAAGCTCGTTCTGGTAAAGAAAATTATTATAAATGATTTTATTGGTTGTTGCTAATGTCTTGCTAATTTTTTTGTCAAATATTGGATCCTCACAATTTTCTGCTCCTTTTGAAGCATCCACGAAGAGGTCGCACGATTGGATTTCGAGCAGTAGTAATAACAACAGCGGCGGCGGAGTTTCCGGCGAGCAGAATCCTGGCCCGCCGTCGAGTTCTCCGGCGAGGCAAGTTGTTGTTCCGGCGGCGGCGCCATTGCCGGCGGCTCCAATGTCTCCGTCTTCTTCGAATGCTTCCATTAGAAAGAAGCTTGTGAGTGTTCAACGCTCTTGAAATCTTGTTCGCAGATTTTGGATTTTTCTCTTTTCTTTTTTCTAATCGAACTGATTTTCGCAGAAGCCCAGTGTGAACAATTCCGGGCCGAAGCTGAAGCCGCCGAAGGTGTCATCGAAGCTGAGCTCTTCGAATCCTGAGGAGCTGGAGATTGAAATTGCGGAGGTGTTGTATGGTTTGATGACCCAATCGCAAGGCCCTTCATCGAAGAAAGAGGAAATAAACAGATTGAATAGCGATGTGAAATCGAAAAATTCTTCTCCGATTTCCAATTCTACCCCTCTTTCTGCCGTCGGTGAGAATCGAGTGTGCTCAATGTGATTCTTTTTCTTGTTTAATTGTAAGAAAAGAATTTTAATAATTGTTCTTTGCAGCTCCGAAGAGAAAGAGGCCGAGGCAAATACCGGAGAACTCGAGCTCCGGCTATGGTGTTCGGAGCAGCCCGGTTTCTGCGAAGCCCGATGCAGATCAGGCGCCCAAGAGCGAGATTCCATCTCCGAATTTGGAGAAAAAAATTGCAGCTGAAAATGGATTCGAAATCGGGGGCAATCTGGTCAATTCACATGTTGAGGTGCCTGCGCCGACACCACCGGAGTCGACGAAATCGGAGATGGAGGCCAGGCTTGTGGATGAAGAATTGAGAGAGAACAGAGATTTGAAAGGAGAGATGAGCTCACCGAAGGAGAGAGAATCTCCTGCTATGAGGGCAGAGGATAGCAACAATGGGGATTCACCATCGACAGTGACAGTTTCATCAGCTTCTGCCATGATTAAAGCGTGAGTACAATATTATACATTCAAAGATTTGATTTTTTTTTTCTCTTGTGGGGTTAATAAATTTTGTTTTGCTTTTCTGGGATTCTCAGGAATTCAGTGGTGGCTGAGATGATGGAGAATCAAAGGGAAGAGAAGTTCCAAATAGATCTGATGGTGAGTAAAGAAATCTCTTTTTTTTGTGCTGCATTGGAAATCAGTAAAGCTGAAGTTGAATCGGATTTTCAGGCGCCGCCGCCACAGGCGAGGTCTTCGCCGGAGAGGGAAAAGAAGGTTGATTTACCGATGGATCAAAAGCCGGTTGTTTTGAGTGTCGAAGCAGTATGTAGATCGATGATTTTTATTCGGATCTTTTAGCAGTATGTTGATTGGCGGTATGTTGACGTTTTTATCTGATTCTTTTAGAATCCAAAGGCGATTAAAGAGCAGGATGAAGAAGTTAGTAAGAGTGGAAAAAATCAAGAAAAGAAAGGCAAAGGATCTGGTGAAGATGTTGAGAGTAAGGGGAGAAATGTTGACTTACATCTTGATTTGGAAAAGTCGGAAAGAGACGGCGGTGACGGAGCTGAAGCTGCCACCGGAAACAAGTTGTCGCAATTGCAGACTCAAAGGCAGCCACCAACTGAGAAATCTGGTAAGTTATTTCTTCAAGAATTGATTGGGATCTTTGAGGTCATTCGACAATCTGCATCTTTCTGTTATAGGTCATTCGACGAGCCCGCTGCCTTTGCCGATGTCCATGGCTAGTTGGCCTGGTGGGCTTCCTCCGATGGGGTATGTTTGTTTTTCCTGGAATTTGAAGTGGCAGATCTGTTTCTTTCCCCCGTTTTCTGGGAACTAACATTGTGTTTTCCATAGGTATATGGCTCCGTTGCAAGGAGTTGTTTCGATGGATGGAGGGACGGTTGCACCGGGGCATATTCAGGTACACGATCTTTGTTCCCTCTTTGGTATCTGCCATGAATGTTTTTCATTCTTGCTTGATTGTTTGTGTTTAAATTGTGCAGCAATTGTTCTCACAACCACGACCAAAACGGTGCGCTACGCACTGCCACATTGCTCGGAATATATATTGCCTTCAGCAGTTCATGAAGATGAACCCCTTCTGGCCACCCCCAACTGCCGGCTCGGCCTCTATGTTCGGGTCGAAGCCTTGCAACCTTAATGTCTTGCCGGCTGGGGATATGCACGGAAACGCTAGAGGCGTTAGTAATGCGCAGGATAAGGGCCAAAACGTTGTTAGTGTCCCAAGTCATGCAGGGAAGGACAAAGGCTCTCAACCTAATAATTCCAATCAAGATTCTACTCAGAGAAAGCAGCAGCAGCAGCAGATTCTCATTCAGCAAGCTTTGCCTCCTGTGGCACCTAGCAATTTACTTGTACGTCGTTTTGCTTTGCTTTGTCTTTTGTCTGAAATTTTGTTGTTTGATGGAAGTTTGATTTTCTTTACCGTGTTGATCAGGGCCCGGCTTTTATCTTCCCTTTGAACCAGCAACAATCGGCTGTTGTGGCTCGGCCTAGTGGTGCAAAATCTCCGGCCAATGGGGCTTCATCCAATGCTTCGAGTTCTGCTGTTACGAGCACTTCTTCAGCAGCTACTGCGATGAGCTTCAACTATCCGAATATGGGCTCCAACGAGACGCAACAGTACTTGGCCATTTTACAGAACAATGCTTACACGTTCCCTATTCCGACAGTTGGGGCACCTCCGAATTACAGGGGTACCCCGGCTCAGGCAATGCCATTGTTCAATGGTTCGTTCTATTCTTCCCCGATGATTCATCCATCACAGCTTCAGCACCCTCAATCTGTTCAATCGGCCCAGTTGCTGCAAGCCCACCAAAATGCTAATGCCTCCGGTGGCTCCTCCTCGTCTCAGAAGCATATGCAGAGCCAACAGCAAAGGACGCAAAGTGGAGGTGGCGTCTCTGGTGGTTCTCAGAAAACTCAGCCACCCCAGCAGTATGCGCATCCATCACGACCGAGGCACCTCGAGAGTGAACTAGGTGGTGAAGAGAGCCCATCGACGACTGATAGCCGTGGGTCTCGAACCTCCATGAATATCTATGGTCAGAATTTTGCTATGCCGATCCACCCACAGAACTTCGCGTTGATGACAAATCCGGCTGCTATGGCTGCTGCTGCTGCTGCTTCGAGCGCGAGCAGTAATCAAAACGACAAGAAGCCTCATCAACAACAGCAGCCCGGGGTAAAAACCGGGGCCGAAGGATTACCTCCACATGGATTTGCAATGTCTTTTGGAACCATAAATGGGGCTAATGCTGGTCAAGGGATTGATATAGCATCCATGGCTCATAATCATGCTGTTATGTTTCAGAGCTCCTCAGAAGTTGCTGTGCGACAGAACATGCAGATGATGGCTGCTGCTCAGGCGGCGCAGAAGAAGAATTTCCGAATTTCTGATGATGGTAAATCCGGAGGTGTCGATTCCTCCACCATGGACGATGAAAGAAAAAGCTTGCAAGGGAAGGGACAATCGATTGCGTTTGCCAGGCAAGACTTGACTGATGGGCAAGTTGCTTCGATTCAGCCGAACAATGTGATTGAGAGCTCGGGTCGAACCCTAAATGTTGGATCGGGTGGTGGTGCTCGTACCTCTCGATCCATGACAAGCAACGCTATGAGTGCTGTGCATATGTCGAATGCTCATAACATTCAAGTTCAGCTTCAGCAGCAGCAGATGATGCAGCTTAAGCACCAGCAACAACAGCAGCAACAGCTCGCAGCAAATGCAGTTAATCGGAGTAAAGTAGCTGTGACTAGCAATGGAAGTATTTACTCCGAGCATATGAATTCATCGTCGTCCACTATGGCTGCTAAGTTTCCGAATGCACTGTCAGGGTTTCCACAGAATCTTGTCCAGAGCAATAGCAGTAGCAGCCCGAGTCAATCTCCCCAGTGGAAAAACCCTACTCGAACACCGACTCCTCAAGCCCCGTCTTCGACCACAACAGGGGTCAAGAACCTTCCTCAGCAGCATTCCCGATCGCAGGCACCAATGCACAATCAGATATCGTTCGGAGGAAATCAGAAGCCAACGACAACTCAACCACCTCAGAGTAGCAACAACCAGGCTCCATCTTCTCCGATGATGGTTGGCTCTCCGACAACCTCCAAAGGAGCCAGTGGGAGCCCGAGAACAACCTCATCCGCTTCTACGAACAACAAGATTGGCCAAGCGTCAGCCTTGTCAGCTCAGCCGCCAAAGAACTCGCCATCAGCTCCCAACCACAAGTCCCCGTCGATCTTGGGAAACCCTCATATTGCTTCCTCGTCCACGAGCAGTGGAGGACCAAAACCTCAAATGCAGCCTCAACAGCAGCTACCTAAAGCTATGCAGCAGTCACAGCTGTTCTTCTCGAACCCGTACAACCAATCCCCGCCCCCTCATTCCGTAGGCACAAGTACGACTGCCTCTGTCCCGAGCGGATTTTACATGCAGCGAAGACGGCCAGACCAACATCAGCAGGGCCCGGGTGCTCCTCCTTCGAATGGGGGATTGTCATTATGCCCTCCAGTGACGATGAGTAGTTCGAACACCAACGACCCAGCTACAGCGATCGCTGCAGCCACAGCTAATGTGAAGGGTGGGATGATGCATGGATCTCAGTTTGCAGGACAATCAGGTGGAACCCTATTCCCTTATGTGCATCCTGTTCAGGTCAAACCTGCTGAGCAGAAACAGCCTGCTGGTTAGTATTTAAAAAACCCAATTTTTTTTTTTTTTTTTGTCAGTAGTAGTTATGTTAGGTTCATCCATGGCAATTTATGGATCGATTTTACGGTTTCTTGACCAGGAAATGACAATTTACATCAATGGCAGCCTGAGAAGAAGTGAAAGATGATAGACAATGCATGCATTGGGCGTGTGACCTGAGAAAGGAGACAGCCACTGAGACAAGACGGTCTCTCGTGCTGAACAAGAACATCACGAATGAATCGTGAGAATGGGGAGCCCAAGATGATGCTGTGCGAAGTCAGCGCGAACGACATGGGAGTGTTTGATGCACTCTTGTCTATAATTTTGGTTTAGATAGATTGATGGTGATAAATGATGCTGCTTTAATCTCTTTTCTTGTGTCTGAATTCTGAAGAGAGCCATTGGTGTTATAATATTGGTTCAAAAGCTCCTAGTGTATGGAATGTGGTGGTGTATGGATGGGTTTTCTTTGCATGAAAATGCTAACTGCCATTGATTCCATTTAGTTTTTTACTACCAAGAGTGGTAAGAAAGTTGAGATCTTTGTCATTGTAAACATGTTCACAACCAAAAATGCCGTTCTCTCTCTTTATTGCAGTTCAGAAACCAGGGCCAAGTCATAATATATATTAATTTTTTTCAACTATGCATTAAATTTGGTATTTCAATTATTGTGGAACATAGAAAAAAGAAGGAAACATGGCTCATTTGATCACTTTTTGTTTCCTATGTTTTGACGGTTTATTTTACCAAGTGCTTCAAAATTATTATGTTGTATTACTATGTTATGTTATTATTGTGTCCCAGCAAGCATTCACTGTGAACAAATAGTAGAAGTGTCGAAACTAGGTAAAATGGAATGATATAACCATCAAAATATATTTTTGCATTTTTATGTTAGATGCATGGATCTAGGAAGTAGAGGAAAAGGGCAGTGGGACCACTTTTGTCCTTATGTCTGTTGGGCCCCACCCAAAATACGATAAATTATTTAATTTTGATATTTTAATTTAGTTAATTAGAACAACAGGTTTTGAAAAGAAAAGGGCTCCTCTCTTTTATTGTCTGCATCTTCCAAGTTGCCAATCTCCACTTCATACTTTGCCTTATTTGTCTTCTCATCACACCTAATCATTCTTCTAATTTATCATTTCTTTCTCATTATTTCTATATGTTCTAATCTAATAAATTACATATAAATCTCGTCATAGATATAATTCATTGAGACAAGATATTGTTATCCATTTCCAAACTTATTTCACGAGTCATTTATAAATTATTGAAATTTAAATTAATATATTAAACTTTTAAAGTAGGTGAGTTGCATCACAAACTTTAAACTTTTTAAAATTTCAATCGCCAATCAAAAATCCAACTATTTTCAAGGCTGATTTGCACAAAGTTTATTTGGAGGATTAATAAGATACAATTTTGAAGTAGGGTTAACAAGTGGGAGCAATTAATTTGATGCATTTGTAAGAGTTGTAATTTATTTTTATTTTTAATTGGTGATTGAAATCGCAAAAGATTAAAAGATTAGTTAACCAAATTTACTTAAAGAGTACACGAACTCACTAATATATCTTTGGTACTTGTCTTTTTCATCCAATGTTATTGTATCAATAGGACTTTTGAATTCAACATCAATCATTTAATAATTTTTTTTTTTGAAGTATAAAAGTACAAGAATATAATTGAGCATATTCTTTTCGTTAGATTTAAAGCTCGACTATAAAAGAATTTATAGTAAAACAAAATTCTTGAGCTTAATAAACTCATATTCAATATGGTTATTGGTAAAAATAAAATAAAAATTCAAATACATTTTTAAAGTTGGATAAAACTCAAAATGTTTTTATTCATATTTAACTGAAATCTAAAATTTTCATTTTCTGATATTTTATTTTATTAATACATCATCATCAGATACATATATTCATTTCATAACATTGAAACTTATATGCCTAGTAGATGAATATCAATTAGTATAGTATTTAATAGTTGTTCTTCTATTGTTAAACACATTGGTTTATGAAAGGAAAAAAAAAAGCGATTTTTTATTTTTATTTTTATCAAATAGTTGTTATTTTCGATATAATCAAGAGATTGTGACTTAATAAAGTCCTCTGTATTCAATTCACGTTTCTGCATCAGAATTCAGAAACAAACTTACATAACATCCCAAATGAATTGATTGCTCAAATATAGGTGGTTGCAATTGGTTGGTCATGATAATCAATACAAGGGTTTAATAATCATTTATCAGATCAATACATATAATCATGTCTCATATCTTATACAAGTAATTTTGGTCTGGAGTGGCGTAAATTATTAATTTATAATATGACGTGACATATAAAGAATTCCAATTATTGTACAAATTAATTAATTCTTTGGAGTTATTCCAACGTCGACATATTATATTAGTGAGTTTTATTTGTCAGGTGACATTAATTAATTTTGCAATCTAGGTCAACCCACTGACCCAGTGATAATCTAATCACAACTTCAACACACCTAATTTCCAGATTAAATTAAAACCATTTTAATGGTGTAATTTAAACCCCTATTTTTGAATTTGAAACTCTATAACCTGAATTATTGGGCCTAGAAACATAGTAATAAATTTTAATTCCAAAACAATTCATCAATTGTTAAAGTTGAGGATAATCCATTAAGGTATGTTTGGAAGAGAATTTCCATGACAGAAATTCAAGATACTAATATATATTTATTTAGTATCTAAATTTAGATTACAAAATTACAATACAATCGTCAATCATTATTAAATACATTAGTTCATAATAAAATACGTATCAATCTAGATTTTGACAATAAAATATGAGTAAGTCTTACATAAAGTCTCACATGAGACTATATAAGTTTATATGAATAAATCATAATATATTACATCAATTTACTTTTTCACAATAAAAATATTACATCAATCTACATTTTTCGGTATTGATTGAAATTTATGACATAATTATATCATCACTTGATCAATCCATTTAACACAGTCAAAATATGTATCACATGAGACTATATAAAACTCCATCTCACGCAGTTTATCTGAGACTGTCTCATATAAGTTTATACGAATAAATCATAATATGGTACATCAATTTACTTTTTCACAATTAAAATATTACATCAATCTACATTTTCCGGTATTGATTTGAAATTTACGACATAATTATATCATATCCTAAATCCCAAAAAAACCATACATTTTCACAATTCACATTTACTACAAAGTCCAAAATTTCAATGCCAGAATTTCACCAATCTCACGTAATTGCTTCCAAACGTACCCTTAATTACTCATAAAAAGAAATAATTAATGCTCAACAAAATCTCAAATAATCACCAAAACTCATTTATGTATTGGAATTCAATGGGCTATAAAATCTCCACAATTGATATGATATATGCGGTTTACTTTACACTGTCAAAGACCTTGTAATTGTTGTTCATATTAATGAAAGAAAACCTCAACCAAACTGTGTATAATAATAAATAATCTCATCACCAAATCTGATTTGATAACTTCTAAAAGCCATTCATTTTATTGAACAGTCTTACCTGAAACCACCACAGAAGATCATAACTTCCATGCAAGAAAAGAAGCCAATTAACCTCCTTTCACTTGATCTCTTCATCAATATCTCCAAATGCAGAAACTAACTAAACAGTCCATTTTTTGGGATCTTTTTCTGCAATCTTCAAGAACCCATTTTTGATGAGTTCTTCCTGAAGAGGAAAGTTTCAATTTCTCCCATCTCAGACCAGAACATTTTTATATGTATGTGTATCATATGTAACCACTTTAAGTAGGACATAATTATAAGACAGCCATAAAATCCAGTGAAGAAAGAAAAGATGATGAGGTGGGGCCATGATGATTTTAGAGCATGAGACAGCAAAATCAGAGACAAGATAGAGGGAAATTTGTGGGGTTTGTTTGAGACTGTTTTGCTGTCAGTGTGAGTGAGTCCCAAAATTCCACAATTTCTTAATTGTGAATTTTCCAAACTGCTGACAGAAATCAACACCCCATTGGGCCCCACACCCATTAAAAGGTTTGGCCCTGATTTAACGGAGCTCACAAAACAAGATAGAAATGATGATAATGATACGGGTTTGGTGGGATGTTGAATTTTGACTGGAGTTGGAGTTGCCTTTCATGTCATAATATATCACAACAATTATGATAAATTTCATAAAAAATCTCATTTATAGATTAATTTTTAATTTTAAATCTAAATTTTAATTTTTTTAATAAATAATTCAATTATATATATTTTTTAATTTAAAATTTAAAAATTAAATTAAGTTTTCAATTTAAAATAAAATTTCATTTTATTTTTATTTTTATTTATAATTTATTTATATTTTAATATGTATATATAATTTAGATAAATTAAAACAAGTTTATGCAATTTAAGAATGATCTTTATCCGACTTGTATTAATTTATATATATAAATATATATATATATATAATAAATACAATTCAAAAATTAAGATTCCTTTATTTTCTTAATTTTATGAATAAAAGTATAAAAAATCGATTTTAATATAAATTATATGAATTGAATTAATTATATTTTTTTCTTTCTTTTTTTCATATAAATTAAGATAAATCGGATAAAAATTATTTTTAAAACACACTAACTTCTCATCATTTATCCAAAATATGAATACATATTGAAATATAAATAAATTTATAAATATAAATAAAAAAGTATGAAATTTTGTCTTGAATTGAGAACTCAATCTAAACTTCAAGTCTTAAATTGAAAAAAAATGTTAAATTGAGTCTCTTATTGAGAAAGTTGAAAATTTAAATCAAAAATTGAGAACTAATATATAAATTGAATCTTGTTATGAATTTTTCCGAAGAAGTATATATATGAATTTGCATCTTGTTTATTTCAATTTTCTTGTTTATAAACGTGTTTCTATTGTCGAAACCAAATCATATACTTATGTCCCTTCGCTTTATTTTAATCTTCACATTCTCTATCATTTTATTGAAAATTTATTTGCAAGTTATTTTCTACCCCCATAAACATAATAGAATGTCTTTTATATCAACTAAGTTTATATAAAAATATATTTTTATTGAGATCTATATGTATATATAAAAGAAGATTTTTTTGAAATATTTAAAAAAATATCATTTTCTCGCTCAAATTATAAGGGTATTATTGACAATGTCATTTTGCCATGTTAATAGGTATGTGTATAGACTACAGAGATGCATGACTTTTGTAGGTCAACACACATGACCCAAGAAATCTATTTATTTTTTGTTTTACAATTTTTTTTTACATAATTTAAATATTGTATAATTTTTTAGTTTTAGATTCATTTAAAGTAAATTATATCAAATTAATCCTCATTTTCCTAGCTTTAATTTAACATGGATATTAGATATATAAAATTAAATGTCAAATTTTAAACATGAGTTTGGGTAAATTTGAGTTATTTTTTAATTTTTTTTAATTTTGGTGTTTAATTTGAAAATATATGCTACTTTGGATAGTTTTAGACCAAAATGTTAAAATTTGAAAGTAAATAAATACTATAAAAATTATATTTAATAAAATTACAAATACAAATATTTTAAAAGCTGATAATTTTTAAAATCAAATATATATTTTTCGATCCTCCTGATATTTTTAAATGCACCATACATGCTTACATTATAAATAACTTTTGAAATGTTGAAAAATTTATATGGTTACTTATTTTCCACCTTAAATCTATATATATATATATATATATATATATATATATTATCATAATAAAACCACTATAAATATCTTAAATCGTGCAATGCACGAGAGAAATACTATTATATTACAAAACTAAATACTCTATTTGTCCCAAAATAAATATTGTGTTAGATTTTTTCATACAAATAAAGAAAGATGATATAAAAACTGAACTACCTCTATTTAAATATATATTTATTGTGGACTGTTTTTTTTCTTTTTTTCTTAACAATTCCTTTTAATTTAATAGGAGTAAATGATGATATTTTTGGTAGATTAAAGGTAAATTGTAAATATGCCTTGAAATATTATAATGACACTTATTTAAAAAAATTAAAATTCTTGTTAAAACGACATTTATTTTAGGATTGAAGGAACAACATATTCGAATTTTATGAGTTTTGAAGTATTTTTGTCTTGACTCTTCATATGCCATATGGGAAAACTACAAACTACACTAATTTATTAAAGGGCGATTGGCCTATTTTGGGTGAGAAACATGTGTTAAAAGAAGTGGGTAAACAAGTTTTAGTAATGAAGAAATGATACTTTTCCATCATCACAATTATATTGTAAAAATGAAATACAATTGTATTGAAATACTTTTTAGTCTGCAATTAATATTTGTTTGTATATCATTCAAGAAAGTACATCTTGTCTATGATTAAGACATTATAAATAATATTAGTTAAATCAAACTATCTACTCAGAGTTCATCATTAGTGTTTTTGGTTGGTATCAAAAGGTCCACATCTAATGTCTTATAAAGGAGTATGAAAATTCAAATGAAGTTCTTATTCTCAATTATAGTCATAATATCATTAAATTCTACTCAATCTTGGTCCAATTTGACCAAGAATCTTGCTCAGACAATTAGCTTGTTCTTGATCACACAATTATCTACAGTGTTCTCTCTTCTTCAGTTACGATTGACCAATATGCACTCACACTCACCATCCAACAACATTCTCTTTCAGATTTATTTGAATAAAGTAATTAAGGATTTTAAAATTATTATTCTGGAAATGAATATTTTAACTCTATAAAAAAACTCAATTTTCTTAATTAATGTATTTTTATTTAATATAATATTTTAATGGATATTTATATCTTTTAATAAATTTTAAGCATTATTTTTAAACAAAAAATATGATCTTCCACTTGGGAAAATATGATGAAAATATAAGACACATGTAAAGAATTCAATCTACATCAGAAAATTGGGCTAAAAGCTCAAAATTAGGGTTGCATATGCAATTTACATATAATTTGGGTCCAATTAGTACTTACGACTTTCGAGCTGAAATAGTTTAAGTTTCAAAAAATTTAAAAATTAATACGAAAAAGTTAAAATATCTATCATGAATAACTCTTAATATGCTTATAATAATCTCATTCTTAAAATTATGAAATGTAAAATTAATAAATTATATAAAAATTCAACAAATCAATCATGAATATATATAATATATTAATGTGGGAAAAGATAATAAGACTAATGAATAACAACCTCTAAATTAGCATATAAATGTTTGCGAATTTATAAGTATGAAAAATATATAGGTCTAAGAGGAGAAATTTTGGGGCATTTAATTTTTGGATTATCAAGTGCACGTGCAATGGGTGCCACGTTGAGGTTATTGCATGATGTTGTATGATTATGATCGGTTCAAACTATCTATAATTTTTTATCAATAGACCAACCCTATTAAGCAATTTGCTGGAATAGACCTTAAAAAAATATTAAATTAATACGAATAAATTAAAAGAAAACAACAGACAAAATTTATGTTAAACCAGAAATTATTGGAATCCGATGATAATCACGTGGACTCGACATTCTATGCACAACAAATATATTACTAATCTTTTTCCTTTTGAATGCCATGCTCGATCTAATACATTGGATATGATATACAATATATGAGTAAACAAATAGTGAATATTATAATCCATATATGGTCACAAATATGTCTAAATTAAATAGATTTCGGGGTATTACCCTAGAACTAGTATAAAGAATAAATATTACAAATTGGTAAATTTTATTGCGTCAAATATCACTAAATTAAATAAATTTCTGTAGATAGCATTCTGACATATATTTTAATTTAAGATGATCTCTGATTGGATTTGCCAAGAATATTTTTATTGTATGCTTACGTTGATCACAAAGCATAATAGTCATAATGTAGAATATAATAAAAGAATATAATAATATATAAGGGCGACTGACTTCATATATAAAATAAAGAGATAATTAAGTAGTGCGAATCTTTATAATGCAATTTTTTATTGCTTATAAAATTAGAAGCTATCTAAGACCATTAATTATCCATAAACAAGATGCATCGAATCTATTACGTAATCCCTAATCCGAATGATAAGTTATATTGTAAAGTATTAGCTTTCTTGTCTGGGATTATAAAATGACATTTCATTTTCAATGTTATTGTATAATTAATGCAGGTATGCATTTATAAATTAAATAGAAATAGAAAGCTATTTTACCCTGTTTCTTATAATTGGCATCATTTTCATCTTTTATTTATTGTTACAATAAACACAAATATACTAAGATATAACTACCCAAATTTATTTTTACAAATCAAACTTGCTCAGAATATTATTAGAGTTTTGATTTTATTCAAATGTCCATCGTGGACAACTCTTAATATGTCCACCGATGATGTGTAAACATCTCATCCCTTCGTTATATGGAAAGTAAAATTAATAGATATTCTGAATTTTTGACACATCAACCGTGGACACATATTAATGTGATTACGATGGGTAGGTGAGCATGATTTATTAGAGTTTACCCCGAGTAGTTCAAAAACCTGCTCAATTGGACTAGACACTTATTATTTCATGTCCATAAAAACAATAAAAACAATGAGTAAAAGAGATGCAAAAGTACAATAATTTCTTACATTGTCCAAAAAATAGTTGCTAAGGTGCCCTCTGCTTGTGTTGCACAGACATGCAATTTTCTAACTCTTTCTGCAAAAAAAGTTTCAAAAGAGGGCTTAAAAATGCATGTATATGCTTATCAGGGGCTTCAATGGTAACTCTGTATAAACCTCACCCAGAAATCCTAAGCCCTATACCTAGTTATTAAAGTTAAAAGAAAAACTAGAAAACAAGGACTAAAGAAAAAGATATGGAAATACAAGTTCATCTTTGATAAACTTATCAGTCATCAGAATGTTCCGACGATTTGTTCTTCAATGCAGTGATTTCGTTATCTTGCTGTTTCTTCAGATACTGTTGAGCAGTTGAGTTCACAATCTTTACGAAAAAGTTCATTAGCATGATCCAAACCACCGTGTTCCATATGAACGCGAGGGAGAAGTCCCATTTTGCCCCCTGATAGAAATAAACGTGAGTAGAGAAAGAAACAGTCAAGAAGATTAGAGACAAGAACATGCAAATACCTCGACTTCTGAAGGATCGTGAGGTTTGGCAGCCAAGTATTTGTCTTTCACCAAGTGAAGCTTGGCAACAATGTTTGGTATCATTGAGCTGAAACCAGGTAGAAAGCTAAACACCAAAAGTAGTTCGTTTTCTAACCAGTGAAGTAGTTGGTTGTTGCACACGGATATGATAAACACCGTCTGCATATAGTCGACATTTGGTGAAGATAAGTAAGACATTAAAGTATAGATTGTGTGTAATCAGGGTGTAAACAGATATAACCAGAGATAGACTATCTTGAACAAAAGCCAAAAGTCAAGAATTGAGATATGTTGTTAACCTGTATGTGAGTTTTGATAATTGCTTTTCCTATCATTGTTGCCAAGAAAAATTTCCAGAAAGGAATCCCAAACTGTCCACACATTATTCCAGCAAGATCGAATAGAGGATTAGGCACCTACAAAACATTGATTGTTTTTCACTCATTAGAACCACCAGGTAAAGTCTATAGATTTATAATATGGGCTAGCAAAAAATTTGATTGCTTTTCCACATATTTAGAAACCATTCATTGTTTTGCTCCACCGTTTGTGACACACAGGTAAAACTGCAAGCTGTATAAAGAAATGAGTTAAAGCAACTAACCGAAGCGAGAACAAGAATTGTGCCAAAGTTCAAATATTGAGCATGAGATAGGAGCCAGCATTTGATTTGACTTAGACGAGCAGATATAAACCCATCATCTTCTTTCGAGGAAGCATCCAATTCTTCCATGGCATCCATTGTACCACCCGACAAGCGAGCTGCAAAGGGAATATATATATATATATATATATGGTTGACACAATTGTCCAAATCTTTTGCATTTCTACAACCTCCATTGAGATCCAAGAGTATAGAAAGGGGATTACTACTTTACTTAATATAACTTTACTTAATATAAAGAAATAAAAATAAGTAAACTTAAGTTCATACCTGCTCTTGAAATGAAGTAGGGAGGAAGTTCACCGAGAGCAGTTCCAAGGCCCCACAGAACTGCCTCCAACTGAACCTGAGGTAATATGCTGCTAAGGGGAATACGTACACCTTGTGATGATGGAAACAATGGGGGCCCAAAATCGGCACAATTCTTTCCTAGCCATGAAGGACCTCTTTTTAATTGAATAGTATCATATGGAGCACTTTTGATATCTACTCGGCCACATTGTATTGCTTTTATAGTAAATAAGGCAATATGAGGTCCCAGATAAAGAACGAAAGTGTGCAATCCAGATCCTATACAAAAATTGACATTGAAACTGGATAAATCATCATGGAGATGTTACAAGGAAAAGATTTTATCAACACTTCCAATACATTCTGATGCATGTTTGAACAACATAAAGTGACATCAATTCATTTAGTACAACAAAATGGTCAAATTTTTTAAACCTAACAGGGTACTATAGGGAAATATGAACCCCTTAAATTTGGTAGCAAGATCCAAGAGCATCAGAATCAGCTTAAGCAATACATCAAAATCCATGGAGTATCAAGATACAGTCATGCATATTCTGTCATCTAGACTCCAAAGAAATTTTAGAGCTAATAGGATTCAAGGCCAACACAAAAGGAAGAGCTCTAAATCCAATTTCAATAACTAAAATTGGTGGATAGATATACAATGAGATTGCACTTACTAACTTCTAGACCAATCCACGGATACAATACATGCACCAGCGAATTAAAATACAAGATGCAAATGCTCTATCACCAGCTTAAGCTATAAAACTGAAAGGTGAGAAGGAGAAGATAGAAAGGTGAGAGTGTTGTGGTGATAGAGTTAAGAGCACAAAAATTGAATACATGATAAAAGGTTAACTTGATTGAGAGAAAAAGTGGTACACCAGGAATGGTTGAAAAGGAAGAGCTTGATTATCTCTATCCGTGGTGGAGTCATGTTGTAGCGATCTAAAACTGCCTAGACACATGCACTTCCAAATACGACGCTCTTTAGTCATTTGACTGAAATGCATGTCAGTTTTCTGTTCTGAACTAGACCAATGTATAGCAAAATTATGTACTTAGGATTTATCTACATTTACAAATTTCTTTAGCTTAACAGAATTCTTAGATTTCTGAATCATCCATATGGAATTGTCCCAAAGGATATTTTATCATTATTGTTAATAACATAAGGAACTACAATGCACATGCTCATTCAAGTCTTTGCTTACCAAGTCCTATGGAAGATGCAACACCAAGAGCCAGCCACCACAATCCAAATTCCAAATAACATTGAACTTCCTCAACATGCTGCATTACAAATTACAGATGGATGTAGTGAGTATAATAACCCGAGATGCGTCAATCATCAACCACAGAGGAAACAAAAGGTTTTTTTTTTTTGGCAGCAAACAACAATAATATTTGAATAAGAGAATCAGCCTCCCGTCAAGATAAATCTTTGGAGATCTGAATGTCAATCGACAAAACAATAACAAAAAGAAAATAGAAAGAACTGCAGAATCACCATCACCCATGTTGAAGCACACAATAATTTGAACACAGTTTAGGATTACCAACTATAGTACTTGTATTACCTTCCCATGAGGACCATCAACATTCATAAGTAGTGTTCCAGCGATCACAACCATAGCAGTCAACAGCATAAACCAACTGCAATGTGATAAAAGATATGCTATTGATTTCCTGATACACTGTCTAACAGCCAGAATGAAGAGCTTTAGTGTCTTTAAAGGCTGTGAGGTCAGAGTCAAATTTTCTAAATCTTGTTGATGCTTTATACGAAGTCCTGAAAGATCAGAAATTAGTGAATTGAAGACACATATAATTGGAGGGAAATAGGAAGATCAACACGCTGCAGGAATACATTTGGAAATAGTTAAATTACATGATAGGCCTGACACTGGATAGCATGCAGAACCATAACATTACATCCATAATGACAGACATTTCACAGGATCTTTTTCTTTGGGAATTACTAACCATGCAAATAAAGAAGTACAAACTCCTGATACACACTGATGTAGGTCTTACTTTGTTCAAATATAACAAATATTTCACACTTTAGAATGTGAATACAGCTCAAGCTACCTCACCTCCAAAAGGGTTCACTTTTAAAACCAAAAAAATGCACAAATATTGAACTTCTATTTCTATCCTTAATGTATAAAAAAATAACTGATTGAGTAGCCTGACGTCAACTTGCCGAGAAGATATAGCTCCAAAAAAGACAAATAGTCTTATTAATTTAACTTTAACTATATAAGAGAATCTAAAGACTCTTAATTTAATGTCTTATAAAAGTCATGGATGGGATCCATATCAATCAAAAAATATCTTTCTTCTTTTGGTAAGGGGACGTCATTGCTCCTCCTCCATACGTTCTACACAACACAGCAACCACCATGGAAGGTACAACTAAATATTGATTCCAAAAAGTTCAATCAGCACTAAATGAACTAGTCACACTGGTTAGTCCTCCCAAAGTTCAAACATTTTTTCCTGATGGACAAGCGACTTAATAATTGCAAATGGAAATGTCGTATATCAGGAACCATGTACACAAAACAGTTCAAAAGCATGATAGTGTATAAGCTCAACCGAACTCAAGATAGCTCTGAGTAGCAAAAACGTTGTTATTTCTCCAAACACCAAAATCAAGAGAAAGCGCGTCCAATTAAAAAGCTCACTTTCTGCCTCACATGTGGGGGGGGGGGGGGGGGGGGCAATATTGTTTCTAATTAGATCCATTATCTACGTGATTAATCAAAAGAATGGACGAGGCATTATATTTATTGGACAACCATTGGGAACTAATTCGGGACAATCAACTAGCCTCCTAAGCATTCCACTCATTAAGCCTAATTGATTGTCATATCATGTAGCATTAATTCAACCACAAAATAATCAGCTAGTGTGGTGAATTCTAAGCCCCCAACAAATTTATCCATCTCGAGATACACACTTAACAAGCAGGAAGAAAAAAAATGAAAAATAAAAATAAAATCTCAACAACACAACGCCTTTGAACCTCTACATCCGCATAACTCCAAATACACAACCAAATCTGCAGGATGCACAGCTACACTAGCACAAATCCTCATTAACATGCAACTAAAAAAATTCAAAATAGATAGAACCAATCGCAATTTCTTTTCCTAAACAAAATCCCAAATCAAAATAAAACGTATTGAAAAAAAACTGACCCGAGATTGACATGGCTCTATCGCCGCAATTTGATTCCTCCTTGGAGCCCATTTACTTAAATTCTCTCGCACGCCATTCCTCTCGCTTAATTCTCCTCGATGTCGTGTTGATCGCGAATAATTTCTAAATAACAAAATCAAAAGATGGGACTTTTTTGGGAGATCTGAGGATTGTGAAGCTAAAGTTTGCAAGGTACCAACTACCAATTTTGGGATGTGAGAGAAAATATCCACTGCTCGAGCTTCTCTCTCCTCTTTCTTCACACACCACACGCAGTAAGCAGTGATGCAGTTTGGTTGCGAATCCTATATACACACACACATTTATATTTTTTATTGTAACCTCGGAAAAAGCGCATACAATAAAATATTCTAGTTCTGTTATTATTTAATGAGGCTTAAATTACCATAGGTAGTGTATATTGTAAAATAAACACCAGATGAATTATTATTTTATCCTCAAATTGATTATTTAGTATAAATTTGAGTTCGACTAATAATGGGAGTGATCTAATTTGAAAAGGATAGGTCTGATAAAAAGTTAACCTTCATCTAGTTGATTGACATATTTTTGTTCAAATTTCAAAATAAAATATTATAAAACTTAGGCACCTCCAATAGTGAAAAAAAAATACTGAATTTTTCGCATTTTTTTTATTAAAAATTGACACTCTCAAATAATGTAATAATTCTCACAAAATAAATATTTCATAATATTTTATATGAATAATAAAAAAGTAAATCAAGATTTAATTTACTTTAAGTCAAACACAAAATTGAAGATTGAGATAATTTAACACCAACTTTTAAAATATTATGGAAGTGAAAAAAAAATTAAATCTAAAAAATTCAACATATCGCTGGAAATACTCTAATTAGCTAGCCTCCTTTTAAAAAAAAAAAAAAAACTTAGCTGCTAGCCAGATAAATGTCGAACACAATTATGAAGTATTTGTAAAACCCAAAACATGTCAATTTTATTATTTATCATTGGATGGTGTGTACTTTTAGATATAGTTTGCATTGATCACCTAATAGCTAATTTTTAAAAGTAATTAAAATTAATAACAATATGAAAGAAAATTTTTTGGATTTTTTTTTTCTAAATAGCAAACCCAAATAAAGTATCACATTGTGACAATTCGTGTAGTTCAAATTCAAGATAAGCTTTTTATATTCTGAGTTCTAAATTCTAATTATATATCTGCATTTTTTTAATGTGTTTAAAAAAAATATATTTACACTTTTGTAGCTTGATGAATATGCAATTATTAGTTTCTGGATCATACAGACAAATTAAATGTTCAAGCTATGATTCATGAATGGGAAGTGACATAATTAAATGTATCAACCACTTAAATGCCACTCTTGAAATGTTCAAAGCATATGGGCCCCAACACCTACACACACATAAATATTGGAAGGCCCAATTATTTTGGCCCAATTATCGTAAATGGCCCAAATTCTATAATGGTTACTATCATAATGGTTACAACGCAAAACTCTACTTCTTCCTCTTAATTATCTTTTTGTGAAAGTTTGAAAGGTTATATGATTGTTGATAGTGGGTAAATGTCAAATTCAAATTTTACAGATACTTTTTGTTGCTTATTTTATTTAGGTTCTTGAATATAAAAAATTTCTTTGGGTAGATTCTTGAATGTAAATCTTTTCTTTGGGTGTTATTTTTTTATTTATTAAGATTGCTTGATTGTAAAACTTAGTCGTGGATGTGAAAAGTACAAAGGTTGAGACTTCCTTAATCCTCCCGTCTTGAATGATTTTGTTTAAAAAACAAAAAAATAATTATTAACATCATTTAGGTGATATAAAACAATACTTTATATATTTTCATTACCATATTAACTTTAATTTACTAATCAGATAAATTAATATAAATGAATTGGTAGTTGAGACCTCCGTTCATCCAAAATTTTGCCTAATTTTATTTATATCGCTAAATAACTCTGATTAAAACATAAGCTCACAGTTAGATTGAAAATTTAGTATACCAAAGTTCGAAAGTGAGCTGGGATATATATATATATGATAGGCCATATATATGGTAACCATGGATCGGGTTTCTTCCATCCTACATTTGGTGGAATACATTGAGTGTGTCAGATCATGACACATGTGTAATTTATCTTATTTATATATTTAATTTTATAATTTTAAATATGAAATTGAAGTGAAAGAATATTTAATTATATAAGTCTCATGATCTGACACACCTAGGTTGGAAGAAACAGATCTAATCTTTAGGAAATTCTTCTTTATTTGTTAAAAAAAGAAGGGAATTTTGGTTTATGTATATGAACCAATCTATATATTTGACCCAAAGTCAATAATCCGATTCCATAACAACTTTTTTATTTTTGTATGTTTACTTTAAATTATAAAATCTACTATATGTTGTGAGTGGGTGGTTGAATAATGGAAGTCATGTTTTTTTTTTAATTATCAATTGCCAATTTCGTTTCATTTTATTTTATTTTTTAATCGAAGTGGTCTGTAATCTTAAATTATTATTATTTATAGTAGCTAACAACTTTCGTTTTGAATATAATTTTTTTTCTTAGTTTCGTAAGATATTGAATGTGTCAACTGATTGCATTTGGTGGAGTAAATTAATTGAGTTGCGTTAAATATATATTAATAGTCAAGTTTATTGAAATCTTTATCGTGATTCAAAATTTAATTTATTTGATTGAGACTTAATTCTATTAAAAGAGTCAACATACAAGACAAAACCATGCAGTGGAATCTAAACTGGCAATTTTAATTAAATTTTTTTTACGTATGTTTGGCATTTTTAGTAAAACTTTTTTAATTCTTATTAAATCCACCAGTCTTTATTGAAAATTTTCATTTTTATTGAACTTGAATCGAACTTTTATTCTTATTGGTTATCTATATAGAGATATAATAAATAAATAAATAAAGCTAAATTGTTCATAATATGAAAACAATTAATATCATCATTTACACACACAAAATTTAAAAAAAAAAAAAAAAGGAAACAAAGTGTTCTTATGTGGATGACCAATGATCACGATAGACATATAATAATTCAGTTAAATTTAATATATATATATATATATATATATATATATATATATATATATATAAGCATCAAATCACATGATTTGATATTTAATCTTAAACTGTTTATTATCAAATCAATTTTAGTGTTTTTCGTTCAAATCAAACATTTTTTTTTTTTAAGTTCAAACTTAATTTTTATTGATTTTTTTAAATATATATAGCACTTAAATGGATATTATAACAAATTAATACCTAGTTGAGTATCTTAGTCATCTAAATTGATTTTCAATAACAAATTTAAGTACTTGTTTTTGTCAGGGAAAGCCAAGTATACATATTCTTCTTCAAAAGATCATTTTGTCGAATATTTACTGACATGAGTTTTTCTCAATTAATTTACCCATTCCAATAAATATAATTACTACCTGTTAAAAAAATAGATACCTCTATAATTATTTGATTAAGTTGAAATACCAATCGCTAAATTACTAAAACATGTCAAATCATGTACGTATCATTGTTTTAATGTGTGCTTACGTGGCATAGTTATTGATAATTCATAATGATATATGAGGAAAACCAAAAAATATTGATAAAAATTAAAATATTGGTCTGCTTACAAGTAAAGAATAAGAACAAAAGTTTCCTCTTAAAAAAGAGCGTGTGAATAAGTAGAATCTTTTCGATTTTCACCCAAAATAATTTAATTTAAAAAAAAGTAATATATTTTTATTAATTGTTTTATGACTATTATCATCTTTTATGTTTCCATTATCGGTTGACAATTCTCACGATTTTTTTTTTCTTTGTTTCTTTTATCTTCATGAGTGCATCCTACATAAATTTATACTTTATTTTGTTCTTTTTTGGTATTTCACATCTAGAAGTTTGGTAAACATTAAGTACAATAAGTTGTTTTAATTAATATTTATAAACTATATACATAAGAGTATAATTTTTATGAGATCATTTTACAAATCTAACTAATATGTAAGATGTATACGTTCACAATTCATAATCCACTTAATTATAAATTTGGAAAATAAATTTGGTTGTGGATCTATATCGGTGACCATACATTTTTGTGTGATATTAGGGCTTTATGTAATTATTATTAAATGAACCAAGTTGAGATAAAATTAAACCAGTTAAATACAACTCAACTTTAGATGTTTTGATTTTTGATATATATATTTTCTTTAATTTGTCAGCCTTGAGTTGAATATTAAATCTATTAAGGTAAAATAAAATGTTCAACTTTTTCAGTGATATACATAAAAATGGATTAGAATAGTTGAACATGTGTAATAAAAAAACATGTGTAATTCCGAATATGTGATTTGATTTCTACCCATTCACATGATAGCTACTTTCATCGTCAAACATGGAAAAACCTATAGGTTGAACTTGGAACATGCTTCTTTCCATTTCCTAAAAGAAAAGTATAGAACTTGTCTTGTAGTGTGAGGGATCCATGACAATTTGGAGATTTTTATTTATTTATTTATTTCTCTGTTGGATTTATCATTTAGTACAAATTCTGATCTATTTCTTGTTATTCTGTGGTGTATACAATTATTATTTTATCATTTATAAAAAATAAAATAAAAACTATAGAGGAGAAGATTCTGTGTGCTTTCTCCGTGCAAATGTGCAATAATTTGTTGAAATGCTAAGCTAGCAAAATTTCAAATAAAAATATTACAAAATAGGACTTTTATAAAACCGGTGATCAAAATTGACATGTGAAAATAAATTTAAATTATAGATAATAAAATTAATTAAAATGTTTCATATATATATATATATGTATACGCGACATTGACCAAAGGTTTTAAGTTTTACACTAAAAAAAACATAAAATATTCAACTTTCACATCCTGTTGCTACAACTAATTAATTAACTTACGATAAGTATTATGTTAGATATTTACTACACCTGAGAAGTTACATTGATATGTATATAGATTTATCATTGATTTACAAATACTAGTAGTATAGCCATACGTTAGACGGTTTTTCATATAAAATATAATTAATAATTTTATATTTATAATAATATAATGTAAATATATAATATACAAATATATAGATGAATTAAACAAATAAATTGAAAAATCTATATTCGAAATAAGAATGAGATAAATAAGAATGATAAATTTGATTTATCATGCATGAAGACGAATTTTATTATAAGCTATTTATTTTGAAATTATGATTGAAAAATGCATACCCCACCCCACCCCTTACAACCAACATTCATCAAAATTATAAATATAGGATAAAAATGATAATGAACAAAATTTCAAATAAAGAGAAATATGATACATATGCATTAAAATAAATTTCAAATGAAGTTGTTTAATTTGAGATTCTTTATTTGATTTAATTATTTATATTTTTATTAAGTAAATTTTTTATAATACATTTCTATTTTTTTTCTAGACTTTAATATAAATTTACAATAACTTAAAGTTACACAAATACTTAAAGTAAATAAAAAATGCATTTCATTATGTATACAATATGAATATCAAATTAAAAATCATTAAAAGTGATTAATTTGATATATTATATGTTATAAATGAATTTGAGATATAGTTATTATACTTTAAATATTTGGTGAAAAATATTAATATACAATAAATGTAATGTGAAATGTAATAAATGATATTTTTTAGAATGAAAAGTTAAAATGGACGAAAAAATACTTTTGATATTTTTAATAGACTATTCTACTTATATATATATATAAATTTAAATATCTATATATAGTTGTTCAATAATAGATTTAGACGTGATATAATTTCAGCAAGTATAACATCTCAAAGACGACCTTCTAATGGCTTCGCTCTTTTCATTTAATAAATAAATGAAGTTTCATCTTATGTTATTTAATTGACTGCAAACATGTATGTGAGAAAATGAGATTAACGAGTCAAAATTTTATATTAATAGAATTCTTGTGACACGGTCTTATGAATCATATTCCGTGAGACAGTGACGGATCTAGGATTCTGGTTTAAGGGGGCCCAAGTCAATTAATAAAAAATATAGATACATAAATTCTAAATCAATAACATAAATATATTATACAATAAAATCAATGTATTACAACATATTTCTTCTATTTTTCATATTTTGAAACCGATGCATAATTGTTTCATTGCTAACATTTTTCGATACATCTTTTTCAATGTATGCAACAAGACAATCATTCAATAGATCAAATAAAAGTAGAAGTATTGGAAAATAAATTAAATGTGCAAGAACTTCCTAAATTGAAATGGTATTGATAAAATAAGTTTTCCCATCTCCTACAACAATGCAAATTTTCCACAATTTCAAGTATAGAAGAATTTTAAATGAAATTCAAAAGAAAAAATTATCCTTTTCGATTAATTAATAAATCACATATACAATTTAAAGCACCATAAATTAACAATTATGATGAAGTATAATGCAAATAAGAGTAAATAATAATAAAATATTACCTTAAAATTAGATGAAGAAACAATTGAGAGAATAAGAAATTAGGGTTTAAGTGGGAGATAGAGAAGATGATGAAAAGATCTTATCTTTTATTATCTTGAAAACCTAAACATAAAAGGATTAGGAATATATAATTTTCTTTTTTTAATTAAAATAATAAATATACCCCTACTTTTTTTAAAAAAATTTCAGGGGGATCCAGTGCCCCCCTTGGTCCTAATGTGCGTCCGTCTCTGCCGTGAGATGAGTTCATTCACAATTCACATTCTCATGAATTTGTGAAAGCGAGTCTTATTTGTGGATAATAAGGTTTGTTTAATAGATATCACCTATGAAATCGTTTCATATAAGTTTTTGTGAATGTTAATTAAAAGCAGCCGAACCTAGACCACTCGCTTAAAAAATCTAGACCTAATAAGTTTTATATAATATCCACGGTGTATAATTTTTAACATAAAAGAATGCATTAGAAAGGTAAATTTATTATGAGTTGGTCTCCTATGCATTAGGTGCATGGAACAATCGGGTCGATTCGGATCCATGCTTCCTTATTTTTTATTTTATTTTATATGTTGATCTTTATGTTATATTAATATGATTTATATATTATATTGATATGATATTTATTTACACATATCCTAACCATTATATAGGTAAGAGTTAAGAATACTTTCCCATTGAACTATACATGATTTTACATTTTTTTTAAAACTTTGAAATATTTCACTTTGTCGTATAAATATTAAAGTTGATACATTTTATGACTAATATTAAAAGTGAGTTTTATTTGTGGATAGTAAGGCTTGCATAACGGATATCACCTATAAGACCGTTTCATATAAGTTTATGTGAATGTTAATTAAAAGCAGCCGAACCTAGACCATTCGCTCAAAAAATCTAGACCCAATAAGTTTTGTATAATATCCATGGTATATAAAATATTGCATTAGAAAGGTAAATTTATTATGAGTTGGTCTTCTATGCATCAGGTGCATGTATCAATCGGGTCGATCCGGATCCATGCTTCCTTATTATTATTATTATTATTATTATTATTATTATTTATTTATTTCATATGCCGATCTTTATGTTATATTAGTATGATATTTATTTACAGATATCCTAACCTTTATATAAGTAAGAGTTAAGAATATTTTTCCTTTTCTTTTGTAAAACATTGAAATAATATTATGATATTAGACAATTCTAACCGTAATACATGACTAATATTACAAAAAAATATGACTAATGTAACAAAAAACTATAATATGCGGGAGCGAATTGAACATGAAAACCAAGACGTGTACGGAGGCGTGTGAGAGCTCATGAGCGTGCGTTAGAGAGAATCTCGGAACGGTTTGATCCAAATGCATGAATCTCATACAGGATAGTAATACACATATCTATGCTGAGAAATAATGTATCTCATTATCAAAGAACTAATCTAATACCCCTTGGCTTTTACATTGAGAATCTGATTCTTCTGAGCTGATAGATCAAGTGGTTTTTTAAATATGTAAACATAACTGGTTCTACTAATTTTGATTATTAATGAGATAATTTTTCATGTATATTACTGTTATGGTTGCCTATGAATTCCAGCTCACAAACGCAGCAAACCAGAAACGAAAAACCCAGAAATCGCGATGTAATCAAAACAAGAAATTCAGCGAGAATCAAACGATCAAAACACCAAGTATTAACGTGGTTCGACTCAAATCACATGAGTCTACATCTACGGCACAACAACGAACATGTTTATTAAGAATCGAAGGAGAAATATTCAAGAATACAAAAAACCCCAAATCAAGAAACTAGTCTATGAACCCTAAACTTAGAACTCTTGATTTGGACGATCAAACTTCATGAAACTAAGATCGATTGTGCATGCTTATATGCTGAACGAAAGCCCCAAGTCAATTGCAACAGATTGCAACTGAAAACCCGCAACATTAACCGATTGCATTTTCTACAGTACCCGAATCCCTAATTTTGTCCTAGGAATAGTAATGCATGCAACTAACTCTAGCAACTGATTAACTAAGCTGATTTCCTTCAGTTTTAATCCTGCTGGTAATTATCCGACTCAGCCCCATTACTCCACATCATGTTCCACGTCAGTAGGACCTTGCCACGTCAGCTCCATGTCAGCATGCAAGTTTTCCTTCTTTTCAATTCTCCACCAACACTTGTATGCTGCAGCAGTATTGTGCTTCCTACATTACTTGCTTCAAAGACAGATTAGTTAGATATATCACAAGATAATATATTAACTAAGTTCATACAGTGTAATAGCTTTGCATTCCCTACAAATTTTGTAAGCATATCAGAGGGATTTTCAGTGGTATCAACCTTCATAACCACAACCAAACATTTGTCTATAATGTCTCTAACAAAGTGCATTTTTACATCAATATGCTTGCTTCTCTCATGAAAAACCTGATGTTTTGCTAAGTGAATTGCGCTCTGATTATCACAAAAGACCTGCACTTTTTTCTGTAGCACACCAAACTCAGACAAGATCCCCTTTAACCATATTGCTTCCTTAATAGCTTCTGTCATAGCCATGTATTCTGCCTCAGTGGTGGATAATGCCACCATTGATTGTTGTATACACCTCCAACTAATCGCAGTACCATACACAGTGAAGACATAACCAGTGAGTGATCTCCTATTATCTCTATTTCCAGCAAAGTCTGAATCAACAAAACCAAGAAAACACTCAACCTTTTCTGGATTACTCAGCTTCTGGAATACCAGACCTTTTCTTGCTGAACCTGCAAGGTACCTTAGCATCCATTTCAAAGCTTCCCAATGTGGCTTTCCTGGATTAGACATAAACCTACTAATCTGACTCATCCCATAGGCAAGATCCGGCCTACTACATATCATAGCATACATGATACTTCCAACACCACTAGCATAAGGTATTCTTTCCATCAAAAACTTATCTTCTGCATTGGTTGGACTTTGAGTACTGGATAATTTGTTATGCTGTCCTAATGGAGTTCCAGATGGCTTAGCTTGATGCATGCAAAATCTTTTCAACACCTTCCCTACATAATCAGATTGACTTAATGACAGCAAGCCTAACTCTCTATTTCTTGTTATTTCCATGCCAAGAATCCTTCTTGCTTCTCCTAAGTCTTTCATGTCAAACTGAGATTTCAGCCTATTTTTCAGCCTTTCCAAGTGATGTCTGCTCTTGCTAGCTATCAACATGTCATCCACATATATTAGAAGGTAAGTGTGAACAAGATCCCCATCCTTTCCAAAGTATACACAACTATCATATGAGCACCTCACTATCCCTATACTTAGTACATAGTCATTAAATCTTTTGTACCATTGACGGGGACTTTGCTTCAATCCATATAATGACCTTTGCAGCTTACAAACATTGTTTTCATTTCCAGGAAGTATGAACCCCTCTGGCTGTTTCATATAAATAGTTTCCTCCAAATTACCATGTAAAAAAGTTGTTTTTACATCCATTTGTTGGAGTTCCATATTCCATTGAGCTACAAGTGATAATAACAGCCTTATTGAGCAGTGTTTGACAACGGGAGAAAATATCTCATTGAAATCAATTCCCTACTTTTGAGTATACCCCTTTGCTACCAATCGAGCCTTATATCTTACCTTGTCTAGATCAGCACCTTCCAGTTTCTTTTTGAATATCCACCTGCTCCTAACAACTCTTGTGTTTCCAGGCTTATCTACCAACTTCCAAGCCTGATTCTTTTCCAAAGACATAAGCTCTTCATTCATAGCCTCAATCCATTTGTCATTTTCTACAGATAACATGACTGTTCTGAAGTTATGTGGTTCTTCATAACTAATGTCTTGAGCAACAGTGAGAGCATATGATACTAAATCCACATGGCCAAACCTTGATGGTGGCTTTACTTTTCTCCTCTTCCTATCTCTAGCAAGCCTATAATCAGTTAACACTTCATGGTTTCTATCCACATCCAAGTCCTGATCTTCAATTATGTTATCATCAGCAACATATCCAGGCTGCTTTAGTCCAGCTCCACCTGAATCTGATTCAACCACATCTGCAGGCACCTCAGGTGATCCCTCCACCTCAAATGGAAGCTCATTATCTAACTCAGCTGTGTTATAATTCGGATTCCTTTGATATCCCATCACTGTTTCATTGAATATAACATCTCTACTCACAAAACATTTTGGATATCCTAATTCCAAACACCATAACTTGTATCCTTTTGTACCTGTTGGATAGCCTATGAAGATACATTTTATAGCTCTAGGCTCTAATTTATCCTGCCTTATATGCGCATAAGCTAAACAACCAAAAACTTTGAAATGAGAGTAATTAGAGGGACTGCCATACCATGCTTTATCAGGAGCTTTAAAATTAATAGATGAGGAAGAAGATTTATTTACCAAATATGCAGCAGTAGAGACAGCCTCTCCCCAGAAGGATTTGGGTAAGTTTGCATCGATTAGCAAGCATCTCACTCTCTGAAGGAGTGTTCTATTCATGCACTCGACAACACCATTTTGTTGAGGATTATTTGCCACTGTCTTGTGCCTTGTTATCCCCTTGCTCTTCCAAAATTCCTGAAACTCAAAAGACAAGTATTCCAAACCATTGTCAGTTCTAAGGTTTTTGAGCTTGCTACCTGTCTGATTCTCCACCGCAGCAGCTAATCTTTGAAAGCCTTAAAAGCTTCACTTTTGTGCTTCAATGTGTAGACCCACACTTTCCTTGTATGATCATCTATGAAAGATATAAAATATCTTGCTCCACCATGAGTTGGTGTTCTAGATGGACCCCAAATGTCAGTGTGCACATACTCTAGAGGCCTTGAGAAGGTGTGTTTTCCAGTTCCATATGACAGCTTCATAGACTTTCCCAAAACACACTTCTCATAACAGCTGCCACTTCCCCTTCCAAAGTGGATCCAAGCAAGACATATAACCCATTGTTCTTCTTCCCTTGGAGTATTACCTTTTCATCTCTTAAAACTTCAATCATTCTTTGCCTTGTTCTAAATTCATATCCTGCAAAGTTTAGATAACCAAGTGAAATAAGGTTCCTCTTCAAATCTGGTATGTACCTCACTTCAGGGAGCTTCTTGACACTTCCATCTTGCAACTTGAGAGTAATAGTTCCCATTCCTCTAACCTTGCAAACCTGATCGTTTCCCAAAAGGACTGATCCACCATCTTCTTCTTTGAAGTCTTGGAACCAAGTTCTCACTGGGCACATATGAAAGCTGCACCCGGAATCAAGTACCCACTCCATGGTCAGTTTTGAAGAGATAATACACAGCATCTTAGCTTGATCAAAGTTTGTTTCAGCTACTGCAGCTTCTGGGCCTTTAGGTTGAATCTTTTACTTATTCTTTTCAGGGCAGTTATTCTTTAAATGCCCCACTTTATGGCATGAGAAACACTTCCTCGTTTCAGGATGATTTGGACCCAATTTGATTTCAGGATTAGGTCCTCTTTGATTCTTCTTCTTCTCAACATTTTTCTTGAAGTTTCTATCTCTTACATTCAGACCTTCTCCCAGAATTTGTTGCTTATTAGTCGAGGCATTGGAGAGAACCTTCGATCTAATTGCATTCACCACTTGATCCAGCTTCAAGGTTTCAGCTCTCCCATATATGAGTGCATCCTTAAACGAGTCAAATGATTTCAGCAGCGAGTTAAGTAAGATCAAAGCCGTATTCTCATCTTTCATCTTTTCTGCCATTTGTTTCTCATCGTGGATCTTGAAGTTAAGAAGTTTTTGCTTCAAGAAGAGACGATTGGCTAGAGACTTCGTCAGGTACAGTTCATAAAACTTTCCAAGGATGTCAATGGCTGTCCTTTCTTTGCAAACCTCACGCAGAGCCTTATCTGCGAGACACAAAATTATCATGCTCCTTGCTTTCCGATTAATCTCTTCCCACTTTCCATCTTTCTTTCCATCCGATGGAGACGATGATGAATCACCATCAAGGGCTGCCTCCAAGTTATTCTGAATGAGCAATGCTTCCATGTGAAGCTTCCACAAACCATAGTCACATTTCCCGTTGAACTTTCCAACTTCCATCTTCATGGAAGTCATTCTTCAATCCGACGGTTCCCACAAACGGTGCCAATTGTTATGGTTGCCTATGAATTCCAGCTCACAAACGCAGCAAATCAGAAACGAAAAACCCAGAAATCGCGATGTAATCAAAACAAGAAATTCAGCGAGAATCAAACGATCAAAACACCAAGTATTAACTTGGTTCGACTCGAATCACATGAGTCTACATCCACGGCACAACAACGAACATGTTTATTAAGAATCGAATGAGAAATATTCAAGAATACAAAAAACCCCAAATCAAGAAACTAGTCTATGAACCCTAAACTTAGAACTCTTGATTTGGCAATCAAACTTCATGAAACTAAGATCGATTGTGCATGCTTATATGCTGAACGAAAGCCCCAAGTCAATTGTGATAGGATAAAATGTAATAGATTTTGATGAGACAAAACATGTAATAGACTAGAACATTAGCTATCTGGATAAGTTTTCATATGTAAAATAGCTAAGGCAAAGATGCTGGAAAGACGTGAAGATTCTGCCAAGGAACCAGAAAGTCGAGTCTCTGCTACCTGCACACTGTATCAAGCAACCAGTAACTAAGCTTCAAAGGATGCTACAAGGAACCTGGAGTTGATCAAGGAAGCTGACTTACTTGAAGAGGATACTCCAGATACTTTAAAATCAGTGCAACCTGACTAGCCAGTAAAGTCACTTCAGTTCTAATAAATCAGAGTTTGCCATGTGTGAAAAAGCAGCAAGGACACAGTACAAGCAGACTGCAGAATGAAGTCGCGCAGACAAAGGACAAGGCAGTGGCAGAACAGAGTGAAGGCATTTCAGAACATGTGTCAGAAGATCGGCATAACCAATCAGGAGGAGACACCTCATCATGCAAAAGACTGCTCTCCAACGGGCAGAAGACTATCTGATGCCTATAAATAGAAGACTGAGACTGAATGCACGAGATAGATATGACCAAGAACCTAACAAAGAACAACAAGCAAATCTTCTTCAAGCTCAAGCATACATATTCAAGTTACTCAGTCTTAGCAGCAGCAAGCCAACTATCTTTGTGATCTTCAGAAGTTCAAGGAGCTTGCTGCATTTGATTGTTCAGAAACTCATAGATTACTCAAAGACTGTTTAGGAGTCACTTAGGTAGGAGTTTACTCTGCTAAGTTGTAATCTCTCTGAAGAAGAGAAATGATCCTATGTGGGTCGGATAACCTGTGTGGAGATCCTGTGTGGGTTGCTAGTTGGTCACTGTGCAGCTACCTGTGTGGATAGAGCTGACAGTTTTGTCTAGAGCATAGTTTGTGTTAGCAGAGTCTGTTGTAAATCAAACTTGCTTTAACAAAGTTCCTCCTTGAGAAGGAGTAGAGAGGACGTAGAGGGATTACTCCACCCTTGAACCTCTATAAGTTTGCTTGTGTTTTACAGCTCTATTTATCTATCTGCATCTTGAGCACACTGCATTCAAAGATCATTTCAAAAATCATAAGTATTTCCGCTGTGCATTATAGTCTCTGATTAAGTCTTGAGGTCACTGCCCAAGCAACAACCTATCAAGCAGCAAGCTTACTAGCTACCTGTTTATCAAGGACTTAAAATCTTGGAGTAATAGTTAAAAATTTGATAAGGTTAATTCACCCCCCTCTTAACCTTATACCACTGAGACCAACAAATTGCAACAGATCACAACTGAAAACCCGCAACATTAACCGATTGCATTTGCTACAGTACCCGAATCCCTAATTTTACCTTAGGAATAGTAATGCATGCAACTAACTCTAGCAACTGATTAACTAAGCTGATTTCCTTCAGTTTTAATCCAGCTAGTAATTATCTGACTCAGCCCCATTACTCCACGTCAGCTCCACGTCAGCATGCAAGTTTTCCTTCTTTTGAATTTAACACATCACTATTTAAGTTTATTTAAATTGGTTTCAAGTTAAAATTATAGTAATTGAGATTGTTTGATTATTAAAGAAAGCAACTTGTAATAAGTTTAATATAGCCTAACAAAATTCTAACTAGCCCAGTTGATATTTTTTACTTTTTAAAGATTTTTCACTTTGATGACTTAGTTGAATCAAGCTTTCAATTTAGATTTATATCAAATATAAAATTGCGTTTCTACAAATTTTAAAATTTTATTCATTTCGAATGAACCTTTATCGATGAGGTTGAATATTAGTTAGGAAGTTCTTGCACTATCCATATAAATTAGTATCATAATTAACTTGTTAAAATTCATGTTTAAGATCTAGAATCTACGTACGATTTATGAAATTTGTTAATTCAAATTGCTAAACCACTCCATGATACCCCATCTATAAAATATCCTATTCTACCAATCATAATATATGTCGTTTATTAAATTAAATAAAATAAAATATAAGTAATGTTGACATTTTGACAGTTGAAGAGGACGCTAGGAGTGGCTGGGCCATGTTTAAATTCGTACTAAACGTCAGGATTTTTCTTACTTTAGATTTTGGGGATTTCAAAAATATTAATATTATGATCACTAGATAGCAAGTTGGAGATTTTAATTATATTACAAAATAGTTAAATTAAACTAAAATAAAGGGAATTGCAGTAACACATCAAACTCTCAACTATTTTAAACATAAATTATAATTTTTTTATTATAATATATATATATATATATATATAAACTATACAAATTTGATACATAAATCACCAAACCAATTTTTCGATCAATTTTTTAATCAGATTTTGGCGTGACTTGTACATCACATATTTTCAAAGGTTTTTTGTATTTAAATAATGAAATCTTTGTATTCCCACTAAATACTTATGAATTTTTTTTGAAAACGACAACTCAAATGTTTAGATAATTTTTTTTTTTTTAAATACATCACACACAAATCACATGAAAAAATCTAATAAAATATGATCGAAAATTAGTTTGACGATTTTAACGTGAAATCCGTATAATTTAATATGGTTGCTGCAAGTAACCCAAAAATAAAATGAAAACTAGAGATACTATATACGTAAACATTTATTTCCTTCACTTGTGGGAAAACAGGATTATAAGTCTTCCAAGTTACATCTTGAGACGTTTGTCTTCTCAATCATTCATGACTTTATCTGCGTGGAGTAAACTCTAAATTAACTATCAAACTTATTATTCCCTTCTAATTTTCATGTGTTTATCACTTTGCAGTCGCTATAGAGAGTAACGAGCATGACTTTTGTAAAACTAGACGATTGAATTTCATAAGAAAAGTCAATTCATAATCAACAATTCATAATTTATTGAATTTAATTATATACAATTAATCATAGACCTTCTTATATAGATTTGTTGTAGATGGTAATCAGGTGGGCCTAGGGTTTCTAAAAACCAAAATCCAATAGGTTGAGGTGACTAGATCCATTTAATAAATTTAAAATACTAAAAAAAGAATGTCCCTTTCAAATACAATTCTATTTAAAAGGTTTTAGATATGTTTTATAAAACCAAGTATAAAAACAAAAGATCAACTCTGATATTCATAACATTAACCTCTATTTATTTTTCTTATCTTTTTTCCATTCTCCGATTCGTAATTAAAATTACTTAAGTTTTTGTTTTTGTTTTATTATGTATTTTATCTTATTGTTAAATGTTACGGGTACAAAAGTGTTAACATTGGATTTTCCAACTTAATATTTTTTTCTTTTTCATTATTTTCAAAATCATTTATTTAAATTGAGATTTGTTAGGGTTTTGAGTGTTTATAGGATTTGGTTGTTATTTAATTCCTTATCTCAAGAATTATTTTATCTAACCATTTATTCATATCTTTTAGGATTTGTTTCTTTTATTTTTATTTTATTTGTTAGAGAATTTAAGAAAAAGAAATGAACGTGCTTTCAAGAACGTGGAAAAGAACGTGAGAAGAAGAACGTGGAGAGAGAAATGAGATGGACGTGAAGTAAAGATCATGGAGTTGATTTCAAGAGAGTGGACACGTAAAGATCATGGAAGATCATGGAGTCTTCAACCATCTCTATAAATAGAAGGAAGCTCTTGAAGATTCATAGATTAAGAAAAACAGAGATTGAAGACCATAGAAAAGAGAGCTTTCGAGTCTTATTATTTGAGTCTTCTTGTATCACATATTGTGATCTTTTAATTCTTTATATACGTCCAATTGATCATAGTATTAGGACGTATTGTTTTTCCTTCTCCTTGTACCAAAATTCTTATTATAAAGGAGCTTTTCGCCGTGTGGCAGTCCACGAGTATATTTGTACTCGTGGATAAATTTTATCTCTGTTTGTTTTCGTTTTTAATATTTATTCCACTGTGTTTTCCCGGTGTTGCCCAACACTGCGACAACACCAGGTTTTCTGATCGAATTTTTTCAGTTATATAATCCACGCAGGAGTTTCAGTTGGTATCAGAGCCAACCACTTGACATACTAAGTGGTGGTTCTGGTAGTCATGCAAGACATGGATTATTGCAATCCAAATTTTGGACGTGTTCCAATTTTGGATGGTTCGAACTATGCATATTGGAAGATACGTGTTCGTTCGAAGATCAAATCAATTAATGCACGTGCCTGGACAGTAATTGTGGAAGGCTATGTTCCACCACTCCATGAAGTTGATGGAGATTTTGTTCCAAAGCCTCAAAAATCATGGACGATCGAGAAGATTAACAATTCAAATTTCAACAAGAGAGTAATCAATATTATTTTCGAGGCTGTGGATATTAATGTTTTCAAGATGATCCAAAATTGTACCACTGCTAAGGAAGCGTGGGATATTCTGCAAAAAAGATATGAATGAGCAAGTTGTGTCCGAGAAGCAAAGATGAGACTTTTGATGTCAAAGTTTGAGAATATGCGCATGGAGGAAAGTGAGGATATTGGAAGCTACTTTGAGCGACTTAGAGACATCTCCAATCAAAGCCAAATGCTAGGAGACCCGATTGATCGCAAGCAGCTGATTTCCAAGGCCATGCGTACTTTACCATCAAGGTTCAACATCAAAGTGTCCGCCGTAGAAGAAGCCCACAATCTTGCTCTCATGGATTTTGATAGTTTGTAGAGCATCTTCCAAACCTTTGAGCTCAATCTTTGAAGTCAACAAGAAGCATCAAATAAGGGAAAGAATATCATCTTGCAAGCTCAAGAAGATAAAGAGTCCGAGGATGATGATGAGCCGTTGGAAGAGATCACCGAAGGACCAAACGTGGCCATGCTCACAAAGAAGTTTAATTCCATGGTTAGAAAGTTAAACAAGAAGCCACATCCAAAGGGAAAGGATCGTCAAAATATCACGAAAAATCAGCATCAATTCAAGCCTTTAGGATCGTCCTCTCAGCCCCAATAGTACCCCAAGAGAACAGTTTCTGAACATGGTAGATATAACCCCAAAGATATTGATTCTATTCAATGCCATGCATGCTCGGGGTGGGGTTATTATGCCAACGAATGCCCTAATACTTTGAGGAAGTATGGAGTGAAAAATCACTGGATTTCTCTGAGTGATGAAGAGGACGACGCTGAAGTTGAAATGGAAAGCCAAACTGCATTGGTTGCAAGAGTTGATGTACAGACTACTGGTGTTGCCGATGGTGTAACGACATCACAGACAACACCACAGAAATCTGATTTTTTCAATTTTTCAAATTTGACTTGTTTTGATTATGTTTGTCTTACTAGTGTTTGTGATGATGCAGATTCTCAAGCTGGAGATGACTTAGATAAAGATGCATTCATTGATGAACTCCAAGGTCTTTACATCTTCTTGCTCGATGAATGAAAAAAAAAGTAAGCAAATTGAAATTTTGTCCAAGGAGAATGACGTGCTGAAGAACTCTGTTGCTAAGTTAGAAACCGCTCTCACCAAGAAAGATATTGAACTTGGGAAAGTTCAATTAAAACTTGAGGAGACGGAATCCATCTTCGCAAAATGGAATTCAAGCTCTACCAAGGCAAAAGAGCTCATTGAATCAGGTAGTACCTCCAGATCAGGTATTGGATCAGAAAATTCGGTTGAGTCGGTCTTTCCAAATCTTTTCAAAGATACATATGCAAAAATTAAATTTGTGAAAGAAAATTCGAAAGAGTCAAAAATCACCCAAGTTAAGTCCTAGGAAGAGGAAATATATATGTCATTATTGTTTTCATCCAGGACATATCAAACCTTTTTTCATGCTTTGAAACATAATCTGACCAGTGGTCTGGTGTTGCCTGCGGTGTCATCTAACACCACCCAGGACACTGCCGTCAGAAAAAATGTAAAGAAAATCTGGATTCAGAAAAAGTTGTCTCAATCCTGTAAAGTTGTGTTTACTGCTCTTAAGACTAACCTTTCAGGTTTTTGGTACTTCGATAGTGGTTGTTCACGCCACATGACGGGGACTAAGGAATATTTGTCTAATTTTGTACCTCTTTCCGGTGGGTCCGTGACCTATGGAGGCGGTGCTAAGAGCAACATTGTCGGTAAAGGGACACTGAATATTCTAGGTTTTCCTAAGTTAAAGAATGTTTTATTGGTTGATGGGCTTATGGCTAATTTGATTAGTATAAGTCAATTGTGTGATAATAATCTTGAGGTGAAGTTTTCTAAAAACTCTTGTGAAGTCTTTGATGAAACTAATATGTGTATCGTGACAGATTCAAGATCTCATGACAATTGCTATCTAGTTGAAGAAAATGTCACATGCAACAAGGCTAGTTTCGATGACACGTTTTTGTGGCATAAAAAATTAGGCCATGTGAATTTTCGTACCCTACAAAAATTGTTGAAGTTCGAAGCTGTACAAGGTCTGCCGAAGCTGAATCAAATCTCGAAGGTAGTTTGTGGAGACTGCCTAAAAGGTAAACAGACCCGTGTTGCCCATGGTGTCACATCACACCAGGGACAACACTCCGGTACTGTACACTGTTTTGAACTTTTGCACATGGATCTTATGGGTCCAATGGAGGTCGAGAGCCTTGGAGGTAAAAGGAATTCCTATGTCATAATAGATGATTTTTTCCGTTTTACATGGATATTCTTTCTACGTGAAAAATCAGAAACTTTCTCACAATTCAAACTTTTATACACTAGGATTAAAACCTCTTACTCTTCAAAATTTTTGAACATCAGATCAGATCACGGTAAGGAGTTTGAGAATAATTTGTTTGTTGAATTTTGTGAAAAGAAAGGTATAGGTCATCAATTTTCCGCACCCAAAACTCCACAACAAAATGGAGTTGGGGAACGAAAGAATCGGACCTTGCAAGAGATGGCACGTGTTATGCTTAGTTCTAAAACCTCTCACGACGTTTTTGGGCCAAAGCATTAAATACGGCTTGTCATATTGGCAATCGTGTCTTCTTTAGATCAGGTAGGAAATTAACACCTTATAAGATATTGAAAGGAAAGAAATACGAAGATTCAGTGACAGATTTGATCGAAACTCCAGCTGTGCAAGAAACTGGAAATACTGATGTTGCCCCCAGTGTCACGACACCAGAGGCAACACCGGTAGAAATTTCAGAATCTGATGATAATGAAGATGATGTGACTGATCCAGTACGTAGAGACCCACCTGCACGTATCAGGAAAAATCACCCTACCACTCAGGTGATAGAGAGATTAAATGAAGGTGTACAAACACGTAGGAAAGCCCCTGTAAATTATAAAGAAATGGTAAGGAATGTGTGTATGTCTACCACATTTTCAGAGGTAAAGTACTATTGTTTTGTGTCTCAAATTGAACCTAAAAATGTCTCTGAAGCTTTAAAAGATGAAGTTTGGATACATGCAATACAAGAGGAACTCGAACAATTCGTTAGAAATGACGTTTGGTCTCTTGTTCCTCGACCCACCGACACTAATGTGATTGGAACTAAATGGATTTTTAAAAATAAAACTGTTGAGTCGGGAAACATTGTAAGAAATAAAGCTCGTTTAGTGGCTCAAGGGTACACGCAAGTTAAAAGCATCGACTATGATGAAACCTTTGCTCCCGTTGCTCGAATTGAGTCAATTAGGTTATTTCTTGCAATTGCATGTTATCTAAAAATCACACTTTATCAAATGGATGTCAAAGGAGCATTTTTAAATGGTATCTTGGAAGATGAAGCTTTTGTTGAGCAACCTAAAGGATTCGAAGATCCTTTCCAACCTCATTATGTTTACAAACTCAAGAAAGCCTTGTATGGTTTGAAACAAGCTCCTCGAGCTTGGTATGGTCGTTTGACTACTTTCTTACTTGAGTTTGGATTCATAAGAGGCATGTCGGATCGAACTTTTTTCATTAAGAGAAATGATCGAAACTTTATGATGGCTCAAATTTATGTTGATGACATTGTATTTAGTGCTACTTGTCAAAATGATCTAGATGAATATGTGAAAGCTATGTCATCTACCTTTGAAATGAGTATGATCGGGGAGCTAACTTATTTTCTAGGTTTGCAGGTCAAGCAATTGAAGGATGGGATTTTTATCTCTCAAAGCAAGTATGCTAAGAACTTGGTCTCTCACTTTAGTTTAGAAAATTCCAAGCCTATGCGTACCTCCATGGGATCTACTCAAAAGCTGTCCAAAGACAGTGTTGTCGATGGTGTCGACAACACCCTTTATCGATCAATGATTGGAAGCTTGCTGTATTTGACTGCCAGTCGACCAGATTTGATGTACAGCGTTGCTGTATGTGCACGTTACCAATCAGACCCTAAAACATCTCATCTTCAGGCTGTGAAAAGAATTTTAAGGTATGTTTCGGGTACGATTAATTTGGGTGTTTGGTATACTAAAGATACTAATCTTCATTTGGTAGGCTTTAGTGATTCCGATTGGGCAGGTGATGTAGATGATAGGAAGAGTACCAGTGGTGGCTGTTTCTACTTAGGAAATAATCTCGTATCTTGGCATAATCGAAAGCAAAATTGTGTTTCCTTGTCAACGGCCGAATCCGAATACGTAGCCGCCGGTAGTGGGTGTACTCAACTCTTGTGGTTGAGGCAAATGCTTGACGACTATGGATTTCAAATTGAATCTTTGAGCCTATTTTGTGATAATGCTAGTGCAATAAATATTTCAAAGAATCCGGTACAACATTTACGCACTAAGCACATAGATATAAAACATCATTTTATTCGAGACTTAGTTGAAAAAGGGGTAATTCAAATCGATTATGTGTCCACCGAAAAACAAATTGCTGATATTTTTACTAAAGCCCTAGATTTTGAGAGGTTTTCTTCTCTCAAGAAATCTCTCGGTTTGTGTGTTACTTGATTGCATCTGAACCTTTACGGGTGTTACAGGTAATGTTGTTCACACCAGCACAACACCCATTGAATTTTTATTTTATTTTTCTAGGACTTTTTAGGCATATGTGTGCTTGAATGAATCTGGACAGTGTGTTTCTTGTGTATGATATTGCTTGGACGCCTAATCATTCGATGGCTCATGTTTTAGTGAAGTGCACATTTTGGTAAAAATTAAAGTCACAAAGCACTTGGACCACGGCGTTCGCTGCGACGATGCTTTTTAGGCAGCATAGTGACCGATCTAAAAAGTGTTGTGTGACCTACACTGAGTAACTCGGGGCATGGCACTCGCTATGACGATGCTTTCTTGTAAAAAGGTGTAGGAGATACCACAACCGCATCAATGCTTGATCTCACAATCGAGTAACTAGACACATGACACTCGCTACGACAGTGTGCTCTTTTCAAAAGGTTGGTTGAGATCAGGTGAATATCAATTTTGGTAAGTGCACAGAAAAATTTTGTTTTTGAGCCCAAGTATTATTGTATGGTATCCTCGCGGTGTCACATCACACTTGGAAAACACTGACCGAATATTTGCTATGCATTTGTTACGCATCCCTAGATTTGTGCAACTAATTTTTCAGGTTTTTAGTGGACATATTTGACATATGGATAATCCCTAATTCTTTTGAATTTCGAATTTATATGATACCTTATTTTTAGGAGGTTGTTGGATTGATTAATCTTGTATTTGTTACTTAACAAATCTTTTTGATTCCTCTAAATTTTCAAAGGCTCAAAATTCAATTTTATCTCCTAAGTCACACCCACTATTTAAGTTATCTCTCTCTCTCTCTAAATCTCAATTTTTCCAATTGTGTGCTCTAGTTCTTCTCTCAATTTTTCCCCAATTTCGTGTCCTAATTTCTTTGTCATTGTCATGGATTGATCACCCTCTCATTCTGCTGACAACTTGCAAAATTTTGTCAACCATTTGTGACATCTTCTTCATTTGATAACCCCTTCAAGGCCTTACGGGATAATTTGGACTCCCTAATTTCAGCTCAAAAAGAGGGAGATGATGGAAGTAGGGGGAGTGGAGGAGATGAAAATGCTTGAAGTGAAGTGGTGTCTGATGTTGTGTTGCTGTTTTATTCTGCGGTTTATTTTTTCTTATGATGAACACGATTTTTTTTTGGTTGCAGAATTTGACTTTGATTGGAATATGATTGGACGCATGCAGACTTTGGTTGCAAATTGCAAGTGTTGATTTGTTTAATGATGGATGATTTTTGCTTAATTATTTTGATTTTGCATTAATTATTTGTCATTTGAGTTTGATTGTGTTGTGCAGGATTAAGGGGGAGAATTCTTTGATTAAGGGGGAGATTTTTTATTAAGGGAGAAAATGAATGATTTTTGGTTTTGAGCTGAAAAACCAAAAAAGGGGGAGATTGTTAACGTTGGATTTTCCAACTTAATATTTTTTCCTTTTTCATTATTTTCAAAATCATTTATTTAAATTGAGATTTGTTAGGCTATGTTTGGAAGGGATTTGGCATGATACGATTTTGAACTTCAAAATCTCAATGTATGTTTGTTTCTGTATTTAAATTTGGATTACAAAATTTGGACATATTCATTACTACCTATATTACAATCATCAATCATTATTAAATATATTTTTTCATAAAATAAATCACATCAACCCACATTTTCACAATAAAATATTATATCAACTCATCTTTTCCAGCATCGATTTAACATCTACAATATAATCCTACTCTACTAAATCTTCAAACAAACATACTTTTTTACTATTCACCTTTACTACAAAATTCAGATTTCAAAATCAGGATTTTCCCAAATCCACTAAAATCTGTTCCAAACATATCCTTAGGGTTTTGAGTGTTTATAGGATTTGATTGTTATTTAATTCCTTATCTCAATGATTATTTTATCTAACCATTTATTCCTATCTTTTAGGATTTGTTTCTTTTATTTTTATTTTATTTGTTAGAGGATTTAAGAAAAAGAAATGAACGTGCTTTCAAGAACGTGGAAAAGAATGTGAGAAGAAGAACGTGGAGAGAGAAATGAGATGGTCGTGAAGTAAAGATCATGGAGTTGATTTCAAGAGAGTGGACACGTGAAAATCATGGAAGATAGTTTTCAACCATCTCTATAAATAGAAGAAAGCTCTTGAAGATTCATAGATCAAGAAAAACAGAGATTGAAGACCATAGATAAGAGAGCTTTCGAGTCTTATTATTTGAGTCTTCTTGTATCACATATTGTGATCTTTTAATTCTTTGTATACGTCCAATTGATCATAGTATTAAGACGTATTGTTTTTTCTTCTCCTTGTACCAAAATTCTTATTATAAAGGAGCTTTTCGCCGTGTGGCAGTCCACGAGTATATTTGTACTCGTGGATAAATTTTATCTATGTTCGTTTTCGTTTTTAATATTTATTCCGCTGTGTTTTCCCGATGTTGCCCAACACTACGACAACACCAGGTTCTCTGATCGAATTTTTCCAGTTATATAATCCACGCAGGACTTTCAAAAAGTAATTAACGCTATCGATTTAAAGACGGGAGTTATGAAGAAAATGAAATACTAGAAAATAATCACGATTATGTAATAGAGTAGAGTGTATTTATAATAAGGGATACTATTTCATATTACCCATTTTCCTATATCATCTTTCTTTTATACCCATCAATATAATAATCAATCCATTATACCCATAAATATAATAAAACATCCATTTCTACCCATTTTTCTTGGAAAATTACTATCCTAATCTTGTTGACATTCATTATTCACCAAAAACCTATGATTGCCATTAGCCATTTTTTCATTCTTCCACACTTATATTTATCAGATCCGGATTAGTCCTCTGATCAATATCAGGCCCAACATGCTTCCGTAAATAAAATAAAACTGAGTTTAAATCATACCTTGCCTTTGTCTCTTAAATTCCCTTGGACCTCGGTTCAGGTTTTACGGATCAAAGATCCAACCACTCGCCCGCAGTCTATGGTTCTGAAACCGATTTTCTTGGGAACCCAGATCGCAATCCTTCTCAACGGCTGCCTGCCTTCAAGGAGACTCACTGCCGGATGAATTTTCACTCAGAATTATAAGATTTTTGGACAGAATGTCGGAAAGCAAAAACCTTATTTATTGAAGAAAATAAACTAAACTATTTTACAATATTACTACTCTCCGCCATTGGAGGAGAAACTTGATTTAGCCAATCATGGCTAAGACTCGTGAAGGGGAAACCCCCATGAACAGGAAAACTTGAAAGCTATACTATTACAGACTAGAGAGAAGATTTCTCGAAAACTTTAGAATGAAAGAAAAGGTGTCTATTTTCGATGATCATCTTCTGAGGCTGAAGGCCTCCTTTTATAGGCATCAATGTGCTCCTATGTGGATCCATTATTGCCTTGCCAGCTTGCATTCCACTTGATTAGTGGGGAATGGGCCAACCTTCTTTATCTCCCACCTACCGTTTGGTAAGTGCATCTACCTCCTTTGTTGTCTTCTTGCGTCGGCAACGAATCTCTTGATAAGTGGAGGGGTCCTCCACTTTTGTCCTCTTTAGACCAGATGCTGATTCTTTAAAGATGGCGGGACCTGCCACTATCCCATGTCTGAATAAGCATCCTATGCTGATTATACTGTATTCTATTACATTGTTTGGAATACAATACAGCTTGTTTAGTATTGAGTCTTAATTAGACCCGCTTCTTCTTATTACATTTTTGGTTTTTATTTTCTAAAAACCCTTCCCTTTTCCCTTTTTCTTCAGGTAATCGGGTTTGTCCTTTTTTACTTTGAAACCCTGTCCAAACAGCGGTTTCTCTTGCATTTGACAGTAAGAGCATATCCTCTCTTCCCATCTCCCGATATGTATCATATTATATATCTTCTTCCTTATTTGTTCCGTTGCTGGAACCCTATTTTCCCAAATTAATTTTCTCTTATTTTCAAAGAGGTTCTCAACAAATTTGGTAGTTGTTCCTGTCATGGAATTTAACAGGAATGATCCGTTCACAGAATTATGAAATATTTTGAACGGATACTTCACCTTGTCCATCTCGGTGAGACAGACCCAAAGACCCCAAGCTCGCCTGGTTGATATATCGTTTTCAGTAAGAGCGACTACCAAGGGGCTATTTTTTGAGGGTGTTTTGGCTCGGTTTATCACCCCCATTTCAGATCTCTGTAGTTTTATAAATTGAAAAATTGGATGAGATCCTTTTCCAGTGATTTCCAGAGCAGCAGAGATAATCTTGAGCTCCAGGATATCTCCTCGTCCCAAGTAAGGGTTATTCTGCCATGAATCGTGCACAGCAGTAGCTATCCAGTCTGGTAATTTGGAAATCTCCGGAAAGCTGGGTGCGGTAGTGAAAACTGAAGCAATTGCTCCAATATCGAACCATTCCCGCACATCATGAGGGTTTACCCCAGAAAGCATCAAAAGTCTTGGATACTTGCCAGACCAATCAGCAGTAATTCTGTTCGAATTGATCTCATTTCTTGTAACCAATTTCTCCCATGTTCTTTGGTAAACCTGCAGAGGAGAAATAACTTGGTTAGTGTTAACCTGTTTAGGGCCAGTCTGGGGCCTTAGGTTAACCTCTCCCTCTTTTACCCCAGAGGTGCTGGGTTGACTCGAATTGTCTGGAATTGCTTCCTGACCTTCCGAATTAATAATTTTATCGGAATCCGATAAAATACTTGGTTCGGCCTTATCAGCCTTTTCACCGGTATCCGATGAAAAACTTTTATCAGCAGGATGTCCTACTTTGGGTATAAAAGTACCCTGTTTGTTCATCGATGATGAACTCTTCTCGTGTAACTCTTTCTGCATCACCGATGGTGAACATGCATTGTTTAAAGGTTCCACTAATACAACCCACAAATCATTATTTGAAGTTATGGCTGCATGTAGGGTCATTTGGACTTTGTCCAAATCAGCTTTCTGGACATAAGATGCTGCCTCGGCTCTTACCCTTAGCACCTCAAATGCCTTGTAAAGCTCCTCAAGGTTTTCCCTAAGGTGTCTTGCTCGTATTGTGATGGAATCTGCTTCAAGGATATCCATCTCTTGTTAAGAAATCTGCAAGAACATTCTCATTAGATTTCACAATGACAATATCAAAAAGATAATATTGGCATTCTGCTTGCCACCTGATAATACGCGCTTTTTCAATCTTTGATTCAAGTTTGTTTTTAAAAAAGCTTTAACATTAGTATTATCAACTTTCAATGTAAATTATTTGGCTAATAAAAATAAAGGCCATTTTTTGAAAGCCTTCCACACTACAAAGAATTCCTTCTCGTTTATATGCCAGACTCTGGCTTGTTGTTCGGTAAACAACCCTCCTGTATATCTACATGGTTCTTCACCCGTAGATGTCTTTCTCATGAGCACTGCTGCCCATCTAAAATCATTAGCGTCTGTGTAGACAACTAACTGATCCTCATCTTGAGGAATCGCGAGCTTTGGTAAGTTACTACAAACCTATTTTAACTCACGAACCCTTTGGGAATGGATATCTTCCCATTTCCATTTGGTCTTCTCATCCTTTTGTAATAAAGGACGGAAATCCTTGCGATATTTTGCCAAGTCCTTAATAAATGAACCTGCAAAATTAATCACTCCTAAGAAGCTTTGAAGGTGCTTCTTATCTCTAAGAACATCTGAAAAATTGCAGATTTTCTCCACAATATGTTCCTGTAGTTCCATTCCTGCATGGTCAATAATAACACCGAGAAACTCAATTCTATTAACCGCGATTATTGCCTTCTTTTCAGAGAGCACTAATCATTCTTTATGACATGCTTCTGAAAATATTTCAAGATGCTTTAAATGATCTTTCATATTTTTAGATGCAATTAGAATATCGTCTATATATACAAACATAAACTCAAAATAATCTTTAAAAAGATTATCCATCTTTCGTTGGTATATCTGAGGTGCATTCGCAAGACCCATGGGCATTACGTTCCAGATATACTGACCTTGTGGTGTAGAAAAAACAGTTAATCTCTTCGACTCTTTTTCTAACTTAATCTGGTAAAATCCAGACTTGCAATCAAATTTTGAAAACACTTTTGACCCTTTAATACAATTAATTAAGTGTTCTCTACTTGGTAACCATCAAATTCGGTAATCTTATTAATACCTTGATAGTTAATTACTAACCTTGATTTTCCTCTCTTTATTTCGCCATGGTTTCTTACCAAAAACTCCGGGCTACTATAGGGAGAAACACCTGCTTCGATCAGCTTGAGATCGATATGCTCTTTGATAATCTTTTGCATATCCTTTCGATCTTCAAGGTTCATCTAGATCGGCTTGTATCGAACCAACTCGTATCGGTATTGTTCTTTTACCTTTAATGTTGCTTCGATCTGGTTTTTGTCCCACCAGGCTAAAGGATTTTCGTTGTAGTTCCTCTGGGGTGGTCCTTCTTGTAAGGCATTTTTCAGAAACTGAATAGCTTCTTCGTGTGCCTTCTTCATTCTTTTTTGTCTATAAGACAAAAGGGCTTCACCAAACTTCCTCTTATCCTGCATTTTAGGATGAGTCAACTTGGCTTCATTATCACCACGTTTGCTGCGAAAATTAATAGGCATGATCCTATTAAAGGCTTTTTCTCGCCGTAAAACCTGTATCAAACAAGCAAAATATCAGCACCTATATCATGAATATAGATAGGTGGCATTCTTACTTTATACCAAGGGGTATCGAATGTGCCTCCAATCATTATTCGTGATTCTCGAATACCTCTATTGAGTATTAGGATTTTCTGGGAAAAATCCCTTTCTGCAATAATAGGTAGTTTTTCCACTGCTTCGCTGGGGAAAACTCCTGGCTTTGCTGTGCAAATGCCTGAACCTGAGTCAATATAAGCTGCAAAATACTCTGTCTTATATTGATCATATAATATCCCTACAGATATATATATAGAGAAAATATTCGTCATTCAGAATCATTTGGATATATTCTTCTTTTCCAAGATTCTAACGTATTTATCCTTGAGCTTCTTATATTATGCTCACGGATCAATTCTTGAAACCTTATCTGATGAGTTTGTTCATTATCTCGCATTTCCCTTATGCGCTTTGTCAACTCATCTTTCTCCTTTTTGAGATCCTGGATCTCATCCTCTATACACCTCCCTGGCATAAATTAGAACCTGTCTGGATTATTTGGATAAATCCCTCTACTCCAGCGTTCTAGCATGTCTATTCGTGCGTTAATTTGATTTATTTTTAACACAACCTCTTGTATTCTTATGACTTCTTGGATACTTCTTTGCTCTGGCAGATTTTGCTCTCGCAAAGATCTTAATAAAGTTCTTGTTTGAAATCTTTGTATCCTGAGATCAATGATCTCATCTTCCAGCTTAATTCCTGGCATAATGGTTTTATTCTACCCTGATTGTATGTCCATCAAGGTCGAACTCCATCCATTTTCCCTCTCTCCTCCAGGGCTTATGTTCCTCAAGGAAACTTAACCCTAGGGTCATAACTCATTTGGTTATGCCTGCACTTCTTGTAACAGATACATGATAGCCTGCTATTTCTAACATGTCTTCATATCTATTAATACTTGGTTGTTGTAAATGATATATCTCCTCACAAGGAAACAAATTATCAGTTTTAGATATATCAAAAACAATCTGGATTTCTTTCCATTCCTCATTAGGGCATTTTATTTTAACATTTCTTACCCTAATCTTTTGTGAATACAAATCCTCAATTGGTTCTTTTCCTTTTAGGCTTAGAATCCTACCCTCGGAAAAGGACAACCTGTTACTAATTTCAGAATCAAACCTTAATGATCTATTGTTTAAAATAGGTTGATCTTTGATTAGCAAATTGACACCTCCTAACCTTGGTATTTTGATTGGGTCAGGTGTCATAACTTTGGCAAATTCCTTGAAAATTCTAGGAATTTCTATATGCTCTTTCCTAAGAAACATATTCGAATGATGTGAATTGGAAAGTGCATATGCAATTCTATATGTGATAAAATATGGTCTATTTCCTTCTTTCATAAGATCAGGTCTTTTAAAATCTTGATGAAGGGTTAAGACTCTACTGAAATCTTGGTCTGCTAGGTTATATGCAATCTTAGGATGAATGTCAAACATAAGTTTGCCAGCATATAAATTACCTACCATTGTACCAAGACAACTTTCTCTTAAGTTATTGATTCTTTTATCCATCACAGATAGATGTAACTCAGAATCAATTCCTTCTTTGAAGGTAACTTTAATCACTACTTCAATGGTTCCAATATGAATCTATTTCATTGTGACTGCTACTTCTTTTTTGATACGACTCAATTCCTCAAGAATTTCTTCTTTTGGAATAAGTTGCATCTCAATGTTATTACCGGTTAACCCTATTGGAATAGATAACTCACCTGAGTTCACCCGGTAGATGATGTGATGTCTGCACTGTCTTATTCCGATCTTGTCACAAAATCGATTAAGACTTCCAATCTTAAATCCGTCGTAAGGACTTAAAGCTGAATCTTGTTGCATGATTTTTTTCCATCGTTTTGTTGGAAATGGTCATTTTTGAAAAGAATCTTGATAGACTGTCCGATGTTTGGAGTCTATCTTCTTGTTCGCCGGAGCTACTCGTTTGATTCTGTAGATGATCCATCAGATCCTTCTGAATCAGATTCGAACTCTTCTTCATAGATGCTTTCATCTGAAGAGATATCTTCGAACTTGTAAACTGGCACCAAATCACCATAAAAGACAGCATCATGGATGTCTTCTGTAGTTTTGAACTGGCGCACATCTTTCTCCTTCTGTGGGCAATCTGGCGAAATATGGTCTCTCACACCGCACGTCCAGCAGTTACAATCTTTAAAACTTTCATTGGTACGAGTGTGAGCTCGTTTGAAAGTTCTCTTTCTGGTTGTTCCTCATGTTGCCTTCCCTGTGGATTTAGATCCCTATGAAGAAAATCTGGAAGGACCAGATTTTTGACCAGATTTGTAAGATCTAGCCATTGATTTGGATCACCAAGATCTCCCTTGTCTTGAAGGCCTTCTGTATGATCCTCCGGACTTAGATTGAAACCCTCTTTTGAAGTGTTTCTTTCTCTTTCCGTGTCTTTCTCGTTGTGGTTCTCCGATAATGCTCGGAAAATCATTGTTGTCGCAACAAAGAGGAGTATTTTTCATCATTCCTCTTAGTTTTTTCTTATTCTTTTGTAGTGTTGTCTGATGACACCACTCTCTTAAACTGTCTTTAAGGAAAGACATCATTCGGGCCACTGAATCAATTCTCCCTAGAGGCACCTGATATGTTTGTATCAACATTTCTCTCCATGGGCTGCATATTCTTGCAAAGAATAATTCTGTTGCAACTTTCAGTGGTATTTGTGTTTCGAAGTAGTATTTGCGGAATCAATATATATATATTCATCCACATGACCAATACTTCGTAATTCGAGAGCATACAAGGCTTGTGTGTATTCTCTCTTCTTTTCTTCTTTTCTTTCATCAAAGTATCCATCTCCGATGAAATATAGTTTGATCAGGTTCCCAATCTTTTCAATAATTTCAAAAAGATTATCTTTAGATTGGATTTCTTCTTTAATATGGTCTTCCATAGAATCCCACATTTTCTTAACTGAACCTGTCAAGCTGTTTATGATAAGTTGGCAAAAATGCTCCTTATCGATATCCAATGCTGACGACGAGACCTTCATGGACGCCATCCATTCATCGATTAAGGTTTCCATGTTCCTAAAATCGATGATATCTGTTGTAAGTGTCAACCCGAACGGGTGTGTTGGTTCAAGCATCCTTTTCGCCCAAAAGCTACTGGATGCCGCTTTCTCCCATCCTAGTCGTCTCTTGTGTTGTCGGGCTACATGGGCACCGTAGGCAACTTCATCATGTTTCCATGTTTGTTGGAAAACAGGTGCATCAGCTTCTGGTATTCCCGTACTTGTACTCCCTACTTCCTCCTTTGGAATGGGCTCATTCATCCTGAGATTAACCAGATCCACAATTCCCAGATTGGAAAGTGATTCGGTTAATTCTGCCAGATCAACTCTTGAGACTTCCATCAAACTTTTCGTATGATGTCAAGTAAGAGTTCATCGTAGCTTTTAGACTTCGGGACTTCCGTAGCCTTTCCTTTTGGGATTTTTGGTTTATCTCCGAACGTATCTTTGTATCGTTCGTTCATCGATTTACCTGTTCCCTTTGGTAATCTTCTTTTCAGATCTAACACTTCTTGTTTTAGATCTAGAACTTCTCCTTGGATCTCAGTTAGAGATCGGACTATCTTCTCCATCTGTCCACCATAATAAATGATGGTCTTTTGGATCTCTCTAAGGTCTTGAGTGACCTTAGATGTGTCTGGAACAATTATGTTCCAATCTTCGCTGGATGTCATTACAGATATCCTGCACTTGTGTTATCTCGAAATATTTTCGAATACATTTTTTCTTGATTTTCTCCTCCGTTAGGCAAAAGAAAATAATATTGTATATCCTAATTTAATTTATTTCTTCAATAAAACTTGGCTCTAATACCAATTCGTGCATCGGATCTCAATAAATATAAATCGTGGAAAAACTCAAATAAATTCTTTTATCCAGATGAAATCATCCAGTACGTGGTATTGTTATACCTTTCAGACCAGATTCACAAGTATAAATACGAGTGTTTTTTGGGGCACGAGAAAGGTTTCCAATCGATATACCAAAACAATTATATTCGGGTTTTAATTATAACAAAACAACTTAGGTTTGGCAATAATAAATTTGGATTGGAAAGAGTAATTTTCAAAATTAAAATAATCATTTCTTTTGGGATGTCAAAGGACATTTAGATCTTTTCATCAAAAATGGATATTTTGGGTTATTTATTATATCAATGGGTATTTTTGAAAGTTGTTATAGTAAAATGGGTACTTTAGGGTATTAACCCTTTATAATATACACAGATGGAGAATCTTATCTTTGTCCCTTTACAAGACACAGATTTAATTGGTAGATAACCTACATAATTTAGTTTATAGTACTGTGTAATAATTAATTAATTAGAGGAGCCAACAGTTTTTTAATGTCCAATTGTTATTATAATAATTATTTTTTCAGGGGATAAATATTAATTTATTGAAGACCCATTGACTGCCAACTCAAAAGTACAGGAACTTGGATAGGAGCAAGAAACGTGACAACAGTAAGATAATGACTTATTAGGTTATATAATTGTGCATATAGAATTTTAGCAAGAGGGACCATCTTTAAGTTGCCATTGCTTTTTTTTTATTTTTTATTTTTTTATTTTTATAACTGGGATTCATTTATTAATGAATTAATTTTGTTCTTTTCTTGTGAGATTGTATTTCTAGTTTTAAAACAATCATGTACAACTTTACGATCTATATTAACACTAACATAATTAAATGTGAGTTACTCTCAAATATGATCCATCTAATGGTTAATTCTAAAATATTCTATTTTGTATTTCATTGCATCAATTGAGACGTGAATTATACGAGACATTTCTGGGGGACTAAAAGTTTGAAATGATTAAAAGGGGGAAATTCTTTCTCGTAAATTAGGTTTTATTCATTTTTGTACTAATTTTTTTTTTTTTAAGTTTAATATTCGTTTTTTTTTTACACATTTGACATCCATATAGGAAGAAACCGAAGTTTCAAACAAATAATTGAATGGAAATTCAAAAAAGTAAAAAAATATGCTATAAAAAAATATGAAATACATAAAATTGATGACATATTAAATAAATATTATCTAAATTATATGAAGAAAATTATAATTGTCCCTAATAAAAAATAGAATGGGTTATTTTAATTGCAAACGTCAAGAATTTAAATACCCACACAAATTTTTATTTTCTATCAAACTCCACTTTATCAAAATTACTATATGAGATATTATAAAGTTAAAATTGTTTATCATTCCATAATTATGATGTATTTCGATTTTGGTCTCATAAACATGATTATTTTCAATTTATTCATACAATTTATTATTCTGTTAGATTTCAGTCCAATTAATTTTGATCGAAAAATTCAAATTTCATCGAAAGCCCTTATTCGACGAAATTAGATAAATTTTTTAATTGTAAGACTGAACTAAAAAACAGATTAGAAAAATACGATAGTTATTGAAAAAAAAAACGATTTTTTTAACCAATGTTATACAATATACGTGATCCGGACATCTACTGAGGAATATTAAATACGGGCACGAGGAAAAAAAGATAAGTTGGTCTCTTTAACGCAAAATCTACCCAATCACAATGCAGCTCATTGGTCAGTATTTAGATTTAAATTAAATAAAAGAAATACTTACAACGATATTAGACTTGTATACGACCTTTATTCTCCTTTAATAAAGACTCATTAATCTAGTCTTCCACATGTTCCCCACAATAACTTACCCAAGCAAGGCATTTCTTCTTCTTCTTCTTTTTTTAAAATCTTTTTACAATTTTTTTTTATCAAGTAATTAAATTTACGATTATTACATCCTAAAACATCATCAACCAATAATACTAGCATGAGTGGGGTAGAATTATATATCCCGTTTATATAGAGGCCAAAATATCTCCATATCTTGTCAATTACTAAAATCATTAATTTCCAAGAAACATCACTGGAACACTTCCACTGGAGTCATATAGGTACTCTATTCTGATGATGCCTATATATGAAACCCTCATCACTGATCTCTCTAATATTCGTACACATAATTAATTGTCTACTTATTCATTATTGATTCTTGAAGCACAAGTGTCGATTAACAATGGGAAAATTTCCTCTTTGCCATACTTCAGAGATGCTGGGAAATTGCTGGGAAGTGTGTGTGGGAAAATCAGAGATGAGCCCAAGATTCATGAGAGGATGAAGATCAAAGGGAGTGTTGTGTTGATGAAGAAGAATGTGATGGATGTTACAGACATGGGAGCTTCGTTTCTTGATCGCTTTCATGAGCTTGTCGGAAAAGGCGTCTCCTTGCAGCTCATCAGTGCTGTTCATGCTGACTCTGGTTAGTTTTCTTCATCTCCATCTCCATCTCAATCTCTTCTTAAACTGCAGTATGGTTTGTTATCAAGCATTAATGCAAGGAGAAGAAAGATTAATGCATGATTAGATGAATGATTAGGCCATTGATTGTGTGGTAAAAGAGGAAGAGAGAATCTTTAGAATTTTCATCATTTTTCTCTCTTTCGACTGGTAAAAACTAACAAGATTGAAACAGATATTTTTTTGTTTTCTCCATGGATGAGTCTCACTTACAGTTGGGAAGGGTGGAGTGTGTATCTATGGGTAAAGAATAATCTAGAAGAAAGGAGGTAAAAGAAGTTAAATGAATGTGGAGTAAAATTACAAAATCATGTGTATGGTGGTTCTACCTATTAATATTTTGATCGGGTTAAATTTTAAAAATAGTTATCTAGTCAGCATAATCAAGTAGCGTAGCTTCTTTTTTTTTTTTTTCAATTGGTTAAATCTTTTACGCAATTTTAACTTGAATGTCCAAAAAGGTTTTAATACGCTTCAATTTTGAGAAATTTCTTTTTGTGTCAAAGTTAAATATTGTGTTGGATAGAGATACATGGTTAATTCGGAGTGAGCATTAGTTGGTTCTGTTTATCAAAATTGATAGAAAATTGAAATTTTTGTAAATTTAAAAACCAAAACCGATTTTAGTGAATATGAATAACAACCGAACCAAAATATTATTTGGGTTCAGTGTTAAAATTAGATTCCAATCGAATTTGGACCCAAAAAATTATTTAAAAAATAAAAATCAACAAATTAGGAAAAAAAATGACAAATATCTATTACCTAGCTATATAAAAAAGTGGATTTTTTTATAAAATATAGATTGACGAATATATCTCTATTATAAATTATTATTTAAGATTATAATAATAATTTAGGATTTTCATACTTAAATAATTTTATATTAGAATTCTAGCTAATTCAAAATCTTGTAAAATCTTATTACAATTAGAACTCTAATATAAAAATGTTATATATACAATATTTGTATTATTTTTTTCTTTAATTTAAATTGATCTCCACGTGCAACGCACGTGACTAAAACTCATAGTCCATAAATCAAAATCGCACAAAAATCAATCAAATATATAATGTATAAGTTAATGTGAATTAGGTCTTTATTGGGGTGAAGTTATCATTTCAATTGAAGGACAAGAATTATGGCACTCCCATCATGGGATTAATATCACCCAAATAGTTGTTATCTGGTTTCGCTCTCTCTTGCGTTAGTTTATTGGTGTTTTCTATTTTAATCTTACAGCAAACCATAAAAGAGGGAAACTGGGAAAAGAAGCATACTTGGAGAACTGGGTGTCCAAATTCACTTCACTCAATGCTGAAGATCATGGCATTTTCGACATCACATTCGAGTGGGATGATTCTCTGGGAATCCCTGGTGCTTTCGTTATTCGAAACAATCACCACAGTCAGTTCTATCTCAAGACAGTTACCTTAGAAGATGTTCCTGGACATGATGGCCAACTCCACTTTGTCTGTGATTCTTGGGTTTATCCAGCTCATCGCTACAAGTATGATCGTGTCTTCTTCACAAACCAGGTATTCATTCAATCTTAAAATCAGTCATTTCATTTGGATGTTTGAATATGTAAAAATGAATTTGAAAGCATGTTCTGTTCTTGATCTTATCAGACATACTTGCCTGGTGACACACCAGAACCTCTACGCTTATATCGCGAAGAAGAACTGGCAAATCTTCGCGGAAAAGGCTCTGGAATGTTAAAAGAGTGGGATAGAGTTTATGACTACGCGTATTACAATGATCTGGGAAGCCCGGAAAAAGGACCGGATTATGCTCGTCCTGCCCTTGGTGGGCCGGATTATCCATATCCTCGAAGAGTAAAAACAGGTCGTAAACCAAACAAGAAAGGTACTTTATTATTGCCACCATTATGTTCTATTGTTCTGACAGGTTCTTGTAATGATAAGTTGTTTGATTTGAACTGCAGATTCCAACACTGAAACTAGGTTGTTTCTGCTGAGCTTAAACATTTATGTCCCAAGAGATGAAAAGTTCAATCAAGTCAAATTCTCGGATTTCATTGCCTATGCGCTCAAGTCTCTGGGCCAAGTACTGGTTCCGGAGATCAAAGCTCTGTTCGACAAAACTATTAACGAGTTTGACACGTTCGAAGATGTGCTGAGTCTATATGAAGGAGGCATTAAGCTCCCTGATGGGAAGTCACTAAACAAAATCAGGGAATGTGTTCCGTGGGAGTTACTGAGGGAGCTTATTCGTTCGGATGGCGAACGGTTTCTTAAGTTCCCCGTGCCTGATGTGATCAAAGGTACGTATAGCACATTACGAGTAAACTTAATCAAGAATCTTAAAAGTGTACACATGAATCTTGAAGAATGAATGCAGAGGATAGAACTGCATGGAGAACAGATGAAGAATTTGGAAGAGAAATGCTAGCTGGAGTGAACCCTGTTATTATTCAACGTGTTCAGGTAATAAAAGATTTACTCTGTCGCATCTTTTAGAACCAATTTCTTGTCTGAAGAAAGTACTGATTTTCATGGTTAAACCCGACAGGTTTTTCCCACCAAAAAGTAAACTAGACCATCAAGAATATGGCAATCAGGACAGCATCATCACGAGGGAGCATATTGAGAAAAACATGAATGGTTTAACCGTAGACGAAGTAATAGTTCTTCTCTTTTCTGCACTACTGTTTCCTGATTTCACATTCTGGAATGAGAAATTGATGTGATTGCTACATGTGAAAACAGGCCATGGAAAAGAATAAGCTGTTCATATTAGATCACCATGATGCGTTGATGACATACCTAAGACGGATAAACACAACCACGACAAAAACATATGCCACTCGAACAATCCTTCTCCTCCAAGATGATGGGACATTGAAGCCGTAGCGATTGAGCTGAGCTTGCCCATGAAGATGGAGACTTTCATGGAGCAGTTAGTGAAGTATTCACTCCATGTGATCATGGAGTTGGTAATTCAATTTGGCAAGCTAGCAAAAGCCTATGTTGCAGTGAATGATTCTGGCTATCACCAGCTCATAAGCCACTGGTACAAATCCTTACAGAAACGAACCAAACATGTGAAGATGAAATACATGCATACCAACTGGGCTAAACATGTTTGAATTTGTAAATGCAGGCTGAAACACTCATGCAGTTATAGAGCCTTTCGTGATTGCAGCAAATCGACAGCTCAGTGTTCTTCACCCGATCCACAAGCTTCTGAAGCCTCATTTCCGTGATACAGTTCACATAAATGCATTGGCTCGACAGATCCTAATCAATGCAGGTGGAGTACTCGAGAGAACTGTCTTCCCGACCAGATACGCCCTGGAAATGTCTTCTGCTATTTATAGAAACTGGAACTTCGTCGAGCAGGGCACTTCCAGAAGATCTGATCAAAAGGTGGTTTATTACAAAGTTTTAAACTGATCCCACATTCAATTTTGAATTAAAAACACTGTTGAATCCTTTTTTTTTTCTTTGCTTCATTACAGAGAGTGGCAGCTTAGCGGACCCAACTCAGCCTAACAACATCAGACTTCTGATAGAAGACTATCCGTTCGCCATAGATGGGCTTAGAAATCTGGTCTGCAATCGAAGCCTGGGTGAAGGAGTACTGCTGCTTTTACTACCCAACAGACGAAGCAATCCAGGGAGATACAGAGCTTCAATCATGGTGGAAAGAGCTTCGTGAAGTCGGGCATGGTGACCTAAAAGGACAAGCCATGGTGGCCCGAAATGCAGACACGGGCCGACCTAATCCAGTCATGCACGATAATCATATGGGTGGCTCAGCTCTCCATGCCAGCTGTGAACTTTCGGACATATCCTTATGCTGGATGTCTGCCAACCGGCCCACAGTAAGCCGAGGTTCATGCCTAAACCAGGCACTCCTGAGTATGCTGAGGTGGAGCTCGAATCCGGATTTGGCATTCTTGAAACAATAACAGCCAGTTCCAAACTCTTCTTGGTGTTTCTTTGATAGAGATACTGTCAAGGCATTCTACTGATGAGATCTATCTTGGTCAGAGAGAGACTCCCAACTGGACTACGGATAGTCCGCCATTGGAGGCGTTTTACGAGGTTCAGTGAGGCTTTGACTTGGAATTGAGAAGAAGATCGTGGATCGGAACGAGAACATGTTAGTTGAGAACCGAACAGGGCCTATAAGATGCCGTATACGTTGTTGTATCCGAACACCTCGGATCATACGGAAAAAGGGAGGACTTACTGGGAAGGGAATCCCTAACAGTGTCTCTATATGACGAATTCTTGTTGAGTGAATGATCAGACGAGAATTTGTATAGGCTGATGTGCTAAGTTTGATATGATTGACCTGTATTTATGTTAAAATGAGTGATAATCTTTTAAGGGCTAGCTTGGTAGTAAGATGGGGAATGATGAGATTGATTAAATATGAGATGTGTTTTTAGCGCTGAAATAGTGTGGTGTCATATTGTAGCACCACACTATGCAGATCTTCACAATAACGTCGTATGTAGTATTGTGTTGGGAGCATTTAATGGCGCCTCACGCTTGAGTAATGCCCTGTTGGGCTTGTTCTATCGTATATCGTAGTGTTTTATCAGCCAATATAAATTGGTAGATATCTAATTTGTAGAGTTTGGTAACAAAGATAATTTTTCATTATAGATTTTGAAAATACAAAACTATCCTCAATAAAATTAAAGGAAAACAAAAGTTTTTTAGCTGCTGAATTTGTTTAATTGGATATCTCAATATTTATTTTTTACGTTTTGATTTTTATTTCTCTATATTTATGAAGTCTCTATTTTTATTCTTTAACTTACTATAGCAGATATTTTTCTTTTATAAATTTCCTTTATTTTTTTGTTATAAATAACAAATAACAGACTGAAATATCAATTTTATTTATATTGAAAATACAGATTTGTGATTTAGAGAAGACTCAATATATGATATTTTAAGTAGGTTAAAGAACTAAAAATTGATATTTTTTTAATATAAAGACTAATAAACAAACAATGAAAGATAGAGGATGACAAAAATCCAATGAAAACTATCTTAATTGATCAAAAAAAATTCCCTAAAATAAAAAAGCCCAAATGTACCCCTTAATATATCATTTTAAGGACATTTTGTTAATTATATTTTATCCTGCTTAGTGTAGGGAGATGAAGCCCTAAAGTGAAACGTACTATATATAATGTCACAATGGTAGTTTACTATTTTACACCACTGAAAGGCCAGAGAAGGAGAATAGACAAAATTTGAAATTATATATATATAGTATGGTATTGAGAATTAGGAGCAATCTGAATTTATATAAAATAGATTCTTCCATAGAGTTAAAAAGGCATGACAGGTGGCAGGACACAGGCAATGGGTAAAGCTAATAAATCAAAATCACACATTCTAATTGGTCTGCACCATATCACCTTATCCCATATCCAAATCTCCCTCCACCTCTCGACTACACAAAAACATTACCTTTTCTCATCAAATATTCATTCTATCCCTCCACACACCAATCCACCACCAACCATGGCCATGGCAACCCAAGCCTCCCCTCTTCACCCCGCCGTCTCCGTCGACGCACCGTGGACGCAATCTGTCGCCCAGTTCTCCACCGTCAGGTCGATCAAGGCCGTCTCCGCCATTGTGCACCGCCCCATCCGCGCCATGGCGGAGGAGGTGGCCACCAAGGAAGCTCCGGTAGGGTTCACCCCGCCGGAGCTCGATCCCAACACCCCATCACCGATCTTCGGCGGCAGCACCGGTGGGCTTCTGCGCAAGGCCCAGGTGGAGGAGTTCTACGTCATCACCTGGGACTCGCCCAAGGAGCAGGTCTTCGAGATGCCCACAGGTGGGGCCGCCATCATGCGGCAGGGCCCGAACCTGCTGAAGCTGGCCCGAAAGGAGCAGTGCTTGGCCCTCGGCACCAGGCTGCGATCCAAATACAAGATCAAGTATCAGTTCTATCGGGTTTTTCCCAATGGGGAGGTGCAGTACTTGCACCCGAAAGACGGGGTTTACCCGGAGAGAGGTGACCCGGGCAGGGCCGGCGTCGGGTGAATTTCCGATCCATCGGAAAGAATGTCAGCCCGATTGAGGTGAAATTTACCGGCAAGCAAACGTACGATTTGTGAGGGGGTTATGTGATGTAATTTCTGTGATTAATTATGTTGTGAAATGAATATTATTACTAGTATTTGTTTCATCATGTATTAGTCTATGGTTTTCCTTTCGTGAAAAATACTGTTATAAACATGGCCAGGGAATTTATCAATTTCTATCTTATTGTATGCTTTAATTGGATAGTCTGTGCAGAATTCAATCTTGTTTAAATATTGGATATAGACATAAATCTCGTCTTTTGATTAGTTAATGCAAAGAATTGTTTTATTTTATACTTCATTCGATGCTACTATGTATGTTAAAAAAATAAAATCTATCTGAGCTTTGTATTGTATATATAGATATTTTTTTGGTATTTGCTATAGTATCAATATTTTGATCATCGAACTTGATTTTTTGGTATCATACCAAATTGCTTACCTTCCACTTTTTACAATACTTTTTTATGTATTTAAAGAAAGTAATATTAAAGATCATAAATTGAACAAATGTTTGAAGCAACGGGTGGTTGAGTCCAATCAATTAAGTTCAAATGAAAAATAAATCTCATGTCAAATAGTAAAGTGATAGCATTAGCTTCACGCTAAATAAAATAAACAACGGAATTGGAACTAAATTCAAAAAGATACTTGAAAACTTATAATGTCAAATTTCACCTCACCAAGAATCAAATGATTAAGTACATCAACAAGTTCTTTTATTTACATCAACTTCAAAATCGCCTAACAATTCCTAACCCATGTGATTCAGGCCATAATAAATGATTGACCTTTTACAATATTGGGCCTAGTTGGTGGCTTGGCCCTATAGAAAAGTGATTCATTTAGTCACTTTCAAGTACGCACCTCAAGCCCAAATGGTTTTTCTGTTTGTTGTTGTTTTTTTCTTTTTGAGCATTTCTTCTACTATTCAAATCAAAATGCACACTTACAGGTCAATAATGATAGTTTAAATAGTGTATTTTATTAAAATTGTTGGAAAAATGATGATTTTGCTAGTACTTTAATTTTTATATTTTTAAAGACAAAACCATTTTCTATTTCCGAAAATACCTACTCGATATATATACTATAAAGAAATAATTTTTCAAAATCAGTTTCTCTCAACTAAGAAGAACAAATGAATATACAGAGAAATATCTTCGTTGTTATTCTTAGTCGAGAATAAACTTGTTCATGAGAGTGGTTGTTTCTTCTACATTAAAAGTAAATTTTCTTCAATATTAATCATTCAACATTAAAATCAATTACAAACCAATTTAATTACAAAGCCTGATATTATAATTGGGATTGGACATTTACAAGTCACAATCCAACTCACATCATGTTGCATAGCTAGAGCGCAAATAATCAGAACCATAGCTTATTGGATCAATGATTATAATATGGTTAAAGATTAAGGCAATTATGGTCTACAAATGTGAATGCCATAAGTTATTAGTGACATGACATAAGAATCAATTAAAGACAAAACATCATTAGTTTTTCACACTTAGCTAAATATATGTGGTGAGTCATGCATAACTTGACCTTAATTCATTTGTCAAAATTAATATTCAATAATTCAAACTTTTATTTTAGTGTTAAGATTCCACCCGTCCTAATCAGATACCTATATGGAAACACACTTTAAATGTCACCCATATGGACAGGCTTACGTGTTTGCCTTAGCATAATATTGTTTTATTCACCATTGTATGATACATATGGAAACATTATTGTTAGGGCTAAAAATTATTTTTGGTTCTATAATTATAATGTTTTTTTTTTGATTTTATAGGTGTTCAACGTTAGAGTTATTTAAATATAAAATTTTAGCCGAACATTTAAATAAATCGATTCGACTTGAAAGAGTTAAACTGGATAATGAAATTAAGGTAAAAATAGAAAAGACTATGTCCGAAGCCTACTCGAACAAATTTAGTCTGTTTATTCTGGTCAATCGATTGAAACCGATCAGAAACGTAGTTAATATATGTAATAAGAGAAATACTCTCTTAGGTGCTATTCAAAAGATTTTGAACCCCCTCCTTGGGGGATCTAGAATTTTATTTAAACCTATTTAGCCTATACCAATTCCTTAGATTTTAGCCTTTCTTACCAGAAACATGTAGATATGGTTATCTTTTGGGAATAACTGTTAGGTAGTTGGAGCTTTTCTTGAACCCAGCCTAACTGTTGTTCAAGTCTTCTAAGTTTATTGTATCTTTGATCGGACCAATTATATCTAATTGGCTTGGTCATCTTTGATCGATCGAGTCCCAATTGATCCTCCGAATATTCATCTCTGGTCAGCCTCCTTAGCTGTTTAAGAGTCCAGTCGAGTCGAGCTCTTTTGGTCGGCTTTTTACTTAGAGTTGTGACCAATTCGATTTTGATTTATATCTAATTTTGATCAAAAATTTTGAATTTCGTTGAAAAACATCATGTGAATTTAGAGGTCACGTCACTTCTAGGTGACTGAAAAGCTCCAATTCGATAAAACAGAACTGAAATCGAACAAATTCCTTAAATTATCGAGATTAAATAAAAATTATGATAGTTATAGAATCAAAATTGAAAGACATCTTAATTATCATAATTATGGGATAAAAATGATTTAACACATTATAGTTATATTCATCACGTAAATAGAATAGGTTACTATTCAATTAGAAAAAGATTTAGAAAAAGAAATCGATTCTACTTAATTTTATTAAATAGCGTTTTGGGTTCGACTTAATTAGACCAAATCATTTTGTATTATATTTTTGTGTGTGTGTGAAAAGGAAAGATTTGCATTTTATTAAGCGAAATAATATGTAATTAACCCATTGATTGATAATTTAAACATATAATTCCCTCAATTATTTTATGAGTTAAATATAGTTGCCATCAAAATTAAGAATCTAAAATATGAAGATTGAAGATGATGATCTAACACACAAACAATTAATACAACAATTTAATATAACAACCTGATAATGATACTCCAACTCCCACTAAAGATAAGGACATCAATATTATATAATTAAAAAATAAATTATGTTGATATGACAGCCAAGATATAATATATTGTTCAAAGCATGGATTTGAAATAAAAAATTGTCAAATCAGTGACGACGATATGAGAGCAACTCTTTTTTTTTTTTTAATTGAGTTTTAATAATATATTTTTAATTGATGCAAGGACAAAAATATCGATGTCCGTGTAAATATTGATATTTTAATTTATGAAAATATCGATGTCGGTATCGGTTTCGGTGGAAATATTGGACATTTTAAAAAAATATGAAAGTTTTCTAAAAAATTGAAAAATTATATCTATTAGTTTATAATTTATTATAACTGACATTAATACATATATTCAACTTCTAATTTAAATAAAATGATATATTTTCAACAAATATATAGATAAAATACTATATAAACGTTATCTACTATAATAACATGACAAATTTTATATAAAATTAATATATGGACTAGTAGTAACTTGAATTTCTATAAGGTTCAAATGAATAAGATGACATGTTATCTAAATTCATTACAAATCAACTCATGATATTAGAACAATTTAGCATATAATCACGAAGATGCAATTTATAAATATTTACAAAAAATTACTATTATCTAAAATTAATATTCATCTATCTCATAAAACAGTATAATATATATTTATTATATATCCAATATTATAGTTATTTCTTTATTTATAGAATTAATTTCTCTGAAATATCCTTAATTAATATTAGAAACATGTGTAATGATATATAAATGTTGGTGGTTGTTTTTCTTCACTATTTTCTCCAATAAAATCTCTTAATTATTTACACATTCTATGTACTATAAAATAAATAAATAAACATAATATCAATGAAGGAAAATTGATTAGATACAAACTCCAAAATATTGCAAGTAACAAAAAGAGGCGAAAAAAAAAAAAAAAAAGGAAAAAATCATATTTCCACCAAAATTTTGCCGACAACAACATTATACCGATATTTTCCGACATTTCGCCGATATATCAGCGACACTCTACGATAATTGCCCATTTTTTACCAACAACGATATTATATCGATATTTTTGAAATTTTTGTGACATTTTTGTTCATGAATTGATGCAATTGATGACGAAGACAGCGATGACAATGATGATGATAAGGACGATGAAGCTCATAAATATGTAATATTTCAATAAAAAAGATAAAAAAATTCTCGTTTGGTAAAAAATTGAAGTGCAATTTATTGAAAAGCATTATTTCGAAAAATCATTGCTTTCCCTGTTAAATCCATAAAATAAAATAAAAAGTTGCCAGGGGGAATTTTATTTAGTTTAGCCTAATTCAAAACACTAAATTTGGCCAAACTTTTTATGATAAATAGCTCTCTCACTATTAATATATTTTCACATACTATGACACTAATAAAGACAAGAGCGTGACCAAAATGTTCGGACTCTTTTTTATTTTATTTTAACAAAAGATATTTTATGATCCATTTTATATTTCATCTTCTATTTCAAATAATCATCCTATAATATCATTGATTAATAAATGGTGTATATTAAACAACTGAAATGATGTCTATATTTTGGTTAACTTTACAGAGGAAGTGTTGAGAACATACATAAATGTACAGATTGTAGAATTGTACATAGCAATAAGTGGTGGGGGCCACAGCCATATACAAATGGTTGTACAGTACAATACTTTCATGCACCGACAGCAGTGGGGGCAAGAATGGAATCCATTTCATTTCTGACGTGGCTAATCCTCTTATCACCATTGTCCTCTTCTTCACCTAGCCATATTTCTGGAATCACTTGCACCATATTTGTCACTGTTTCTATTGCATAATCTGCCTCTTTGCTCTTACTTGATTTTCCAACCTTTTTACATCCCAAAACAGAAAAAATAAATTAAATATCTTGTATATGGATCAATCCTATAACCATAAACCAATCCTATATTTACATTTTAGAAAAGCAAAATCTTAAAGACTAAATCGGTTTTATTCGATGACATCATTATATATGTTAAATATTATGAGGTATATAAGAGTTCGGTGAATAAACACCATAATTCATAAAATGTGTTATTTTTCTACCACATAATATTTTGTTATTTTTCTATCACCATTTAGAAAATTTGATAAAATTATTCTTCTGATAAAATTAAAAAACAAAAAACAAAATAGGATCTGAAATAATATTGAGGCTGAACGATACGAAGATATCGTGTGAACCAATATAAAAGTAATTTTTTTTACTTTTATCATTTATTTTCTTAATTTATGATTAAAAAATAATAAAACTATCAATTTATAAGGTAGAATAATAATTCCTTATATGGCATGTGGTATTTTAGGGTTTTATATTAGGTTGATAAACCACTAAAATAATAATAATAGTTGTAAAATGGTAGATAAATACAACTCGAATAACCTAAAATTATCGACTGCAATATTAGACAAAATTAAAAAATTATTGTATCTATTTGACTTGATCCACGTGGCTTGTTGGCCTATATGACCAACTGGAACTGAATTAACCCCTATGTCATTTAATTATATTTTAATCGAGTGAGTTGAGTTGGATATTTGGTGTTTGGGTGAATTTGGTATATTATTTTATTTAATAGGATTAAGAAAATTCAAGTAATAAATTAATGTGTTGACGCGTGGCAGATAATAAAACCAGATCATTCACAAACTACCATACACCACCGGTGACTCTAAACAAACCCCAAACTCACCAAAACTGTCCGGAGCCCGACAGCTTTACCAGCTGCAATGTTCTTCACATTGTCATCAAAAAACAGCTGAAAATTCAACAAAAAAAAAAAAAAAACACCAATTTCAACAAAAGTTTATCAAAAAAATTAAATAATAATACCGAGAATTGAAAAGAAATTGTGAAACGGCGTCGTACCGAGCGGCGTGGATCAACCTCGGCGACATCTACGGCGATCATCATTGCTTCCATCGAAGGCTTCAAAACGACAGGAAACTCATCCGGACTCGCAGGTTTCCACAGATTAGGGTTCATCGTTTCGAAACAGATGATTTCCTCGAAGCAATCTCTGATTCCGAGACGATCCAGCGCTTTCATCGCGTGGATTCTGTCCGAATTCGTGAAAATCTAGAGAAATATGTATTTTGTCTGTTAGAAAATGGTTTGGTAAGAATTCTTAATACACGTAAGAAGAAGATTTTTATCTCACGATTTTGCGTTGTTTGATCGATTGCAGAATGCTACGCAATCGAGTGTTGGGTTTGATCAACTCATAGGGCAACCTTCCGTGCACGAAACTATCAAAGAAATAAAAAAATCGGATTACATGAAAATCTAGAGAGAGAGAGAGAGAGAGAAGTTTGTAATACCTGTGATAGTCATCGGGATGAATGTCATAACCCAAAGCCTGCAAAAATTGGAGAAAGGATAAATAATTTATCGGATTATCATAAATTTGAGAATTTGAAAAATAAAATTTGAAAAGTGGGTAATAGTAATTAATTACGCGAAGGCCAGCTAAAGAGCTTCCATAAGTTCTAAAAAGTTCTCTGTTCATGTTTAGAGCTTCTGATTCTGTAAATCCACACTTCTCCTTAAGAAGATCTGGAAAATAAAATAGCAAAATTCACATTTTCAGCAACCAATATTATTTTTTGAACATAATTAGTTTTATTTTTTTCAACAGTAATTGTAATTAACCTTCAACGTTTCGTTTAAGAGCTTGTCCGATTCCAGTTTTGGAAGAATATAAGGTGTCATCCAAATCTGCTTAAGGATTAAGAAAAATTCCAGTTAAGAATATTTTACTCCAGTATTTTTCAAATTTACATTTTCTTTTTCCTGTTAAATCAAAAAAGAAAAAAAAAACGGGAACTACAAGAACTGTATACATAAAAACTGTACCGAAAATGAGAGAATCAAAAGGGGAAGAAATGAAGGAAGAATCCATGGGAGAACTTGCTAATCAAAGCTAAGGTTTCTAGAGAGAGAGAGACTGAAAGATTGAGTGTTTTAGAGAGAGAAATTGAGAGAGCACGAGAGAGCTGGGAGAAAATGGAGAAGAAGGATATTTATAGGTAGGAAGAAGGAGGACGTGTTTGGATGTAGACGAAATTCGAGTTTGATTTGACAGCTGAGTCAGCTGGGACCCACGCGGGTCATCAATTAACTAAAAATATTTATGAATTATTTAAATTTATCAATGTGGTCACTTATCCATCCTGTGTACATTAATATACGTCTACAGTTGATATGTAAAAAATTTAAAATATCTATTAATTTTATTTTTTCATATAATAAGAGAATGAAATGATTACATATTATAGGTAGATATATTAAGAATTATTCATGATAAATATTTGAGCAAAATCATTAACTTTATTTTAGATAATTTTTGGAATAATATCCCACGTTTAAGAAAACACAAATCGCACCGACCGTATGTGTGTGTCATTGTGTGTTGTGTTGTATAATGGGTATTTTGTTTTGTACTCTACTATATAATGCTTTATATAGGGGATTATGATGTTATTTGTGAGCTAGAAATATTCTCTAGTATTAATTTGTATTTTAACTTAGGTAAAATCCATCATTTTTATTTTTAATTAAATTTTATTTATTTGAATGGATTTCAAACTTATTTTAATTTAAATGGATTTAAAATTCATTTATTTCAAATTCTTTATTACAACCTATTCTATCTAAACACAATCTTATATTGATTTTAAAACAATTTAGGATTATGAACTTTCTAATTCAAAACAATGAAATTAATTAGTACTGCTACGAAGTTGATTAATTAAAACGAGTGTTGATTTGTTCGTTAATTTATTTCATATTTCTCATTAATCCTTTAAAGATTTCTTAAATATATCTTTATTTAAAGAAGATCAAGAAGCAGAGTTATACATAAATTTATAATGTATTCATGATCTAATATGGAAGAGATATGAATGAGTAGGTCTTAAGACTTTTATGCATTAAATGAATGGAATATGAGATGTGTTTAAAATGAATGAAGTCTGTGTTCAAACCATTAAAAATGTTCTTAAGATAAAATATTAAGATTCCTTTCAAAAAAAGAAGATAAACATCAAAAATTAAAGAATAATTAATAATTAGAAGAGGATATATACCGATGTAATTATTTTAAAGTCATAAATAATGTGGGTTGCGTGTTAAAGTCCAACTAACCTTATCGGTAATCTTATTATAAAACGTGCAAATCGTGCCACAAATGAGTGTTTAAAGATTCTACTTTTAAGTATGTGGTCTCATTCTTGAATAATAGAGTCTGCTTTCAACTTTTATTGTGAACAATATTCTGTTTTGCCTTATTACATCCGTACCATGTGATTTATAAAACAATGCAATTATCATTATAAATAGATTTAATATCAAAACTCAAAAAATCTTTTTTGTCACTAATTATTTTGTTTAGAATTTTTTTTAATGCTACCCAAGTCAATTTTTAACATTTTTTCGATCAAAAACAGCTATTAAAATATCTGAAAACGTAATCTATCTTCAAATATCAACCAAAATATATGAGTCATACACCAAAATAACTCTCTTTAAAGCCGAATTATAACTCCAAATCAATTTAACAATTCTCCTGAATCGAAGAAAAATTATTCGAAATCCTAGAATGTTTTTCGTTTGATTCACACTCAATTCAAATAAGAATTCTGAAATCGACTTGATGTTATAATTTGACTTCGAATAAGGATCATTTGACATATAACTCATATATTTTTGACTGATATTCAGGGATGAATTGCATATTCGAGTTTTCAATGAATTTTTAATTGAAAAATATGTTAAAATTTGAGTTTGAGCGGCAATTGAAAATTTTTAAAGAAAATAACTAATAATCGGAAAAGTTTTTAAATTTGACGCCCACTAATTTTTTTTTTATTTAGATAACAAATTGATACTAACCCTTATACTTATCATCTTACTTACATATAGATAATAGGAGAATATATATATATATATATATTAGTTAAATACAAATTTACATCCCATTAATAAAGCTAGACACTTTAAGATACTGTTGTAACATTATTTATTTGCCGCCTATATTTGCTTTTTCTTTTTCTTTTTTTATATCCATCAATTTCATTATAAAATTATTTAATTTTAAGTAATGTGAATATAATTTAAATCTACTCTAATTTATATGAATTTAAAAACCCATTCATTTTAAATCCAAACACAATCTAAAACGTTAAAAGGGAAAAAAATTAAAGAAAGTAAAATAACTCATTTTACTAATTAGATGTAAAATAATTAGCTTTTTTTAAGGATAAATTTCATAACAAGACCTAATTTATAAATTAATTTTCAATTTTGGATTCGAATTTTAAAGTTTCTCAATAAGGGGCTCAATTTAACATTTTTTCTCAATTCAAGGCTTGAAATTTGGATTGAGTTCTCAATTCAAGACAATTTTTTTTCTTTTTTATTATATTTATAATTTATTTATATTTTAATATGTATTTATAATTTAGATAAATTAAGACAAGTCCGTGCAATTTTGGAACGAGCTTCATCCGACTTGTATTAATTTATATATATATATACACACATAATAAATGCAATAAAAAAATTAAGATTCTTTTATTTTCTTAATTTTATGAATAAAAGTATAGAAAATTGATTTTAATATTTAATATAAATTATATTTTATGAATTAAATTAACTATATTTTTTTTCATATAAATTAAGATAAGTCGGATGAAAATTATTCTTAAAGCGCACTAACTTGATTTAATTTATCCAAAATATAAATACATATTGAAATATAAATAAATCTATAAATATAAATAAATTTTTTTTTTCTTGAATTGAGAACTCAATCTAAATTTCTAACCTTGAATTGAGAAAAAATGTTAAATTGAACCCCTTATTGAGAAACTTTAAAATCCGAGTCTAAAATTGAGAACTAATCTATAAATTGGGTCTTATTATAAAATTTATCTTTTTTTTAAATTATGAACACACTATATGATTGGTATTTAAATTAAGAATGATATATTGAGACATCATAGTTGTAAAACAGAAGTAACAGTGCATAGAAATACAAAATTATTATAGTTTTCTTGAATAAATAATGCCAACTCGTGAATAATGTGGATAGAAGTAACTTGGAACATGTGTTCGTCGGATAATTTTCTTTAATTCAATGGCGTGCAAAACGTGTGATAAATTAATCAAAACACATCCTGATTGAAACGGCAAATTGGATGTTAAAATTTAGGGAAAATGACCAAAATTACCTATTTTTTTAAACTTTCATCCCATTTTATCCATTGATATAGTAACACACCCTTAAATATTCCTAAATATAGATTTTAAACCCAAAATGCCCATTTTTTCCAAAGTCAATGGATAATTGTGGGGCCATGTCAAAATTTGGTGACTTTAATGTGCAAATACACTGTTTTCATTCATTATTTATTAATTTGGACATTTGATCACTGTTTCCAAATACAGTATTATTATTTAATTGTTAATGTATTCATAGTTTGTTATTAATTTATAATACTAATTAATAGTACTAATTATAGTTCGAAAATAGTATTTCAAAAATAATATTTACTAATTATTTTCTTTTATTCATTGACACGATATTAGTAATTAATTAATTATTTATTTATTATTTCGAAAATTAGCAACATTGACTTAATTTTCGAAAATTTGTGCAATTGATTAATTTTCGAAAACTTGAATTCGAAAATAAAGACATGATATTTTATTCATGTACACCTATTAGTAAGTAATTATTTATTTATTAATTAATTTATGCATGAAATTGCATGACTCATTTTCGAACATTTCTGCACTGCACTTAATTTTCGAAAATCATGTTTTCTTAATGTTCGAAAATCAGGTGCTCGTAATGTTCGAAAACTATGTCATGCACTTTTAATACTATTTATTTATTTAATTAATTAATTAATTATTTATTTATTTATTTATACATGAAATTGCATGACTTATTTTCGAACATTTCTGCATTGCACTTAATCTTCGAAAATCCTATTTTCTTAATGTTCGAAAATTAGGTTCTGTTAATGTTCGAAAACCATGTCTTGCACTTGTAATAATATTTTATTCATGTACACCTATTATTAATTCATTATTAATTAATTAATTAATTAAGGATACTTTGTTTTCGAAAATTAGCAAACTTGACTTAATGTTCGGAAACTCTATTTTGTTAATGTTCGAAAACTATGTCTGCACTTTTAATAATATTTTATTCATTTCCTCCTACTATTAATTAATTAATTATTTATTTATTAAGGGAAATTGCGTGACAAATCTTCGAAAATTAGTAGGTAGAATTAATCTTCGAAAATTGTCATTTGTTAATCTTCGAAAATTTTATTTTCTTAATGTTCGAAATTTATTAGTTTAATAATATTTTAGTCATTCACTCCTATTATTAATTAATTAGGGGTTTATTTATTTATTTATTAATTTAGGCTGGATTTATTTCGAAAATTAGTGAATTGACATAATTTTCGAAAACTATGATTTGGTAATCTTCGAAAATAAACACATGCACTTGTAATAATATTTTATTCATTTTCCCTTATTAATTAATTACTTATTTATTTATTTATTAATTTAGTTTCGTATGAATACTTATTTTCAAAAATTAAAAGTGACTTAATCTTCGAAAATTGACATTTGTTAATCTTCGAAAATTCTATTTTGTTAATTTTCTTAAAGTATGTCATGCACTTTATTACTTTAATAATATTTTAGACATTCACTTCTATTATTATTTATTTCTTAATTAGTATAGGCTGGACTTATTTTCGAAAATTATCCAATGACTTAATCTTCGAAAATTGACTTTTGTTATTCCAGACAATTCATTTTTGTTAATGTTCGAAAACTATGTCATGCACTTTTAATCATATTTTAGTCATAAATAATTAATAATGTTCGAAAACTATTATAAATTATTTGTTTATTAATTAATTAATTTATGCAAGCAACAGTGACTTATTTTCGAAAAATTAGTCACTGTACTTATTGTTCGAAAACTCAATTGTGTTAATGTTCGACAATTAGGTTTTGTTAATGTTCGAAAATATTTCATGCATTTTTAAAGATATTTTATTAATTGACACTAATTAATTAATTATTTATTAATTAATTTATACATGGAATTGCATGACTTATTTTCGAACATTATCGCACTACACTGAATCTTCGAAAACTTTGTTTTCTTAATGTTCGAAAATTTGGTTGTGTTAATCTTCGAAAACATGCCATGAACTTTTATTAATATTTTATTCATATAAACCTAATATTAATTAATTAATTAATTATTAATTAATTAATTTAGGCATGAACTTATTGTCGAAAATTAGTGCACTACACTTAATATTCGAAAATTCAACTTTTCTTAATGTTTGAAAACTTGGTTGTGTTAATCTTCGAAAGTTTGGACATGCACTTTTAATAGTATTTTATTCATGTACACCTAATATTAATTAATTAATTTATTTAGGCATACTTTGTTATTTATTTTTACATAATTCTATTATTAATTTCCGAAAACATTAATAATAAATTGTCGAAAACATTGTTAATAAAGTTGGAAGATTAAAATTTTCAAACTTTAACAATAATGTTCGAAAACTTTAACAACAATATTAATAATTTTCCAAAACATTGTTATTAACCGTCCAAAATAATTAGGAATTTAATTTTCGAAAATATAGTGAGTGCATTGTAATTTTAAAAAACTAGTACTTTATTGATCTTAAAATGGACACAACACTTTTACTAATATTTTATTGGTTTCCCAAAAACTATTATTAATTAATTATTAATTTAGCCATACTTTGTGTTTAATTTTCAAATTTTGATGTGTTATGTTCCAAGATTAATTTTTTTCATAGTTATAATATTAATAATTTTGGAAAACATTCTAATTAACGTTCGAAAAGTACATGATAATGTTCTAAAAGATTAATAATAATTTTAGTAATTTTCCAAAAAATTGTATTTCATTTTCAAAAATTCCTATAAAATTTTTCGAACATTTTTTTCTTTAAAATTATAATGTTCGAAAATACTAATAAGAATTTTGAAATTAGTGTCATACTTTATTAGTATTTTTCGAACATTATATATTGTTATATATCATAGTGTTTTCCAACATAATATAAATTTCCAAAATTAATTGAAGTACTAATCTTCGAAAATTTTGGACATGAGCTTGTAATATTATTTTATTGCTTTTTGGAGTAATTTTTCGAAATTTTTTAAATATTATTATTTAATTATTTATTTTCGAACATTAACATAGCTACAACTTTTTCGACGATTCCCTAGAACTACTAATCTTCGAAATAGACTCTTAATGTTCGAAAATGTGAGGCATGACCTTTTAATAATATTTTATTGCTCAATGTAAAACACTATTATTTTTTTGGAACTATATGATAATGTTCGACAATTGCATAATGTTCGACAGATTAATATTTTCGAAAACATTAGTGTCCAATTTTTGAAGATTCTTTTTCCGAAAATAATATTCTTCGAAATCATGAATAATAATATTAAAAAATTTCGACAACATTGTAATTAATTGTCGATATTGCATAATTAAGTTTCGAAGAATAAATTTTCGACAATTTTAATTTTCGAAGACATTAATAATAATATTATAAATTCTCGAAAAATTTAGGGGAATTAATTTTTGATGATTAATGTTTCGAAACTAGTAAAGCTCAAAATCATGAATAATAATATTAATAATTTTCGATCACTAATATTTTAATTTGAGATATTGCTTAGGCAAATTTTGAAAACATTTTACCCATTAAAGGGTAATGTTTGAAAACATTAGTAATAATATGTATTAATTTTCAAAAATTTTGTTATAAATTTGCATAAATCTGTAATTAATTTTCGACAACCTTTTGTAAACAAAATAATAATTTTCGATAAATTAATGAATCATAACATTCGATAATCTGGTCATTATACAACATGCAGAAATAGGTCACCATTCCAAATCATCATTCCATCTCATCAGGCTTTATAGTGCTTGCATCACTAGAGTACTTGTAAACCGTCAAAGCCATATTACGCCTAACATTTTTCAGTCCCTGTTGTTTCAGTTGAGGTCTAGGCCATTTCCCAATTAACGCACTCTCAATAGCAAGCAAGGCAAAAACACCGCACGTATGATTATCTTTCTGGACGTAACATTTGGACTCTTTTGCAGTACACATTTCCAGCTCATGTGGACAAACTTCGATCTGCCTTCCCTCTTGTGCCGCCCATTCGTAGTATCCGGTGTTTTCTAAGAGTGCCGGAAATACGCGTCGGATGCACAAGGTTTGTCTCAATCGTTTTTGCCATTTTGGATTATTCCAAGTCCATCTCATGTTATCGAAAAGAATGATCCGCATTTTGGGAATTTCAATTTCACAGGCCACCCAGTGTCCTTCCAAGTTGATGACCGTCAAAAGCTGCATTTTAATGGAAAAAAACTTTGACCTACCGTATTCAAAACAGGGCATACAATGCTGATTTATATCTGTAGCAAAATTAGACAAAAACTTACGGAGTCAATATTTTTCCACCACGGCTTCATGTCCCGCCATTTCGGCCTCTTTTCTACGACATATGGAATAAGTACCTCTAGTTTGTCCGCTGGAAAACTCTCCTTCAGTGGTCCTGCATATTTGACATTGTCGTCTTCATTGCAGTGGGCCTCATTCCATATTGCCTCACATCTTGTCTGCATAAAAAATGGGGAGAAATCAAAGCTGCATTTTGGATAAAAAAGACTAGTACAATTGAAATTAAGTTGGAGTCGTACAAAGAAATCAGCATCTATTATCTGAAACTTTGTCTTAAGCACAGGATCGATGTCCCGAATACCAGCAAATGCGTGGTCGCTCTGTAGAATGCCTAAGTACGCGTTAATTGCCTGATGAGGAGCACAATTTCCATTAGATCATGACCACTGAATTTCGAGTATATTATATATGGTGAGGAAAATGCAAATCATGAAAATATAAAATTAAGTAATCTCTAACCTCAACTGGCATGTCCTCCAGTGGATCAAAGAATGTGCTGAAGAATTCTGGACCTACGCCGTAACCTACTCCAACGTTGCGCCTGCAAAATTAAAAAGTCAGGAATTGTAAACATTATCACGTACCAATGGTTTGAAATAAAAAGATATTTATAGCACGAACTTACATTTCAGGCTCTTTGTCGGCCAACTTTGCAGCTATCCCGTCCCGAATGAACGCCTCTAGATCAGCCATTTGAAGGCCCAACCTCTTCACATCATCTCGAAGAAATGGACTTCGGACCCATTGAGATGGTGCCCTCTCTCGAACCACTCGTATGCCGGCACTCGTCTTAGGAAAGTCCGACATCGGTGACCCTCCAAAAGATGATGACGATTCAGGTACAAAAGTCTCATAAGTAAATCTCGGTTCAGGAATGGTGGGCATTTCGGTTCCCCTCTCGAAGGGCACGGCTGAAGGTCCATACTGTCCCCACATGGTAGTCGGGGGTGCTACAGGAGTACACCACTCATTCGCCGCCTGTTCTTGTGGATAATACTCGGATGCCCACATGGGATAATAAGACTCATGGAATGACGGACGGGAGTCGAAGAATGACCTCAGCCGATCATCAATCATTGGCGGAATCGCTAGCTCCAAGCGTTGTGATTCCTCCCGAACGCGATCATCCAAATAGCCGCGGAGGTCATTGAACTGCTGTCCAATATAAGTCCTCATCTCTGTCCACTGCGTCTGTGATGTGTCGTCATGCGTAGTACCAAATTTTGGAAATGGGCAGAAGGGAGGGGGCTCGGAGGGAGATGACATGAAACTACTCGATCCGGCATCCAAAATTCCAGTGATCTGTAGTACTTCAGTGGGCTGCGTCTCAAAATAAGGATACTCGTACCCACACGGTTCCACATCAGGAAGTTCGGGTGTATCAGTGGCTTGTCTGGTCGATTGCACCCCACCTTCGAAAGTGGCGGTTGAGGTCCTCCTCGTCGAATCAGGACCTGAGAACGATGGACCCGCTTCAGCAGGTTGAGGTCTCGACCTACGAGGGCGTCTAGTCACATCAGCTGGTCTCCTACCACGTCTTCTCGCCTCAAATTGGACCCCCTCGGTCAAGTCTTGCTCAATTCCACGCCAAAATGGCTGACACTCCTCTTCAAAACTCGGAATGAGCGACTCCAAACAGTGTACCTGGTTCAACCATATATCTTGCAGTTACTATAAAGTCACAACAATCGTAGTATAAAATTTGTGATAACCTAATTTCGAAATGTATCACTAAGTAAATAAATTCATATTACCTCTCCAGACAGTGCATTTGTAATATCTGTAGTGGATTTTTCAGTCGACCACTTCAACATTCTAGGCAGGTGAAGTCGAGTGTCCAATCGACGTCCAGCTATGGTACCAACGACGGGAATCGCCTCGTACGCCCAAACCTAGACAATGCAAGGTGAACAACCGTTAAATAGTGACGTCTACAAAACGTATGCATGAATAATAATCATATATAAAATATTACTAACCAGTAGAGCAACTGTAAATCCGTAGAAGTGGTACATGGGCGTCTTGTTTGTCACACTTCGGTCTGCAATCTGGTGGGGAACCCTATCCATCGACTTCAGCAACGTAAGAAACGATAATTTCCCCCACGGAAATGAGTCTCATCTCTCGGGCTGCTCAACTAAGACCCACACCCACGGTTCCACATTATTCTTGGGTGGATCGACACCGAGTATGATATAGTACAAAATTAGAATCTTCGAAATCTTGACCTCGTCTTCTTCACTCTGATGAAAGTATCCTTCTTGAAATTTTGTACCAAGGTCCTTAATAGTGACATCGGCGGATTCGGCGTGGACTCTATAGTACACTCTTTCTTCAGGTGGATGCTGGACGCCTGAAGGGTTGAAGTCGGAATCACCAAATCTAAGCCCGGTGATCAAAACCAACTCTCTCCTAGAGAAACGACATAATCTTCGTGATCGACCAATGAGGAACCATCTCTCGTAGGCTGGCCTATTATCATTCGACACTTCTAAGGACATAAGAACATGTAACATCGACTTGTATATTTCAGTGGAGCTCTCCCACCGTAAGAAATATCCAAAACTAGTCGCAAGAAAATTGCGTACACACTCTCGACCGTGCGCAAGCAACTATGTCTTTATGTCCTCAAGAACACACAACCGACAATAGCCATTAATATATGCCAAACGACCCTGACAAGACGGACGAACCCACTCCAAAACTCCCTACAAGATAGAAAACAATTTCCAGTTATTCATTATCATTTACAAGAACCATACAACAAATTTAATGATACTGTAAATGGTGAGGACATTTTTAAACCCTAAATTAGCAATGTTTTGAAAGTGCCAACCTATTACACCAGGACACCTAACGGCTATTAATATAGCAAATTGTTGGAAATGTAATGATAACCGTAACGACCATTAATGTCTAATAGTAATGTTTTTTGCTCTAACGTCTTTAAAGCTCGAGAATTACTAAAATTATTAATACTGAATTTTGGTACTAAATCACAGTCACTTCAAAAATTAGGGGGCCAAATCGAATATGTCAAAATGAGGGTTAGCTATATTGATGTTGAAATTGTTTTTCCAATTTTGCGAAGTGATCTAAGCGCTCGATTTTAACAGCAATGCCTAAACTCTAAGATAAATGTATTGTTGGGATCCACCTATTTGTTCGGAAATTTGAGCTATTTGTCATATGAGCTACTTTTTAAACTATATTAATGTATTAATACTAATTCATTATTGTGCAAATAGTCGAAACAATTAATAAATGTAGATTTGTCTCCAATGTATAATAGTAATATTTTCGACGATTTCTAAATCACAGAATTTTGAAGGCATCTATTACTAAATCACCTTTTTCGAACATTTCAAAGAAATTTTGATCATTTCTAAATTTTTTTATCGAACATTTCTAATACTACATCACATTGTCTAACATTTTTAAGTTATTTCTAAATTAATCATACTAATTAGCAAAATGCCAAAAACATTTACAAGAACCCATCTTTTTCTGACATTTCTAGTTCACATCTTTTTGGAATACTTTCGAAAATGTGTACAACATATTCAACTTTTTCGAAAATTATTAAAACATTCCTTAATTATGAGCTAATTGATAATTAATTAAACTTAACCCAATTCGAAAATTTACAGAATTACAGAAGACTACATTCCAGCCTAATTTTATTAATTCGCCTAAACATTCTTAATACTTATTCGAAAATTAGCTTAACCCACCTTCGAAAATTATGAGCTAATGACTTATTAATACTTATTAATTTCCATTACTGCTAATACAAATAAACATTCTTAATACTTACTGCACTATTGGGATTTCAATGTTTAGATTTTGATGAGACAAACCAAATATGTAATAGGAAGTTTTGAGTACCCCATTTTCACATTGTTTAAGTGAATAAATAGACTAAAATTGAGTCTTGAGTCAAGTATTGAAATGGAGGTTAAAAGAGGATAAAACTGCATCTAAGCTTTAAGGGAAGATATCGCTGCAAGAAGGCAGGATACAGTATCGCTGCATAAAGGCAGGATACAGCATAGCTGGAAGAAGAAAGGAACAGCAAAGTATAATTAAGGCTGAACTCCGATACAGCAAAGTAAGAAAGAACGGTGTGCAGCAACGCTGCAAGAAAAGGATACAGGAGTACTGTTAGAAAGAAGTTACAGCAGCACTGCCAGAAGATACTGCAATCAGGTCTAAGATACAACAGCACTGAAAGAATGCATCAGCTGCATAAGGACCTAGGATACAGCGCAGACTTACAAGTCAGTTAAGTAATACATCACCAACTACCAGACGAAGTATCCTGCAAATCCTAGGAAGGATAAATGCAGTACGAGGAACGGAGATTCAAGCAAGAATAAAAGAGCCGTTCAAGAAAAAGTCAAAGTAGCAGACACGGAGCCAATAAGAAGATGCCACATGAACTGACGCGTTGCAGAAAGCTGCGAGCCGAAACTGCCGCATTAAATGCTCCAAAAGAAAAAATCAAGTCGCATTAAATGCGAACCATACTTTGGCCAGGCTACTTCAAATTTAAAAGAGGGATGTCTCCTTCAACGGACATCTTCTCCTACAAGTATAAATAGAGGTCGAGGAGAACTGAAGCTGGTTACTGATACTGTCACTGTTATTAAGAACTAAAATCCATACGCGAAATTTTCAAGCATTCAAACCAACAGTTTCAGTCACTCAACCTATCGAAGTGAAGCAAGTTCAAGCTGAAAGTTTCCCTACGGATTCAGAAGCTCACTTCGAAGCACAAGTTGAAGAAAACCTTTTTATCCTTTTAACTTTGTTGTTGTGTGCTTAGGTTGTTTTAGTGGTGTCAAGCAGTTGATAGGAGAGATCCTTGCTGTTTGTTTAGTTATCTAAGTGTTAGGCAACTTCCCTGTGTGGGAGTGTAGAACCCTGTGTGGGTTAGCCTTTGAAGTTTGCAGTTGCTGTGTGTACGCTGGACTTCAGTAGGTGGTTCGCTTTGTAAAGTTGATAGATTGTTAAGAGAGTCCTGTAAATCAATCTTGCTTAACAAAGTTCCTGCTCGAGGAGCAGTAGAGTGGACGTAGAAGGATTACACCACCTTCGAACCACTATAAGCCATAAGTGTTTTAATTGCTTTATTTATCTGTACTTCTATATTCTGCATATCTATCTGTCTCTCATCTTAAAACGTTTTGAAAGAAGCATTCTTGAGAAAAACAGCCTTGTGTTTAAAAGTTTATTTCCGCTGCGTACAAAACTCCAGGTTACAGCGTGCAGCACTGCATTCTAGCGCTGCAAGTAGTAACCATCTATCGCTGTAAGCTCAAGTAACTTGCAGTGTAGAACGGTTGTTTTAAAGATTCTGAAAAATCGACCAAGGTTCATTCAACCCCCCCTCTGAACCTCGGACACCACTTGGGACCAACAAGTGGTATCAGAGCGAGTTGGGTTAAAAGCCAACTTATCTGGTCACCTACCCAGATCCACCTTTGTCTCGTTGTTTTCTTTGCATTAAAATCATTTTTAAAGCATATCATGGATTCCTCCAATCACAAGCTATCTATGTTTTCCATAGAGGAATATGACGACTGTAAGATAAGAATGCAGACACACCTTTCTGCCATGAATGATGAGATGTGGACGGTCATAACTGAAGGACCGATAATTCTCATGAAGGTGAATCCAATGTATGGAAGAGACCATGCAGAAGGAGAGCAGCCACCACCAAACTTCCTGATCAAACCACGTCAAGAGTGGGGTAACGAAGACAGGAAAAGAGCCAACCTGAATAATGTGGCAAAGAACGCTCTATTTATTACCTTGGATAAAGGCACTTTTAGCAAAGTTAAAACTTGCTCAACATCCAAAGAAATATGGGAAAAGCTGGAGCAAATTTGTGAAGGAACTGAGCTCACAAAAGACAACAAAATCTCCAACGCTACCCAACTATTCGAGCTCTTTGAAATGAAGAATGAAGAGACTCTTGAGCAACTAGATTCGAGATTCATATCCATAGTAAATGAACTAGAAGCTCTGGGCAAACACTACACACAGAAAGAAAAGAACATGAAGGTATTGAGAGCCCTATCAGCGGAGTGAGATAGCAAGACCACTGCAATGAGAGTGTCTATGGACCTGAAGTCCATGAGCACATTTGACCTTTTCTCCGACTTGAAAGCATTCGAGTATGATATCAATAGAAGGAGAAAGGAGTCAGAGGAGTTAATCTCCAAAGTTACAGCGCTAACCGCCAGAGGAACAAAGGATACAGCAACCGCTAGTTGTAGTAAGCAGAGTGAGGATACAGCAGAAGTTGCTGAAGAGGATGTGACACTCCTCCTAAAGAAATTCAGGAGATTCATCAAGAGCAACAACAATAGCAGCAACACCAACCTTAACAAGAAGAATGACTTCAGAAGAAGTCATCCAACCCCTCAGGTATCTTCTTCTCCACAGTCAAATACAGGGAATATTGACTTGTGTTATAATTGTAGGAAGCCTGGACACTACGCAAGGAACTGTCTTTATCCAACCGTGCACAAGTATCCTGAAAGAGAAAGAGAACAGAGGAGAGATAAAAGAAGAGAGGAAATGCACAAGCTTCGAGCTCTCATAGGAGAAATGGAGAAAGCCAAGGATGCAGTAGTTCCAAAGAAAGTACTGAAAGCTGCAGAATCCTCTGACAACGATACTGAAACCTCATCCTCTGACGAAGAAGCACTCATATGCCTGATGGCTAGAGATGGCGAGGATAGCGAAGAAGATGAGGTAATCTACCAACCGTTGTCCATACAAGTTGATGAGGAACTGAACATGATCCACTCCTTGAAAAGGATCATGAGTGATTTCGAGCAGATCAACTCAATTCATGAGGAGCTTAAGGTTGAGAATAAGAACCTTAGAATCGATAATGAGATCCTCAAGAGCAAAAACATTGACATTGCCAAAATGCTCGCTGTACGAGAGTCTGATAACTCAAAGTGTAGTAAGCTGCAACAAGAGGTCTCTAGATTGAATATGCGGATCACCGAGCTAAAATTTGAGAAGGAAATCTTGCAGTCCAATATGAGCACGTTTACCAAATCTTCAAAGGACGCAAGAGATTGCATAAATCATGTCAGAGATCCTTTTGAGATATCAGGCATAGGTTACAGCAATCAAGGCTCTCAGAATGCAGCAAGTACATCCAAAGCTGTAAATTTTGTTCAAGCTAAAACTCCAATGGAGAAAGAGTTACTCTGTGACTCTGAAAAGATCATGAACAAAACAACAATAACGGATAAGAGGAAGAGACCCCAATGCTCAACTGCAGGGAGTAAGCCTGCATCTAAGAATTGGCTGCAGCAGAAGCCATCTGCTGCATGCAGCAAAATGATGCAGCAACCAACAGAATTGCAGCATAAAAGAAACTTTCCCACCTATACTAAGACCTACATCTCTAAACCTCAAGGAAGATATACTCCAGGGAAGTATGGTGGAAGACCACACTACAAGGGTGTTGGTAACACACATGTTAGTTATGCACACACTTTTAACAAGCAGTCTGTCAAGACAACTGCATACAGCATGAGAACCAACAAATCTTATTAAGAAAGTTTGGGTTCCCAAAGTAACTAACCCCAAAGGACCCGTATGGATATGGGTACCTAAATCTGTTTGAATTTGTTACAGGTTACAGTGCCAGGATGCAGCAGTGATGTATGGTATATCGACAGCGGCTGCTCAAGGCACATGACAGGCAGTAAAGAAACGTTGAAAGACTTCCAAGAATGCAAAGGACCTAAGGTCATATTTGGAGATGATTCCAAAGGAAGCACAAAAGGAAGCGGATGCCTAGTCAAGGGAAACATAAAAATTAAGGATGTATCCTATGTTATGGGGTTTAGATACAATCTCCTAAGCATCAGTCAATTTTGTGACAAATGATACACAGTGGAATTCAACCTCAACAAATGCTTAATCAAAGACAGCACCACAAATGAAGTAAAGCTTACAGGAACAAGAAGAGGAAATATCTACCTAGCAGATTGGAATTCCTCCACTCAATCAACATGCTTCATTGTGAAAAGTCCACCGGAGCTGAGCTGGCTATGGTACAAGCGATTAAGTCACCTGAACTTCAAGACTATCAACAAGCTAGCAAGAAAAGGCCTTGTGAGAGGATTACCAGATGTAGCTTACAAAAAGGAGAATGTCTATGGAGCGTGTCAAAAAGGAAAGCAAGTCAAAAGCTCTTTCAAGGATAAAATTCAGAAATCTTCCCACAGGATTCTAGATCTTCTACACATGGACCTTTTTGGACCAGTAGAACCAGTAAGCTTGAGCGGGAAGAAGTACTCCCTAGTAGTAGTGGATGACTACTCCAGATACACATGGACGATCTTTCTAGCAAAGAAGTCGGAAACTCAAGAAAAACTACCTGGCCTCATGAAGAAAAT